>CM017574.2:26059243-26719243 GCA_007844105.2 Rhamnella rubrinervis | reverse complement strand
AGGGAGTCTTACTTAGATTGATCGAGGACCATTTTGAAGTGGGAGGATCAACCATATCAAGCTAAAAAAAGTCAGCCCATGTTTCCATGATCATTTCCGTACACCACATGGAAGAATCTCGCTTGTACACATGAATCTTGGAAGAATCTTGCTTGTGCACATGCAGCTTGAAAGAATCTTGGTGCTTTCACACATGGGAATCTTGGATGCTTGAAGACATGGAGTGGGCGTGCATCATTGGAACATGGAAGCTTGGAGTACCAGGATGATTTACTTAGTAGCTTAAATTAGAACTATATTAGGACATGTGTCTTTCCTTCATTAGTCCAAGTAATTGCCAAGTGTCTTATTAGCTATTTTAAATTCGTTATTTTAGTGGCATGCTAATATTTTCGTTTTAGGATATGAACACAACATATAGTGTGAACATACCCCTCCTAAATAACTGGCCACCTATAGAGTTGTTTCCTAATGTAATTAGGTCTTAGGTTTCCTAATTCTAGTTTTAATTTGTAGGACTAAGGTTTTGTAAAGGTCTATATATAAGGCCTTATTATGGATGAGTTTTGGACATTAATATTCAGATTTTTATTCAATAATATTAGTCTTGCATTTCACCAATTCCTTTGAGAACTCATGAATTATTTCTTGTTATGTTTTACCCAGTTTGTTGATTCTTTGTTTTGCTAAAGAAAGGGTCACAATCTTTGATACTTTTGGTCCCTACTTATCTAAGCACAGGGTCAAGATCCATTAATCTTTTCAAATTTTGTTAGCTTGGGACTTTGTTTGTGCTTCTTTGCAGGTTTCTTGATCAAATTCTAGAAGCCTCACATCAGTTGGTATTAAAGCATTGGTTCTAGCAATGTTTGACAAAATCTTTGTTCTTGAATTTGTTATATCTTTATTCTTGAACTTGCTGAAAAAAAAATGGTCTTCTATTGCTGCCCATCTTGCTTGATTCAAGGACAAAATGCCAAAATTTATCTTTAGATTTTTGCCTTCAATTGCCACCCATCTTGCTTAATTTCACCCAAAACTTGTTGAGAACTGCCTTGTGTTTCCATCCTTCAAATTCATCCTCAAACCAAATTAGTTTTCTTTGTCTTGAATCTTAACACCTTGCTTTCAATCAAAAAAAATCCTACAGCCAACCATTCTTTCTAACCCAAAAAAAAATAAAATTCCTTGGAGCGCAAGTAATTTTAATCCTCTATAGTTTCCTAAAACCCTTTGGAATCCTATTCTTAATTCCAAAACCTATCGGAAACCTAGTAATCCTAATCCTCTTTGGATTCCTAAAACTTTGGGAATCCAAATTGTAATCTCAAAACCTATTGGAAACCTAGCAATCCTAACACACTCGGGAACCCTAATGACCCAAAAGATCTCCTAATCTCTTTACCACCAATTAGCTTTTTGTTTTCTTTTAGTTTTAGTCAAAAAATATTTTGGTGTTAAGTTTAGTTGGTATTCGTTATTCCTACTTGTGATCCAGTCCATTGAAAAAAAAAAAAAAATCTTCCACCAAAATGCTAAACCCTATTCATTCTTTTGTTCTTGCCTTCATACATAACAAAGATTCAATTTTTTGATTGATCTTAGAATTTGTAAGAATCAACTAAGATTTAGAAAATTAATTTGGTGAGATTAATCTCATGGAGAGATTTTTAAACACGAGGATTGAGAGAAATACGTAAGGGAGTGTGGAGGAATTATTTTTGACTAACACATATAATTGTTCCTTTTAGTTTTTGTTCCTTTTTTTTTTATCATGTCAAATTGGGAAGAAGAATTCGCAAGAGAAGAGGCCTTCAATATGTAAGCCATTAGACAACACCTAGAGCGTATAGAGATATGATTTGAACAAATCATAGATCATTTGGAGAAAAACAAGAGTGAACTACAAAAGCTAAAGAGAGAAGCACCTCAATCTTCTACTCCCTCGAAAGGGGATAGCAAGCAAACTAGGAAGGTTAAGAACTTAAAGAAGATAGCGAAGGAGGATTCTCAATTAAAGGAAATTAGCATAATGAAGATAAGGTGGACCGAAATATAAACAATATCAAAGTTTATATGCCACATTTCCAATTGGGAAAAGAAAGTTGAACTAATATTTGATTGTCGAAATTATTCCAAAAAAAAGAAAGTAAAGTTGGTTGTAATTGAATTTACTAATTATGTCATGCTATGGTCGAATCAATTTGTGGTGGAATCAATTGGTGACAAATAGGAGGAGATGCTTGAAAAGACCAATTAACACATGGGATGAGCTTAAAACCGTAATGAGGAATCGGTTTGTACCTACTCATTATTATCGTGAGCTATATCAATGACTTAAAGGACTTACTCAAGGTAATAAGAGTGTAGATGATTATCACAAAGAGATGGAAATAATAATGATTAGAGCCAACATTGAAGAAGACCATGAAGCCACAATGGCATGGTTTTTATAACGATTGAACCATGATACTACTAATTTTGTTGAATTACAATATTATGTGGAGATGAAAGATATGGTTTATGTAATATCTGCTTACATTTGTGTACAATTGACTTTTGGTCAAAATCAACACATGGACCATTGACTGTCGGGTCAAGGTCTGGTGTTGGTTGACTAGACTGAGTGGTATGTGATCTTCTGTGTTTTATGTGTGTTTGTTTCCTTTTTATGGCAAAGTCAAAGTTTTGGTCAAGGTCAAAGTCAACAGTCAACAATCCACCCTACCACATCATAACTTTGATTGGCAATGTGATGACTGTGACTCTTTTCTTAACTCATGACTGTGTATGTGGCAAGTTTGAAATTAATGTGGTCTTGCTTTATGAAAAGGGAGACCAGATGCAAGACCAAGTTTGAATTTTGGTCAAGCTTGAGTCAAAGTAGCCTAGTTTGGCCCCACGCTTTTTAAAACCCTAAAGCCCTCTTTAAAAACAACCTTTGAGAAGAAGCAAAGCCCTAGCCATACCCCCTTACTGCCGCCCATCATTAGATAAAAAGAGAGAAAAGGGTTCTAGAGAGAGAGATGAGGAAGAAAAATGGGAGATCAAGCTAGTTCCAAGTTTTTTTCAAGAGATTTTCAACAATTCAAGGAAGAGAAAGGAGGTAGAGGGCCGGCTATCTTCCAGCTGGTGGAGGGAGGTTATTGGCTTGTATTCTCAAGGGATTTAGTGGGGTTTTAGCTAATCCAAGGTAGGACCCAAACTCCACTTATTTTTACTAGTGTTTTGGTAGTGTATTAGTGTTGTTTGTGACCTAAATCTACCATTTTTATGTATTTTTCTTCATGCAGCCACTTGGGACCACTTAGAAAATTATGAGATGGGCTATTTGAAGTGGGTTTTTAAATGTTAATCTAAGCCCTAATCTTGTATAGTGGTAGTGTCCCCTTTTCATCTAGTGTTTTGATTGAAAATGTGAGAGTGTATGTGTGCTATGAATCAGGAAATCTCTGAAAATTTCATGGAATTTGATTTATTACTGACATTTGGGTATTTGTCCAAAAATTCTGAAATTTTTACTAAATACTTGAGTGTCCTGTGAACATTCTCGTTTTTGAACTTCTGCAACTAAAGTTCTGAGGAGGGAGAAAGAATTGTTTCAAAATTACTAGACGCATAGATATTTTGGGAGAACCCTACACCATGACCCACGGGTTTGGTGATATTTCAAGTCCTTCAATTTTTTCTAATTTTTAATTCATATTTTTCTCTTTTAATTCATTAAGTTTGGCTATTTTGGTTTTGAAATTTCCTCATTTGGAGTTAAATTGAGGGTTCTATAATTTTCACAATTTCATTTATTTTGCCGGAAAATTGTAAAACTGTAACTGTTTGTGACCAGATTTCTAAATAGTTTTAAGCTAGGATAAATATTGTTTCTTGCCAGAAATTTTGGATTAAAGTGAGCTGTGCTTAACTAGCTATTTGTGTTGTTTTAATAAACTAAGTAAATGCAATAATGTGACTAGTTTAGAACTTGAATTTAAATCAAACTCCATGACTACTTTGTCTAAAACCAACTTTGATATTTATTCAGTTTTTTTTTAAACTAATAAAGTATGAAACTTTATACTTCTTATGTTGGTTAATTTAGTGAAGTTACAATTTTATTCATAAAGTATGGTTGCTGGAATTTGATTTAAATATGACTATATTTGCTTTCCTTTGTAATTAGAATGCTATTTCGAAATAGTTTCTTTGGAAATAAATGCGTTTATTCGCATGGATATATTTGTATGAATCTATATATATATGTGTGTGTACATGTATAGATTTACGTATAGTAAATAATAACTTGAGTTATTAGAATGAATTTATATCTATGGTTATGCATGATAAAATTATATTTATATATATATATATATATAAGTATTTAAATGCATGTGTTGTCTTGCATATGAGAGTTAATTGTGTTTGAAGTTATGTATATTGATGACATGAGAATGGTGTTTGCTAGCTATGACATAAGCAAATGTATACATCGCAACCCATCATGGAAATTTTGTTATACGCAAGAGAAATTATTTTCTTGTCAACTCATGTTTTAAAAGTTATGCATTGTATAGACATGGTCATGCACTCGTAGGTAGTTAAAATTTAAAATGGATGGAGCTTATGTGATTGTGAATGTGAATCATCTAGTAGAGGTCCCACTAACTAGTGAGTGGAGAGATTAGATTCTCGCATGCGTGCATATGTGAGCCTATTGGTGTGTGTGTGGGATGTAACCTCGGCATTTGCATGACGCGGATGCAAGCAAGTTCCATACTCACTCATGTCGTTTCCTCTAAACTATTAAATGTATAAGGATTTCCTTGCAAGTATGCATGTGTTCTGCTTTAGAAAATTAGAGTTGCCGATGGGTAACTAGCTCCAGCATAATTAAAACTTACGCAAAGTGAAAAGTCTTACTTATAAGAGTTTCAAAAGTTTCTGCATGGATGGTTGCTTTTAAAAGAGAAACGAACAAGAAGTTTTCATGATTGTTGACTTTCTAATAGCATATTACACTGCATCATCACATGCATGGTGGAACCAACTAAGTGTTTTTCACTCACTCCTGTTTGTTTCTTGTGTTTAGGTAATTCAGAACCTTAGCAAGCAGTTTGGCAATGACGTGGCAGACCAGTGAAGGGTGGCAACAGTACAAATTAGTTTCACAGTTTTATTTCCTTTTTAATAATACTTAAACTCTGATAGAGATACAATTAATTTTCTTTACGTTATGGGTCTTGTGTAAAGAATCATGTTTTTTGAGGTTTAGAAATATTTTGATTTTGCTACTAATACCAACGGTTTAATTTATCCTAAAGAGTAAAGAAAATTTTTATTCAGTTTTCCGGCTATGTTTCAAAAGGAAATTTTCTTTATATAATTATTTTATACCGCCTTTTTGAAGTGGTATCTTTTTATTTGGGTCTTCGGACTTAGGTAAAGGGGTGTTATAGTTTTTGGTATCAGAGCCTAAGTTACTGAAAATTTATACTAATTGCCTACTCAAGTGTCCACTCACACGGCAAAGGTAGATTACTTTATTTGTATTTGGTTTTGTTTTATTGTTAATTATTTTGTATGGTATGCTACTATTTCAAAGATGCCTCGTAAAAGACGAAAGTCTAACGACACTACTAAGAACAACAGGGAAAATTTATGCAGTCAACTGCTAGAGGCTTTGCCAAGCATTGCGGGTCAAAAATCACAACAATCTAGCGGAATCAGTGGAGTTGTTGAGCAGTTCAAGCTCTTTCACCCTCTGGTATTTGAAGGCTCAACTAACCCATTAGTAGCTGAAGATTGGATCCGTGATCTGGAGAAGATCTCACACTAATGAAGTGCACTGAGTCTCAGAAAGTGGTATACGAGGTGCAACCCATTGGTGGGATATGGTCAAGCGAGCCCATAATCTTGAAGAAAACCCTATGACGTAAACCCAGTTCAAGGAGCTATTTATGGAGAAGTACTTTCCAATAGTAAAGCAGGATGAAAAGGAGGCTGAATTCTTACGATTGACACAAGGAAACCTTTCTCTAGTGGAGTATGAGCAAAAGTTTGATGAACTTTCTCGTTACGCGCCACATCTGGTGGATACCGAAGAACGCAAATTAAGATGTTTCGAGAAAGAACTGAGGCTAGAGCTGTACAATGCCATAGCAGTGCTATGTCTACCACCTATGCTGAGGTGTTACAGCGAGTTCAACTGATCACAAAAGATCCAACTCCAGAAATAAGTAAAGCTGCAGGGCAAAGCTCCTTTACTCAACGAAAGACTTGGGGTGGAAGTAACCAGCATAAGAGGAAGGCAGATGGAAGGAAGTGGAACTACAATTGCAATAACAATGGTAACAAGAAGCCTAAAGGGAATGGCAATCGACCTAGAATTCCTCAGTGTCAATCCTGTGGCAAGAATCATACTGAAGAGTGCTAGAAGAAGACAGAAGCATGCTTCAAGTGCGGCAAGGCTGGCCACATGATACGAGATTATCCTAAAATTGGAGGAAAATGGCAACAACCCACTCAAGGTTAGGTGTTTACGTTGTCGAGGGAAGATGCCGAGAAAGATAATTCTACCATGGTGGCAGGTACGATCTCTTTGAATAGTTCAAATGCTTATGCTTTATTTGATTCGGGTCCTACATATTCATTTGTATCTAGACGGTTTGCATCTAAGCTAGCACTAGAACCAACTCGTCTTCAGGATGATTTGTATGTTGCTACACCATCTGGAGTCTGTATGTGTGCCTCATTTGTGTTGAAAGCCTGTGAAGTGTACCTCGGAAACAAGAAGTTAAATGCAGATTTGATCATATTGGATATGTTTGATTTCGATGTGATCTTCGGTATGGACTGTTGTCCAAGAATAGAGTGTGCATTGACTACAAGGAGAAGATGTTACAGTTCAGCCCCAAGGATGGCCTATATTTCGAGTTTGAAGGGTCAAAACCAAGATCGTAACCAAGATAGTTAATGGTCTTACGAGCATTGAGGTGCTTGCGTAAAGGTTGCAAAAGATTCCTTGTTAGTGTCTATGACAAGGAATCAAAAACTCTAAATCTACAAGACGTCAAGGTAGTTTGTGACTTTGTGGACGTGTTTCTTGAAGAGGTACCAAAGTTGCCACCAAATTGAGAAGTAGAGTTTACCGTTGACTTGGTACCGGGATCAACACCCATTTCAAAGGCACCCTATAGAATGGCACCAACAGAGTTAAAGGAACTAAAGGAGCAGTTACAAGACCTTTTAGACAAGGGTTTCATCAAACCTTAGGGAGCACCGATTATACATTAAAAGAAGGGCGGCTCAATCGCGTGCATTGATTCTGTGAGCTCAACAAAGTAATGATCAAAAATAAGCACCCGCTGCTGAGAATTGATAACCTGTTCGACCAACTGCAAGGAGCAAGTGTCTTTTCAAAGATAGATCTACGCTCGAGATATCATCAGCTAAAGATCAAGGAAGAAGACCGACTGAAGAGTGGTTTTCGAATGAGATATGGCCATTACGAGTTCGTAGTAATGCCATTTGGACTGACAAAGGTGCTAGCAGCATTCATGGACTTGATGAATCGAGTGTTTCATAACTACCTAGATAAGTTCGTAACGGTGTTCATCGATGACATTCTTATCTACTCAAAAACGGTTGAAGAACATGAAGAGCATCTAAGGCTAGTATTGCAGAGGTTGACGAGGACACTACATATATACATTAAAGAGTGAAGTCAAAATAGAGAAAGTAATCAACACAAAATATATCATTAATTACAGTATAAATGACTCTTTTAAGGCAATGACAGTCATACACACATACATACGTAATTGAATTAAGAAAGTTGGGTGGACATTTTCAATTTTGTAACCATCTTACAACTAGAGAAAGAAACAAAAGACAAAGCTAGGTCATGACTTTCATGAGCAGGCATTAACAAAGATGGACATGTTATAGCATAGTAAAAGATCTAGGGTGATATAAAAAAAACAAAATCATAACTGAACAGTCACATTTTGGTACGAGTGACCAATCATATTTAACATTATGATGTTCAGTTACCAAGTAATATGTAACAAATGGAAACCCAATAAGTCATTGAATAAGCTATTGGAGGAAGCTACAAGTTTAACACAGCTAAGCATGGATAAACCACATTGACTTAATAATTTTCACAAACAGGATGCGTGCATGCATACACACAGACCAGCTTTTCTGGGGCCGTGATTGTTAATACCATTAATCTTAAAAAGATGATGCTTATACACTGCGTATCAAAATGCATAAACAAAATCTCCTTAATCACCATTAACAAAGACTGATTAGTGATGTAAATGTTAGTATACCCTATTTTCAATACAATGCATTTTCATAGTAAAAATTAGCAGAGATTAACTATAGAATTCTAACATGAACTCACCGTTCATCAAACACGGGCATAATCAACTTAATCAGCACACCCACCCATCATCAAAAGCCCTCTTCACCGTGTAGTTAGTTCGGGTGGACCTAAACCGATTACAAATGGGTTAGGCATGTGCAACCCATTAACAGTCACACCAAGATCAGGCTCTGCTTGAGTCTCAAAAGCAAATACACTGAACCCAACTATGGTAGACTGAGCCAATATCAATGTCAAACACTAAATAAATAAAAAAGTACAAATAATCTGAAATAATATTAGAAAAAATAAACCGAATAGAAATGGCTATAGGCAGGATGCTACTCTAATCATATCCATTAAGAATAGTAAAATTACAAATTATAATGGAGGAACAAAAATTAGAAAAAAGAATTACAAATTATAATAAGGCAGTGTTTGGTATATGGGAAAACACTAGATGGGATGGGAAAAGAAATTCTGGATTTTTGTTCCCACTGTTTAACAAACCAAATATAATTTGGGAAAGAAATCCTGGATTTCTATATTCCCATGCCTTTGCCTAAAACTTTAACCCACCAAACGTGAGATTTCACAGAAAAAGAAATTTTTTACATTCTCTTACAAACCATAGCAGAACTCACACGCATGTTTATCACTATTCGTCACATAGTAGACCACACACACACATTTTTACTTTCATCGCCATCCTTAGCCGTTGTTCGTCGTTCCTTCTCGCTGCTCATCTTCTTTGTGCTTCAATCTCTCAATCAAAAGGTAAGATCTAAAAATCTTAAAACTTTTTGTTCGACTTGTTACTCCATATTCCAATTGTCAAATCTCTTGCTCCACTAGTTCAATTCTCATTTGGGGTTTTCTTTAGTCTTTGAGTTTGATGCTAAAAGATAGGATTTTAATTTAAAGTCCTCAACCAAATGACAAAGACATGATTTTGAAAGATAGAATTTTCTTAGTAAAGGATAATGCTCAACATAAACCCTCGGGCAGATAGTAAAGGGCCTCGGCCAAGGGGCACCCTAGTGTAGGAACTAAGTCTAGACCATACTGCCGAGGGCCTCGATAATTTCTAAGGGTCTCAATAGTTTGGTCGAAGGGTTCCTTCACTTGGGCACCCTTTAGCCAAACTCCTGAGACTGTTGGCAGTTTGGCCTAAGGGTTCCTTTATTAAGGCATCCCTCAACCAAATTGTTGAAAGACTAGGCATTTTGGCCAAGGGGTGCCTACACATAGGTATCTTGTTATAAATTTGATGAAAAACTCAAGCATATAAATATATTTGCTAAATTACAAAATAAAGACAGGTCCATATCGGAATTGGACCACAACTCCAACTGACCTAGCTGAGGATCCTAATATGGACAATGGACAAGATGAAGATACAAATTTTTTTACTAATATTAATTCTCTAATGTTAGTCAATCAAGCTGGTACATCTGATACTACTTTGTCAACCGAATTAAGAGATAGGAAGGGAAAAAACGTGGCAATGTTAGGTTGATATAAAATAGGTTATGGATTTTGTATTGTTATAGACTCGTATTAAACATAATTGTAAAATTTATGTATGAAATTTATATATATGTAAGTTTGAAACATATTCATTTGTTATGTTTGTCAATATTATGATAAAAGCTTATTTTAATATTAATATAATATTAAATATTTATTTTTTTATTTCTTATGTTGGAGTATAAATTTATTCAGATTTATTTGCAAATAAATAAAAAATATTAGCTAAAGTATATAATAAAACATTTGGAAAGTTTTAGAATTTGTTAAATTAAAAAGAGTTAAATTTTATTTTAATCATTTATATATAATTTAAAATGAAATATATAAATTAATAATTAATGTATTATTAAAAATGAAATTAGAAATTAATAGTATATAAAATTAATTGGTAATATATTATAAGAAATTATAAAAATTAAATTAATTATTATAATAAAAAGTATACTTTAATATTAAATATATCCGAAGTAATCCTATCTAGTGTTCACCAAACACCAATATATTTAATCCAACATTTTATTTGGATGCAACAAAACACATGATAGCACTATTCTTTTTCTAGTTTTTCATGTCCTATCTTTTTCCATCTTTTTTTAAATTTTTTTCCTATCCCATCTTTTTCTATCATGTGTATCAAACGTAGTGCAAAAGGACAAAAAACTGAAAAACCTGAAAATTATTATAAACCTACAAGTCATTAAAAAAAAATAAAAACCTAAAAACCAAGTTTTAAAAAACTGAAATTTTTTTTGAAAATTGCCATACCGAATAGAAAAGGAAGAAGATATGACCGAATGAGGGACGGATTGGTGTGGATGACTGAATGAGCAACCAAGTTTTAAAAAGCTGAAATTTCTTTTGAAAATTACCATACTGAATAAAAAAGGAAGAAGATATGACTGAATAAGGGACGGATTGGTGTGGATGATCAAATGAGCAGCGATGGCCTAGATGGGTGGCGGACCTAACAATGGGCGACATTACATAACTGAGAGGGGAGTTGCAGAGAGAGAATAACAGGAGACATCAGTTAGGTGAGAAGAAGAAAAGAAAAGTTGCATCTAAACAGGCAGAGAATGCTCTGCTAAGATCATTCCGAAAAGAGAGCGACAATAAAAGATTGCGAGGTATGAGTTAGGTTTTTTTTTTTTTTTTTGGTGAAAAGGAAATGCATTAGCACAAAAAAGACCCCGAGAAAATGGGATTACAGAGCGTGATTCACTTTCGACCATCATCTGATCCAAAATACAACCAGGGAGTTCCTCTAAAGAGAACTCATCAAGACTAAAAGTACATTGACTAGAAAGGGAAACTTTTGCTACCAAATCAGCTAAGGAATTACAAAGTCTACTTTTCCAAACAGCCCTCCAGCCATGTTTATTAAAAAACCTACGAATAGAACATAGAGTGTGATAGGAAAACCAACCAACTGCATCTTCTTTAGAAGTGATTGCTCTTACAACCTCCTTTGCATCTGTTTCCCATTCCATTCTTCTCCAACCATAGAAATCCGCATACATAGCTTCCCAGCTAAGAGCCTCCACCTCTGCGTCAAAAGAAGAGTTACACGAAAAAAGTTTTGAAGCAAGAAATAAAATAGTACCTTGATCATCCCTAACCACCATCACAACAGCTGCTTTCTCATTTATAAAGGCGGCATCTACATTAACTTTGATAAAACTTTGCTGTGGGGGACACCAGATTACAGAACCGGAAGCCAAATCAGGAGGATGAGGTTGCCTCTCTTTTTCCCCAACTTCAGAAAATTCTTTTACTGAGTCGTTGAACCTTCTAATCAACTGATATAAGTTAACTCCTCCTCCAAAGAAGAACTCACATCTCGCTGTCCAAATGGTGTACATTAAGGTAGCCCTAAAGATTAACAAGCAAGCTTTGTCAATTCCCATCCTAAGTAAAGCATTTGTAGGCTCCACAAAGCTCATCACCAATTCCTGGATATTCTCACACTCCAATTGATCAAGCCGAAGTCCCTATTTGATCCCAAAGGCAATTAATCTTCCTAACTGGCAATCCTTAAAGAGGTCGAAACTGGATTCGACCTCAACTCCATAACAATTACATGAGGCATCTCCAACACCTATTCTCTGAGCAACAATGCCTCTTGTAAGCAAAACATTTACAGTTATTCTCCATAGGTGAAATTTTAGTTACTCATGTAATTTGCACTTCCATAATTGTTTCTAGATAGGTTGAAATTCACTTCCAACCCTGTTTTTTATTAAATCCAAATAACAGCTCTTTACCGAAAAGGATCTAACTTTGTCCCCTACCCAGAGAAGCCTATCTTTACATGGTTGTAAAGGGCACTCAATTCGAAGAATAGCTTCTGCCAAAGCTTGGTCACAAATATTCCGGATTAGCTCTCTATCCCAGTCTAAACCATTCTCTAATCGAAGTTCAGTTACTGTCTTCCACAGGTTTCCATCCAAATTTTTTTTAACAGTAGGTATGCAATTTGGCAACCAAGGAATCCAAGGATCCTTCCAAGGGTTCACGCTAAGGCCATCTCCAACTTTAAAACAAAAATTTTGTCGGATAATATGTTTTGTGGAAAGCAAACCTTTCCACACCATTAAGTCTCCTCTCTTAGCCTCAACCTCAAAGAAAGAATTATTCCTCAAATACTTAGCATGGAAAGCTCTAACCCATAAATAGTCATTTTCCCGAGCCATATTCAATCCAAGTTTGGGTAACATAACCCTATTAGCATCTTGAAATCTTCTAAACCCCAAACCTCCTGCCTTTCCTGGCGTGTACAAGTTTGTCCAAGTTTTTAAAGCTAAAAACCTACTGCTCCCTCTCTTAGCCCCCCACCAGAACATTTTCACTATGGAATCCAAATCCTGACAGGAACCTAGCGGCCAAAGGAAAGTAGACATAGAATAAATAGGTATAACCTGAGGGACTGACCTGATAAGCGTTGTTTTTCCTACTCTTGAAAGGAGCTGGCTTTGCTACCCTTCTAACCTCTATTGTACTATCTCCTTTACTTTATTGAATTCTTGAGACCTTTTCCGATTGAAAATAAGAGAGTTCCCCAAGTACACCGTTCCTAGAACCATAGTCTTAAAACCCAAGGTTTTTTTTACTCTTTTCCTCATTTGGGAGAGAAAAAGGTACTCAATTTTTCCACACTCGTTTGTAATCCCGACCAGCCACTGAAAGTGTTCAAAATACTCCTTAATGCTTCAGCATTCTCTTTATTTGCTCAGCAAGCAAGCAAAATATCATCTGCAAAGAGCGAGTGGGAAATAGAGGGAGCCTCTCTGCTAATTTTAATCTCATTGACTTTACCAATATTCTCGTGATGGTGGAGCAGCTGTGACAAAACATCCACACATATAATGAAAAGGAAAGGAGATAGCAGGTCCCCTTGTCTTAGTCCTTGGGTTGGTTTGAACTCACCATACGTATTGCCATTTAGCAAAAATCTATAGTTGACTGTACAAACACAGCTGAAAATAAGTTGTCTTAGCTTGTTTGAAAGCCCCCACACACCTAACACCATGTCAAGGAAACTCCACTCAAGCTGATCATAACCTTTCTTGAGGTCTATCTTCACTAGCATTAGGCCTTCTTTCCTTTTATGGTTCTTGACAGTGTGTACCGGTTCTTGGGCCAAGATGGAGTTTTTAGCAATCCAACGTCCCTTAGTAAAAGCACCTTAGTTTGGAGTAATCATACCATCAAGATGCTTCCTAAGTCTGGTGGTTAGAATCTTAGAAACAATTTTATAAGACACATTATAGAGACTAATAGGCCTAAACTGGTTAAAATTTTAAGCACCTCTGACCTTTGGAATTAAGACAATTTGAGTCTTATTTATCACAGCCGGCATGATTCCATGCAAAAAATATTCTTGAACGTATCTGGTCACTTGAAACCCTACAATATGCCAATACTTCTTATAAAAACTTCTTGGAAAACCATCCGGCCCCGGGCTCTTCAAAGGGTGTATATCCCAGACTATTTCTCAAATCTCTTCTTCCGTAGGAATGGCTATCAGCTCCTGATTATCCATATCAAAAATACAGGGGAGAATCAAATTCTGTAAAGTTCTCAGCAGTTAGGGAGTATCTGAGGCATATAACTTCTCAAACTTTTGGACAAAGTAATCTCCAATGTCATTCATATTTGTGAGCCATCTGTCGCCAAGCTTGATTCCTTCAATTATGTTCTTCATCCTCCTAATTATAATGGATGTATAAAAGAACTTCGTATTTCTGTCCCCCTGGGTTAGCCACAACTCTCTCGACTTCTGTTTACAAATGGATTCTTGTCTTACCCTCAAGGTACGCAATTCCTCGATGATTTTGTATTGTCTGGAAGTCGACACCTCCCCTATTTGGTCTTCCCTCTGCTGGTGCCAACTCAACTCTCCCTCCAGGGCCACAATTGACGTGTTAACCTGGCCAAAATGTTCCTTATTCTACTTTTTTAGAGCCTACGAGGTACCATAGAGCTTTGTATGTATCTTCCTATACTCTACCCTATCAGCCAAAGTGGTATCCCATGCTTCTTTAACCACCTGAATACTATCATCATCCATCGTCCATGCGTCTATGAATCTGAACGGCCTCGGGAGGTGGCTCTCCTTACCAGTTGATCTAATCAGAATGGGAGCATGGCGGAGCTACCTCCAAATTGATCAGAAGCCGGGAAAGAGACATAACCAATCGGGGTTCGCTCAACTCTATCCAATATTTCCTTAATGAAATTTACATTTTATTTGTCCACGTAAACCTTCGCGAGAAGCCTAAGTCTACTCCACTGAACAGGCGCAATTAAGGAAATCCTATAGAAAAAGTCTCTTCCCAAAGATGCTTCTACCTCTACATTTTATAAAAGTTGTCCACAATTTCACTTAAGTCCCCAAACTGCAGCCAAGGGATACCATCCGCACTCACAGTCTGTTCCATCCTTTCCTAAAAGTTCTTCTTTTCTTTATATTGGGTAGGGCTATAGCAGGCCTAGCCCTTCCAATTAGGCAGGCCATTTGAACCAGAGAGTGAGAAAGAAATAACATTTGCATCTTGGAGGACTATTTCAATATCTATCCCTTTAATCCACATTAAAACAAGGCCACCAGAACGGCCAATAGATTCTACCACTTCCAGATGATCAAAACGCAAACTTTTACACAGTTTAAGTAAACCTGAGGACTTACACTTTGTTTCGGCAAGATAGAGACAAGATGGCTTCCATTTCTTCACTAACCCCCGTAAGGCACTAATTGTCTCTTTCCTCCTGAGGCCCCTACAATTCCAAGCCAAGATGGTTATAGAAGAGGGGGGCTTGTTTAGGCCATCCTCCTGGGCCTTTGGAAAATCCCTCTCAGCCATTAGTTTTGAGCAGGAAGCTTCATTTCTGTATCTGCTCTGTTCTACTCGAGAAACCTCCAGAGATAGTGTCTGTCCCGGGTTACTCTCTCGCTTTGCCTCCAACGCCCTCCATCTTTGTCTTCTTTGAGAAGACCATGTGAAGTACCTTGGTGTTGCCCTTCTTGGATTAAAATCGGACAATGAAAGATGTGTAGATTGAAGTTGGATTGCCACATCTTCAAGTCTGGGACTGGTATTGTCGCCTTGAGTGCCTGCTTTCTTCACCTTCGCTAAAGGATTGTAATCAGTGAGGTCAATTATAAGACCATCCTTAATCAGTTCTATTTCATGTCGTTCATCACTTTCCGGAGATTTTGGGTCATTGTCCCTACTTTCACAAACTGGGCCCTTCTCCTTGAGGCCCGTAACTCCTTCCCTGCAAGAACCTTCTAGATGTAGAAAGGCCTCTCATTTTTTCCTATACAACATGACATGATTGGGCCTATCCAGCCCACCTGCAGGGTTAATCTTCCCTGGCGCAAGTTGTAGCCAGACAGTTATTTCATCCTCCAAACCATGAAGATTTAAGTTACTAATGCTTTTCCTCTTGTTCATCTCTGCAGCTGCTATTAACTCTATACTTTGCCTGTCCCAAAGGCGTAGCTGGGAGTAGTCCAGGTGGTTCTTTTTAGCTTTTGTCAACACTAAGCTTTGAAAATCTAGGTCTCCTCCCTTAAATGCTTCCTGAACCGTGATGTAAGGCTTCGATTTCTGGGCACACAGCACAAATGCTTTTAAAGTAATCTTTTCTGACTTGATTTGAGCTATATTCTCCTTGTTGTCCCTACAAACTATGCTTTCCCATATTTTCAAGCTCCACTGGCTCGTTTACCAAATAAGCATGCCTCTGGAGATTTGACTTGTCAGCATTGAAGGCCTCTGCCTTATCTACCACCTGTCTCTGCTGGCTGTCAGAGATCTCTAGGTTACTGAAGGTGATCCCGTTAGTGGTTCCTTCCCAGAGCCAAGGTCCGTATAGCCGAGATACCACTCCCTTTTATGATTTAATCATTCCCGGTTCCGTAATTTGCATTTGCCTGCCACATGATCCATCAACCCACAGCCAAATTAGAGGTCCGGCAGCCTCTCATATTTGAATTGTATCCAAACTTCATTCCCATCCCCCTTTGTTTGAAAAAAAATCAGGTGGAATTGGAATATCCACTTGTATTGACGTACGGAATCGTAGATATCTGTGACCCACCACCGAGTGCCTTTGACAAAGGAGGCATGTAAACCTCCAATCTGGTTTCCAATTTTCATAGCCACCCCTGGGTGAAGTAGTTTCGGGGGTAAGCCGTGTAACTGTAAGTGAAAGGTGGTAGTTTTAAAAGCAATATCTTGTATAGCTTCCTCTGATGACCATTTCTTTAAGAATAAGGTGGGCACCATCCATAGACCATGGTCTTCTTGAAAAGATTTGATCTTTATCTTCCTTTGCTGAAAAACAAAACTTGAAAATAGTCTTTTGAATCTTCTCTACTTTAACTCCTCCTTGTAACTGCCATGAATTCTTAATAATGTCGACAATGGTATACCGTCGAAATTTTTGGGCAGATAAAAGTTTCCCCACTAGAATTTTCTCCATCCAACTCGCTGCATCTATATTTTGAGGTTCAAGAGTGAGAGAGCTAAGAGCCTCTTGTAAATCCAGAACTTTTGACGGTCTAGCTTCCATTAGGAAAGGAAACCAATGAAAACCAAAAGAAACACACCAGAAAAACGATCTGGGGAAGGTAATCCACACTGGTCTAGAAACTCAATTGATCACCTGGGCTCTCATGGTGAGAGAGAAGTGTTTGGTGAGGTATGAGTTGGGTTGGAAACAAAGTTAAAGGACATAGTTTTTTTTCCAAAAAAATTAATGTTTAATTCTATAGCAATTAGTAAGAAAATTATTTTGTAGTTGTTTAAAATTAAAAACAATTTTAATTTTATATCAATTAGTGATAAAAATAGTTTTGCAACTCTTAAAAATAATGTGCCACATCATCTGTACATGTTAGCTACAAAAACTATCATTGTTACTAGTTTGAGTAATTTCTCAGCTATCAGTGACAAAATCGTATTTTGTGATGAAATGCAATAATGTTTTTAGAACAAACAAAAAAATTCGAGGCAAGAGTTTCATATTTAAATATTTTGAGAAAGTTGAATTTGAGATTTTTGTTACACAATTTAGTTATGCAGATCAACTCGTAACTAATAATACCAAATTAGGTACAAACTGTATATTTGTCACAAAATATTAATATTATACTACGAAAATAAAATTTTTAGCAATGATTTTATGGCTGAAGCCCAATTTTTTTGTAGTGATGGAATTTGGAGTTCCAAAACAAATATTAACAATTAATATTTACCAAGCTCACTAATCCATGTGACTTGCAATATTTTCTGTCCATTCCATTCGAAGCTATCAACTTCTTTTTGAGTATAAGATCTAATTTTCCCATTAAACTACAATAAAATGGTAAACTAAGTTCAATGTACTAAACTATTATATAGTTACATTTAATTATGCATTAATTCAATATTTATACACTAACCTTTGTTGTATAGTACTTGTATAAATGCTACAACAAAAGAAAAGAAAAGTCTAAAACAAGCCAAAAAAAGGTTAAGAAGATGATAAATAAACCTAAAAAAAAGTCCATTTGATAATACCAAGGGAACTCATAAAAGGAACAGAGGTACCTAAGTTAATTTTAAAAAAAAAATCACCAGATTATCCATGAGCTAAACTATCATGTAAAAAATACTTGTCACTTTATGATAAATGCATGGCCTTTCCTTAAACCACTTACGTTTCCTCCTAACTGGAACAATTTTCTAATATTATATCTATGATATCCTTTTACTCAAGTCTAGGATTCCAAGTACGTTGTAACTAGTATAAAAACTTGTTATTTCTTTTCAAATATAAAAACTTTAATTATAGTTTAATAATTTCGAGCGATGCCAAAATAATGCTTGAACCTCTCCTTACTCTTTGAGATTGTTTTACCAAAACCACACCAATAAAACATATTACTTTAAAATATAATTAGAGTACACACACACATACAATTATAGAAAAGTATTTAGTATACACAATAACCTATTCCAAAATTATTAAAATGCAGAAGAACATAATACTGTGTCGTGATCTCCAGTTCCGCACCTCTACCAACTGCTACTGATAGGTTTTGGATTTATCTATCACACAGAATAAACAATGGTGAGTGAAAAACACTCAATAGGCAACCTAAATGCACATGACAATACAATGCAGTATAGTGTACAACTATACATATAAAATCTTCATTTTTCCCTTCTTAATTTGTAAACCAACTAACTTAACCGATCCGTGCTTCGTGGGGCCCACATGCTCTTTTGTGGTCAGAGGGTCTATCCCACGCCCACAGGAAACCCACAGGAAACCCATAGCCACCTATGGTATGCGGTTGAATTACTGTTCCGCAAAGACTCACCTATCCATGGTTATCAGTGATTCAAAAATCTATTAAACAAGATTTAAAACCACACACTCATCGGTATGACCAATTTAAAAACATAAACCCTCAGAAAAAAATAAACAGTTTTATAATAGATCATAAAACCCACAAATTGTGTCATGTAAATATATGCATATACACCAAAGCATAAAATACGGTTAATCAAAACACAAATTCATACAATTATCAACTATGCTACCTAACAACGTAAATTAACTAAGTGCCCCTACTTAGACCAATGATTCACAACATCATTCAAACCAACATAATTATTGAAATTGCTATTGGCTCTTTTGATAATTACAAAAATGACCCTCGAATACATATACATCATTAAAATACCCTTAAAGATAAATGGTCAATTACCAAGCTACTTCTAGTTATATAACAGTAAAATAATATTCTCCAACCATATATATATATATATAAACACTCTAGTATATATATACATATATAATTTAATATAGCAATCACATTAACAAGTACATATATATTTGTAAGCATAAATATAAAAACACATATATTAACCTATATACACACACACATATAATTATATTTTCACGTCCACATATATATATACAAATATACATATACGCACCGACATATGCACACATATATTTTATACACATATACATGCATACAAATATAAATTTATATATATATAAAAATATATATATACACACCCCAACACATACACACATATATAATTTAATATATATTTACCCACATAAAATATATACATATATATACATGCATATGTACAAATACAGTTGTAAATATAAAATAAATATATACATACTATACATGCATTTTATAAAATATAATTATAAATAAAAATATAAAAATGAATGTATAAATAAATATATTAATAAATATACAAACAAATATAATTGAATATATATATATATATTAAAATTACTTGGAAATGTAAAATGACTACAATGCCCCTCACAATTTCAAGATTTTCAAGTTTATCCCTCATGTGGAAAAAAACTAAAATACCCTCAATAATTTTGAAAATTCCATTTATATTCCCAACGTATCAAATGATCAAAATGCCCTTGACTATTTTCAAAATACCATTTATGTCCCTCATATTCAAATGACCAAAATACCATTGATCATTTTAAGAAAATCCCATTTGTGTCCCTTATATACAAAATGACTAAAATACCCTAAAAATTTTAGAAATACCAAAAATATCTCTAACATGTAAAAAAACCAAAATATCTTTCACAATAAAAAATTTATCAATAATGTCCCTCACATGGTCGGCTGCTCTACATATCAATTTCAACCCATTTTCTCACCAAAACATGAAATTAACAAAGGGTTATATCATATCCAACATCCAATTTCAGTTAAATTAGCTTTAATCTATCAAAATCAAGCTTAAACATTTAATTTCACAAAACCTAAACCCTAACCAATTGGGGATTTTATTGTAAACTCAACACATATCAAACCAACCATGTATAACCATATAAATATCAAGAAAACACATGATTCCAACAATTAATCACATAAAAACACAAGTATAGATGAAAAATTAGCAAAGGTAGTTTGCCTGCCTCTCTTCTATGCTATAAATCACGACTTCCAAGCTTTGAAAATCACCACAATTAACCCTCTTGAGTCCCTCTTGATGTCCGACCCCTAACCTTAATTTCTCTATGAAAAATTCTTCAAATTTTCCACTTTCTCTCTCATATTTTTTTTGTTTCTCCCTCTAAGATAAAAATAAAAAACAAAACAATAAAGAAGAAGGCAAGGGGTGGTCAGCTATTACCCAAAAATATCAAGCAAAATAATAATAAAATAAGGTAATAGTAAAAATTAAAAATAAATATAAAAAAAAAATTGAAAATTATCAAAGTTAAAGTCAACAAAAAGTCAACCTTTTGACCAAGGGTAAACTAGAAAAAAAAAATCCCTCGACTCCTCACTAAATACTCTCGACCTTTACAAAATACCTAGGGTACACTACAAGAAAATTTTGAATTAGTCACGAAAATGTCAGCTACAATTCATCTTTTTCGTAACTAAAGCATATGTTTTTGACACGAAAAAAAAAGTCGTAATTAATAGGGATATGTGTAATGCAATTTGTTATAAATCTACATTTGTTACTAAATTTTGTAGCTAAAACGTCATATATCTTTTGGCACCAACTTTCCTCCCAAAAAATTTGCTTACATGACGTAAGTAGATCGAATCGGCCACAACAATCAATTGTGGTAAAAAAAAAGAGAAAAAAATTAAATTAAAAAACTAGCAAACGACGTTGTTCAGGCCTGCAACTCACTGCACGAATCTCACATACAAACTCAGCTAAGTGAATCAGCTTCTCACGACAACTCCTCTCTCGCTGCCCCCTCCTCTATCTCCCTTAATCTCACTCCAGGCCACCGCTAACCCATCTTAAATTTCAATTTTTTATACTTAGATTTAGACTTTCAGTTTTTTTTTTTTTTAATATAAAATTTTTGGATGAAACAAATTTGTTTGCTTTTTGTTCAAACAAATTTGTTCAGAAAAAAAGAGATAAAATATACAGGGACCTGGTTTCAAATTTCTTGTTCCTATGCTCGGCAGGCGGCCGTCCGCGAGCACCCATTCAATTTGAGGGACGATTGGACCACCGAGTCCACCTCCTATCCACGACATCGTTACGCCATCGACGCCCCCCACGACTCGAATCGATGTGAGCGAATCCGATTGCATTCACCGATTCGACATTTTGGACCTAAAGTTCTCAGATCCTGCGCCACCAAGCCGTGGTTCTTGCTCCATGGCCGTGATTGTTTATCTTCCTCAGTCGTCGTGCCTATTTGTGGTTGTTGGCTGTCAAAGTCAGAGCTTCAAACCAGCGGGCCCAAAATTTTCTCTTCTTGGTGCCGCTTGATACAAGCTGGTATGTGATTTACTGATTTAATAATAAATTTCTTTTTTATTCTCTGGCTGTTAGCCTTTGATAATTTAGTAAACTTTGTCCTGTAGTTTTTTGGTAGTTTTTCTGAATAATAATGTAGCTTTACCAAGCTAAATTGAGTTCTTTTTATTTTTTACCTAGCTAAATTGAGTTCTTTTTATTTTGTATTGTTGTTGTTAATAGTGGATAATTTAAAAGTTAAGTTATCATGGTTTCCAGCCATTGCCAAGTGCTTCAAGGCACAATACGGTTGCTTTCCCTGAGAATGAAAAAGTATTGTAACAGATGCTTGGAAACACATCATTACTTTTAACTCCTGTTAGCCTTGGATGCGAGTCAAATGAACAGCTAGCTTCTCAAAGTGATGAAGATCAATTAGTGTGAATAATTGCTCGTATCCAACCATTCATAGGCTAAAACTAAAGAGAAAAATTTATTTTCCTTGTACATTGGCTTGCCCCGTTAACTAGCTTTTTCGTTAAACGTCCTAGTGTTGGATGCTTTGTTTATTTTTTTTTGGCGTTAGGTTTGCGCTGGACTTTCAAGACTACAAATCTGAAAATGCACAGCTTGAGGAACTTCTTTTTGCTGAAGTAAGACCCATCCCTATTTTCTTTGCTTAGATTAAGTGACGATAATCTTAGATGCACATGATATAGTCCTGTTTTTCTTTTTTAATAAAGAGAGCTTAGTAAATCATATGAAGCTCGAATAAAGCAGCTACAATAAGATTTGTCAGTATCCAAAAATGACGTGACGAGAGTAGAGTCCAATATGGCTGAGGCCTTGGCTATAAAGAATTCTGAAATTGAGGCCCTTGTTAGTGCCACTGATGGACTTAAGAAAGAGTCTTTATATCTGAAGGAAATATGGCTTCATTGGGTTCATTTCACTTACCTTCTCTCATTTGTCATATTACTTTTATCTGAAAACATGTATCTTATGGCCATGGCGTTAAGCTTCCCGCATATTGCCCTATGTTCTAAATAAATTAGCAACTTCTCTGTTTATTTGGTTCTGTACTTACTAGAATGCTTTAAGAATGTTTAGAGCTGCTTCTTGTTCCCCTTCCGTCCTTCCTTTCCTTTTTCTCCGACATAGGCTAGACTAGTTTGGAATCTTTGTTTGTTTTCTTTGGTGTTTTAAAATTTCACCTCTATGACCTTTTATTCAACACTAATCCCCACTCTTCATTTTCCCTTGAGCTATTTGATGAAAGTAGGGATGTTTTTTACTTGAATTTGAAACTTGGAAGTTTGGCAACAACATAATTAGTTTTGACCAGGCAAACATGGAGTCTATGATGAGACATAGGGAACTTACAAAAACGAGGATGATGCGGGTTAGTGTTTGTTTCTTCCCTGCTTGTCTATTTGCACTTCATTTTTATAATGAGTTTTGAGATATGATGTTATACTTCACCAGGCTCTAAGGGAGGAGCAAGCTTCTGCAGAACGAAGAGCAGAGGAAAAGCATGCAGCACACAATGCTAGCAACATGGTTTGTACCAAAAATAGTTTTACAATGAATTTAATTGTCTTCCCAGTTGTTAGCTTCCACTGTAATGAATGCACATGTTCTAAAAACAGGCTTTCATGGAAAGGGAAGTGGAATTAGAACAAAGAGCTCTAGAGGGGTTGACAACTCTTGCAAGAATTCAGGTAATGTAAGGACTCTTTACAGCTTGTGACTATCTTCAGTGGTCACAATTAACAATTTGCTTACTTTGCTTAAAAAGTATAGCAATAAATTTGTAAATTAGGTTAATATGTTAGTTGAATGTATCCAATCTCTAAGAACTTTAGTTCCTTGAATTTTTTCAATGGGGATATTAATGAGTTCAAATTATCACTAGATTGAATAGATTTTCTATGTGGACATCTTGAAGTCTCAAATACTGAGATCTATTTAGTTAATTAGAAATTTTCAGTGGTCTTTTGAATTCCTTATCGTCTCTCCATTAATATTATATTAGCTTGCATCTCCATAACGACAACCTTCTGGGAAATCCTTGAAGTATAGTTCCTTGCTTGTAGAAACCTAGCAAATTAGATGTGTAATTCTAGTATTTTATGCAATCGTCATGATGGTTGTTTTTGTGGTACTCTATGAATAGATGAAAGATCACCTTTTTTATGGCCGTGTATATATTGAGATATGAAGTTTTACATAATAAATATTAAAGCTTGTTAAATGAATGTCTTCATATGAAATCTCGTCTAGATAAGCACCTTTTGATGTAATATTATGTTCTAGAATCAGTTATTGTAAGCTTGCCACTAGGAAAAACTGATTGCATGTCCACCCTGCAAGTCCCTTTTGTTATACCCAACTGATGAGCATCTTAAGTTCACCTCTTTTATCCAAAAAAAAAAAAAAATGGGTATCTTAAGGTCTACTATTGAAATGACATATCTCTCTCTCTTTGATTCTTATTTCATGTAGTTAGTGAGTTTTGTTATTAGTGAGTATTCCAGTGGCTTCAAACAGTAAGTATGCATTTGAGTTGTTTAAATTGTTGAGGCTAAGTCGATCGAGTATATTTACATAAACCTAACCACTTAAGCTTTGAAAAGGTAATTTTGACAATATTTTATTCCAAGTGAAGGTGCAATAGATCATGATGCAAGTGTCTTTGTGGGTATGGTATTGGCTGAAAACAGAATGTATGGCTTATGAGCTAATGTAATGATTTGGCATTTTGGTATATACATTCGTAGTTTCTTCTAATACGGATTGCATCACACAAAGGCCTAATATATAAATAACTTTTATTTGAATTAAAATGGTTCACTTGTTGCATAAACCTTTTTTAAAAGTTACTGTTTTTTTTTCTCTTTTGTATTTTATTTTATATGTTTCATTCTTAAATATCTATTTATTTAATAGAATATTTGTTCTGTAATGTCTGTAAGTTATTCCAAATATCTTTATATGGTGGAAATGTATTCTTTCATGCAATTTTTATTTTATCTGATCAATCTACTGACCAATTTAATAACAAACATCTTATTAGTAATTATGTAAAGAACAATATTGATTCACTTTTCACAGAAATTGAAATCTTGTGACAGATGACAAATTCTCTTGTTACAGGGAATTGAGAAGTGAGAATTTTCATTCTGTAAAAATTGTCATGTGCATTTACATGAAGTTGTTGATTTCTTGCAAGGAGAAAATGTAAGCTAATATTTTACAAGCTTGTAATGATACGTTTCATGGAAAAAGGTCACAAATACAATTTCAATTTCATTATTTCATATTCTCACAAGTTTAAGTTAAAGCAGAATCACATGCTTTACAAGCTTTTTTATAGGCCTATGTTTGCAGGTATCTTATTAAGCATCATTCATGCTCTGCTAGATCAAGCACCACAAGATGAAATGAGAATTATAGGATGCGAGACTCTTTTTGACTTTGTAAATAATCAGGTTGGTTATCCATAGCTGCTTGTTACACTAAAGTATGGAAAAAGTTTGTGTTGGCTCTTTAACTTTCACATGTTGTTAGACTAATTTCTGTCATGATGTGAATGCATTTGAATCTAGGTTCATCTATTTACCTTTGATTTCTTGGTCCTAGGAAAGCCCTTTTTCATCCTGGCGGTTTCAATATATGTGCAGTTGTTGGAAACTCAGCAGATCTTTTGAAGACAATTTGGAAAGGAGATTGATAGTCATAATGCTATTATATGAGACAATGAAGCCCCTGTTAATGAGGTAGCATTTTTAGAGATATTTAGTGCTATAATTAATATTAGGCCTTTGTCGTGAATTGAATACTCAATTTTGAGTAGGCATGTTTCTTGCTTAAGGCTAATCATTTGTATGATTCATGATGTTAGTAAACAATGTAGATGATGACAATATTTTGATCTATTAATTTAAGTATGGTCTATATATTATGCATTGTGTGATTAATTAATAGTATCTAGTGTCATGTTATATGTAGTTGATGTATACCAATATTAATTCATTAAAAATTAATTTAATGAATTAAATTGGATATTGTTCAATTTTGGGAGAATAATTACAAAGACAAGTGTAACTATTATTTGAGCATACACAAATTTATTGTAACTATAATACAAACCTTGACAACATTAAGTGTTTGTAACAAATGACATATATATATATATATGTATTAATTGTAACTTTTATATTTCAATGACAAAAAATCGTTATTAAAGATAATGAGAGTTACAAATTATATTACTTGTAACTAAGAGTTAGTTACGAAATTCATAATCGGCTATAATTTACAGAATATAAAATTGTAACTAATATGTAGCTACTTAATTGTGATTTCGTAATAATTAATTAAATAACAACGAAAGTGGTTGTAACTAATAGAATGATTTCAGTAATTAAATGGCCACTTGATCAACATTTAAGGTCCTAATTAGTTACGAAATAACTATTTAGTTACGGAAAAAATTATCATTTAGTAACGATAATTTTTATAAGTAAAGGTATTGTATAGTTACAAAACATATGTCGTAACTAAAGATGCTATCTTTAGTCACGAAATGACAATTTACGTGACTTATTACTAATCTATTACGGTCCTTTAGTTACAAAGGATCCACGAAAAAAATTCGTTGCTATATGGTATTAAGGCACAAAAATTTGTAACTGATTAATTATTAGGTACGTTTTTTCGGTTCGTGACTAATTCAAATTTTTTTGTAGTGGTACTCAAAAGCTGCTAAATTCGGTGAAAATGGTGATGTGGCAATTGAAACAAAAACATGACCGGAAGTCCAAGATTTTGAAATAAAAACTTGGTATTCTCTTCATCATCTTCATCCTCCCATAATGGATTCAATTATCTATACATTATATAAGCGAAGTGTCGATTCACATTCCTTAAGCCGGAAATTATCCTAAGTCTTAACTCAATTATATAGTGTATATTCTTCCATCTTCATGTGTGTAATTTCACATACATGAATGACACCTATGATGAATAACTATTCCCATTTTCACACTAAAAAACTTATGCAATCTTAGTATTATGACTTACGATTATTGACAGTGTCATTTATGAAGGACGGTAATGAATTGCTAGTAGTTCACCTTGCTTCATCATAATGTTATCTCATTTGAGCTCGTAACTTTTCAAACATCGATGCTTCCATTACATCTTTACGAACTTTTAACTCTTCCATTTGGTTAGGAAATTCATCATTCATTTTCTTTATGCACTTAGACTTTTCCTCAGCTTCCTTAAGTCGTTCCTTAACAAATCGTTGTGCTTTGGAAGGTGGTTTTGGACTTTGACCACGCCTCAAATATAACCCGAGTTTGGAAGAAGAACAACGCCAGATCTTGGTGAACCTCTAGTATCAGCCTTCTTCTTTATCTTTAACAACTGCTTCTGTAAAATACAAGTACTAAACATAAGTAGCAGGGTTAAATAACAAAGTAAAGTGAATTATATTTTGACTATTTACAGTTTAATTTATGCTTACATATATATCTTTCAAACCAAAGTTAAATTCTGTCATGCTCTATACCATCTTTCATCTTCAAAGACCCAGTATATAAATGACAACAAATATTGGCACAAATTCTTTAATACAAAATACTTGTCAATTCATATACGTATCAAATGTAATGCTATAAATAAAGAAAAATTAACTACAAAATATTTAGAAACACAAGCATATGATTTCGTCTCAGAAGAATGGTGTGTTTGTAAACGTGTCCTATTGCGTTTGTTTATTGCACTTCATTTATATTACTAAATTAAGTACATTTTCAAATCTCAATCGATATTCATTTTCTGTTAGTAGCATAGCTATGTTTTCAAACACATTAATAAGTTTTACAAAGGTAGTAAATAATTGTAAAGTCAATGGTTTAGAAGATTACAATATATTCAGGACTAGAGAAATGATCACACAAGATCAATCATTTTTATTCTTTCACTTCCTTGATCCAATTTGCGAGGGTTTCCTCTTTTGTTTGGAAATTTAAAAAGTGTTTATGCATCCTATATTTATGTGAGCAACACATACGACCCATGTCCGCAAGAATAGCCTCCTCACTATCTCCATCCTTTTGTATATCAAATGCTTTCTATAAAGATGAAAAAATATAAACGAATAAGCTATAGTCGAATATTCTTAACAGATTATAGAATGTCAACTTCTCACAAATAACTTTCTAATTTGGGTGTAAACTGAAGCTCTTACTTTTTCTCTCTTTATTAAGTTTATTTGTACCCCCTTACTCAAGCCTAAATTCCTAAGTAAGATGTAATTGACATTAAAAAGAATTTCTTTTCAAATGTAAAACTTGATTTGTAGTTAAATAATTTCGAGGGATGCTACAATAATACTTAAACTTTTCTCTATTCTTTGAGATCGTTTTATCAAACCACTCCAATAAAATATATTAATTTAAAATATATGCACCTACACTGTAATAAAAATGTATTGAGTATAAAGGGCAACCTAGTCCAAAATTATTAAAATGCGGAGGAATATAATACTGTGTAGCTCTATCCAATTTTGTACCTCCACCAAACTTTACTGATGGGTTTTGGATTTACTTATCATAAAGAATAAACAACAATGAGTGAAAAACACTCAGAAAGCAACCCAAATGTACATGACAATGCAAAAATCTCCATTTTTCTCTTTTAACTTTAAAAACCAATTAGCTCACTTCCATTCGATGTTTCATAGAATCTGCATGCTCATTTATGGTCGGAGGGTCTATTCTATGCCCACACAAAACCCATTGCCACCTATGATATGTGTTTAAATCACTATTACAGAAAAAACCACTTGCTCGTGGTGGTCAATGACTCAAATAGCTATTAAAAATAGGGTTTACAACCATACACACACATCGGTACGATCAATTTGAAAATAAAGCCGTTAAAAACAGGGTTTAAAATCACACACACCGATACAACCAATTTGAAAATATAAACCCCTCAGGTAAAAATCACCATTTTACGATAGACCATAAAACCCACAAATTATGTTATGTAGATATATGCATATGCACCAAAGCAAAAATACATTTAATTAATGCATAATCATGCATAATTACAAAACCATCCCACATGATAGTGATAATTACCGAAATGCCTATACTTAAACCAGTAATTAACGGATACCAATCAAACCAACATAATTACCGAAATATCACAGGTCCTTTCGAAAATTACCAAAACAACTCTCGAGTACATGAACATTACCAAAATATCCTTAAAGATAAATGATTAATTATCAAATTACTCCTGGCTATATAATGGTCAAAATAATATTCTCCAACCATATACATATACATATATATATATACAAATACTTTAGTATATATATAAGTAAGAATAATAGTATATATATTTATATACACAAATATAAACGCATATATATAATTAAGATATAAGAATAATATCCACATACACATATACATTTATAAGCATAAATATATAAGTACATGAATATATAAACACCTATAGTAACATATATATATATATATATACACACACACATATAAATATGTTTTCACGTGCATATATATATATATATATATATACAAATATACATATACACACCTATATATGTACACATATATTTTATACACATATATATATATATATACAAAAATACAAAGTTATACATACCTACAAAAACATATACACACCATTGCATTCTTACATATATAATTTAATAAATATTTTACCCACGTAAATATATATATATATATATATATATATATACACACACATATATACATGCAAACGTACAAATACACCTATTGATATAAAATAAATACATATGTAATATACATACATTTTGAAAATACAATTATAAATATAAATACATAAATAAATAAATTAATAAACATACAAACAAATATAATTCAATATATATTAATAAATTAATATATATAATAAAATAACTTAGAAATACAAAAGGACTACAATACCCTCACAATTGCAAGATTTCAATTTCATCCTCTCATGGAAAAGGACTTAAATACCTAGAACAATTTTCAAAATTCTACTTATGTCTCCATCTTGTCAAATGACCAAGATGCCCTTGATAATTTTCAAAATACCATTTATCTCCCTCACATGCAAATGATCAAAATAGCCTTAACCATTTTCAAAAATCTCATTTGTATATTTTACATGTAAAAATAGCCACAACATGTGAATATACCTAAATGCCCTTCACTACAAAAAATTTGACATAAACACCCTACACATGGTCGGCCACTTTACATGACAATTTCAACTAATTTTGTCACCAATATATGAAATTAACAAGGGTTTATGCAATATCCACCATCCAATTTCAATTAAACAAGCTTTAGTCTATCAAAATCAAACTTAAATATTTAATTTCACAAAACCTAAACCCTAACCAATTGGAGGTTTTGCTATAAACCCATTCCATATCAAATTAAACATTTAATCATCACAACACCAAAACAATACATGATTCCATCAAATAATCATATTAAAACATTTATATGAAAAATCATCAAATGTAGGTTACCTACCTTTTTTCTAAGCTATCAATCACCACTTCCAAGCTTTGAAAATCACCACAATCAACCCTCTTGAGTCCCCTTTGATGGCCAACAATTAACCCTAATTACTTTTTTAAAAAATTCTTCAATTTTTCCTCTTTTCTCTCACTCTCTCTCTCATGTTTTGTTTCTCTGTCTAAGATGAAAATGAAAAGTAAAACGAGGAAGAAGGAAAGGGGTGGTTGGCTATGTGTAGAAACATATCCCCAAAGTATAAATAAAATAATAATAAAATAAAGTAAAAGTAAGATATTTAATTAAAGTAATAAAATATTCAAATAGTAAAAGTCAATCAAAATCAACTTTTGACAGAGGTAAAATGGAAAAAAAAAGTCCCTCAACCCCTTATTGGTACTTTTGGCCTTCACAAAATGCTTGAATAACTAAAAAATTGCTGAATTCTATGAAACTGGTGATGTGGTGATCAAAAACTTGGTTATTACAACTCCTCCCCCCTAAAAAGAAATTATATCCCTAAAATTAAATTTAAAGAGTTAGAGTACTACTTGAACAACACCGGGTACTTAGCTTTCATCTCACCCTTGCACTCCAAGTTGCTTCTTCTACTACATGATTCCTCCAAAGGACCTTCACCAATGTGATTGTCCGATTCCCAAGAACTTGGTCTTTACGGTCCAAAATTTTCACTAGCTTTTCCTCGTACAGTAGGTTCTCGTGGATCCCCAAAGACTCAAATTTAATGACGTGATAAGGATCATGTACTTACTTTTACAGTATTGAAATGTGAAAGACATCGTGCACACCATAAAGTTTGTTAATGTTAGACACTTGTGTAGTGCACTTCTTCTGTTGGTATGCCTCTCCGTCTTCAGACATGACACGTTGCCAGGTCTAGTTTTAGTCCACAAACAATATGGGGTCTAGTTACTAGAAAAAAAAAAAGTTCAGATACTATACATCATTAATGTGATTATATAGTACTAATTAAATCGTTCTTTTTACTATACTGTTACTCTTCTAATCATCTTTAAATGTGTATGTGTTGTTTATTAAAGATACTATCAGTGAGTGTATCAATATTTTTCCCTTTACTTATATTTATATTTATTCTATTTATAGATTTATTATAAGTTTAGTTTATTTGCAAGTCTAATATATATATATATATATATATATATATATTCCTTTGAAAATTGAAAAGGAAGTTAATTATTTCATTTTACAATATATTTTTTGCATTTTATTTTAAGAAAATACTTATGGAATATTAGATTTATCAAATGTCTTTTTGGGGGAAAAACTGCATTGATTTGATTTCATATTGATGAGGTTGTTGCGAGGGGACATTATATATTTCAATGTAGCATGTCATGCATCAATTTGGCACAGTTATTAATATTGAGGGTATATGCGTGACATAACGCTGGACAATGATTGAGATGTGTTTCGTCCCCTTCGCTGATCTATGTGTGACACAAGGCTGGATGATGATCGCCCTCTGCTATGCCTTATGACACTAATGGTACTATGATAGGTTCCCCCTCCTCAATCCTCTTCTGCTATGCCTTGTGTCAAGGTCTACGCCTTTGGCACTGGCAAGTAGGCCGTCCGGTGCTTACTAGCCCCTCGCGGGTAGTAAGCCAACTGACGATGTTCCTCGAAAGACAAATAACCCACACGATATGAGTGTTGTGCAAACACAAAGCAAGCAACAAAGCAATTAAAATATGCACACAAAAAAAAAAACGGGACAAGCTCACAAAGGCAATGATTGATAAGAAATGCACTCGTTTTATTAATATCTCAATGGTAAGAGTGCACGGAGGCCACAAGCACCTATGAAAAGCCCTTTACCTATGCTGGTGAGCTAGCCCAACCTTTCGCCGACTAGTCACCCCTCCGTAAAGAGCTTTATTTACATTCGTCCTTGTGATAGCGGAAAACATCAAAATGTTTGAGGAGACATAAAGAGAGAGAAAATTACAAACAAAGGCTATGAAGCAAGCAACCATGGGCTTGACTAATGACTCTAGACAAGCTATATTTAGGCACTACATAAGTACACTATCATATTCTCCCCCACTCAATCTGTCGGCATCCTCGATAACTTTGCCGTTTTAAAATCTTTAATCATCTGCTTAAATTGCTCTAGGTCTTCGGCCTTCTCCCAACTCGTCTCCTCATCTCCAAGTCCCTTCCACTTGACTAGATACTCTTGTCGTGGTCGTCGCTACACTTTGATGATCCTGTCGGCAAGGATCTCTTCGGCTTGCTTCTCCTCCTGGCACTCTCATGTCTTCAAGTCGACTGCTGCTCTGGATGGCTGGTTGCATATTGAATCTTCGTCATCTGGGTGGTACGACTTCAAATTGCTGATGTGAAACACCGGATGCACCTTCATCCACTTCGGGGTCTCCACTTTGTATGATGTCTTGCCCACCTTCGATATTACTAAGAGAGGGCCTTCGTAACGTCTTACAAGTCTCCCATCCACCGAACGCAACGATCAAAACTGCTCTGCTGTTATTTTGACCATCACCATATCTCCTACTTTAAACTAAAGGTGTCTTTGTCCTCGATCAGCCCATTTTTTCATTCGTCACGAGGCTTTCTCTAAGTAAGCTCGAGCAACCGCCACATTATTTCTCCAATCTTTAGTGAAGTTGAAAGCTCTGGGATTATTTCCATAATAACTGTCCACAGTATGAGGCAATAAAGGATTCTGTCCATTCACTATCTCGAACGGGCTCTTGTTGGTTGCAGAGCTCTTCTGAGAATTGAAATAAAACTGCGCAGTATCCAAGAGTTGTGCCTAATTCTTTTAATTGGCGCTGACAAAGTGGCGTAGGTATTCCTCGAGCATCGCTTTGAATCTCTCTGTCTGTCAGTCAGTCTGTGGATGATAACTTGAGGAGATATTTAGCTTTGAGCCTAGGAGGTTGAAGAGCTCCTTCCAAAAATTCCGTGTATACTTAGGGTCTCGATCACTAACAATATACTGCGGCACTCCCTAATACTTGACTACAAACTTGAAAAACAAACGGGCAGTCTCCTCTGCCGAGCAATACTTAGATGTCGGAACGAAAGTGGCATACTTTGAAAATCTATCAATAACCACTAATATGCTCGAAAAGTCCTCAGCCTTTGGTAAACCATTTATGAAATCCAATGATATACTCTCCCATGGCAAAGTTGGGGTGGGTAGTGGCTCTAATAATCCTGCTAGGGTTTGGCATTCCTTCTTATCCTGTTGGCATGTTAGACAGGTCCTGGTGTAGTCCATCACATGGTCTCGTAGCTGTGGCCAGTAGTACCCCTGCTTAATCAATGCATACGTTCTCTGCCAACTAGGGTGTCCTGCCCATATAGTATCATGACATTCTCTTAGTAGGGTTCTCCTTAAGTCCCTAGCCCTTACAAAGTAAACCATCTTCTTTTCAAAACTGGCGAGTCTTCCCTTCTGCTACCAGCTTCAATATGTTTTGAGCTACAGGGTCCTTCCCCAAGTGCTCCTTTATCCATTCTCGCACGGACGTAAGAATGGTACTAGCCGACAAGTTGGCTGGTGTTCTTAATGCCGTAAGTTTCATTTTGTGACTTAAAGCATCTGCCGCCTGGTTGGTGTGTGTCGTTTTATGTTCAAAATGGAAATCAAACTCCGTAGTAATTTCCTGCTAGCGACTCTGTTTGGAGGTCAGCTTCGGCTGAGTGAAGAAATAACTCATTGCTGAATTTTCGATCTTCACCACGAATTTCGATTCTAGTATGTAGTGCCACCACATTCTCAAGCAATGGATGACCACCAACATCTTCTTTTCTTGGGCCGTATAGTTCTTCTCAGCTTCCGATAGTTTTCTACTTTTGTATGTAATTGGATGGCCTTCTTGAAGCAAGAACCCTCCTAAAGCAAAGTCAGAAGCATCAGTTTGTATTTCAAATGGCTTTTTGATGTTCGAAAGAGCTAGTACTGGATCTCTCATCATGGCAGCTTTCAGGTCCTCAAATGATGTTTGACACTGGTCACTCCATTCCCATGCTACCCCTTTCTTCAATAAGTTTGTTAGGGGCGTTGCTCTCCTTGAGAATCCTTCAATGAAGCGTTGATAGTAATTCTCTAAGCCTAGAAATGATCTGATCTTCTTAATATTGGTAGGGGTCTTCCACTATTGGATTGCCCTCACCTTCTCCAAATCCATTCGGATACGACCCTACTCAATGATATGGCCTAATAACTTGATATGGTCTTGTGCAAATGAGCATTTCTCCTTCTTCCTGAAAATTTTATTCTCCTGAAGCCTTTGAAACACCATCTCAATATGCCTTTTGTGCTCTTCCAGCGTGCAGTTGTAGATTACAATATCATCCAAGTAGACCACGACGAACTTGTCTAAGTAGTCATGGAACACCTGATTCATTAAAGTGCAAAATGTTACCGGTGTATTGGTCAATCCAAACAGCATTACTAAGAACTCGTAAGCTCCATACCGAGTCATGCACGTTGTCTTCGGCTCGTCTCCCTTGGCAATCCGCACCTGATAGTATCCTGATCTCAGGTCTAGCTTAGTGAAATACTTGACACCACTAAGTTGATTGAATAAGTCCGTTATCAAGGGGATAGGATATTTGTTGTGCATCGTGACCTTATTAAAAGCTCAATAGTCTATGTACAGCCGCAAGCTCTCATCATGCTTTTTCTGGAGTAACATAGGTGCTCCATAAGGGGCCTTGGATGGCCTTATGAAGCCTACTTCCAAGAGTTCTTCTAGTTGTCCTCGTAACTTCGCCAATTCAAGAGGAGTCATCCTGTAAAGCGCTTTTGCTGGTAGCTTCGCCCCTGATATGAGCTCAATCTCATGGTCTATGCTTTATCTTAGGGGTAGGCCCTTCGGGAGTTTATCTGGCATGACATTGTAGTACCTCTTCTATCGTAGTAGGCACCTTTTTCGTCTTCAAGCCTTCTTTCTCCATGCAAAAAGCAACACGTCGCTTCACCCCTTTTTTAAATTGAAGAGCCAACAAAAACTTTGAATCATCCGGCTTTTTGAGCTCTATGGGAACAATACATGTACACTCTTCCATCATGATCAAGCTATTCGTGGCTGGGATAGGAATTGCCTTTTGCTCTATTAGAAATTCCATGCCCAAGACCACATTAAAATCATCCATCGGTACTGTAATCATGTCGGTTTGCCCTTCCCATGAACCAAGTTCTATTAGTACTTGTCTCGCCATCCCCATAGTGGGCAGGGCCTTTGAGTTGATCGCCTTCATACGACCTGAGTCCTTCTCTAACTTCAGGCATAATTTATTTGTCTCTGCTTCAGAGATAAAGTTGTACGTAATACCCGTGTCCACCATCACACTCTTCGCAATTTTCCCATTGATGGTGGCTTCTATAAACATAAGCCCCTTCTCGGCTACTCTCTTTGTCTCTACAACCTATTTCTTCATGGCTCCGAGAAATCGAAATGCTCCCATTCGAGTAGGCTCTTCCTCTTCCTTCTCAACTTCCTCTTCCTTTTTCTATTTCTGCGAATGTAAAGAAGCTTGTAAAGCATTCAAAGCAGTTCTATGAGGACATACGGCCACTCTATGTGGTCTATTACATAAGAAACAAGACATGGGCCTAGGCTTTTGGCCTTATGCATTTGAATTATAGTTTGCATTCGAACTAGAGGTTGTTGAGGCTGCAGGTTCTCGAGAAGTAGGGGGTCTCCTATCCCCTCCTCCACTTTTTGTCTAGAATGGCTTGAAGGGCTTCACGCCACCCATGTTGGATGTGTTGACTTGGTTCCTCTTGTTTGATGTATTCTTAAATGCATAATCAGTTAGACGTTCCGCTGTACCCTGCACCGTTGCTAGGTCTTGGACCCTTTATCTATGTAGTTCTGTTCTCGCCCATGGCTTCAGACCTTCTAGGAAATAGAACAATTTGTCTTTCTCAAATATGTCACGTATGTCCAACATAAGTGCTGGGAATGCCTTCACGTAATCCCGGATAGATCCTATTTGTTTAAGCTCCCTTAAGTTTCGGCGAGCGATGTAGTCGACATTCTCAGGCAGGAATTGGGTCTTGAGTTCCTTCTTTAGGTCTCCCTATGTATTGATGATGCATTTCTTTTCTTGTATGTCATTATATTTCGTTCTCCACCACAGCTTCACATCACCCGTTAGATACATTGTGGCCATGGTAATCTTTGTTTACTCTGAATCTAGTTTCACTGCTTGAAAATATTGTTCCATATCGAAGAGAAAGTTTTCGAGCTCCTTCGCATCACGTGCCCCTCCATATGCCCAGGGCTCGGGACTTTGATACGCCCGTAGTCCATCCTCGTTGAGGGGCGTGATAGGTTTCCAATAGCTATCATGGTGACATTCACCTTGGTGCTCAGATCTGCAATCTCTCTTTTGAGAGTGTCCATAGTCATTGCGACATCCTCTGACAACTCGTTGTCAACCTTTGTCAACTCCACAACTGCACCATCTGCTGCACATTTAATGAAAACGCACATTGTCTTTTTCATTTTCTCGCGTAGGATATATTGAGCGATGTTGCTCAGTATATGATTTCTATATGTATATATGTGAGGATGCTTTATATTGTATTTTGAATTAGTTTTCAGATTTTAAATTATACTATGAGTTATACAAATAAATAATTATTTTATAGGGATTTATTTAGATTTTAAGTTATATTTTGCTGATATAACATTTGTATATTATTTCATGATTTTCCAATATTTTTTTAAAAATAATTAAAGTATTTTATTTTATAATTTGTAGTTGATCCACTCATTGAGAGTGTCCAATATGATTATATTCTAAAAGACATTTTCCTAGATTCCAACTAATTTCATTAGTTTCCTTTCAATATTAAATTGAGTATAACTTATTTCCTCCATCAAGAAGCTCTCATTAATATGATGAATGCTCGTAACTAAATTCATATATAATAATTTACTTTTATTTGTATCGAATCAAATTATATTTGTTGCGTGTCTCCAGTAATATTTGCTGTGATTACTAGGCACATTGAAATTGCATTTTTATGCAAGAAAAATTTGCATTACAAATTTGAATGTAGGCACATCTTATCTTGAGAAGGAAGAAGTATGAGTTCTCTTAAGGCAGGTTAGTATTAACATTTATAATCACAGTACATAATGTAGGTAGGTTAGTTTTAACATTTATAATCATAGCAAATAGTGTTTTGCAAATATGGTCCTTAGTTTTTTACATGAAACAACATGGTTCTTGTTGGTAGCCAATGCTTGTCTTCCAGAGTATAGCGTGAAAATTTTTATGATATAGTATTGTATTGCTGAAGGATAGAGTTAGTATTAGTAGACTAGGAATCTAGTATTAAAGTTTTAGTCGTAGAAGTGAAAATAAAAAAATTTTGAAATCTTTTTTGGTGACTAGATATTTAAAGATTAGTAATCAACTAGTTAGCATCGTGAATTAAACTCATTAGTTTGTTGATTCATGTTTATGTTTACATGGGTCTTGTATGCAATGGATTGAAAGGCATTTGTGTTTAGACTTCTATCTCTCGTTTGCATAGTCATTGGTTTTTGTCTACAATCTTTTGTTGAATGATATGTCCATTATATTATGCATGTCATTCACGATCCTAAATTTTTAACATACAGACCGTCATCTGAACAGTTGGTCATGAGGGCAGCTGCACACATGATGTGCGCTTCTTCTCTTCTTCTCCACATTTATCTGATAGAACCGTACCCAGAATGGGTTCTGCCTAAAAAATTCCACTGAAATTCCTACTGAAATTTTGACAGAATCTCCCCTAAAATTTGAACTATCCCAAAATTATTGTTACATAAAATATAATTTTCAATATATATCTAATACCCAAAACAACTGTTGCTAGAGATCTCACAACAAACATAATTATATGTCATAAGTATAAAGGAAAATGCAAAATTTTTTAATAAATACAATAATGATACCATCTTGGGTTATTCTAAATTCATCTAAATAGAACAGATGAATAATAATTATATTAACCATAGAAAAATGTTCAAAGAAATAATTAAATCATATACTTTTGCTACAACAGAAGAAAAATCAAATTAATTAAGGTTTTATGATAAAGGAAAATAAGATACATTATACAGTAGTGGAAGGAAATTAAGAAATAAGTTGGAACCTAAAAAAAAAAGCCTTTAAGAATATAATCCTAATAGATACACTCAATGAGTAGATTAGCCATAAAAATATAAAATTAAACACTTTAGTTATTCTTAAAAAAAACTTTTAAATCATAAAATAATATACAAATATTATATTGCAAAATATAACTTACAAACTAAATAAATACCCATCAAATGATTATTTATAAACCTTAGAATATAATTTAAAATATGAATAATAATAATAATAAGGAAAATATATTTTTTATTTATAAAATCTTTATAGTCAATGAAAACCCTATACGCCAATTCAACCTGTATTCATCTGGGAGGGTGGAACCATCATACTACCCTTAGTGCCACAGCTCACGCCTTTGGTACTCACAAGTAGGCCGCGCGGTGCCTACTAGCCCGTCGTGGGTAGTAAGCCAACGGACGATGTTCCTCATAAGACAAATAACCAACACGATATTAGTGTTGTGTAAGCATAAAGCACGCAACAAAGCAATTAAAATATGCACGCAACGAAATAAACGGGATAAGCTCACAAAGGCAACGATCGATATGAAATACACTCGTTTTATTGATATCTCGATGGTAAGAGTACATAGAGGCCAGAAGCACGTATGAAAACCCCTTACCTATGCTAGTGAGCTAGTCTAACATTTTGCCGACTAGTCATCTCTCCGTAAAGAGCCTAATTAACTATTAGTTTTGTGATAGCGGGAAACATCAAAATGTTTGAAGAGACATAAGAAGAGAAAAAATACGCTTGAGGAGACATAAGATACCAAGTAAGCAACCATGGGCTTGACTAATGATCTTGGACAAGCTATACTTGGGCATTACACGAGCACACTCTCACATTCTCCCCCACTCAATCTGTCAGCGTCCTCGATGACTTAGCTACTTAAAAATATTCAATCATCTGCTTGAACTGCTCCAAGTCTTCTACTTTCTCCCAACTTGTCTTCTCCTCGCCAAGTACCTTTAACTTGACTAGATACTTTTGTCATGGTCGTCGCTGAATTTTGATGATCCTATCGGCAAGAATCTCTTCGGTTTGCTTCTCCTCCTGGTGATCTCTTGTCTTCAAATTGACTGCTGCTCTAGATGGCTGGTTGTGCGCTGGATCTTCTTTAGCTGGGTGGTATAGCTTCGAGTTGTTGTCGTGAAACACCTCCATACATAAAGCAACATATGTCGGTTCCTGTCGCTTCACCCCTTTCTTAAATTAAAGGGTCGACAGAAATTTTGAATCATCCGACTTTTTCATTTTTGTAGGAACAACACCTATAGCTTCTCCTATCATAATCAAACTATTCGTGGCTGGGATAGGAATTGCTTTTTGTTCTATTAGAAACTCCATGCCCAAGACCACATCGAAATCGTCCATTAGTACTGCGATCATGTTGGTATGCCCTTCCTATGAGCCTAGTTTTATCGATACTTGTTTCGCCATACCCACAGTGGGCAAGGCCTTCGAGTTGACCATTTACATTCGACCTGTGTCCTTCTCTAACTTTAGGCGTAGTCTTCTTGCCTCTGCTTCAGAGATAAAATTGAGCATAGCACTTGTGTCCACAGTCACGTTCTTCGTAGCTTTTCCATTGATGGTGGTTTTCACGAACAATAGGTCCTTCTCGGCCACTCTTCTCGTCTCAACCATTTATTTCTTCATGGCTCTTAGGAATCAAAGCGCTCCTATTCAAGTAGGCTCTTCCTCTTCTTCTTCGACATTCTCCTTATTCTCCTATTCCTGCAGATGTAAAGAAGCTTGTAAAGCATTTAAAGTAGTCCTATGAGGACATTCGACCACTTTATGTGGTCCGCTACATAAGAAACAAGACATGAGTCTAGGCTCTTGGTCATATGCATTTTAATTATAATTTGAATTAGAGCTAGATGCTCTTGATGCTACATGCTCCCTGAAAGTGGGAGGTCTTTTATCACCTCCCCCACTTTTCATATGTTTCGGATTGAAGGAATTGATGCCACTCATATTGGGAGTATTCACTTGGTTCCTCTTGGTAGAAGTGTTCTCAAATGCATTGTCAGTTAGGCGTTCCACTGTACCCTGCGCCGTTGCTAGGTCTTGGACCCTCTATCTATGCCATTCGATTCTTACCCATGGCTTCAGGCCTTCTAGAAAATAGAATAATTTATCTTTCTCAAATATGTCACGTATGTCCAACATGAGTGTCGAGAATGTCTTCACATAGTCTCGGATGGAACCCGTATGTTTCAACTCTCTTAAGTTGAGACGTGCAATGTAATCAACATTTTCAGGGACGAATTGAGCCTTGAGTTCCTTCTTCAAGTCTCCCTAAGTGTTTATAACGCATTTGTTTCCTTGTATATCAATGTACTTTGTCCTCCACCATAACTTTGCATCACCTGTAACGTACATTATGGCCATTGTCAATTTTGTTTCCTCTGAGTTTGGCTTCACCACTCGGAAATATTGCTCCATGTTGGAGAGAAAGTTTTCGAGCTCCTTCGCATCACTTGCCCCTCCATATGCTCGGGGCTCGGGCACTTTGATACGCCCGTAGTCTATCCCCGTTTATGGGGGTGATGGGTTTCCAATGGCAACCATGGTGACATTCGCCTTGGTGGTTAGATCACTAATCTCTCTTTTGAGAGTGTCCATGGTTATTGTGGCGTCCTCTGACAGCCTGTTGACAACCCTTATCAACTCCGCAACCGCATTGTCTGTTGCACTCGTGTGCTTCTCTCTAGGAACGGTGCTTGATGTGGGTGTGGTCGGCGACGGCAGTGACAGTGTGTGGTGGCGACAATGGTGGTTTCTCAATTGAGCTTGCGGTGTACACAAAAAGAACAAGGAGAAGGGGCTGTCGAGGAGAAGAAGAAAGTTGGGGGGTGAAGAAAAGAAAAATCTAGATATTTTTAAAAGTTGCAAAAAGTAGGATTTTTCCACTACATTTCATTAACCGTATCTCATACTTTGTAACTCTGATTTAGACATGCCACTAGTCTATAAACTCGTATGAACGAGCTAAATGCAACGGTATCAAAGTCAAAACTAAACATTGTACATAGCAAAAAGTCAACTTTGAATGCTCTAATTTTTTCAAAAAGTCAAACTTTGATTAAAATGATTTCTTTAAGATTCGTCCTAGGTACGGGTTATTGAATTTTCACAAGATGTTTGGGAAATTAAATCCATGAATACTATGGTATCTTTCGTGGTGCTCTTCACTGTAGATGTTTTTGCACCAGCTATAATTATTACGGTGACTGGCCACCTCTTGCTCCTATTTCAGATCCTTTTACTTGAATGTCACATTATTATATTTTCTTGTATATTTCTTTGCAGTTCTTGAATTCATTGTCATTCATATTAGTTCTTGCTTTGAAATGTCTAGATTTTGTATTATTTTCCTCTGTGGGTCTTAATTTTATCACAATTAAAATGGATAATATCTCTATTGGACTGTTTTGTATACAGCTCTTCCTGCTCCGAGTCTCTTAGTACAGTGTCTCTCACTGATAAGGTTTTATCTTACGATATCTTAAACTAATCAACATGTGAACATAATGGTTTTGAAACTCTCTTACTTGATAAGATTTTTAATAGACATGTACCTCTCTTCTTACTTTTGTTTGAATTACCAAATATTATCACTACGGAGACTGTCATAATTGTTTTTTATAAGATTCCACACAATTAAAGTTGTTGTGGATTGTCATGAATTTGCAGCTGTGAAATTAATTCAGCATATTCTTTATACTTTTTCCATCTAGTGCTTCCATTGGTACGCTTCACACTAGTATTTTTTTATTTGTTACCTTTTACTATTGCTATATTTTGCCATTTGAAAGGTAAAACAAATTTACATATCCATTATGAAGTTTGTTGTATAGGTCTTTCCACAGTGTCTTTTTATTAGCTTCGAAGCCTGTATGTGGTCAATATATCATCCTGGTAGTTGTGATTTTTAGTGATGCATGTATGTCAAGCTTTATTCGTCTTTGAGCTGAAAATTGAAGCTTTAGTCTCAGTATTTCCAATGAACAATTTATAAATGATCTAAGATATTAGCAGATGGGTATATACTACTAAGCCTCATCTATGAAATCGTATCTTACATCCCTTCAATGTTGCCATCAGTGCAGATGACCCCTGAAATACCAAGTATGAAAACAAAAAACCGTAAAAGAAAACCTTAAAATTATAGCCTTTTGTTTTATTTCGCTATTTTCTGTATTATATTTTTTTTTTCTATTTTTTGTTTCTTTGTATTCTGCAATGTCATTATGCTCCAGCTAGCTTTTTATGAAATTAATATTTTATAATTCCCTCTCATATTTTTTTGCAGGGTATTTTTTTTCATCTTTTTAGAACCAATTAAAATATTATCTTTATGCTTCTACGTAATGGGTGTCTATGATATTTTTGTCTATTATAAGATTCTACAACAATATTTTAAAAACAGCGAGATTGCGAAGATTTTTATACGAAAAAGAGCAGCCCGATTAGAGTACAAAATGGCAACTGATGAATTCTCTCTAGTTATTAAAATGCTTGCTAATTTTCATTTGAAACTAATTTAACATACTCCATTTTTTGTGTAGAAACAAGATAGTAGAGATGTGTTAGAGGACTTAGATTTATGGAGTTACTCTTCTTCACAAATGAATGTATATATGAACACAATTGAGAGATGTAAACAACATATTATTTTGGTATAGATATTTCCACTATCTTTAGATATATATTTTTTTTTTGCAAAAATATGAATGACAATTACAGATGTTTTGAATGTTTGAATATTATTGTATTATTCTAGATGTAGTGACATCATCATATATAGTAATTTGTTTTGTGAAAGTTGTGTGATATGATCATTATTAATAAAATATTTGTAATTTTCTACATTTTGTGGAGTAAACAAGATTAGTAAGAATGAGCAAAACCAAAAATAATTCATACGTGTAAATTTCTGATGAATAATATATCTTGAAAATTTTAATATTTAATAGTTAATTAAAAAGTTGGAAAAGACTTTTTACAACACATGTTCTTTTGTTAAAATTATGCATCTCTCTTTAAAAATAATTTTTGCAACATGTTTTTTTTGTTTTTACAAGGATGTTTGCATGCTTTATATACTACTTATAAGTTTTTACATGTTCCACTTTTTGCTGTATAACATATTCCCAACGTATGATTTTGAATTTTACAAGTGTGTTGTATGATTTGACAAGGGACATTATACGTTGTAAAAGTTACTATACTTTTTACAAATTCCACATATACAGCGACATGATGTGTCTTGTAAAAGGATATTAATAACAGACATCGTTTCTTATAAAAGGTCTTTTTTCTTGTAGTGAATTTCCTTTCTTTCGTATTTTTGTTTTATACATATACATTGGGAAAAATAATAATGACACCCCATTTATTTTGACACCTTTTCATAATTATTTTTGTATTTTAAAAAATTACACTAATATCACTTTTATTTTCAATTTAATTTGTTAATTGCACTAATACTTAACGACGCTAGATGAGATTAAATCTATTGTGCTTAAAGACCAATATATATATACTCATAATCAGTACTAAATGTTTTAAAGTGTTAAATGCCTTACATGCAAATGCCTTACATGCATAATATCCAATTAAATGCCTTACATGCATAATATCCAATTAAAACATAATATCCAATTAAATCCAATTAATGCATAATATCCAATTAAATGCCTTACATGCAAATGTATTGATTACATATAACACAGTTTTTGACCACCACTTAAAAATGCATCACATGGTTGTTATGTCTGATATATAAGCAATATTGTGTAGGAGAGCATTTATGTGTATATATATGTGTATAGAAGAATTCTTCAATGATGGATCCCATATTTAGTTAAATAAGAATTTGCTTATGTGGCATATGCTTTAATGCTTGTCATACAAGAATAATTTAATTAGCATTAGCTTCTTAGCTTTCACTTTCCCCAAATAGATTTTTAATATAAAAATTTATATCATGTCAGGTCCACTGGTATTTATGTGACAAAATTTAAATTTATTGAATAATCTCCAATCAATAGAGTCATCCCATGTGGATTGGTAAAATAGCATAGGTTGTAATGAAAAGCTTTATTCATATATATGTATATATATATATATATATATAAATTCTTCAGTGAGGGATATCTTATCTAGGTAAATAAACGATTGCTTATGTGGTATGTATGTATAAATTAAAACACGATAGAAAATCAAATTAAAAGTGAAATTGGATGTTGAATAATTTAAGTGTTAAGAAGAATATATCCCCCACCTTAGAAGCTTATCCGCTTAGTGGGGGGTGAGTGGGTGGGGGTGTTGCATGCATACACGTGGATGTGTTGATATAAATATGTGTTCTCGTAAACCATTGAAACCATACCACCTAGAACTACTTCAAAGTAACTACGTAGTGAAGTTTCAGGCAAACATGGCAAAAACTAAAGTACGTTGCACGGTTACAAACAGTACTAGAGATGCTACATATTTTGTTTTCCCTTATGACTGGCATGGGCAAGTTGATGATGACGAATACCCAGAAACGATTCCAAGCGGCGACTCCGGACAATTTCGGCATGTCTCTGATGGGACGGGTAAATCGGAATCCGCTGTTGTATATACCAACGGTGCTTATGACTGGATGCTCTCTTGGTTCTCTGCCCGTCTTCATGAAAATAAGGTAAGTATGACTTAACCAAGTGTTCCATTGGATTAATTTGAACTATATATATATATATATATGTATATGATTATCGTATTATATCCCCCATGTATGTATATATATATATATATATATATATATATATATATTATTATCATTGTGGAAACTAAAAAGTTTGACCTAATTAAGAATTCTACACGATATGTTAAAATGTTTATCGTGTAGGTATATACTGAAATCCGTGAGGCTGGCTACTTTGAAAACTCAGCTGATTGGTGCTATTACAAAGCCAAATTGGAAGGCGGAATCAATAAATCTGAGAACATTTGGCCTGGATACAAGGCAACTGTGGCAATTACACCTGCAGGCACTTCGCCAGTTTTAAGTGCTACAATAGAATCAGTACCATAAGATAACAATCAATAAATAGCCACTTCGTCAGAATAATAATAATAAATTAAAATTATGCATCTGAAAGAATAAAGCTGCAAATAAAAGTGCAAGGCAGCGTTTTAAGATTTGGCAGTTTTATTTATGTTGTTGGCAATAGTTTGTATGTATGTTATCCAAAATTAAAATAATTCATGTTGTAATTTATCAACTAGAGGGCATCTAATAAATAAGGACATTAATATTTTGGACTGGCTGTTATACAAATATATATTTTCTTTCAATGCTTATAGTCTTTGGCTTATGAATTTTGCAATGAATTCATACTTTCTCGTTTATTATAATTTGGTGGAAATCATTATTTTTATAAAAGTACTATTAAACCTTATGGGATCCACAACCCTAATTATATAGATAAAATATAATTTCACCAAGTCCAAAAACCCAAATGGAGAGAAAAAAATTACAATTTTAATTGAGTTCCACACTTTTAACAAATACAATGGAAAACGTTGTTCCAATGTCTCTCTTTCAACGGACATAATTAATTAGTTGAGTTGTGATATTTTAAGGTGTACATACATATATATATATATATATAAACTGAATCTTTTAAAATTTGTTTTTGGAATTTTACGAATCAAAATATTATTAGAACAAAAATAAACACAATTAAAAAAAATTAACATGTATAATAAATGTGTACACATGTATGGAAAGGTATGAAACCAATTAATGACTCAAGGTTAACGACAAAGGACAAGGCAGGCAAGGTTCGACATGTAATTATGAGTCGGTGTTAGCTGTTATGGACAGTTGTTAAATTTCTAATGATTTCTTTTCATTCTTCTTATTCTTTTTGTTTCCTAGGAGCCATTGTCCACGACCCCAATGGAATAATGCTCTCATTCAGATTGCCTACAAATTCTAAATTACTAAAGTGATTGCCACAAACTTCACCGAATATTAGCTGAATTGAGACGACCACTTGTAAATCACGTAACATCCAATTTGTCTTGTTGTGGGTATATTTTATCCCACAAACTAGACTAATGGAGAAGCCCATGAAGATGGAGAAAGACCATCCAAGCCCAAATAAACACTAGGCACACTACAGAAGCCCATGGCGCAACATATGATGCTCGAGTCCCACATAAGTGATGCATACAAGATACTAAATGTCTCCACTACACTGTATGAAGAACATTAATTGCACATGATTTGGTAGGTGGTATGGGGAAAGGTGACTAACTCGAAGGGGAAAGAGGTAGGCTGAGATCATGGACTCCACCTCTAGTCATGTTATACGAAAAGGACAAAGTCACACCTACCACTCTGACCTGCCTAAGTGTCCAGTTCACACAAGTTAACAAAGAGATATTTTACACCTGAAAATCCTTGCAACCATCCACGTGGTTTCCCACAATGGTCAATGACTTACATTCACACTTACCATGCTAGAAGAGCATTAGCTAGGTTATCACTAACACCTTAGCTGATTTGACCAAGATTCTAGCTAAGGGACAAGTGGTGTAGTACCCCTCTCCCCCCGAACAAATACTATGCTATATGTTGCTTATCCACGATGCCTAATTGTGTATATAAGGTAAGATATGAGGCTAAAGAAGGGGTTCTCCTCTATTGGTTCCACTTTATTGGCCTCCAACACTTTGGCCCTATGTTCACATTAAGTGTTCTCCCATTCCTCTAGAGTTTTTATTCTTAGAACCTTTAGACAAAGCTTTGCTTTTAGTTACAAAATAGTGGAAGCAAATGGTCATACACTCATCGATACCCCAAACACTCTAAGTTTCATATTGGCTAAATACCGCCAACTCCTCACACTGTTCTCTATACTTCACTTACTTGGGCATCGAAGGGCATGTGCTAGTACCCTGCCAAGGCCTTGCTAGCCTTTTGTTCATGTCTGTAGATCTAAGTTCTTACATCCAATAATAGTTTGATGGCCAACCCCCAGCATCCAGCTCATTCAACAACACCTGCTTGATCTCCTCACCATACAAGCAAAACATTACCTTAAGACTACTTGCTCAAGCCCACATCATATTTATGATTTTTATCCCTCCATAAGTGGCAAACAAATTCCTACGACAATAATGGTGCCATCCGTGTGGAATTGACAATATTCTCAAAATCCTTGGAATATTGTTATCACCTTTCTCACATACTTCTACGAGGTTAAAAGCCACAAAGGGAGCCCAAAGTAGTTCTTAAAGGTGTTCTCAAGAGTTTGGAGAAAAAAACTCTCATTTCCAAGCTAGTAGAGAAGAAAAATAGTTATCACTTTCATAATGATCGATTCAACAGAATAGTGAGTAGAATATTCCATTCCTGAAAACTTAGAGGTACATCAACACACTAGGAATCTAAGAGGTAGGGGAAGAGAAGGCATAGGTAGACACACCAACCTCCTTACCTAAAGAAGAGAATATATCTCACAGCACCATACCCAAATGGCAGATGAAGCAAACCCCTTGAATCCTCAAAACTTTGAACAGGTTCCAACCATTGTAAAATTATGAAAATATAGAGACAAATCTTGCAGGAATGAAGCTCAGGAAGATAGGATACCAAAGACAACCTGGCAGAGGATAAAGTATGGAAGAATGCTTATACGATGCAGATGAGCTCTAAAACGCTTAGCTACACAATAGCTTCCTAGAGCTCATTAGAGACTTTGTAGAAAACTAAACCAAAGGTTTCCCTATCAAAGAGGCTCTCACTTAACCATAGAGCAAACTCGCACCAAAGAATCAGTTGATTCCTCTGCTTGATGTAGTACCCGTGGAAAAGGTTTGGAGGATGAGTAGTCTAGATATGGAGAGCCCTAGCAACCAACCAAAAGCAATTGGGAGGAAAATGGATGGCTAGAAACCAGAAGCCACAACTCAAACTTTGGGACCACCTTAGTATGAAGGTAGTTGACATAAGCCTTTGTCCAGAAGTCTTAGCCTCGCATCGAAGCCTATGGAAAGATGACGAGGACCTTAGAAACACCTGTAGAGCATTGAAAGCCAAAAGTCATAGAGAAGACAAACGAGCTGCCCAAATGACTTACACTAATAAGATGGACATAGACTAGATGAAGAAGTTGACGAAACAAGAGATTTTAAGTCAGGTTCTAAAAGAATATAAGAGTGTAGTGGGAGAAAGAGCAAGACGAACTACCTACTCCTTCAGCAAGCAGATCATGACGGCACACTTCACACATGACTTCAAGATTCCTAACGTTCCCAACTACACTTGACACGAAGACGCCATTAACCCTGTCGATTCATTCAAAATGTGGATGAACTTCTTGGGAATATCAGTGTAATATCTTATTTCCTTTTCTATAATGTTGACTTTTGATTAAAGTCAACTCTGGTCAAAGTCAACTCTTAGACCAGTGACTACCTCGTCATGGTTTTGACTGCTATTAAGCTAACTATAACTGGTTTGGTTGTTTATTTTTATTACCTAAGTGTGCTTGTAATTGTTGGTCAAAGTCAACACTGTCACGTCATTGCCTTTACTGGCAGGGGACTAACTAGGATTTTCTCTCCTGTACACATGGGATGTGTAAGAGAGTGTTTTTACAAGGCTTATTGAAAGCAACAGGGTTACTTGGAGACCAAGTTTGACTAAGTCAAAAAGTGGTCTTGCTTGCATTACCTCATTAAAACCCTAATATCCTACTAGTTAAATCCCATTTTCAAAAGGCCCACGCCTCATTTTGAACCTTTGTAGCTGACTACCCTTATTTAAGAGAGAAAGTGCCTTCTAGTGAGTGGAAGTGAGAGAAAGTAAACGAAAGTGAGGGAAAATCAAGTATTTTCAATAGAAAAGTAAGGAAAACTTAGGAAAAAAAAAGGAGAAAGCTAGGGGGGCCGGCTGCTTAGAGGCTTAGATCCTAATATTTTTGTGGTGGATCAAAGAGTTTATTAAGGGTTTTTGGGCATTTTTAAAGGTAGATTCTTATATCTACATGTTTTTATGTTAATTTTTGGTGTTTTGGACATGTTTTACCTAGATCTCTTATTTCTTATGATTTACTTCTCAATCGTTTATTGATCTAATTTGATATTATTAATTTTCACTAGATCCCACTTAGTCTAGAATTTTTTTTGCAAATTTAGTGAAAACAACAATTTATATGTTAGGGTTTTTAATACTTATGAGAATTATTATATTATGTATTTTTCCATGTTTATTAATGGTTTTTGCTAGAAAATTTGATGGATTTGGACATATAAAATTTCGGCTATGAAGAGTTTATGGTACCTTGATAGATTCTTCAAAACCTTGAATAATTTCCTTGTTATTTATGTTAGAAATGTTAGAAATGGTGGAAACGTGCTAGAAGTTATGTTGATTTGGGCTTAATTGGTAACCGGCCATGTGTGGTATACTTTTGGTTAATTAAAGTTTCATTTTTGTGTTTAATGTAGTGTATTTTCGTTAAATTGAATACTATGTCCACTTTGTTATGATTAATTTGCTTAAATAGGCATTAAAGTTGTTAGAGCATGAATCTTTTATGTTTGATTGGAGTAATTATTTAAAGATGGGATTTTTGTCTCTAATTATGTAATTAAAATAGTTAACTTGGTAATTTAAGTTTAATTAATAAGTGTAATCGATGAAGGTTGCATCATTGGGGTTAATTTACAAGTTAGTTGTTTATGCTAGTACCTTTGAATCTATTGATGCGTAATATGCTAGTTTAATTAAGTAGGTAATCTAAATTCATTTTTAATTAATTTGGCTAGTTGGGTATTAAAATTCATGCCTTTATGCATAATGGGTTTTCCCTTTTTGTTTATTATTAGTAAAGTTGGAACCTTTGTCTAATTATGTTGATCTTGCTTATTTTAAGTTTAATAAAGTTAACTAATTGATTAATAAATGTGTCACTTCTCCATTTAGCAATGCTTTATTTAGGAGTTTATTTTTTTTAAAGTGTTTAGTCTTTATTTTCATTTATGCTTTAATTACTTAGTTAATGTTTGAAGTTTGTACTCAATATGATTTATGTGCATTTTGGGATATATATGTGATAATGCATGATACTTTCCTAGGAATATGTAATACTAGATTGAATATTGTACATGAATGAGCTCTGGCTTGGTTATTGAGTACTTTGGACTCTGCATTTGCTTAAGATATTAAGATAATGCTTAGTGTTGCTAAGTAAATCATGAGCATTCATATGGATCGAATTATGACATGAAAGTTTTTGTTTTAATATGACTCACGATTTTATCCAAAGAGTCATGTTTTCAAAAATTGTGCATTGAAGAGTTATGACCATGCATATATAGGCATATATATTGTGGATGAAGCTTATCTAGAATTGATATGTGAATCGTTTAGATGAAGTCTCACTAACTAATGAGTGGAGAGATTGGATTCTCGCATGTGCAAGCTTATAGGTGTATGTGGTTGCGGTAACTCCGGCACTTGTATAACACTAATGTAAGTGGGTCTCCTCCCTATTTACATTGTTTCCTTTAAATGGTTAAGTGTATTAGATTTTCTTGAAAGCATGTATGCTACTTTAGGAAATATTAGTTGTCGATAGGTAACTCGCTCCATCATAACTAAAACTTACGCTAAATGAAAAGTCCTACGAATGTGTGTTTTTAAAATCATTGCATAAGTCTTTTGAAAGGATTATGTTATGCATATGATTTATGATAAGAAAGGAAGGAAATTAAAAGAGATTGACTTTTCACTGACACATTGCATTGCATTAGTACAAATAGTTTTCCGTATTTCTTATTTTCTTTTAGACTTTGCAAAACACTCATTACTGGATGATTTTCTTTACATTGCAGGTATTTTGCAAACAGTTATATTTTGCTTTATTTTAAAAACTAAAGTTTCTATTTAATATTAAAGGGTTGAATGTGTCGTAAAGAGTAAAGAAAATCTTTTTTGTTTTTCAGTTTTGTCCAAAAAAATCACCTTTAATAATTTACTTTGAACATATTTTGTTGTGACATTATTTTAGTCGGGTCTCCGAATTTAGGTAAAGGGGTATTACAACTTTTTGTATCAAACCCTAGGTTTTGTTAAAAAAAAATTAGTACTAATAGCCTACTTTAGTGTCCACTCGCGAGTTAAAGGTAAATTGTTTTACTTGTATTTGGTTTTATGTTGTTGTGTGACTTTGTGCTTTTGTTTGAATTGTTATGTTAAGATAGGTAAGTTAGTGCTTTTTCGTGCATTTTGCACAAATGATGTAATGAGTTGGTGGAGGAGCTTGTCTTCAAGAGACCAAGGTTGAGCTCAAAGCTGACATCCTTTTAGAGTGACATAGTGATTGAGCTTCACCAGGCTAAGGTGGTGTCTCAGAGTCCATCCAATAGGTCACGCCAGTGCCTAGGAAAAGAGGTCATGGTGGAGAGAGAGTCATCTTATTGCAAGACAGTGTCTACCCCAGTATCATCCTCCAGAGTTTAGTGCAGGGATATAGGAGTGTCTAACGAATCAATGGACTAGTATATTAAACGAAAAAAGCCTGAAGTAGCTAAGTTTTTTTAGCGGCTTTACCACTGTCGTGCCTCTACTTGATGGTGAAGTGCGGTATATTGATTCGAGGGAGTTAGTTCCAAAAGGACCATGGTTATGTGATGTATCACTGGTTCATGGATCAGTAGCAGGAAGCTCTTACCAAGCATCTGGTTCATCTTGGTTTTGAAGTCCCATGCGCAGTGAAGGCAAGCTTGGATGCTAAGAATCCTGAGGAGTCTAAGGATCCTCACGATGAAGATGACCCTAAGGAATTTCCTACTGAGGATTAAAGAGTTTAGTTGTCATTGTTATATAAGGGTTTAGTTGTTTTATGCTGTAGTAGTAGTAATAGTTTAGTTGAAAGCTATTATTAGTGAATTATGTCTATTAACTATTTCCTTTATTTATCTGTTGTATGGCAAAGTTCTTTTATAATTAAATTACTATTTTTGTGTTATCTTAGTTGTTTCTCGTGTCTAACTCCCATGTTTATCTTGCGTGGGACTCTTCTATTTTAAGATGCCATGCATAGCATGAGATACCAACAACACTCATGAGAACAATGCGGTAAACATGGCCAGTCGACTGCCTGAGGCCTTGGCATGTATTGCTGACCAAGGATCCTAGCAGTGTAGTGGAATCAGTAGAGTTGTAGAACAATTCAAGCGATTTCTCCAGTGTTCAAAGGCTCAACCAATCCATCCTTCAGTGTTGAAAGGCTCAACTAATCCATTGGTATTGAAGATTGGATCCCAAAACTAGAGAAGATTTCCATATTGATGGATTGTATTGAGTCCCATAAGGTCATATACATATCTTTCATGCTTAAAAGAGAAGCAAGCCACTGGTGGGATATGGTCAAGCGAGCTTATAATTCTTAAATAAAGCCCTATGTTATGGAACCAATTTAAGGAACTCTTTCTGGAAAAGTATCTTCCTACTGTGAAACGAGACGAAAAGGAGGTTGAATTTCTAAGGTTGACCCAAGGAAACCTTTCTCGGGTCGAATATGAAAGGAAATTTGATGAACTTTCTCGCTATGTACCATATTTGGTAAATACTGAAGAACATAAGGCAAGAAGTTTTGAGAAAGGACTGAGGCTAGAACTCTACAATGCCATTGTAGTGATGCGACTATCTATTTATGCTGGAGAAAGGACTGATATGCTACAGTGTTTCAACTGATCATGAAGGATCATACCGGGAAATGACCAAGGCTCCAGGGAAAAGCTCCACTACTCAAAGGAACACTTAGGGAGGAAGAAAGTAGAACAACAACTACAACAACAGTAATGACAACAAGAAACCTAAGAGAAACTGAAATCGGCCTAACATTCCCCATTGACAAACTTGCGGCAAAAATCATAACGAAGAGTGCTGGAAGAGATTGGAGCATGCTTCAAGTGTGGAAAGACAGGTCACATGATATGAGATTGTCCTGAATCTGGAGGAAGAAGACAGTAGCCTACTCAAGGTTGGGTGTTTGCAATGAAAAGAAAGGATGCCGAAAATAATGATTCTGCAGTAGTGGTAGGTATGATTTCTTTACAAGGATTGGATGTATATGCTTTGTTTGATTCGGGTGCTACACACTCATTTGTATTTAAATTGTTTTTTTTTTTCTAAATTAGCTCTTGAACCAGTTCGTCTTGACAACCACTTATGTATTGCTACTCTATCTAGTGTTAGTATGTGTGCCTCGTTCGTGTTGAATTCCTATTAGGTATGTCTCGGAAACGAGCCAACTTGATCATATTGGATATGTTTGACTTCGATGTGATCTTCAGTATGGATAGGTTGTGTAAGAGTAGAGCTTGTATCAAGTACAAAGAGAAGAGAATATTGTTTAGTCTGGTAGATGGCCAGAATTTCGAGTTTGAATGGGTCAAAACTAAGCCGGTAACCAAGATTATTAACGCACTACAAGCTTTGAGGTGTTTATATAAAGGCTATCAAGGATTTCTTGTCATTGTCTATGATAAAGAACTAACAGCTCTGAAACCACAAAACGTCAAAGGTAGTTCATGACTTCTTGGACTGTTTTATGAAGATCTACCGGACTTACCATTGGATCGTGAAGTAGCAGTTACATGCAAAGTTCAAGAAATGCGAGTTTTGGTTAGAAATTATCACTTTTCTTTGATATCTGATATCAGATAAGGGTATTCAAGTAAATCCCAGTAAAGTTGCAGCAGTTCAAGACTAGGTACTACTGCAGATTTGTACAAGGATTCTCAAAGATTGTGCTACCGTTGATGCAATTATTGAATAAGAAAAGTAATTTTACTTGGTTTAAAGAGTGTGAAGAGAGTTTTCTAAAACTCAAATAGCGGTTGGTTTCAGCACTTGTACTCATTCTACCGTATAGTGAGAATGACTTTGTAATATATAGCAATACTTCAGGTAAAGGATTGGATTGTGTGCTCATACAAAGTGGCAAGGTGATCACTTATGTCTTACGCTATTTAAAGGCGTATGATCACAACTACCTTACGCATGACTTAGAGTTAACAGTGGTGGTGTTTGCTCTGAAGATTTGGTGTCACTACCTGTATAGAGCAAAGTGCATCAGCTATACCGATCATAAGAGCCTTAAGTATTTCTTCACTAAAAAATGGTTGAATATGAGGCAAAGAAGGTGCGTAGATCTGGTAAAGGACTACAATTGCTCAATCAACTATTACCTACCCAAGGCAAATGCAGTGGTAGATGCAGTGAGTACTTAACCGCATATTTTAGAGGACCTTAGAAGAATGGATATTGAATTAATTCCTAATCAATATTCATACATCTTGGCTACGCTCACAATTTAGCTTTATCATGGATAAGGTAAAGGAAGGGCAAGCTAATGATACGACTCTTATGAAGATCAAAGATGAAGCAGTTTAAGGGAAGAGACCAGAGTTTAATCTCGATTCAGAAAAAACATTGAGATTTGGTACACACCCATGTGTACCAAATGTTGAAGAAATCAAGAAAGAAATCTTGGTGGAAGCTAATTGTAGGCCTTACAATATTCATCCAGGAGCAAATCATTTAGAGATTGGAAGATATGTTGAGAGCATACATAGTGAATTTCCAAGGAAGTTGGAAAAAACAGATCCCGTTAGTGGAGTTCACTTACAACAATAGTTATCATTCAACTATTGGGGTGGCTCTTTATGAAGCTTTTTATGAAAGGAAGTGCAGATCTCCATCGTATTATGATAAAGTCGGTAAGCCAATGCTACTTGGGCCATAAATTTTAGAATAGAGTAGTCGCATCATTAACAAGATAAGACAGAGTATGAAGGTTGCACAAGATCGACAGAAGAGTTATGCGGATAATCTTGGAGTTCGTAGGCAGGGAGAAGGTATTTCTCAAAGTTGCACCATTGAAAGGTGTAATGAGGTTTAAGAAAAAAGGAAAATTGAGTCTTCGTTACATCAGACCTTTCGAAATACTAGAAAGAGTTGGAGTCTTGGCTTATTATTTAGTGCTACCTCCCAAGCTATCCAACATTCATGATGTCTTTCATGTGTCAATGCTACAAAAATATGTGCATAATCCCTCACACATCATCAAGTATGAACTATTGGAAGTCCACAAGAACCTAATGTACGAGGAGAAACCAATAAATATCTTGGATCAAAAGATCAAGTACATCATAATCGGATGATTCCATTCATGAAAGTACTCTAACAGAATCATGTAGTTGAAAAAGTAACTTGGAAATGGAAAGACAAAATGAAAGCTAAGTATCCAACTTTATTCGAATAAGTACTCTAACTCCTTAAAATTCAAATTCAAGGACGAAATTTCTTTTTAGGAGGGGTGAATTTTAATATCTACTTTATTTTCCTATGTGTTGACTTTTAGTCAAACTCAACTCTGGTAAAATTAATGCTTAGATCAGTGACTGTCACATCATGGCTTTGACTAGTATTAAGCTGGCTATGACTGGTTTGGTTGTTTATTTTTATTACCTAAGTGCACTTGTAATTATTGGTCAAAATCAAAGTCAAAGATAAAACCAACATTGCCATTTTTTCGCCTTTACTGGCAGTGAACTGATTGGGATTTTCTCTCTTGTATATATGGCATGTGTAGGAGAATGTTTTGGCAAGGCTTGCTAAGAACAGTAGGGTTATTTGGAGACTAAGTTTGACTTGATCAAAAAGTGGTCCTTTTTGCATCACCTCATTAAAACCCTAGTACCCCACTAATTAAATCTCATTTTCAAGAGGCCCAAGCCTCATTTTGAACCCTTGTAACCGACCACCCCTTTTCAAGAAAGAGAAAGTGCTTTCTAGTGAGAGAAAATGAAGGAGAGTGAGGGAAAATTAAGTATATTCAAGAAAAGAAATAAGGAAAAGTCAAAGAAAGGGAGAAAGCTAGGAAGGTCAAACACTTAGAGGCTTAGGCCCTGAAATTTTTGTGGTGGATCAAAGAGTTTATTAAGGGTTTTGGGCATTTTCAAAGGTAGGTTCCTATATCTACATGTGTTTGTGTTAATTTTTGGTGTTTTGGACATATTTTACCCTAATTTGGGCTTGATTTGTGACCCACCATGTGTGATATATTTTTGGCTGATTAAAGTTTGATTTTTGTGTTTTTTTTTTATAAAAAAAGGGCATTGCTGTGGATCTCATCAGCATAAGATTCTATTAGTGGATAGGGCCTTCTTACTACTCCAGCTTTGTAACCCTTTAGAAGTTTATAGCAGCTGACCCATACCCCTAACAAATCTCCTCCACCTTGAGCATCAAGCAATGTTGAGTATAGTTGAGGCAACAATAGGGCTTGCCAAGACTCGAACTACAACTCTTGCAAGCGAGTGCGATGAAACGGTCCATTTACTTTCCACTAGGTCATGATTTTTGTGTTTAATGTAGTGTATTGTGGTAAACTGAATACTATCACTATAAAAAATTTGAGAAACTGTGACAAATTTTCTTATGGCAAAATTCAATTTGTCACAAAAAATATACATTTAGTGTCAAAAATCCGTGTTTGATATTGATGTTTGATGAGATAGATAAAATAGTATCAAATTGATTTTTATCATAATACTTTATCACAGAAAATGTTATTTTTTTAAGGGAAATTTTGTCTTTCAAATTTAAAGATAATCTGTGACAAAATTTCATAGAGCATCGCTGAAAAAGTTTACATTTTTTGTCAACCTTATATTATAATATCTATAACAAATGTACTTTGACACATTTTATAATTTATAAGTAATTTTTATTATCCAAAAAATAGAGGAAAAATGAGGAAAATATATTCTGAACTTCTTCAGCTTTAAACGTTGTCGTTTTTTCCTTCTTCCCCAATATTTCTTCTTGCCCTATTTTCCTCTCTGTCTACAATTTCTCCATCGTGAAGTCCTATTCTCTCTACCATTAGAAACAATCGCTGGTAAGATCCCTCTCTGACCCTTTTTCTCCATTTATATTATTTTGTTTGAAGATAAAAGTTTTCCCTTTCTAGATTATATACATGTATTGAGGGTTTAGTCTGTAATTTCTTTTTCCTAACAGCAGAACGGAGAAGGGGATGACTATGAGGTTGTCGAATGCAAGAGTGGCATTCATTTCTATGTTCGAATCAATCTTTAGGTAAGTCATATTCTACTTCGAATGACTTGATTTAGGGTTTATATGGAACAAATGCACTGAGGTAGCTTCAATATCAGTCACCATACTCTCTTTCCTTTCTACCAGTTCACACCCACCAATTTTCTTTCACTACGTCTCTTTCCTAGATTCTTGCATGGTTCGGTATTCATTTATAGAAAAGTTTAGCCTACAATGGCTTCCTTATGTTAAATTCGTAATTTGGGACATGGTTAAATAGATGTTTAAAGGATTATGTAATGAATCTTATTTTGACATAATTCGCTAAATTTTTAACAATTTTAAATTATTATTGGTTATAACAAATACAAATCAAACTCAGGGAGAACATGTAGCAAACCTCAAGTATTGGGCCCAAAAGGTTCAAAAATCCAATAGCATTGTAAATGGGGTGGCATTTCGTGGTTTTCGTGAATTATAAGGGTTATTTAAATTGAGTTCTGATATACATACCCGCTTAGTTGTCTTCTGCTCTTCTAGGGTTTGCCCTCAACTAGGGAAGCAACACTAAAGATGCTGCATGGTTGTTAGCCATCCTCAGCCAAGTCATGTTTCAGAAATAAGGTTTAGGAGAAATTTTCTCCTACCTCCTTATCTTTATCTATTTGATTGTGTATGGCCTGTTTATGAAAATTGTGTTTGCCTCGATGCTCTTTAGGATATTGCCCAAGAGGCTGTAAAGAATAGGAGATGTGCCACTAAGAAGCCTTACTCTAGGTCTATTGTGGGTGCCACGTTGGAAGTTATCTAGAAAAGAGATCGGGAAGCAGAGTTCGTGATCTTGCAAGGCACTGTATGCATAATTCGCCTTCACTTTTCTCAACTGTCTTTAGCTTATTACCTTCCCCTGTTTTCTTTCACATTTCTTGTTAATTTTTGTATAGGATAATAAAGGCTCCTGCTCAACTTTTGTAAATTTACATATATATAATGGAAAATGATTGGAAATTAAGTTCGTGCACACTTGCAGCATATTTGGACAAACTATCTAGCTAACCAGTACTATATTCATTTGCTTTCAACCAAATTAAGTAGAATTAATATTAGTCATTGTAATCACGTGAAGTACCAATCTATCTGCATACTTTATCTTCCGTCGGTCCGGCCTAACCATGTACTTACTTAGATCACTCCCATGTAAACAATTTTTTTCATAACTTATATATGAAGTTGATTTGCCTGTTTTGAGGCTCCATTTTTCAAGTATATAATATGTCTTTATTTGTAGGTTGAGATATATATATATATATAGGCATGTGATGCTTGTTGAGCTTCATATATAATGCACATGACCCGTATATATAAATTTAATTTGTTCACATTAATTTAACTATATATTAGAGCAAGGCCAATTTTCCAACCTAATTAATTAAATACCAACAAATCTATGTACATATGTATATGTTCAACACTGTCCTCATGAGTCATCATCACGACTCCACTAACTAGCTTCAGTTTTTAATTTCAGCATCACTGTACCATCTGTGATGATGTTGTGTGTGTGTGTGTGTATATAAATGCGGATACTAATTGATGTTCCTTTAATGTATTAAAGATTTATGATGCGTGATACATCTACATTTATAGGCACTGATTAATTTGATTATAACCATGAAGCTAGTATAGTTACACTGAGTTCATTAAGCTAGTATCAGACTCTATGATATATTTGATTACAATAATGCTCTCTCAGAATTTCAAACTCATTAATCAATATTTACATAGGTTGGAAATATTATATGATTTAAGATAAGCTTTGGTGACTTTTAATTTTACTTTCCTCTTGATCCGTAGTTGAAAACTATCTTTAATAAATTTTCTAGAGTCGTTGTGTATTTTGGAATTGTGTACTGACTCTTTTTTACTCCAAAACTTAACCACCAGAAGTCTGAATGTGAGGAGAGAACTGGTGTTGACAGAACGAGGATGAACATGACAAAGTTTGTGCAGGGTGAAAATTGCTATATCTTAAGATTGTTAATTATGTCCTTTATAACTTTTGTAAAGTGATTTAAAATTAATTTTTGAATGGCAGTACCCTAACAAAAAAATTCAGGGATATAATTACTGAGCTTCAAGTATGTTTATATTTATGCTTTTATCATTAGATTTTGTTTGCTCTCCGTCTCATCAATGAAGTATTTTTCACGCCCTCAGGCAAAGAATCCAGGATGAATATCGTGGAGTTGTCAAGAGAAGAGTCATTACAGGTACTACTGGTTTTGTAATGTCATTCTTTGTCATATGGTTGATTTTATTGTTATTTATTGCACTTTCTTTTAATATGATTTAATAGTTATTGGTAGCGGACTAGATGAGGGGGTAAGCTTGAATCCTGATAATAGAATTTGAACTCCAACTGAATTGGGTAATGCCATAATCATACAATTTTTAATGAATGCCTTAGACCACCTAATTATTACTTGATCTAATTGAAAAGGTCAGACTATCTTCCCATTATCCTTTGAATTTCTAAAACCAATATCCCCTTATGTCTTCGTATTTTCTGCATTTTACTATTCTGCTACCAATTATTCGCTTTGTTATATATATATATATTTATATATATCGTATGTTACATTTCTCGAGATATCACTGTTAATATCAAATATGTTCTATACAACTTCATCCTTAAGCTTTTATTCTTATCAAGTTTCCATCAATCCTAAAAACTGTTAGGCTGGATTGATGCAGTGAAAAAGGAGGGAGAAGAAAGAAAGAGTAAAGAAGATAAAAAAATGGAGAGATCTTTAGATAGAACTGCTGAAACTTGTCTGTGTAATTTTCGAGGCTTTATTTTCATCCTTTCTTCAAAATTAATCATGATGTAAACAAAACTATTTGAAGTCATTTTAAAGTTAGTTTATGAGTTTGTAGCTCTTTTCTTATTATCTAAACTCCCTACTGAAGTATGAATCCACTGCAATATGCTGGTGAAACCACCCAGTACAATATTTTTAATTTTATTTGAAATGGTATCAAAATTAATTTTTTAATCATCATCCTGAGGATTTCTGAAATTGCTATTGTGTAGTGAAATCAAAGAGAGAATCAAGAAAAAAAAGGATGAAAAGAAGGCAAAAAAAGCAGAAGTGATGGCAAAGGCTTCAAAGACACAAGGGAAGGCCAACATTTCTAAGGGAGTAGTACCAAAGGTTCCAAAGCTTGGTGGTGGTGGTGGGAAGCACTAAGCAACTGGTTAGCTGTCTACTCAATGCATCGTGGAGTTATAGATAGGACAGTAGAGATATATATGTTCATTGTATTATTAACTTGTGAATGAATATTATTTGTGTCAATACAAAATTTGAATGAATATTATTTGTATCAATACAAAATTCGACACTGATGTTTTTTTGAATTTACATATATGTTCACTTTGTTATGATTAACTCTGCTTAAATTGGCATTTCTGCTGTTAGAGCATGATTCTTTTATGTTCAATTAGAGTAATTAATTAAAGATGGGATTTTTGTGTCTAATTATGTAATTAGGTTAGTTAACTTTGTAATTTAGATTTAATTAATAAGTGTAATCGGTAAAGGTTGCATATTTGGGGTTAATTCATAAGTTAGTAATTTAAGTTAGTACCTTTGAATCTATTGATGCGTAATACGCTAGTTTAATTAAGTAGGTAATCTAAATTCATGTTTAATTAATTTGGCTAGTTGGGTATCAAAATTGATATCTTTATGCATAATGGATTTTCCCTTTTTGTTAATGATTAGTAAAGTTGGCACTTTTAGGTCTAATTATGTTGATCGTGTTTATTTTAAGTTTAATAAAGTTAACTAATTAATTAATAAATGTGTTAATTCTACATTTGGTAATGTTTTATTTAGGAGTTTATTTTTTTTGGGGATATATATATATATATATATATATATATATGTTTGTGGTAATGCATGATACATTCTTAAGAATATGTAATATTGGATTGGATGTTGTATATGAATGAGCTCTGACTTGGTTATTGAATACTTTGGACTCTACATTTGCTTGAGATACTGAAATAATGCTTAGCGTTGCAGCATTGAAGAGTCATGGCCATGTATAGGTAGACATATATACTGTGGATGGAGCTTATATGGAATTGATATATGAATTATTTGGTGGAGGTTCCACTAACTAGTGAGTGGAGAGATTGGATTCTCACATGTGCGTACATGCAAGCATGTAGGTGTATATGGTGGTGGTAAACCCGACACTTGTATAACTTGAATGCAAGCGTGTCTCCTCCCCACTTACGTTGTTTTCTCTAAACGGTTAAGTGTATTGAATTTCCTTGAAAGCATATTTGTGTGTTGCTTTAGGAAATGTTAGTTGCTGAAAGGTAACTAACTCCAGCATAACTAAAACTTACGCTAAATGGAAAGTCCTATAAATGTGTGTTGTTAAAATAATTGCATAAGTGTTTTGAAAGAATTATATTTTACATATGATTTATGATAAGAAAGGAAAGAAATTAAAAGAGTTGGACATTTCACCAACATACTTCATTGCATTAGCATGTGCACGTTGGTAACCTATTGAGTGATTTTTCACACACTCTTGTTTGTTTTCTATATTTAGGCAACTCCAAAAGCTTAAGCTTGAATGGCTTGGTAGCAGCGTGGCAGGCTAGTGAAGAAAGGCAATAGTACAAATAATTTTCCTCATTTGTTATTTTCTTTTGGATTTTATAAAACTCTGCTCACTCGATGATTTTTTCTTTTTATGTCATGGGTATTTTGTAAATTATGTTTTGCTTTTATTTTAAAAACTAAAGTTTCTATTTAATATTAAGAGGTTGAATGTGTCCTAAAGAGTTAAGAAAATCTATATTCATTCTTTAGTTTTGTCCAAAAGAATCACGTTTAATAATTTATTTTGAATGTATTCCGCAGCATAGGGGCAAGTAAAAAAAAGATGAGAAATAGTTTCTGCGTCATTACTATAAATTCTACATTTAGAAGCCATGAAAAAACCCTCCTAATTAAAATGTCATCAATAGGGATCCGTCCTAGGAAAAGATGCCAAGTGAAAACCAAACGGGCCAGGGGAATGAAAGTCTTCCATATGTATCTGACCCACACCGGAGGTGAAGCCATCGTAGATAAACGAAGATAAATATCTTGACAATAAATTGTATCTAAGACTGAATGAACTCAAACTCTCTCATTTGTCCTGTCTATCGCAATCACCGCCTCCTCAATACACACAGTCAACTATGGAAATGCCATATAAAAACTTGTTGGAATGTTCCAAACACCATTAGAATCAACCAGATCACTAACCAAAATGCTCGGATTACATAAATCTCTAGAGTTCTGTAGTAACTCAATAATAGGTATTCCCAGCCAGTTGTCATCCCAGAAACGAACCCTGAAATGAATCCCGATGATCCAAATCGCCTCCCTCAAAAGAGTAAGATAGAGTTGTCTCAGAGGAGGCCAGATTTAAGAAGCGATGTAATACAAAGGGTTTAACTTCCTTAAAAAATGCATTAGAAGAAACTAAAAAACGAAGGAGTCCTTGTTCATCAACTTCCAAGCGACCAACTAGACAACCTATAAAAGATATATTAGGACCAAAAATAATATTTAAAAATAAAATTAGGAAGAAAAATTAATATGGATATTAATCTAATGCAAAGAATTAGAAACTCTTTAAATTTTTCTAGTAAAGCCAAAAAAATAATAAAAAGAACAGAAGAGATTATAGATGAAGATGATGCATATATATTATTAGAAAAATTTTGAAAAGAAAATTAAAAAGAAAAATTTATATAAAGGAATGTTAGATAAAATAAAAAAGTAGTTTGTATATTTACCCAGACGAATCAAAAATAGCAATTGTACATACTAAGAAATAAATCAATTTAATTAGTAAAATTGGAAGACTCCTTAAAAAAGCAAAAATTTTTAGATATTTATGTAGGTTTAATAATAATAGGTGTAATTAGTCAAGCAAGAGAAGGATTAGATACAAAAGCATATTTATCTTTATATAATAGTAGATTTTATGATCATGAACAAGCTAAAATAGCTATTGCAGAGATATACCTTAGAAATAAATTAGTTGTAGTAGGATGTATTCTATATATATAAAAATAAATTTAGTAAGCATATTAAATTAAGTGTACAAACTAAAGGTTTCAAAATGAATACAGAGTATAAAAATTTTAGGTTTAAAATATTTGTATTAGGAAAATTGTATAATAAATACCATAAAAAATTTAAATTTGAAGCACAAAATATAATAGAATGTTTTAAAAGTAAATATGTAGAGATGATAGTTCCAACAAGATTAAATACTAGTGAATTTAATAGATTAAATCGACATTGCTAAATTTAGAAAAAGATTAAAGAATAGAAATGCTAGAAACTAGTTATATTAAAAAAAAAATCAAGTAACACAGAAATTTAGTAATTATAAAAAAATAGAATATCCTAAATTAGAAGAAGTAGAAGAAAAAGAAATTAATATGACAAGCAGAAATTTCATTAATAGATAGAAAAAAAGACATTAGATGTAAATAGAGATAAAAATTTTAATAATCTTTGTGAAAATATAGAATTAGCAGATGAACATGTAGACAAAATATCAATTGAAAAATTAAATTTTCATCAATTAGAATTAAATGAGATTTTGTACTTGAAAAATGAAATTTGTGTAAATGAAGAAGATAGTAAAGAAAATATAAATTTAGGTCAAAGTAGTAATTCTCAATTATTTACAGAACTAACAAATGTAGAAAAATATTTAGGAAAAAAAAAGGAATGTCAGATAGTAAAGAACAATGTATAGAAGGAAAAAGAATATATAAGGCAAAAACTAAATTAGAAGATGAGAAAAATATACTAAAATCTAAAGATATACTAAAGGGAGTGTATTCAATTTGGATTTTTAAAATATTTTGATAGACTTTTTTAGTCAGAGAATTTTAAAGATTTTTATAGACTTTTGTACCGTTTATAAAAGTATGAGTAACTTTTAAATGACCTTTTGTTTTTTATTTTTATAGACTTTAAAAAACTTTTATAAACTTTTTTATTGCACAAGTTGATATATATATTTTATTTTCCTCGCAAGGACACCAATAGCTTTTTTTTTTCCACAATGATGTCATTAAGAGGAGGTCAATAAATAGTGATATAAGATTTTTATTTTACCTACAAGAATGTCATTAGTTTTTATTTTATTTTCCTCACAATAAAAGGAGATCAATAAATAATGATAGAGGATAACAGATGATAAAATAATTTCACAGTAAAAAAGAAAAGTAGGAAGATGAAGCAAATAAATGAAGAGAACTAAATATTATTGTGTGACTCTAACGTATTATTGAAATTAAAAAAAATTTAAAAGTTTTTAGAAAAAATAAAAGATAATTTATAAATAGTTCAGACCCCTGTAATATTATAAATACACCGTTGTAATATTAAATTTACAAAGACATAAACCTAATGATTGGAACCAAATATTCTATGAATGGGAAGAAAATTTACTTAGACACTCAATGGAAGTTTTAACAGTAATAACATACCCTATGTATAAATTAATATATTTAGAAAGTATATGTATAATTAGTAATACAATGATAGTGAAAATACTGAAAATAGTGAAGATAATAGTTCAGATAAACATTTAGAAGTAAATATTTTAGAAACTTTTGTATTATTCTTTGGAAAAAAATTGTTCATCATATAAAATAAAATTTGAGTCAGGATATAAGGATAATATAGAAAATATATATTTTTGTAAAAATTTCTATAAAAATAAGGAAGAAATAGTACAAAATAAATCAATTGAAGTAAATAGAGTAGGAAGTGAATTAATTAACATAGATGTACAATTATTATTTAAAACAGAAGCTGTAAATACTAAAGCTATGAGAGATACAAGAAGGGTTTTAAGAAAACCAGCCTTTCGGGGTTGGAAAACAATTTTTCTAACAGTTACATTTGAAAAACCATCAAAGCTCTTGATCACTGCCTTATAAATGTCTTTGCATAAACAACGACTAACCGGGCCAACGGAATCCATTTTTAAAAAGACTGTCAGAGAAATCAAAACCCTACTAGGTTTTTATTGTTTTAATAAAAATTCTTTCTCGACACTCCCTTGTGCTAGCAATTTCCTAAAGGATTCCCTTTTTAGAAATTATTTTAAATATGTGTTATATTTTCTTTAGTAAGGAATAACTTCGAACTAATTTAGAACATGAACATATTAAATAATTTTTCTACTTTACCTGCCTATATTTGAATTAACTATGTACGAGTCTGTCTAAATAAAAATTATAGCAGTATAAATTAAATAGTCTGTCTAATTTTAAATTAATTGTTTACTGCATAAAATAAATTGTCTTTCTACTATTAAGTTAACTTTCTACAATATAAAGTATAAAATAAATTGTTTACTTTTAAGTTAACTTTCTATTGTAGAAAATAAATTATCTGCCTAAATTTAAGTTAACTTTCTACTATATAAAATAAATATCTGTCTAATATTAAATTAAATTTCTTCATGTAATTTGAAAAATAAAGTAGGATACTTATTCTTTTTTATGTTTCAAGGAAGAAGGTCTGTCTAAGTTAAGTTGTATTTCTAAAATGATTACAAGAAGATGGAAACAAGTTAGAAATTGAAGATATACAAAGAACTATTTGAAACTGGGAATGAAAAGATAGAAAAGTTTGCGAAAGGCTTCCAGATTGGTCTCTCGTCTTTTCTTTTTTCTTTTTTTTTTTTTCAAAACTTGATTTGGAAAGGAATGCTCCACGTATTTATAGTGGGGCAGTGTAAGTTACAAGATAAACAACTTTGCAAAACTACTTTCTACTTATCTTGCTTTTTACAATACATATCAATTTTTTCAAACTAATAAATTAATATAATAAGTGAGTGAGCCATATATATTTATAACCTATCTTACAAAACAATGGCCACATATAGATGAAATTATGCACATGTCTTGTTCTTCAATTGAATTTGTACACTTGCTTTTTATCTCTTCAGCAGATGCTTCCACTTATGTTATAGCTGTCACTTGTATTTTTATCTTTATCTGCAACTGTACTTTTTCTATTTTAGAATAATGCTGATTTGTCTAGACTTCCATCTGATTTCTATTGCCACTTTGAGATCATTGTCTAAACTTTGATGACTTTGAAGAAACTATTGGTCATAATCTTCATTTAATAGTTGTAATAACCAAGTTTTTTTTCCAAATTTGTCGACTTTCGGTCGCATTTTTGGTTCGATCGTCAAATTGCATTTTTCACGAAACAAGTAGCTTTTGTATTCCTCAGACATGTTATGAGAGCTAAGAGTACCCAAGGAGGAGTCCTGAGACTTTTTCTTTCCATTTTACCCTTGGTCAAACTTTGACCAAATTTCACCACTTTTGTTTATTTTATTACTTTAATTAAATATCCTATTTTTACTTTAGTTTAATATTATTTTAATGGATATTTTGGGATAGTTTCCTACACTTAGCCGACCACCCTTCATCCTCTTGCCTTTCATTTACATTTTCATGATTTTTAGAGAGACAAACTCAAAACCTAGCGAGAGAAAGTGAGGAAAATTGGTGAAATTCAAGAAATTTTTCCCAGGAAAGCAAAAGTATTTGGCCAACCATCAAGGGGAGCTTATTCTTATGTTCTTCTTGATTTAAGGCTTGGTTAGGTGATTAGTCTACTTGGAAGAGAGGTAGACAACTATTCATCTATGCTTTTTCATGTAAACTATGTATTTTATATGATTAAATGTTGGAATCATGCTTTGCCTTAATGATTTGACATTTGTACAAGCTTAATTAGATGTGTGTTAAGTGTATGACAAAACCCCTAAATGGGTTAGGATTTAGGTTTTTATATTTTGATGGATTAAACTTGATTTTGATGGATTTAAGTATGTTTAATTGAAATTGATGGTGGATTATGGCATAAACCTATGTTGATTTGATGTACTGGTGAGAAATTGGATGGAAATTGACATGTATAGGGGCCGGCCATTGTAGAATGCGTTTGATAAATTTTTTGTTATGGGGGGCATTTAAGTGTTTTCACATGTTAAAGGTATTTTTGAAATTTATAAATTTGTTGAGGATAATTTGCTAATTTCATATGTATAGGGGGAAAATTTGAAATTTTTGAAAATCCTCAGGGTATTTTGGTCATTTGTATATGAGGGACATAAATAAAATTTTAAAAAAGGTTAAAAGCATTTTGGTCTTTTAGTATATTTGGGACATTTTCAAAATTATTAGGGGTATTTTAGTCTTTTGCAAGGGAAGGGATAAAATTATAAATTTTGAAATTGTGAGAGGTATTGAGGTCATTTCACATTTCTTGGTTATATATATATATACTTATAAATATATTTAATTTTACTAATTTTGATATATATTTATATAATTTAAATGGAATTGTAAAACTTATTAAAAATGCATATTTTGATAAGTATATATATATATATAGGCGTGTGTGTATAGTATGTATATATATATATTTTATATGCGTGCATTTATATAATTATGTATATATGTATATATATGTATTTATATACATATATATATATATATATTTTTTTTTTCTTTTTGGGCGTGAATATTTATAGGTATAAATATAATTTGATTGAGTTGGAGAATGCCTATATATATATATATATATAAATTATAGTAATGTGCATGTGTGTGTACATATATAAGTGTGTAAATGTATATTTGTAGGGTTTTTGGATAAAATGACCACCAAAATAATACTATTTGAAAAAATACCCATCAACCCATATTTCTTGCAAAATCTACACAATATACTGAATTTGCCCTTTATTAACTCTCTTATCCATAAGAACTAATTCTATTTTAATTCATCTAACACTTTTTTCTTTCCATCTGTGCACGTTAAGTTGTGGGTTTCCTTTAAAGTTCAGTCTTCTTCTGTCCACCTCAGCAATTTGTTCCTTATTCCTTATTGATTTCTTTCTTCTTCATCAGCTGTAAAAAAAGATAATAATAAATTTGTAATTTACAGTTGCATACTTTGTTATGTTTGCGGTAATATGCTTGACGAAGGTAATAAGTATGTGTAGTTGCTTTTGATTTTATGGTTTTGATATATTAGGTTTGGAATGCATAAGTTTTTGGAAAAAAAATGACTAGATCTAAAAGAAATTGTACTGGTAGGGATGCATCCTCGGCAGGTTGGCCTACGCCTCGGCTAACCTGCCGATGGTGTATCCATTGGCTTTCAGAATGCTTTCCTCGACAAATTGGCATAGGGACTCGGCAGTCCTGCTTAGGCCTTAGGCGAACCTTCCAAGGAAAGTATAAAATGTCTTTCCCCAGCAGGCCTAGATCCTGGGCCCATTTGCTGAGGAAGAATGATTTTTCGGTTTCATAAAATAACTAAATGAAATAAGGTACAATAAAGGTTGGAACAAAAAAGTAAACTATATAATTAATATTTTTTGTATTTGTAGGTTGTTGATGCAGGAAACAACTATAGTTGTGATTCACTGTGATGGAAGATTTGAGATGGATGCTAAAAGGAATTATACTTATGTGGATGGGAGGACAAAAGCAAGGCTCATGCACCTAACGCACATATAATGAGCTTTATTGAAAAGCAGCAAATCCCAACCAATTTCGCATCAAAATGAAGTTTATTGAGGTTTCATAAGATACTCTCATTGCAAAGAAAGTTGGAGAAAAGATTGAACTCGATTCCATTTACCTCTTGAAGTGGGAACAATAGACTTTCAACATTGAGACCTATAGTACATGTGAATGTTAATGACAGTGAAATTAGAAATGAAGATTATTCAATCCCACATAATAAAATTGAGGAAAATATTACATTTAATTTGAACAATGAGGAAGATATTACAGTGGCTGATCGCGTCTTGCCCACAATAGATGAATATGACAGGTTGTATAACCTTTACAATTATGATTTAGAGTATGATGATAATACGAATGTAATAATGCAAGAAGATAATATTGCACTGGATGAGGATATTGAATTGGATAATGATATTATAAGGGGTGATGATGAAGTCTGGTACATTTGAAGTTCCAATTGAAGCAAATTATGATGCTCATTTTGTATCGGATCAGTGTAGGACGGATAGTATTCCCATTCCACATATTCATAATGAAAGTAATTCGCAAACAACATGAGTAGGTGAAAGGGTGAGTGCATCTCAATTTGTTAGCCATCCTTCATCATCAACAACTGAACCGAGTTCAAGTAATGATTATTCAGTATTTACAAGCAATGCACCTGTCGTTGGTCAAATATACACCAAAAAGAAAGAATTGCAACGGAAGTTGGCCATATATGCATTGAAGGAAAATTTTCAATTTAAGGTCATGAAGTCTTGTTCATAAAAGTTCGAGATAGGATGTACTTCTGACAATTGTACATGGTGGGTACGTGCTACTAGGGTCCTTAATGTAAAGTTGTAGGCTATAAGGGTAGGATCACAGTTGCAGCCAACTCGAGCAATGTCAACCAGATCATCGGCAAGCAAGCAGCAAATATATAGGGAATCATATTAGATCTAAGTACCAAGTTATTGGTCACCAATATAGACCAAAAGAAATTGTGTCCGATGTTACCAATGAGTTAGGGGTCTATATAACATATGACAAGGCATGGAGAGTAAGAGAAAATCCATTAAATAGTATCAAAGGCACCCCTGAGGAATCATATCAAGCATTGCCCGTGTGGTGTTCAATGTTGGAGACAAAGAATCTAGGTACCATAACTCATATTAAGACAGATGATGACAACTGTTTTCAATATTTATTCATGGCCTTAGGCCAAATTATTGTCAGATTTCATAAAGTTAGGCTTGTTGTAGCTGTGGATGGGACCCATCTAAAAGGAAAATATAAGGGTATTTTAATTATTGCATCATACTTCGATCGAAATGAGCAGATATACCTTCTAGCCTTTTGTATTGTGGATACAGAGAATGAAACATAATACACTTGGTTCTTTGAGAAGTTCAAAGAGGTCTACGGTGAGTTTAATGATTTAGCATTTATTACCGATGGACATAAGGGTTTGGAAAGGGCTATTGCCTTGGTATATCCCATTGTTTATCATGGAAATTGCATGTATTATCTAAGCTGCAATGTGAAACTGTATTTTCAAAAAAACAAACATGTCCATATGGCTTTTTATTAAGCAACTAAAGCTTATTTGCTTGTTGACTTCGAGTTGCAAATACGAAAGCTAGAGGCCAGTAATATATGAGTATATCAATATGTCATGGAAACTAGTCCTGACAAGTGGGCAAGAGCTTTTTTCCCAGGCAATAGATACAGCCTAATGACAACCAATATAGCTAAGTGTATGAATGCAGTCTTGAGAGATGCTAGGTCACTTCCGCTTGTACCTCTACTCGAAGCGATAAGGTCTTTTTTGCAAAATTGGTTTTATGAGTGTTGAAATGAATTTGCAGCTGCCTCCACACTGATTACTCCATGGCTTGAAAAGATATTAACAAAGAGGCTAAAAGAATATTGGAGATTCACTGTAATCCCTATAAGTTTGTATGAATTTGAAGTTCGTACTTTCGAATTCATTACCACAGTTAACTTGGAACCTAAAACATGCTCGTGTTGGCAGTTTCAAATGATGGGTATCCATGTATACATGCAATTGCTGTGTGTCGATTTCGAAATTTGATGCTTTACAGCTTTTGTTCTGAATATTACAGTATTTCTTCATGGAGGGAATGCTACGCAATGATTATATATCTCTTGGATGATAGACGTTTATGGCATGTATCGCCAACTATAATTGATCAAATCGTCTCCCCTTTAATAGTTCGACTTGCTCCCGGAAGACCTAGGACTCGAAGGATTTTGTCCAGAGGAGAAGACCGATCACATCATAAATGTAGCAGATGTGAGGTAGTTGGTCACAATTGACAAACATACTCTGGTAATATGCCATTGTAGATTTTCATTTTATTGTGGTATTGTATTAATCGGGTGGTAAACCCGAATTTCATAAAAAAAAATCCCTTCGTAATAGATATCCTCGGCCAACACACCGAGGCACTCGGTATAGTGGCCGAGTAATATTCCAACAATTGAATTTCTCTCAGCCAAAATGCCGATTGCCTTGGCCTAACGGCTCAGGGTGCCTTCGTAAAAAAGTACTCGGCCAATATGCCGAGGCACTGGACATAGTGGCCTAGTGAAATTCCAGCAAACCAACCTCTTTGCTGAATTTCACTCGGCAAATATGCAGATTACCTCGGCCGTTTGGCCGATTATTTCATCTGAGTTTGTGTTTTACAAGTTAGTTTGAAATAATTAGTCTAGTACATTTGTTTACTTACAATTTTTAAGTTAATAAATAAATCAACTGACATTTTTTTACCATTAATAAATTGATATTCATTACAATATCATGACCATCAGTAAATACAGAAACAACAAAGCCAATGGTCTTGCATTCCTTATTTGGAACCATAAGTTAGACGTCATTTTGATTGTCGAGTCGTATAGGGTAATATGCAAATTAGGAATGTCAACCTTTATTGTGAACCAATGTGCACCATTGTTATTCATTGGGATATATACTTACACCAATTTGGAAAAAAAAATAAAATTTGTAAGTAAAATTAGTTACAATAACATTGAAAAATATAAAATGGTTGATACTCACAATGTCCTTGTGTGCTCAGGATGATGATCCGAGCAGCATTTCCCCAGTATAATACATACTGAAGAGCGTATCTTTTATCTCACTCGCCCAATCAATGTTCTACTCAAATTGGTCCATGTTCTCATCAACATTTGGATCTCGAACCATGTGCTTGTTATAACGCCATTGCATTGAGGCCTATTATTCAAGGACCAAAACAAACTATATTGTGTCAGTGTATACACAATTATCGTATTTTGTTAATTGAAAACATATATATTAAACGTACCCAAAAGAAGCAATCGGCTATGATCACATTCAATGAGAATAGTCCAGAGTTACTATTGATCCTCTTTCGAATGAAATATAGAACAACATCCATTCCCTACAAAATAATTATAATAGTGAAAATTGGGTTTCACCCCTTACAGAGTAGTTACAACTTGCTTAATTAAAACTATACTTACATCATTATTCAACCACCCTCCACTGGCCAAAAATAAATGATAAACTTCTTTACTTATCTTATCAAAACTGTCGACCATAGGCAATTTAGTTTTTCTATCCTTAAGAAATTTGGACAACGCGGCTTTTTTCTTTTTGTCTACTGGTTTGAAAGGATCCCAAATCACATGAATTAGATGATATGGTTGTTATTCTGAGGATGGTGGAGGTGGCGTATAAGTTACTATTTACTACATAATATAACAAAATCATCATTAGTTCAATTAAGTAAACCATTAACCGGAAACAGTAAACTTAAACAAATAAAGAGTAAAAAATAATCAATGCAAATTAAAAAAATAAACCTATAGTTGATGATCTTGTAATCAGCGGCCCATTGTCTTCAACTCTCGTATATCCCTACCTTGTTGCGCCAATTGAAGTCCAAAGTCAGCCTGCATATTTGCAAAATCTTCCCGTAGCTTATTTATCATGCCTTCAAGATATTGCGAAGGAGCACCCTTAGGTTGAGATTGCGTGCTAGCTCGTGTACTATACATTGGCTCTTGCTCTGATTCTGGGTTGGGCGTTGCATATGAGAGGGCTGATACAGTTATAACTGGTGGCCCAACATGTTGTTTGTCGTCAGGCCTTACCTAGAAGTTTACTATATAAGTCTTCTATAACTCCTCCTAAGTGGGAATAAGCTCATTATTCAAGATATACTACAAGAATAAAAATACAATTGAAATAAATCATACAATCGATTATAAAAAATAAATATTAAAATTCAAATTGGGTTGAACTTACTTATTTTTTGTTGAAGACGTCGTTGACCAGCCTATTATAGTGTAGGATGTTAGGGAATTGGTATCCTAGCATCCTTGGATATTTGACACCTAGAAATGCTCTAATTGGTGTCATGGTGGGAACTTTGGGTATCACATAAAAAACCCACATCTACAAAAAAAGTCATAACAAAGTTGATAAGCACACATAATCATAAAACTTAAACACAATGACAGTTTATGTAATATAGTGTCACCTGAAATGCAAGAGAAAATTCGTAAAGATTGTAGCTTGCCCTGTGTTTCCCCGCCTCCATCTTCAATTGAAAATTGGAGATGGTAAGATCATAGCACAAGTTCCCCCATAGGTACCTGTCTCATAAATTATCATTTTCAATAATTGTGAAGTTATTTTTCTTCACCAATCTTGATTAATCGGCCGGGAGAAGTACGATCTCTACAAGATAGAACATGCAGCATTTCACATTGTCTAATTCTTCTTGATCATTATCGTACTTGAATTCAATAGCCTTGAAAGCCTGACTGAACTCAGATTGTGTCATTGGACCTGATTCACTAAAGTACTTTGTCTACAAGCTATATGATAAATTTCTCATCTCTGATTCCTTAGGGAATTTACCATAGTTTAACCTAGTGAACATGGCAAAGGCCTTCCTATCAAACCTTACCCCAACTCCATTGAATTCGAACTCGATCACAAGTGGGTCATTGTTGTATAGTTGTCTCAAGAGCAAGTGATGCACAAATCCACCACAAAATACTACTGCCTCAAATTTATCTATCCCCTTCTATAGTTTATTGTAGATGACTTTTAGTGCCACTTGCAGGTTGGATATGATTGTGAGATAAGCAATATCCTCTGCACCATCGGGAATAATTCTTCATGAAACCTATAACACAAAACATATCAAAATAATAAAAAACCTATAAACAAAACTAATCGCTGCATTTTCAACTGAAACTAACAATAATAGTATGTATGTATAAGTATATATGTGTGAAGTATATGAATTTCAGGTGTAATTACATTAATAACTCTTACTGCTATTTCATTCCGCCCAAAGGCCGAGTGAAATACCAGTATATATGAAGCAGAGCAACCTTGGCCACAATGCCGATTCCCTCGGCCAAACAGCCAAGGAGTACTTCAACATGGATGACCTTGTCCAAAAGGCTGAGGTTGCTCTCATCATACATGTGGATGAACCCTCGGCCCAACGGGCAATGCCTCGACCAAGTTGGCCGATGGTGTGTCTTCTTCTTATTATGTGATACCCCTCGGCCAAACAGCCAATGCACTTGGCCATTTAGCCGAGGGGATCACAAAATAAGAGGCAAACATACTCTCGGCCATTTGGCCAAGGTGTATCACAAATAGGAGGCTGACACACGCTCGGTTAACTTGGCCGAGGCATCAACTGTTTGGCTGAGGGTGTGTCCTCTTCTTAGTATGTGAGAACCCTCGACCAACTTGGCCGATTTGCTCGGCCATTTGACCGAGGGTGTGTTTGCCTCCTATTTTTGATACCCCTTGGTGAAATGGCTGAGTGCATTGGCCGTTTGGCCGAGGGGTATCCCAAAATAAGAAGAGGACACACCGTAAGCTAAACGGCCAAGGGTGTCCTATTCTTATTTTGGCCGAGTGCATCAGCCGTTTGGACGAGGGTTCATCCTTACCATCTACAGCCAAAGAAAATCAATATTGTATATGCGTACACAATACCCATTCAAATAGAAGACTCATATATATTAAAATTTCTTTTTTATCATAAATTTGTTCATACCAGGAGTGCATTAGAGGATTCCTCAACCTCACGGCTCCTCTTTCTCATGCCAGCGGCTGCAGTTGCTATTGTTGCTTTGGTGGATTTGTCACTATTCTTCCTTCATCTCTTCAATGGACCCATTGTTGTCGGTGATAGAGAAGAAGACGGTGAGAGTTTACGGTCAAAGACGGCGACTTTGTGGAAGGGTTTGACGTGAGTAAGGTTTCAAGATTAAAGAGTTAGAGAAGAGCAAATTTAGTATATTGTCTAGATTTTGCAAGAAATATGAGTAAGTGGGTATTTTTTCAAATAATGTTATTTTGGTGGTCATTTTACCTAAAAATCCATATTTGTATGTATATATGTGTACGTGAAAATATATATATATTTGTACATACATATAAAGGTACATTTATATATGTGTTTAAATTTGGTAAATATATATATATACATGGATGATATTATGAATGAGGCTTCGTAATACCTACTTGCGACACTGGGAGGGAGGGCGGAAAACTAGTGCTATTTTTTTTATACTCTCATTATTCCTTTTTTCGTCCCTCCGCTTTTTTTTTTTTTCCATCGATCCCTTCTTCCCTCCATGTTCTTCTTCTTCTTCCCTTCCATACACAAACTAGACAACCCCTCTACGTTCTTCTTCTTCCTTTCGGCACATGATATAGGGCAGATAAGTTACTTGAGAATGAGATCTTCTTAGAGACTCTTAGATTACCAAAAATTTAAAAACAAAAAACTGAGTCTAGCATATTAAACAAGCTTCGTTTAATCGATTAGAAGCTGCAACATCAATTAAAATAAAAGAGGATCACATGGCATACGAATTCTGTTCTTCCTTTCTATTACTCCACTTCCTAATAGCCAAACATAAAATAAATCAACACAGAGATAAATAAATAAAGTAATCACAAAACCCACAAGGCAAATGTAGTTTAAGGATACGAACATTGACTAACAAACACTAAGAAAGTTCAGTTTAAATGAACAAAAAATTAAAATAAAAAGATTTTGAAGAAAAAACAAAAAAAACTTTCTTGCGATTTTCCTAGGATACTTGTGGTCCTACAGGCTTGAACTTCGATTTCGTTTTGTTCGTGTTTATTTTTTTACATGGTTTCATGTTTCATCTTTGTCTTCCTGGACCTTTTCCTCCTCAAAGCCATCCTCATCCTTATCTTCCCTTCCAAACCCAAATCTAAACCCACTAGAAAACTCCCTCCAGGACCCATTACCCTTCTATCATCGACAACTTCCTCTGGCTCAGAGATAGGCATAGGCGGTGACATATAAGCATAGAGAGATGGATGAAATCGAAGATATGTACAAAAATAGAGATTATTCCAGTGAGTGAGTGATTTCAATTTGAGTACAAATGGGATTGGCGGTGGGAACATACACCTGAGAAGAATTTTGGCGTCGAGCTTGCCCTAAACAAAAGAAAAAATACGACGTCTACTTAGGCGACCAGGTTATGGCGTCGATTTGGAGGAGGAAGAGGAGAGACGTAGTCACTTTGGGCGATTAGGTTATGGTGTCGATTGGGAAAAAAAATTGAAATGGAGAAATAAGATTTGGCATCGACTAGGAGAGGAAAGGCTGAAGAGAAGGAGGAAGGGAAATAGGAAGGAAATAAAAAAAAAAATAAAAACGTGGACAAAAACGAGCATAAAAAAAATAACGCCAACATTATTTTTCTGTCCTCTCGCCCATGTGTCGCGTAGGGTATTATGAGCAACCTCGCTCATAATATCCTGTATATATGCATATATATATATATATATATATAAGTTTATATTTTATTTTGCCTTGTATTTATATATATATAAGGTGTTTATATATGTATGTGGTTGGAAATATTATTGTGTTGATGTTTTGTTATTGCATAACCAAGGGTAGTGTGGTAATTAGTCATTTGCCTTGAAGGGTATTTTGGTAATTTTACATATACTTAAGGGTTATTTTGGTAATTATCGAAAAGGTTAGTGGTGTTTTGGTAATTATGTTGGTTTGATTGGTGTTTGTCAATCATTGGTTTATGTGTACGGTACTACATTAAATTGCATTGCAATGTCATATGTATTTGAGCTTCCTTCTGAGTATTTTTCCACTCATTGTTGTTTTTGTTACATATGATAAGTAAATCCAAGACTCTTCGGTAGAGCTTGGCAGAGGTGCGGACTGGAGAGTGCGGCATAGTATCATATTCTTCCACATTTTTTATGGTTTTGGACAAAGATGCTCTGTATAGTAAAATACTTTCTTTTGCCGTGTGGTTGTAATCTACTTTGAATTGATTTCAAGTATTGAACCTTTATTTGGAGTGGTTTCAAAATGGTCTCAAAGAGCAAAAGAATGATTTATTATCATTTTATTTTGGCATTGTCCGAAATCATTTTTATTTTCGAGTTATAGTTTTCAAAGAAAAGAAAAAAATTTTTTGCTCGAGAACCTAGACTTGGATAAGGGGGTGTTACAATAGCACAATAGCTGTAATTCAATGTCTTCTATTATGACATTTAAATATCTTTCTACTTCTCCTTTGTCTTCTACATATAATGAGAGAGATGCTAATAGATCTTTCTTGTCTAGTATGGAGTTAGTGATGAAAACACTGCAATTTATTCCCTAAGCTGCAAGCATCAAATTTGGAAGGGAGTTGCATTCAACGAGAGCCTTTACTACATGAATTCTTCTATACAAATCAATCTATCTTGGTTTAAGGAAATTATTATTTAGATTTTTATAAAAGGGTAGCTCACTATGAATTTCTATTTGGATAATATGGTAAGCTAGTAAAATTATTCTAGGTTTTTCTCTTGGAGGTATTGAGATAAATTTAAGAATAAGTGGGGGAGGATTTCTATAAATTTCATACATATTCAAGACTCTATTTATAGTTTCAAGAAAAAAAGTAAAGCGAATTGTATGGTTATCTAAATAAATATGTCCAATCATTCCAAAGCTTAGGGCTTAAAAAAGGAGATTATTTAAACATGGAGGATTGAAGGTTTTATTTACAAAGTTAGTAGAAAAAGAATTCTAGGGAAATTATGGCTATTTAAGACTACTCAGTAGGGCTTGCTGAAGGTGTGGACTAGAGAGCGTGACATAGTATCATGTTCTTCTGCATTTTCTATGGTTTTGGGCAAAGATACTCTATATAGTAAAATACTTTATTCTGCAGTGTAGGTGTGATTTACTTTAAATTGATTATTGCAATTTTATTTGGAGTGGTTTACAAACGGTCTTAAAGGGCAAAAGAAAGATTCATTATCATTTTGTTTTGGCATTGTCTGAAATCATTTTTATTTACAAGTTAAAGTTATGAAAGAAAAGAAAAAAAAAAACTCCACAGTAAATACACCTTACTCGAGAACTTGGGCTTGGGTAAGAGGGTCTTATAGTTTTGGTATCAGAGATTTAGGTTTTTACTTGCATGCCAAGGTAGACTAACTTTTGGATTTTACTTAGTATTGTTTGTTTTTTTTATTTTCTATTACATGACTATGCTGCTTAGACAGGTTAGTTATTTAGTAGTGTGTCTCGAATGCTTCACTGGAGGCATAATGCCCTGGTTGTGGAACCTATGGAGGCGCCCATGGCAACGCAAGCAAACATGCTAGATATAGAGATGGTAGTAAAGCCACATACTCGATGAGTATGATTTAGCGACAATTTACCATCTTCGTCAGGTGTAACCTATCCGGATATTGGCATGTACAAGGCTTTTATTCAGTAAGAGTTGGAGCATAGGAGGCTGGAGGTGGCTATGTTTCTGAGTGGTTGGACTATTGCCATACCATCACTAGATGAGAGACCTACTTAGGTTGAGACATCAGTTGTTGGAGGCCATTTAATGATTTGTGGGGCAGAATGTGCAGCAGCAACAACAATAGCAACCACCTACGGGGATTAATGCTGTGATGAAATAGTTTCAAGATTTCCATCCCCCAGAGTTTGAGGGAGCAACGAATCCATTAGTAGCAGAGAGTTGAATTTGGGAGCTTGAGAAGATTTTTTCACTGACTAACGTCACAAAAACTCTAAAGATGATATGTGCTTCCTTCATGCTGAAAGAGGGAGCCAATCACTAGTGGGATATAATCAATCGGGCTTACCTCACTGATGAGCATCCGACGATGTGGACACTATTCAAGACCTTCTTCTTTGAGAAGTACTTTCCTCGAATGAAGCGAGAGGAGAAGGAAGTGGAGTGTTTGAGTTCGAAGCAAGAGAATCTTTCCTTTATGGAATACGAGAGGAAGTTCGATGAATTTTCTTGTTACATGCCACACCTGGTGGACATGGAGAAGCATAAGGCTCGACATTTTGAGAAATGGCTACGACCTAAGCTCTACAATGCTATTGCTTTTTTTCAATTCCTCACTTACTCTGACAATATGTAGCGACTTCAGTTGATCGCTAAAGATCCTGCATCGGAGGTAGTTAGGTTTGTCGAGCAAGATTCAACTTTTATGAAGAAACCTTGGAAGGGAGATTTCCAGTATAAGTGAAAGTTCAATGGGAAACCATGGAAGAACAACTCCAGCAACGACAACAACAAGAAGAAGTTTAAGGAAAATAACAAGCCTAACCACATGAGAAGAAACTGTCCAAAGGCAGGAAGGGTTCAGCAGCCTACTCAAGACCATGTATTCACGCTTACCAAGGAGAAAGTAGAGAAGGGTGATGTTGTAGTTGTAGCAAGTACCATTACTTTGAATGGCTTGAATACTTATGCACTGTTTGACTCGAGTGCTATGTACACGTTTGTGCCTAGTCAATTTGTGTCTAAATTTTCTAGGAAACCCATTAGACTTGATTGTGATTTGTGTGTTGCTATACCTTTGGGTGTTAGCATGTTTGCTATTTTATGGTTGATAGTTGTCTTTGTGCCTCGGTAACTAAACAACTGCGTCGATTTGATCATGTTGAAATTGTGGTTTCAATATGATGCGTTAGTATGGACCAACTACCTAAGTGTGGAGCTTGTATTGAGTGCAAAGAGAAGAAAGTCCGGTTTAGTCCTGTAGATAGTCAGGGGTTTGAGTTTGTAGGTTCAAAGATTAAGCTATGGGCTAAATTGCTAACGACGATGTAAATTTTAAAGTGTTTACATCAAGAGTGTCAGGTATTCCTAGTTAATGTCATTGATAAGGAATTGAAGTTGTTCGAGACTTTTTGGATGTAATTCTGAAAGAACTGCCTAGTTTACCACTGGACCGAGAGGTGGAGTTTACAATTGACTTGGTACTGGGGCAAACATCTATTTCAAAGGCACCTTACATAAAGGCATCATCATAGTTGAAGGAGTTAAAAGAGCAATTGCAGGATCTATTGGATAAAGGGTTTATTAAACCTAGCGTTTCACCTTGGGGAGTGCCAATTTTGTTCGTGAAAAAGAAAGACAGTTTGATGCATTTGTGGATTGATTATCAGGAGTCCAACAAAGTGACAACTTGTTTGATTAGTTGCAAGGTGAGAGTATCTTTTCGAAGATTGACTTTCGCTCTGGTTATCATTAGTTGAAGATCAAAGAGGAGGACCAACCAAAGAGTGCATTCCAAATGCGGTATGGCCATTACGAGTTCGTGGTAATGCCATTTGGACTGACAAATGCACCAATAACATTCATGGATCTAATGAATTGTGTCTTTCATGATTACTTGGATAAATTTATGGTGGTGTTTATCGATGAGCATTTGAAGTTAGTGTTGCAGCATTTACGTGAGAAGTAGTTGTATGCCAAGTCTAAGAAGTGCGAGTTTTGGCTAGAGCATGGCTTTTATAGGACACTGATATCTACTGAAGGTATTTAAGTAGACCCTAGAAAGGTTGCAGCAGTTCAATACTATAAAATGCCAACAAACGTTGAAGAGGAAATTAGTTTTTGCACCTGTTCTTGCTTTGCCGAACAGCGAGGACAACTTTGTCTCTGTGGCTTCAAGGAAGGTGCGGATTGTATTATCATGCATAACGGTAAGTTGATTGCATACGCTTTACGCCAGCTGAAACTGTATGAGCGGAACTATCCTATGCACAATTTGGAGTTAATAACAGTGGTGTTCACGTTGAAGATTTGGCATCATTACTTGTATGGGGTAAAGTACATCTACATCTACCATAAAATTCTCAAGTACTTTTTTACTCATAAAGAGTTGAACATAAGGCGGAGGAGATGGTTTGAGTTAGTCAATGACTATTACTGTGCTATAAACTATCATCCAGAAAAGGCAAACGTAGTGGTTAATGCTTTGAACAGAAAGTATTCAGTTTCAACAGTTGCCTGATTACTTCCCAACCTCGTATTCTCGAGGATTTTTGAAGCATGAACATTGAGTTAGTTACTAATCAGTGTTCATTTATGATGGCATCGCTCATGATTCAATCTTCGATCGTGGAAAAGATAAAGGATGGTCAAGCTGGCGATGCAGATCTTCAAAAGATCAGAGCTGAGGTCATCGAAAGGAAGAAACAAGAATTCATTCTTACCAAAGATGGAACTTTGAAATTTGGTACTCACCTGTGTGTACCACATCTGAAGGAGATCAAAAGGAAAATTTTAATATAGGCTCATTGTATACCTTACTAAGTTCACCCTAGGTCTATTAAGATGTATAAGGATGTCTCCAAGATTTTTTGTCAAATGGTTTGAAGTGAGACATTGTGAAGTTAGTACAGTAGTGTTTGATTTGCCAGCACGTGAAAATCAAGCACCGGAGACCTTCTGGTTTGTTAAAGTCATTCTCGATTCCAAAATGGAAGTGAGAATGTATAGTGATGGATTTTGTTGTGGCATTATCGCGATCTCAACGAAGTAATGATGGATTTGGTTAATAGCGGATTGATTAACCAAATTGGCTCATTTTCTACCATGTAGAGGACTCACTCAATGGAAAGGCTTGCTCAACTGTACAGACAAGATTGTACGATTCCATGATGTACCCGTGTCGATTGTTTCAGATTAAGATCTAAGGTTCACATAGTTATTTTGGAAGAGTCTACACAAGCCATTGGAGATGAAGTTGACTTTCAGTACAACTTTTCATCCCCAGACAGATGGCCAGTCAGAGCAGACGATTTAGACTTTGGAGGACATGTTGAAGGCGTGTATGCTAGATTTCAAATGGAGTTGGGAAAAGCATATTCCACTTGTGGAATTCACTTACAACAATAGCTTTCATGCATCTATCAAAATGGCTCCGTATGAGGTTTTATACAAATAAAAGTGCAAGTTTCCATCACACTGGGATGAGGTTGGTGAATGAAAGTTGCTTGGGCCAAAGATTTTGCAACATACAAACGACATCATCAATAAGATTCGACAGAGGATCAAAGTAGCTCAAGATCGGCAGAAGAGTTATATGGATGATCCTTCTCATGTCATTGAGTATGAGGCATTGAAGGTTCACGAGAACTTGATGTACAAAGAGAAGCAAATAAGATTTTTGGACCGAAAGGACCAAGTTCTTCGAAACAGGACGATACTGCTAATGAAGGCTTTTTGGAGAAATCATGCGGTAGAGGAAATGACTTGGGAGCAAGAAGATAAGGTGAAAGCTAGGTACCCAATGTTGTTGAAGCGGAACTCTAACTCCTTTAATTTAATTTCACGGACAAAATTTTTTTTTAGGGGGGGAGAGTTGTAATAACCAACTTTTATTTCTGAATTTGTCAACTTTCAGTTGCATTTTTTGTTCGATCATCAAATTGACATTTTCATGGAAACAAGCAGCTTTTGAGTTCTCTGTGCATTTTATGAGGATTGAGAGTACCCAAGAAGGAGTCAAGGGACTTTATTTTCCATTTTACCTTTAGTCAAAGTTTGACCATTTTTAATTATTTTACTACTTTAATTAAATATCCTGGTTTTACTTTAGTTTAATATTATTTTAATGGATATTTTAGGATAGTCTCCTATATTTAGCTGACCACCCCCTCTTCCTCTTACCTTTCATTTACATTTTCATGATTTTTAGAGAGAGAAATTCAAAACCTAGTAGGCTAGGCACAGTTCGAATGGGCTCGGTTATGAGGGCCAACCAAACTAACCTAGCCCAAAATCAATTTTGAAAAATTTTAGTCCAAACCGCATTGAGTCTGGGCCTAAAACCGAGCCTCATCAATTTAAGACAGGTCGGATTGGTCGGTTGATCGGTTTAGCCTTGAGCCCAATAATATTTTTTTTACAAAGCCCATATATAACATGATGGTTGATGCACTTATATACTGGATTGATTGTCTTGTACACTAATTAAAAAAACCTAGCCCCAAATTTTTATTTGCTTTTATAAAGCCCAATAACTCATATATAAAATGTTATGGACTGGTTTATAACAAATATTAACGTAAAATGTAGTCTAATCGTCATCATTTAAATCCTCTAATTGTTGTTGTTCAACTCTTAAAATTAACAGTAATAAACAAATAAATTTGTAATTAATATATGATTGTGTTGATTTAATCATATGTAAGTAATACTTAAAAAAATATCTATTTCTCAAACGTTCATATCACAAAAGTAAAGAAATATGTAAAAAAAAAAAAAAAGTAATGATCACGTAGCAGATCATCTTGATAGTTGCAATAGGTTTAGTAGATTTCCTAGGTTTAAATTACAATAAGAACTTAAAAAAAAAGTCAATTAGTAATTCGATTTGGTATATGAAAAATTTCCCAAACACACATATGAACTAAAATATATGAACTTGGGATCTCATTTCACCTCAACAAAATTCATAAACTTGGGATCTATGTTTACCACCAAGCGATGAACCTGTAAGTATAGTATTGAAAACCCAAATAAATTTCGTTCCCAAAAAACAACTTCCTTTGCAAAGAAAATAGATAAATCAGATAAAAAAAATCAGGAAGACGATACCTCGTGTTCAGCCTCACTACAAAACTCATAAAAATACCAACAAAAAGAGGGAGAAAAAAAGAAGAATAAGAAAAAAGAAAAAGAAGAAGAAGAAATAAGTTCTAGAACACTCACATTAGGAAGAGGCTTCTTCGAATGGAAATCAACCAACTTCACCACCAAAATATTCAACTCCTGATAGATGAAATTCTAGCAACAAATTATGTAAGCGTGCGACGTTGAGTGGCGGAGAGGAGGTGCTTCGAGAGAGAGCCAGAGAGGGTAGGTAGATCGTGAAATGAAATTAGGGACTAAGGCTAGATTTTTGTGTTTTTAATTGTTTTATTACTTTTCTTTTATATTATACATGGGTTGGGTAGGGTCAAGTGAAATTTTGATGTCAAACCCGAGCACCGACTCGACCTTATACTTTTTTCCTATATTTTAACTGAACATACCCGAGACTTTGAAAAAACATGATCAAATCCGACCCAAAATGGGCAGGTCGGATGGGTTTGCTCGGGTTCTCAAACTATATGCCCAGTCCTAAACCTAGATAGAGAAAGTAAGGGAAATTGGTGAAATTGAAGGAATTTTTTCAAATGGACTAGGGTTTTTAGCTAGTCATCAAGGCTTGGTTGGCTGATTAGCTTGCTTAAAAGAAAGTTAGGCAACTATTCATCTATGATTTTTCATGTAAACTATGTGTTTTATGTGATTAAATGTTAGAATCATGCTTTGTCTTGATGATTTGATGTTTGTATGGGCTTAATTTGATATGCAATAAGTGTATGACAAAACCCCCAAATGGGTTAGGGTTTAGGTTTTGTGATTTTGATGGATTAAGCTTGATTTTGATGGATTTAAGTATGTTTAATTAAAATTGATGGTGAATTATGGCATAAACCTATGTTGATTTGATGTATTGGTGAGAAATTGGATGGAAATTGACATGTAGAGGGGCCTGCCATTGTAGGATGCATATGCATTTGACTATTTTTTTGTTGTGAGAAGCATTTTACCTTTTCACATGTTAAGGGTATTTTCGAAATTTGTAAATTTATTGAGGGTAATTTGCTAATTTTATATATTATGCCATGTATTTCTACATATATGGGGTGTTTATATATGTATGTTGTTGGAAAATATTATTGTGTTAGTGTTTTGTTATTGCATAACCGAGGATAGTGTGGCAATTAGCCATTTGCCTTGAGGGGGTATTTTGATAATTTTTTTTTTATATATTTGAAGGTTACTTTGGTAGTTGTCGAATGACCCAATGACATTTCGATAATTATATTGGTTTGATTGTTGTTTGTGATTTATTGGTTTAAGCAGGGGCGTTTCTGTAACTATCACCGTCAGGTGTGATAGTTTGGTAATTATGCGTTTATTTGTTTTGCTTAGTTATATTTATGCATTAAGCCATGCGCATATATTTGCATAGAACAATTCATGAATTTAATTGTTTTGTGTGAAATAATAGATTTTTCCTTGAGAGTTTATGTTTTCAAAGAGGTTGTTGCATTGGTGTGGGTGCATGGTTTTAAACCCTGTTTAGTAGCTTTTTGGATCACTGACCCCACGGTGGGTGGATTTTTCTAGAACTGATTCAATAGATACCATAGGTGGCTGTGGGTTCTGTGAGAATGCAGGATAGACCCCGACGACCTCATACGAGCATGTGGGCCTCATGCAATGCGGAATGGAAGTGAGCTAGTTGGTTTATGAAATTAAAAGGGAAAAATGGAGATTTTATGTGTACGAAGCTACATTAAATTACATTACAATGTCATATGTATTTGGGTTGCCTACTGAATATTTTTTAACTTATCGTTGTTTGTTGTGTATGATAAGTAAATCCAAAACTCCTCAGTAGGGCTTGGAGAAGGTGCGGACTGTAGAGTACGGCATAGTATCATGTTCTTCTGCATTTTCTATGGTTTTGGGCAAAGATACTCTTTATAGTAAAATACTTTCTTTAACAGTGTGATTGTGATTTACTTTGAATTGATTTCAAGTATTGTAGTTTTATTTCGAGTGGTTTGTAAAACGGTCTCAAAGAGCAAAATAATGATTTATTATCATTTTGTTTTACAAGTTAAAGTTATAAAAGAAGAGAAAAAAATAATTTCCACAGTAAACACACCTTGCTTAAGAATCTAGACTTCGGTAAAGGGGTATTACAATAGCTATAATTCAATGTCTTTAATTATGGAACTTAAATATCTTTCTACTTCTCCTTTGTCTTCTACATATAATGAGAGAGATGCTAATAGATCTTTCTTGTCTAGTACGGAGTTAGTGATGAAAACATTGCAATTTATTCCTTGAGATGCTAGCTTCGAATTTGGAAGGTAGTTCCATTCAATGAAAGCCTTAACTACATGAATTCTTTTATACAAATCAATCTGTCTTGGTTCAGAAAAACTATTATTTAGATTTTGACAAAAGTGTAGCTCACTATGGATTTCTATTTGGATAATATGGTAAGCTGGTAAAATTATTCCAGATTTTTCTCTTGGAGGTAATGAGGTAAATTTAAGAAGAAGTGGGGGAGGAATCCTATATATTTCATACATTTTTAGAACTCTATTTATGGTTTCAAGAAAGAAAGGAAAGCGAATGATATGGTTATCTAGATAAATATGTCCAATCAATCTAAAGCTTAGGGCTTGAAAAAGGAGATTATTTAGATCTAGAGGGTAGAAGGTTTTATTTACAAAGTTAGTAGATATGGAATTCTAGGGAAATTATAGTTATAGGATGGTGTATTAACATAAATGCTTGCTCCAATAGTTATTTATATGAGAAAAGGGTTATTTATAACTTTATTGGCTATAGACACAAAAGATTTGTAATAGCAATTTGATATACAATCTATGATTTTTTTGTACATTGTATACACCAAGCTATGCTTCTAATTCAAGAAAATTGACTTCTTGCTATGCTGTTGTATGATTAAATAATTCTTGTAATGTATTGAGTCTGTTTATATTTGTATTATTTTCTACATGTAATCTGTCAACATTATTATCTCTTTCTACATGCAATCTGTCTACATTTACATTACTTACTACATGCATGTCATTATTTTCTACTGCATGCTTTGACAGTCTTTCTAAATGCTTTATGTTTAAATTAATTTGCATCTGTCTACATGCATCTTCTAATTGGTTGTCAAAATCATGTTTTTTCTCATTCAGTCTTTTTACTATTTGTGCTGATGCTTCACAATGATCACATAATTATATGGATAATGATGGTGATTATATCAATGTTGATGTAAATGATGACATGGAATGCGGTGCTAAATATTTAATTCTATCTTCTCGGCTAATTGTTTTGCGAATATAATAATTGGGTCCTAAATACTTTCTAGCTTCTTCTATCATTTCATAAAGTGCATAATAGCCTTTATATACTAGATTTGGAAAGTCTCTAATTTGTTCTACTATATAAGACCAATAATTATATATATCAATCTGTCTACCATGAATTACTAAGTAAAATAATTTTTTTTTTACTTTCTACATTATTGTTAATCTGACTAAAATAAAATGCTAATGTATTTAACACTTTAATATTTTCTTGAATATTTCTACTTTTTCATAAATTATCTAGTAAATACTACTGACTGTCTACTAATTTAAAACTCTATCTAAAGGATAAATTGGAACATGGGGAAAACTATTTAAGAGCGATTGAACCGAAGTTCATGTAGCGATCCATGACCTATAAAAAAATTAAGTATCAGGAATTAATCTAGATAAAATGTCAGTTAATTTATTATCTTTACCATTTATAGTAGAACCTCTCTATAGTGATACTCTATATAAGAATAACCTCTACGTAGTAATAAAAAATTATAGCTCTAATTTGGGCCAGTTAAAAATAAGAATAAACTTTACATTGTAATAAGTTATAAAGTTTTTAGATTCTATCTTAAAAAATTTACCTCTACATAATAATAATAATAATTATATATATTACAAAAATATATACTTTATTACATTAAAGGTTTAAGAAATAATATATTTATCTAAAGTTGTTTGAGATAATAATTTATTTTTTATAGTTACTATTATATCTTTGAATTTACGAGTACATAATAACTCATCAATATGAATATCTTTTCGTTGAAGGCAAAATATTTTTAACTTCTCGAGTATATTTAGAGCTTCTCGGTATGAAATTTTTTGTATTTCCATACTATAATTACAAGGAAAAAAAGTAATTATACCTCTATTGAGTTATAACTTCTTTATAATAATAAAATTTATTTGGCCCAATACTATGACTATATAAAGGTTTTACTGTATATGTTCAAATTTTGCTTTATTACCTTTGTCTGTAATTGTTTTTAAAAATAAAATCCATCTTTTATTTGCAAATAAAATTTTCTTTTCCAAATTTTTCTTTTGAGGTTTTTTTTTATAAAAATCTATTATATTTTTATAATCTATTCTAATAGTAAAAGTATCATTTTGTATTTACAAATCAAAAGAATTTATAAGTCCTAAAATTTTTATTATGTATTGAATTTTCTACTTTCTAACGCAATAAGATTTCCACTTGTATACATTATTATTTCTTCATCCATTTTTGGACTGTTTTCTTTAGATTTTTGTAATAATACTCCGACCCATCGTAAACTACTTGCATTAGTTTGTATAATTTTATAATAACTATATAGAGGCAATGCTAAATGTTTAATATTTTTAACTATCTGTTTAATTTTTTGTGCTAATTTTATATCTTCACTATTAAAATAGTTTTGTCCTTACTTACTCAATTTATTATATAAATGTCTAACTAAAATACTTAAATTAGGTATAAATTTTCTACTATAATTCAATAATCTTAAAAATTTTGTAATTCTTTATTTCTTCTATTTTGTACGAAAAATCCAATATTTTTATTACCATATGAGGCTATAAAATTATTTTTTCTTTACCTATGGTTAATCTTAAAAATTTTGTTTTCTATTTAAACAATTATATTTTCTTTTAGAAATTACAATATTATTTGCTTGAAACAATCTAATATTTTATATAAATGAACTGTATGATGAATTTAGTATGACAATATACTAGAATATCATCTATGTATACTATACAAAAATCTAAATATGGTTTTAATATTTTATCTATCCAAATGGCATTACTAACCATTTAAAGTGTCTTCAGAATAACTAAAAGCTATTCAAGGGATTGACTTTTCGTGTAACCTAATTTGTCAAAATCCACTTTTACAGTTAAATTTAAAAAAATATTTAACTTTCTATATACAATTTACTAATTTATCTTTATTTGGTATTTTATAATTATTATCTAAAATATTATCATCAAGTCTGTATAATTAATTATCATTCTATTTTTTCCTCTTTTTTTTTTCACTGTGATTATTTACTATAAATGCAGGGCTTCTATACCTACTTGTACTCTTTCTAATTACTTTTAGTTCTAATAATTTCTCTATATGCATTTTAAATTCATTTCTATCTTCTAAGCTATGTGCTAAATCTTGTGTTTTAATTGTTATATCTGAATTAATAATTTCTATGTAATTCATTTTTTTATTATCACTTCTAATAGGATTATTTCCAATTATCTCTAATTTTCCTAATTCTTATACTTCTAATCTTATATCTTTTGGTCATTTTTCACTTTCTACATATTAATATTTGTACTTATATCACTTAGATATAAATCTATTTCATTTTGTTCTAAAATTTCTATTTTTTTTACCTATTGCTACTTCTTCTAATAAAGAATCAAAAAATCTATATCTATTGTTTCTTCTTCTATATTTACTAGTTTTTTCTCGTATGGAATAATGTTAGTTTCAAACTTTGATTATACAAATGTTGATTTTTTAAAAGAAATTCACTCCATTAGGTGTTATCATTATAATACTATTATTTTCTAAAATAAAGTTTAATGCTAAAATAAATTTATATCGACTAGTCTTAGTTGAAATAAAGGTTTGTAGTAAACTATGTACTTCTTCATTTATATTAATTGATACATTATTTAAACATTCTGTTATTTGTACTAAATTCCTATCAAATTATCTAATATTTACTAGTGCTTTTAAATTATTACTATAATCTTTTGCTATTAGGCTTTCATGTATTATACACTTAATTGCTCCTATATATATCATTATTTTAGTATTTACAGTTTATGTTTTAAATAATAATTCTACATGTATATTAATTAATTCACTTCCTACTCTATTTACTTTAATTGATTTATTTTCTAATATTTCTTCTTTATTTTTATAACAACTTTTACAAAAATATGTATTTTCTATATTATCTTTATGTTCATACTCAAATTTTATTTTACAAGATGAACAATTCTTTCCAAGGAATGATACAAAAGTTTCTAAAATATTTACTTCTAAATCTATATCTGAACTATTATCTTCACTATTTTCATAATTTTCACTATCACTATATTCACTAATTATATATATACTTTCATTATTAGATATTTATTCTATATTGATAATTTTTTTTAAATTATCTAATTGGTCTTCTAATATGCAAGTCTCTAAACTATTTAATTTTTTTTTTGGGAAATTTGGTTTAATATGACCTATTTTTTCATATAAGTAGTGTTTGGGATGTGGATTTTTCTAAACCAAAATCTCCCTCTCCTGGTTATGAAAATGGTGTGAAAACTGAGAAAAAACTCGTTGAGTGAATCCTGGTATCCTTGATTGCAGCTTAGCTTATTGGAATGTACGCCAGGTCGTCTACATTCTCGCGCTCCAAGTGATGACCTCCAAAGCAAAAAAAAGGGTTAGTGGGGGCACCGACACTGATGCTGGTGTGCACCCTCCAATGCCCAAGTCAGGGTTTTACACATAGAGAATAATGGACAATATATGAAATAGTGTTAAAGGAGGTGGAAGGAGAAAAGCAAAGCTTAAGGCTTGGGAAGGCGAGTGAGGTATTAGTTCACACATTTTCTTCTCGGTTTTACACATGGAGAATAATGGACAATATATAAAATAGTGTTAGAGGAGATGGAAGGAGAAAGGCAAAGCTTAAGACTTGGGAAGGTGAGTGAGGTATCAGCTCACACCTTTTCTTCTCCTTGAAGAGTTTTAGAAAATGTTCATTAAACTTGGAGACCAAGTGAAAAAGCTCTCTCTCTAGTTTGGAGTGGAGAAGACAAGCCAAAAGATCCCTCTTTCCTCTTACCTAAAGCTTAAGTACTTCCATATGGGCGTGTGGATGAGTGACACATGAAAAGGTTCAATGGGTGAGATGCTGCCAGCTCTGTTCTAGCTGAATTGAAGGTCAAATTAGCTTTCCTGCCAATGCCAAATTTGATGATGCTAGCTGGCTGCTTGGCTGACAATGTAGAGATTCAGCGTGTGAGGGGGGGCCACGTAGATGTCCTATACATGTTTTTCAGACACGGTGGGCAACACCTTCTGGTGCATGAGCCAGACAACTAGGTGGCAGTGGCTTTACTAAAAACTTTCCCTTTTGGGTTGCTTTAACCCCAAGCTTCTTATGCTAAAGTGGCATGCTACCTCATTTAGGGAAATATTCCTTCCATTTGGCAAAATCAACATTAAATGCTTCAGACAAAGGGTTGTTGGAAGCATTAATTGTTCAGCTAAGGGAAGAAATTTTATGGAGGCTTCCAATCCAACTTGGGTCGGATGCTAGACTTGTTACATGTGGGGTTTATCCAATTGAGTGGGCTTTGTTGGGCTTGGTTCCATGGAAGTTCAAATTATTACCCATAACAGATGCCCCTTCATGTCATTTGGAAGTTGGGAGGCTAGTCACTTTTTAAGTTGGAATCGTTTTCGGGTTGATGTCTTCCTGGCTTACGAGTAGTCATAGCCATGTTAAAAGAGCTTCTCACCAAGTTAGCTGGGCAAATCAGGAAGACGCCTGGCTCCTTACATGTGGATTGCTCTGGTGAGCTCTCGAGGAGATGAACAAACATAGTTCCTTTCCGCTTCCCAGCGCCTTATGCATGATAGAAGGATGCTTTGACACAGACAGTGTACTGGTTGGGCGTGGGAAGGTGAGCTCTAACCGGGATGTGACACGCATTCTGGGAGCATTTAATGCACCTGCACTTATACATCACCTTGGTAGGCTTTTTACAGGTGCTTCTTCAGCTGTCCGATCACAATTTGAAAATTAGATAGGTCAGATTTCATAAGACTTTGACAGTTAGCAATGCTTCTCAACCGTCTGATGCTCCCATGCACGATCCACGGTCCAGATCGCTTTCCTTTTTTAAAATCCAAAATTTTTTGTGGGAGGGAATAGTTAACTCCTCCCTCAACCGCTTGAAACTCTCCTCTTTCTCCCTTACCTTCCGTGCTTGTGCCCTACCACTTTTCCCATTCCTTTGCCTTTTTCCTCCCTTGGTTTCTGCGTGTTCGTGGATCCCATCACTTTCCAGCGCCATCCTTCGTCGAGCAACTAAGTATGCTAACTTCTTTGATTTTTTTTTTTTTTTTGTGGACTATGTGCTTCTGTTATTGTTTTGCCTTTCGGTATGGGATCATGGGAGGTTAAGTAGGATTTTTTGGGAATAGATTGATGTGGTTTTAGTTTTGGGTATTAGGAGAGCCGTATAATAGAAAAGGGGGTGAGGGTTTTTCAGGCCTGTACCTTAGTGTCGTGCTCAGATGGGCACATAGCCTTCTTGGGCGTTCTCGGCTTCTAGTGTTCCTGACCATCTCCCTTTTCTATTTTAGAAATAGAGGAGTTCAGCAACTTGGATGCTTTGGGCTACTCTCCGAGTACCCCAACTAGAAGTCCTGATAGCGAATTTTCTTCTAACAGCTCTATGCCACCAAATGCCGCTGCAGGGGCCGGCAGGAGTGACTTTCCCCTTGTCCTCACACCCTTGGCTCAACACTTTCCCTCCCCCGACTTGAAAACCGAGTTGGACGACTTGTCGTGGATCAACATTGGTACCCCAGTTCATAGGGGACAGATCATACTCTCTTACTCCGAGGTGGAGGTTGAGGGTGAAGGAATTGAGGCAGGTAGCACTGTACCTGCTGAAGGGGAGACTGACGACGTTGTGGTGGTTGACATACCTGCCTCAAACTTCCCTGACCTCAAGGATTACGAGCTGAAAGATCTCCTTTCCACTATCTTTGAGGCGGAGGTGGAGAGGCTCAGATACTTCTGTGAGATCCCCTATAGTGTAACTTTTAGGATGCCCGAGAAGAGGGAATGGCCCTTGCAGCGGCGAGAAGGAGAGATCGCAGTGCATTCAGCCTCGCTGGAGGTTGGTTTGAGCTTCCTGATGCCTGCCGTTATCCGTAGGTTCCTTAATAGTGCCCTATCCATCCATTATAGTTGACTGGCAAAGGGTGGTAGTCCTTGATCGGCCATATCATAATGTGGTTCGATACTTATGGGAAGGTGCCCTCTATGAATACCATGAAGGGGCTATTTGGCCTGCAACGTACCAGATCTATTGGCCAGTACTACACTTACATGGAGAGCCTTGTCCATTGTGACATCCCCTGTAGGGGCTTTACACGCAAGTGGCTGGTCATAAGTGGTGATTAAAAAGGTGTTCCTGCGGCAGGCTCCAAATTCAAGGTACCGCGTGGCTCAGTGAAAGTTGAGTAGCCCACTATCCTCACTATTTGGGAGGAGGTGGCCAACAAAGTTATTTCTTTGAAGGCTAAGGTAGTAGAAAAGGTAACTAAGCTAGCCACAAAGGTCCACCTAAGTAATACTGGCCTTTAGATATTGGAGAAGGTGTCCGCAGGGCATCCATTAGCAACAGAGGAAGGTTTGTCTGAGCATGATGGTGACCCGCCTATTTAGTGCTTTCCATAATTTCTTTCCGCTCTCTGCTATATCTGACTTTGTTTTATTATTTCTTACAGTGGACCCATCAGTTGTAGATGCCATCAAGAACATCAAGGCAGGGAAGCATCCTGCCTCGGAACTTACTACTGAGGGAACACTTCTAAATCGAGGAGGATGGCCGGCAGCTTTAGCAAATCAGCAACACCATCCAAGTCCATAAGCTCAACAAGAGTAAGAGTCGGCCAGATGTCTACCAGCAGGGTGACATGAAGCTAGCTAACGGTGGGCTGGCGGAACACTACCAGTCAGAGAAACGACAAACTCCCCTACCTCACCCTAACAATGAAGGTCTGAGTACCTTGATTTCTGCTGCCAACTCAGCCCTCTACTCTTAGTTAAGGGTTCAGGTTAACAAGGACAGCATTAAGAGGATGTCCTTGGGTGCCATTAACACATCTTTCCAGGTTGGTAGCCCTAATTATTCCTCTTTTGTGGGCTTAACCTTTACCTTCTCTATTTACTTTAAAGTTACGTCATTTGTAGGCGGCCTACCAAGTCATGGTCATTGCCTAGCAGCTGAAGAATGTGAAGGAGGAGTTGTCATCTTCCAAGAAATCCCTTTAAACTCTTAAGGGAAAATGCAAAACATTGGAACAGTCCTTTACTATAAAGCAAAATGAAAGGCTAGCAGCAGTGACTAGGGCTGAGGTTGTGGAGAAAGGTCTTTCGCAGATTGACAAGAAGTACCAGGGCGGTAAGACCTCACTGAAAACTAATAAGAAAGAGGTGGAGGGACTGAAGGAGACAACCTAGGAGCTCACCGCTAAGCTCAATGAGCTTAAGAAGCAGGGGAGCGAGAACGTCATGTTGGGCTACAGTATCATGAGGAGACCTATCGCTTGTAAGTTCCCCAACTGTAATATGATCAAGCTAAATCAGCTGGCCGCTGAGGAAGCTCAAAAAGGCGACCAACCTGCCTCTACTCCAACTGACAAGCCAATGCCAGTTGAGCCAGGTGGCCAGGATCCTTCACAGGTGAATGAGCTAGCCATCCATCCATCTGAAGGGGAACTCCAGTGGGAAACCAGGGTGCAGATGAAATTACTAAGAAGGCCGTAGAGATTACTATAGGTGAAAAAACAATTGAAGAAAAGAGGAACTAACCTCGTCCTCTTTATTTTTATTTGCTGCTATATTTTTTTTTTTTTTAATTTGGCATGTAATAACTTAAAGACAACGTTTATTTTCTTGCCTTTGTCATTTTAATTTTTGGACAATGGCGGATGCTCTAAACATTAAATCTATTCGATTTGCGCACCACTTGTTTTTCTTCATACATGTTTTATTTTTGATTGGATGACCACGTAGGTAGGTAGCCTCTCCTTCCTCCCCACATCTTTTGGGCCTCAGGGGAGCGGAAGGGAGTGAATATACTCAACCTGTGCATCCGGGTAAGCCCCAGCTTTCAGGTTACCACCTACCTGGGACCTCTATGGAGGCCCCCTTATCGACTTTATGTGTAGGAACGCTATACTATCTACATGACTACCAACTATCCTTCTAATTATGGTTGGGAGTCCTTCCTTGACAGAATCCCTCAGGTTAAGGTGCTCGTTAGCAGTGCTTACTTGGGTCAAGAATTCGTAAGGGTCTTCTAATGGTCTTAGCCTACCTGTTACCTAGGTAACAGTGGGTGGACCCTTCCCAATAGATGCTGGGGCCCAACTCAGCAACCAACTGAAGAAGTGAGATCCGTCGGCTTGGCCCTTCCAGTTCTTGTCCCAAAGGAGACCTAGGCCTTGCTAGGAGGTAGGTATCCTACTAGCAAGTCGAGAGACACCAGCCTAATATGGGATACCATACCTGGTTGCTTCCGTTGCAAATAAGAGAATCTACTCAGATGGAGGATGATGAAAACGGTCTTCTTAATTAATTCATAAGATAAGCACTAAGCTTTACAACTTTGGCCTAAAATAACCAAAATAATGAGTACAACGTTGAAATTTGCATTCTTTGTTGGAAACTTGTCTAAGGATAATAAAGTTTGAGGTGCTTTGCATTCCAAGGATGTGGCAAAGGATTTTCAAGTAGGTCCACCAGTTCATAAGTTCCTGGTCTAAGGACGCTTTTCACCTTGTAGGGACCTTCCCGGGTGGGAGCTAGGGTGCCAGCACCATGCTTCTTTGTGTTAAGCATCACTCTCCTAAGGACCAAGCCACCAGGTCTGAACACACGAATCCTTACTTTGGAATTGTAGAATCTCGCCACATGTTGCTGGTAAGCTGCATTGCGGAGCTGAGCTTGATCGCACTTTTCATCAATCAAATCAAGTTCCTCTTACAGGTGTGCATCATTCTCTCCAGGCTGGAAGTATTGTACCCTGTGTGGGCAGGTTGGACTCAACTGGGATGACTACCTCACAACCAAATTAGAGTGAAAATGGTCTCTTAAGTTGAACCTCTTGTTGTCGTGCGATATGCCCACATAACACGCGGTAGCTCATCCACCCATGCACCCTTGAGGCGATCTAACTTTTTCTTAATGTTGAGCTTGATAATTTTGTTCATTGCATCCACTTGGCCGTTGGCCTGAGGGTGATGTTGAGAGAAAAAATAACACTTAATTCTAAACTCCGTGTACATACGCTTATAATTTGTATTGTCAAATTGCCTTCCATTATCCGTTACTATAGCATACGAGTCTCCAAATCTGCAGATGATCGACTTGAAAATGAAGTTGGAAGTCTTTGCCTAGGTGATCTTAGCTAACGGTTCAGCTTCTGCTCATTTCGTGAAGTAGTCAACAGCGACAACCGCATATCTCATCTGCGATCTGCCTGGGGTAAATAGTCCAATACTGTCCACTACCTACTGAACGAAAGGCCATAGGCTTTGCACAGAGGTGAGGTTTTGAGGTGGCTGGTGAGCTAATGAGCAAACCATTGGCATTTGTCACACCTTCTTGTGTATTCGCATGCATCTTTTGTCAGGCTGGGGCAGCAGTAACCCTGCATGGTCACCTTGCGAGATAGCGACCTTCCTACAGCGTGATTCCCACAAACCCCTTCATGTATTTCTTAAAGAACTTGCTTCGACTCTTCTCTATCTAAACAATGGAGATAAGGCAAAGAGTATCCTCGCTTATACAAGATGTCATTGATCAAAACGTAGTTGGCTACTTGGTATCTCAGCTTTCTGGCCTTCACTTTATCTTCAAGTAGGTGGCTATCTCGTAGGTAGTTGACAATTGGTTCCATCCAGGTTCCCTTCTCCATCGGGGTAAGGGAGAGGACTTCAATCTGCTGGGAGGTAATCCTTGGGTCCTTTAGGTATTCAACAGGGATGGACCCAGTTAACTCCGTGTTTGGATAAGCAGCTAGCTTTGTTAAGGAATCTGCATCGGCATTCTCAGATCGAGGAACCTGGAAATTGTCCATTGGTCGAATCCTTCCAAGAGGGTGCGAACAACTTGCAGGTAGAACGTCATCCTCTCCCCCTTATTTAGGTACTCCTTGGTAACCTGATTCACGACCAGCTGAGAATCTCTGAAAATCTTCAACCTCTTGACTCTTAGTAAGCTTCAATCCCGCAATTAGCGCTTCGTATTCAGCCTCATTATTCGAGACTTAAACCCCATCCTTAAAACATACTCAATCTTAATAAAATCCAGGGCTGGAGAGGTGAGAACCAAGCCTACTCCACATCCTTGGCTGTTTGAAGCTCCGTCAACGTGTAAGCTCCAAAGCAGAGAAACTGGGATGTAGGGCTCCTAAATCTTAGGTTCTTCATTCAACTGGCAGCCAGTTGGCGAGGTGAACTCAGCTATGAAGTCTACCATAGCTTGCGCCTTGATTATGGTTCGAGGTTGATACCTTATGTCATAACACCCAAGCTCCACAGCCTAGCGCATTAGCCTACCTGAGACCTCGGGCTTATGGAGTACTTGTCTAAGAGGGTAATTAGTGGAAACTATGATGACATGTGCTTCAAAATACGGCTTTAACTTTTTAGAGTATGGTCTTGATCTCTACACCAAGATGCCTCAAATGACTAGCCAATGCAAGTATTTATAGAACATTAAGGGTGGTAAATGCCAAAGGACTTATATGAAGGTGGAGATTAAGTTAGGTTGAGTTGAAAGTTCATATCACACTTGTCTTCCCACTTGCATTGGCCATATCACATTGAATTCGGTGGATTTATAATTTTTACAAAAAATCAATATTTTAGGTACAGCTCTTAGTTTTCCATAACATCAAGAAATACTATATTTGGGTCAGTATTGAGTGAGATACGGCTCAAATACTGAAACACATTGGGCTAGTCATTGGGTGCTGAACAGTTGCATTGTGGCCCAAATATGACCTACTAAACTTCTAAACTGGGCTTTGTTAATAACTACAATATTGTGGTGGATTAAGTCCTCTTTCTATTACATTAAGAGTCACCTTAATTGGCCTTCTAGATTGAGAGATACACCCATTTTATTAAACCTGCATAAAAAATACACATTTCAATTTATTTTTACTTTTAAACTTAAACTTAAAGAAATTGCTTAAACAAGAGGAATTAATGATACTTTTAAGTGTACAATGATGATTTAAACTTAAATAAATATGCACTTTTAAGTGTTCATCATTAACCAAATTAATAGCACCTGTACACACTGATCAATTGTTCTGTTTTAAAAAACCAAACAGTAACAAACCATACCCAATAGCAAAAGGCCCACTTTTACGAACGACCAAGAACAAGGTGTAGTTTTGGTGTGAGCTTGAGCTCTTTTACTGTTACAATGACGAGCACTGTACAGATAAGGACGTGTTTTCTTATCATGTGTATTGGCTTCCCTCAGACCTTCATCAAACACCAATATAGAATAAATTGATCCTGGATTAATTTCTAACATGGTGTCCTTTGGTTCAGTGTTCAAATAATCATTGAATTTATTCATTCTCAGATTAAACCTATTAGAGAGAGCATGAAGCATTGCAATTGTGGAAAAGATTGCGGGGAAAGGAGAAGATGGAGATCCAAATGATCAAAAGGCCTCATCTTGTGGTAGGCATTTAATATTTATATAATTTTTTCCTATGTGCTTCAATTACTTAATCCATGAGTCTGTTGTTCTATTTCCATTATGTTAAAGTTACAAATTAAGAAAACCGTGAACCCGCTGAGGCCTTAAAAAAAGATCATTTGAAAAATCCAAAGCAGGTTGAGAGAACAAAGTTATCAATTAAGGGATCATCTAATAATTCTTCCCCTACTTTAGATTCTGCAACTAAATCTAAAGGCAGTAATATTCCTGACAAAGCAGTTGTGATATTGAAGAAGAAAGACCTGCAGATTCTAAAGGAAGGTCAAACCACATTGGAAATGTTCAATCTGATGATTGTCACGGAACATTCAATAATATGTATCGTAGCATTGACAGAGCTACTGGTTTTAATCCTAAACTATGAGATTATGATAATGTTAGGCGGCCTAAAGATAGGGTAAATGGAAAAGATTGAAGAATGAGACGAATTGATGTTGATGATAGGATTGATATAAACCAAAAAGTGTCATCCTGCAATTGTGCAGGCTTGACGAGGGACCTTCTGCTAGAAGTGTCTGGTAAGCTTTGAAAGATGAGGCAACCCTAGAAGCAATTCACGCGGCTGGAGAGGACAATAGTACATCTCGGACAACAAGAGTGGCTATCCCTGAATTGACTGCAGAGGCTATGGGACATGAAAATGTTGTGTAAGAATGAGACCCAGTCTGGACTTCTTAGAGTAATGCAATGGATGCCCTCCAAGTGGGTGATAAGGATTCAGCGTATGCAGAAATACTTTCAATAGGGGATGATATCTTACTTGTGAAACTAATGGACAGAACAGGTCTTGTGGTTGACCAACTCTTAAATGAAATAGCAGAAGGTGTTGGTTATCTCTTTGTCATGGATTCAACAGGTAAACAACTCTTGATGACCATTACTTAATACTATTTTCTTATGCATACTTCTTGACTTGCTAGGGTAAAAATATAGTACTACTATCAATGCATGTGTTCAGCATCATGTATTGACATCAATCTTATATCTTGATCATGGGATGTTCTTTCCACAATTTAGGTGGTTGTTTATTTACTAATATAATTAGTTGAAGCTTTAATGGGAAAGATAAAAACAATTAATATGGAAGATGTGAAAGTAGTTAGAGCTTTCAGCTTCTGTGACCAACAACCCTAGCATAATAACATTATTTAGAACCAACATGGTTATAAATATAAAATGCAGAATCACGTGGGTTTTCGGTCTCTCACCCTTTTGCTTCTTAATTTTTGACATAAGAGGGTCGAGAGTACTGCTTCAGGAGCAGAGGTAATGGCCCTTGTTAAAGCTCATGAGAAGTTAATGTAACAAACAACTAGTTTATTTTAGGATCATCAAATTCTTCTACAATGGCGTGCCTATTTGTTCGAAAGTTACACCAAACTCTGTGAGAAAATTCCTAACTTTTCAAGTGTTTCTTTGTGTATAACATTGTTCTAAGATTGTTTCTTTCTTTCCAAAATGAGTAAATTAATGCCAAGAATTGGTTTAGAATGAGTAAAATATTTTGTATTGCACATGATTATGTAAAGCTACTACCTAAGGATTAATTAATTGGCCAATGTTAAATTAAATATTGTAGCCTCTTTGGAATATTGTATATACAATAGAACTATGTAATTTAAAGTTGCAATAATTTTATTATACTGGGATTATGACATATATTACATATGTGGGATTATTTTTCTTTCTTTTTGTATTAATTCAATATTAAATATGACCATTATTATTATTTTTTTTAGAAAAATAAAAAAATGAATTTTATTGATAAATTTTTTTATTATTAATAAATTTGTTAATAATAATATCAGTAAATGTAATATTATTTATTCAATTGTTTATAAAATATTTTTTAAAATATAAAATTAAATTTAAAATAAGGGTAATTACCCCAAATACCCATGTGACCAATAATTTGTTCCAAAATACCCATTTATTTATAATTCTGTTTAAAATGCTCATATATTTCATTAAATACTCAAAACACCCCTACTTTAGTTGTAAATATAGCTTAGTAGTGAGTATCTTACTTGCCACCTGATGGCGAGTTCCGCTGGCTAGTGGCGAGTAAATCAGACAAACTAGTGATGAATATGTATACAACAGTGGTAAGTAGCTTACTTGCCACTTAGTGGCAAGTCTTGCTAGCTAGTGGTGAGTCTTACAATCTGATGGCGAGTCTCGCTGCTTGGTGGCGAGTATCGAGGCCTAGTGGCGAGTATCGAGGCCTAGTGGCGAGTCTCGTGGTTAGAAAAGAGTGAAGCAGTAAAGTTTGAAATAAAGGTATTTTGGGTAAAAGAGGATAATTTTAATAAAATTATGGATGAGTGGGTATTTTGGAACAAATTATTGGCCACATGGATATTTGTGGTAATTACCCATAAAATAAAACATAAATGTATCAAAAAATAATGTTTTTTTTTAAGTATTATTATAGCATAGCACGTGATGTACTTACGACGACATATTAAAAGCGTCGTAAAATGTTAAATTATAACTGTCATTGTTTTAATATTTTTAACAATGCTTTTGATTTGAAAACCATGTGACATTTAACGTCACTACATATAAAAAGCATAATCACATATAAGATACAACAACACCTAAAAAGGGTCATTAATTCGCTTAACCTACGATGACGGTCGATTCAACGACGCATGGAAAAACATTGTCGTTGCATTAAAATGACGGTTTTTAAGTGCCGTCAAAGGCCAAATATGTAGTACTGTTTATTTATTTTAATACAATTTGAATTTGGTTGGAGTTACAATTTTGTAGTAAAAATATTTATTGTGTAAACCAATAATGTAGAAGTCAGTAAAGGATTTACAGGAGTAAAGTAAGTTTTCCTTTACTCTAATGTCCCCTAAACTATACAACCCAACGATCATAAGTTTTCCTTTGCTCTAATGTCTCCAAAACTATCCTTAAAATTGCAAATTGTCTCATAAATTATGTAATGGACACCAATACCATTGAACTTTAAAAGTAGTTGTAAATTGTTTGTGACAAATTCATAATACATAATTTTACCTTAAATACATTATTTTTTTAATTGTTCTAAAATATTTATTTTACATGAAAGATTCAAAATAATTTATTTTTTTATCAACACCTACTTACCCCAACCTTTACTATAGAAGTACATCTAAACAATTAAAAATATTGTATTTATAAGTTTGAATAGCCAAAAATATACTATGTACTGTTTCTAAAGTTAGGAAGTATTATTGTCAATCTCATGTTTTAGGAAGTAATTTGCAACTTTGTATGTAGTTTGGGAGATATTGGTGTCAAAAACTCTTTTGAAAATATAAAATAAAGATGAATAAGGAAGAAAGTGTAACACAAGATGAACATAAAACTCTTAAAGACAAATTGACAAAAGATGAACATATATAGTTCGAAAATTTAGTTTTAAAAAACAAGGAAAAATACCTTTTTTTCCGCGCTCATTATATATATATGATCACCAAGGATTGGGAAATCATCTGGACTCTTCATGTAAACTAAGGATACAGGCTTGCCTCTATATTTTAATTAAAATCCAGGATCTGGATAAGAGAATTATTGTACATAAGTTTCAAATACTCATATTAAACTTTTAAGTTACTTAAATATCCTTTAATCATATTATATATTTAACATTTTGACTATTCAAAGTGAATTAAAAATTAAGAAAAACCATAAGATTAAAAATTTGTTATTTTTTACTTGTGTACATAGACTTTACAAAAATAAAAAAATAGTGGATAATTTTTATGTAGTCGATAGTTTAGTCATATTATATATATAGTATAGGTTGGAAGCCAATATTTGGATAGCTCTAAATCTTCAAGTAACGTGGGTGGCAAGTAATATTATGCAGGCAAGTCAATATTTAGATTTTTTTTTGGGTTTTCTGATGCCATATCGCGTCTGAAACCCATAAGAATTTTTTTACCAATTTCCATTATAATTATTATTTTTGCTAGTTTTTGAATGAAAAGTCAAATATATTCTTAAATATTTGTAGGTTTTCTTATACTTTTTTTATGCATTTTCATCATCTTCTCCATCATCTTTGTTGTTCTCTTCTCCTCTTCTTCTACAATATTTTCTTTTTCTAAGTCTTTTGCTGCAAGTCTTCTTGGTATTATTCTTCTTCTTTGTTTTTTTCTTACTCTTCAACTTCTTCTTCTTGTTTGACTTTTTATTTTTTTTATTTTTTTTAATTTCACAATTCATTGTTGATGAGGAAATTCATCGCTGAATAAGTGAAATTCGTTGCTAAAGGAATGAAGTTTGTCAACGACGAAGTGAATTTTAGAGATAAATTTCTAACGATTAAGATGATTTTGACACTTTTTTTTTAAACTTTGTTATAAATTTTGAATTTTTAAAGACTCTTCAATGTTCATCAAAACTTATCATATTTTTTTATCCCAATCTATTTTTTTTTTCTTTTCATATAACTATCTAAAAATTTCAAATATATAGCTAAAAAAAGTTTTAACATATTATAAAAAAAGTGGCTGAAAAAGTAATTTATCATCCAAGAGTACTAATATAATTTTAGGATAAAATAATTATTTTTTAAAAAATAAATTAAAAAGATTAAAATGGTATTGGACTGAACATGGCCTCAAAAAACCTTTTTCTTTTTGGTCGGGTTATGATTATTATGATGGATCTTAAAGGTCCTAACTAACTTTTCTTTGTGGTTATTATTGGAGATTTTTAGGTGTCATAGCCGGATCCAACATACATTAATAAAAAAAATCATATTTTTACAGAATTAAAATTTTAGCCTAAATTTACTTTTATACTATTTAAATGTATTGAATTGATAATTAAGTTCTTTAGCCTAGTCAAACCACTCATATCAGCATAAATACCAATACAAATGACTCATCGTCTTCTTTCTCTTCTTCTTAGCCGATCTACCTTTCTCTTCTCCATCGCCGTCGCCATCACCATCTTATTCTCTTCCTCTTCTTCCTCTTTATCTTCTTTGTTGGGAAAATTAGTCAAAATGAATTTGGAACCGTGGAAAGTGAAGAATATTGACAAACTCAATCAAAAGGAATTTTTTCCAACATCTATCAAATTCACTGCATTTTTTGAAGACCTAAATCAACTCAGAAAATTATGAAAATATTTAAATTAAAGATCATCCTCTTAGTTTTCCAACGATATATCATACACACAAATTGAAGTTCGAGAAGATGTTTAAAACTAAATTTTTTCCAACAACATGTCCTTTTGAACTTTTGGACACCTATCACTTTTACTGCTTTTTTTTAAGATATAAATTAACCTAGAAAATTATGAAAAAATATTTAAATTAAAAATGATTCTCTTGATTTTCAATCATATATTATATGCCTCAATCTGAGTTTGGAAAAGTCTTTAAATTTAATCTTTTCTAACAGCGCGTAAAAGTGTAAGGGGTGGGCAGCAACGTCGGTGGCCACCATAGGGGCGTCGGTGGGCCACCGATGAGAGTAAATCAACTCAAAAAGTTCTAAAAAAATATTCATATTAAAGCTTATCCTCTTAGCTTTTCAACCATAGATCATATGCCTCAATCCGATTTTGAAAAGGTCTTCAAATTTAATTATTTTTAATAGTGCACAAAAGTGCAAAGGGTGAGCAGCACCATCGGTGGCCACCATAGGGGCATCGATAGGCCACCAACGGGGGACAAATCAGCCCGAAAATTTTTAAAAAAATATTCAAATTAAAGCTTATCATCTTAGCTTTCTAACCATATATCATATGCCTCAATCCGAGTTAGGGAAGGTCTTCAAATTTAATTTTTTCTAACAGCGCGCACAAGTGCAAGGGGTGGACAGCACCATCAGTGGGAACCGGGCCCCTTATGGTGGTCACCGAGCCCCTTATGGTGGCCACTGACGGTGCTGCCCCTTGCATTTGTGCGTACTGTTAAAAAAAATTAAATTTGAGCACCTTCAACTGGATAGTATATATATAGTTGAAAGTTAAGAGGATAAACTTTAATTTGAATATTTTTTCAAAATCTTCTGGTTGATTTGCCTCCTGTTGGTGGCCTATAGTACGCGGTGCTGTCCGCACTTTTTGTTAGAAAAAATTAAATTTCAAGACCTTCTCGAACTCGGATTGAGGCATATGATATATGGTGGGAAAGCTAAGAGGATAAGCTTTAATTTGAATACTTGTTGATAATTGTTTGGGTTGATTTACCTCATCGGTGGCCCACTAACACCCCATGGTGTCCACCGACGGTGCTGTCGACCCCTTGCACTTTTGCGCGCTGTTGAAAAAAATTAAATTTGAAGACATTCCTGAACTCAGATTGAGGATATGATATATGGTTAGAAAGCTAAGAGAATAAGATTTAATTTAAATATTTTTTTAGAATTTTCTGAGTTGATTTATGTCTCCAAGAAATGCAGTGAATTTGACAGGCGTTCAAAAGTTCAAAAGGGCACACTGTTGGAAAAAATTCAGTTTTGAACACTTTCCCGAACTTTGATTTATGTGTATGATATATCGTTAGAAAGTTAAGAGAATGAGCTTTAATTTTAAATATTTTTCATAATTTTCTGAGTTGTTTTAGGTCTTCAAAAAATGTAGTGAATTTGATAGGCATTCTAAAGTTCAAAAGGGCGCGCTGCTAGAAAAAATTCATTTTGATTGAGTTTGCCAATATTCTTCATTTTTCCAACGTGTCTCTAAAATTTATTTTGATTGATTTTCCCAACAAAGAAGAAGAAGAAGAGGAAGAAGATGAGGAGAACAAGATGGTGACAACGACAGTGATGGAGAAAAGTTATGTACGTGCAATTTATTGTATTTAATATAGAAATGGGGTAATTTGGTAAAGATATAAAGTTTAAACAGTAAAAATGGCTAAAATCTTAATTTCTGCAAAAAGTGGCTAAAATCTATTAAGGCATCCCATCCTCGGCTATGGCACCAAAAAACCCTTATTATTATGATGGATCTTAAGGCCCAAATTAAGAATGGCAAGGCTCAAACTTCATTCGTACTAATTAGTCTCGTATAAGCCTTTGTATGGTATTGACATTGTAGGCCGAACAATTGCATCAAGAATGGGCCAGAGACACAAAAGCTTGACTTTGAACAATGGGTGGATCAGTACATATAGAGTATTTAACATGGCCAAGAAACTGCAAACCCCAGCATTTGGGAGAAAAATAGCATTTTGTGTGTGTGTGTGTATATATGTATATATATCAATAATCAGAGACTTCAGAAAGCTCCTACAAACTGTATTTTTCTATTAAATTAATCCAGCTAAATAAAATGTATACTTATTAATGTTGCTTTTATATATATATATATATATATATATATATATATATATGTATGTTGAATGTGTTCTTTTTCTTTTTTTCATCCAAGTCTTTCTGAAGATAAAGTAGACGACTTAGACGTCTAACTACTGTTTTGACATTAAACTACTTTTTTAGATTTTATTTTATTTTTTCTGGTTTTGATGACTCTCGACGTAAGCGCTTACTAAAACATGAGGGTGATACTTTCTAGATTGCGACTCCATAATTTATTGGTTTTGTTTTTCACACTCAATCAATTCCTTGTGGGTTCCTCATACCTCCAATAGTAGAACATTATGAACATGTTGAATACAACATTGATATTAACCATTAATTACTCTTAATCAAATGTAAACTCATCATACAAAACAACAATATATAGCCAAATCAAGGAAAAGCCTATTAAAATAACTAGAAAAATTTACACTAAACACCCCGCCGGTTTTTAAGACTTCTTGAGAAATTCCTCTACTTTTTTGACATTAATATAAAACATTTATGAGTTTAGGAGATCACCAAGACCATACTGGTTACTTCCCTGAATTTCACAATTGCAGTCCTCTGAAGGCATTATTGATCTGGGGCCGGTGGACAAGTTTCTCTGGTGAAATATCCACTTCAATTAAAAGACTTGGTTCCACTTCAATTATATGAATTAAAAACGCCTACCATTTTTGAGTTAGCATTCCAATGTAAATATCCACTTCAATTTTTGGAGTTAGATCTTGAGCAGTGTTGAGTTTCCTGGGTTGGTTCCAATAGATGATCAATAGCTAATGCTAGGCATTTTTGTTCTTAGTTGTAATCGTCTCTCAAGGAATTACAATCCAATCTCAGCAATGACGTCAAAAGCATTGCAATATGGAATTCATTAAATAGTCCCTTCTAGTGGATCTACTAAATTTCAGCACGAAATTAAGATACTTGGTTCAAAAACTATTAAATTTCTAACTATGACATACAAAAAAAGGACACAAGGAAAAGGATACTCCATATTCTTAACTTAAGACATGCCCTCCTAAACTTTCAACTTCACTGACGGCCAAAAGTCTTCACAAAATGGTCTTCAACTATTTTTTTTGCACGGTAGGGATCTTATTTATTTATTTATTCTGTTCAATTTAGAATATATTACTCATGTCTAAGACACGTGTGATTTTGTAGGTGCAATGTGAGCTTTTATTTCTCTATTGAAACTGACAAGACCACTAGAACTCTCTCTGGTTACTAAGACCATTACCCCCAACCAAACTTCACTGGACAAAATAAAACTTGTGTTTTCTCTTAAATGGTGGGAAAAAAAATGAAAAAAGGAGAGATCTTGATTAAGAGGAAAGAAGCTGGTTTTGCTTAAAATAGCAAATAAAAAAAATGAAAAGACATTTTTTCAGCAGACCGTCCAGAATGATGTCGTTTTTAAGCCTTTTTTTGGATGTAAATTGTGAAAATTCATGATTTAGCAATAATTATTCTAGATAATCCATTTATCTTCTGTTTGTAAGCTGCAGATTTTTCATCTTTACGTGCAATACTATAAAAAATTTGTCCTACTATGACAATGCAAATTTGGCACTAAACCCCATTTTTTGTCACTGTATTTTTATATGTGACAAAAATTGATCGTCATTGGGTGGACACAAGAAAAATAGACACTACTTCTACTTTTATGACAATCAAACGGTATTGTCACTAATACCCATTTTCCTGTGACAATTTTATTATTGTCACTGAATTTTGGATCTTTTGTGTCAAGAATTTTTGTCATAATATGGTTTAAAATTTGTCACTGAATCCAAACTATTTGTCACTAATTGCATCCTAAAATCCGGTCAAACTTTATTTTTCTGTGATAATATGGATTTCAATGATGACTTCTACTTTTAACACAGAATGATACAGTGTCAAAATGATTATATCACTGATATTATTTGTGACATTAGTACTTATCACAGAATATATTTGTGACATTATATATATTTGTCACAATATATAACAGTGATAATAGTTATTGACACTGAAGGTATTTATCACATAAATTTCGTTTGTGCCAATAACTTTTAGTGACAATTTGCATTGTCACATAAAATATTAGTGTCGAGTTCGATTGACCCAAATAATTTCATTCATAATATAATCTAATGACCCTACTTATTTCGTCACTGTAGGATATTATAATTGTTGTTTGTTTGTTAGTGACAAGTAAAATTATCACAAAAAATATCAGTGTCGAATTTTATATTGACACAAATAATATTCATTCATAATTTTATATTGTTATTTGTTTGTTATCAGTTGGAATTGTTTTCATTTATATATGATATTTACGTGATACTAACTTCAATCAATGTGTATGTGTGATTGTGTTTGCACAAGGTCGAAAAGCTAGGTCTCTGCTGAAATTAATTAATGATATATACTTTATGTGGTTTCATGTATTTTATTCTTTTCATTGTTTCTAACTTGTAGATATGGTAAATAAACAAACATCAGGACACGGAAAGAAAGGGCTTACATGGTTTTTCATTTCCACGTTCCAACGTTCATGGAAGGGGAATTAGTATTGGTCATACTGGTCATTCATGCATTTGACAAATGGTTCTGGTCCTCTAGTATTTCTTGAATTACGTGTCTTCTTTATTTTCTTCATTACATTGAGTGGCTCTTTCACAGGTACTTGGAAATCTATCGCTAAGTTTGATTTCATTGGACATCTTATAATTATTTTTCCACTTATATTGGATATGTCATAATCATATTGATTGATATATTTTTTGTTGCATAATTCTAGTTGTCATACCAACAGAATACCTTGTTTGTTGAAGATGTTGCTCCCTTCAAATTTTACAGGTCTGCCCGTATTGTGAGTATTTGCATCCCTGTAATACTCGATTAATTTTTCAGGCGTGTCTTCGGTGTGCATTTGTTAATTTACTGAAAGAACCTTTTTTTCTTAAGTTGTCTTTATTGAAGAATTTCTGGGATGAACACTGCAATTTGTTTGTTTAATTTCTTATCTGTTTTTGGGTTCAAATCATGTTTTTTGCTATTTCATCTGAAGAGAAGAGGTGGACAAAAAGTTGTAATTTACTTTACTTAATTAACTAATAAAAGTAATGTTGCCAAAGAATAATGACCAAGATGAAGAAATTTATTAATAATTAAATAAAAATAATGTTGCCAAAGAATAATGACCAAGATGAAGAAATTTATTTTTTTCTCTATGAAAAAATTATGTTTATTTCAATATTTAATTTAAAACAAAATAAATTATAAAATTAAAATAAGTTTATAAAATGATAAAATATACAAAAATGTCAAAAAGGCATTCAATGATCTATGAGATATAAACCATTATGCTCTAAAGTCCTCAACATGCTCTTGAACAATGACATTGCCTGTGAAAGTGTACAATGAAATATTTGGGTGCTCACATTACACTTCACCTGCAATTAGAAAAGAATTCATCACGAAAAATGGTCAGAAAATTAAAGTTATCTTGAAGGGATATAATGGATGGAAAAAAGTTGATAGGCTTACCGAAGCGTGACTTGACAAATGGTCTTTTTGGTTTGTTGGTTTTCTTCTTCAACTCAGCTATAGAGGGAGAAGTACCAAAATCAGTAGCTAAATAATTGTCGTATTTGAGATAATTCAGACATGAAACACTGCAATAATTGTCGTACTTGATAATCATGGATGATCTCAAAGTTTTTATGCGTGTACCCCACAAAATTAATGTCCTTGGAGGAAAGCATATGCAAAATTGAGGTGAAAAATGAGATAGGATAGAATACTTTCAGAAACTAGAAAAGTATAACAGTGACAAAATCAACGATTTAGATAATACTTTCATAAATCATTATCTAAAAGGTGATTTTAGACATAGAAAACATATTACATCTTTTCAGCCATTCATGATATTTAAAAACTAAAGAAAAAAACTAAAGCATCTTGAAAATACCTTTAGTGACTGTAACCGCAACATCTGGAACCCTATTATTATAATGTTCTCTGTGAGGCAAATGCTAACATGCAAATAAACGGCAGCAGAAATAGCACCAGACCAACAATTATCATTCTGAAGACGCTTCTGTTTCATAATGAGGAACTGAGCATCCACCATTATTTCATACTTCAATGAAAAATTCTCTAATAAATAAAAATTTAAGCCTGTATCTAAGCTAAATAAATAATTAATACACGATACTATTTCAGGAAGCAGCAAAAGAAGTATCACGTTGAATCCAAGACAGTTTAATACGATAAAAATTAACTGTAGAACTCACAGAGTCCTCAAAAGCTTCTTTAATGAGAGAAACAAGTAGCACCAAACTCAAAGGGAGCACATTCATAATTGGACTCACAGGACTGCATCATCATGCAAGTATGATAAGAAATCCAAACATGATTAGCACAAATCTGATACGACTGCTAGCTGTATTATCAAATTTCCCCAAAGTTATTGTTAAAGCAAGACTAGGGATGCATAAATGGCTTGATTCACTCTAAGAAAAAGTTCTCCACTGAGGCAGCCATTCTCAGCAAACAGAGGGCTTGATGGAGGTAAAAAAAACAGAAAGAATCTGAGCCACCCTTTCAACAGATTTGGCATTGGTAACAGTTGGGCAATTGACAGATTGCTGGAGTTTCCCTTCTAGGAGAGAAAGTCAATAAAGGAAAAGAAAATTTTGAACACAAGAATTTATATAAAAATATAAACAAACAAGACTGAAACACTTAATCCAGGTTCCAAGCAGGTAAGAATTATAACTGGATCTCCGGTGAAAAAAATTGGACATCGATGCTTGTTAATTAAACAATAAGATGCTAAATAATGGGCACTTAAAATAGGGTATATTTATTAAGGTTTAAATCATCATTGTACAGTTAGAAGCATTATTAATTCTTCTAATTTAAACAACTTCTTTTATTTTAAATTTAAAAGTAAAAGCATTTGAAATTTATATTTTTTTACACAGGTTTAATAAAATGAGTGTATCTCTCAATTTAGAAGGCCAATTAATGTGATTTTTAAAGCAATCGTAAAGTCCAGTTTAAAAGTTCATATATCTTGCAAAATACTGACTCAAATACCATAAGTTTTTACAATCTGGAAAGCTAAGACACATGGCTACAATTTGACATTTTGACTAAAAGATTATTCCACCAAATTGAGTGTGATATAGATGGTGTAAATGGGGAGATAAGCATGACATACATTTCTAAAGTTTACCTAATCTTATATCCATCTTCATACAAGTCTCTTGGCATTTATCTAGTGACCCGTGTATATCATAATTACACATAGACATAACAGTATACGGTAGAGCAAAATAATCAACTTATCATCATCGACTCCAAGAATAGTCATCAATACTTTGATTTAATATTTTATTTGCTTACCAGATTTTGATAGAGTTTTTTGGAAGGAAAATTGAAAGATCAAAGAGTTTTAAGTTTCACAGCCGAATAGTTTGTCTTCTGGCTGATGCCAAAAAGGAAAACTTATTGTTGATTTCTCGTTAAGTTCTGTGAATAATCATTTGGATCCCATCCTCCTTTTATATTATCCTAAAAATGTAAAAGAAACTAACTAAAAAGATGGATAACCTTGTTTAAAAGAAATTATTAAAGGATCATGACAATTTCATGATATAGTATAGCGAATGACAATTGAAAAATATTTATTTGTGCTTGTTTATGCGCCTGCATCAGTTCTCAGCAGTTGGGAAGAGGAGTTAAGTTTATATAAGATATTTTTTTGACTTAATTGTTTATATATATATATATATATATATATATATATATATATATATATATATTTATATTTATATATATATTTCAAGTTCAGTTGGGATGCACAAATAATTCATTTGTTCTGGTACTCTATTTGCTGTCATACACAAATTCAAAGCCTGTCCCATTTTCTTGATATAATCTTGCTTGTGCTTGCCCTGGTTCACATCTTGTGTGTTCGAATTATATGTTATTTAGTTACTTTTATTATCTATTTTTGTTATAGGCTCCTCGACAATAAATGTTGTGGATGGGTATTTTACAATGATGATGATGAAACACATCATTGGCAATTCACAACATCAAGAAATAGCTCATTTGATAAGTTAAATAATAAATATTTATATTACTTTTTTTTCACTATATTATGGTATTATTAAATTATTTAATTTGTAGATTTTTATCTAACTTGTAGTTTGAAGCCATTGACACTTTTGAGTCAGAAGTTGAATAGTTTAGAGATAAATGGTGTGTATTTCATTAATAGAATTAGGTGATTGACTTGCGTAATTCGGGTTTGTAATATATGCATATTTGTAATTGTTGCGTTGCATATTTGCAATACTATGACAGTATTATTGTACTGGATTCTACAAAATTTGCATACTTTGTATTACCAATTTAGAAAAAAAAAATAAAAAATTATAGAAAAATGAGTAAATTAAAAATATTTCTGGAAATTTTAATGAATAAGAAATATAAACCGTTCTAAACTAAATAATACAAATAAAAAAAATATAAAAAATCATTTAGGATGGTTATGTAGAAAACTGTCCTAAATGGGTCAGATTTTAGAGGACTGTTTTTGTAGAAAAACCGTGCTACATGGTTTTTGAATTTAATTTATTTTACAAATTAATAAATAAATAAATAATACTAAAATATTAGAGGACCGTATCTATTCAACCGTCCTAAATGGAATTTAGGACCGCTTTTAGTATATGAACCGTCCTCTACGGTGATAAATTTACTTTTTATATTTTTAATTTGATAAACATATGGAGGACGGTGAGATTTCAATCCGTTTTGAATGGGTTACCTTTTGGAGTGGTTTTTAACCGTCTTATAAAACACTTTGCTTTAGACGACCCTCTATTCGAAGATAGTATCGTAACTATCCTGAAAGATGTTAGTATTGGGAATTAATGTTATGGATACATGATGATTTATGGCGTTGAGCGTCGCAAAAACAGAAAAATGTATTTATTTTATCATTTATGTTTCTATTTTTATTTTTTGTATAATGCTCTATTTCTTTGTTTACTAGATAGATCCTAAACTCTAAGTATAGGGCTAATGAGACTAAAATATATTTCGTCTCTAAATATTTCAATTATTGTATTGTTTGAATACAGCTTGAAGCAACAATTGGATTTGAAGATTTATTGTAATTTACTATGCAACTTCAATGTGAAGGAAACACATATACAGAGACAGCGGAAGCAATAAAATATGTTATGTAATTCATAAAACTGAAAACTAAGAATTCAGGATTACCTCTTCCCTGATGTGATCTACCAGCTGATCCTCTAGTTTGGTAATCACCATCATAAATCAGCAACTGCACCTCATGATCTATAATCTGAACCGCATGATCGTACTGTCCACCGTTCGATCTTCCAGTGCTATCCTCATATACGATAAAGCTGTGAGTAGGCATAACGATCTATTATGAAAAATATTAGAACACTGAAGGAAAAATCAAAGAACAGAAATGTTCTTTGGAAAAATACGTTAAAATTTTTCTGGAAAAATAAAATTCTTTTACGATAGTTTTTCTCTTTGTCACAAAAGACTGAGAAAACTCTAGCACCGTGTAAAAAGAAAACAACGATGTATTTAATAATAAAATACAATGTTTTAAATTAGAAAATACATCTTATATGATCTCTTCAGTTAAGATAAATATTTAAAAATAAATAAATTTAATTTAAAGTAACTCTTAACTGATCAGATAACAAATTATCCAGAAAATTAAAATTAAAATAAATTTAATTTTAATTTAACTTAAACATATTTATCCAAGTGGGCCCAAGAGCATATCTAACACAATGTTTGTTTTTTTTAATATATTTTATATTTGAATAGTTTGGATGACTGTAATTATTTTAATTTTTTTATTTCTTAACTTTGGATGATTGTAATATTTTTAATTACTTATTTATATTTTCTATTCTTATGAATTACATGTTTTAATAATAGATTAAGTAATAAAATTTGTAACACCTCCTTAATCAAGCCAAGATTTACGAGTAAGGTGTGTTAATTGTATAATTATTTTTTAAAAAAATTTAATTTGCTAAAAATGCTTTTGGACTCAGTCACAACAAAACCAAAATATTTCTTTACTCTTTGAGATCATTTTTCAAACAGCACCATAAACAGTAGTACTTCAAAGTAATTTCAAAATATATACACCCACACCGTAAAGGAAAATAATATTTAAAAATGCATAATATCATTGCCTAAAATAACAAATCAAATGCGGAAGAATATGGTACCACGTTGCGCCTCCCAATTCGCACCACGCTAAGTCCTACTGCTTAACCTTGGACTTACCTGCCATACAGGATAGACAACTGTGAGTGAAAAACACTCAGTAGACAACCATATGCATATGTCAATGTCATGTTATGTAGTATAACACTGTATACTTAAAATCATCATTTTTCCCCCTTTTTATTTTAAACCGAATAGCCCACTATCTTTCAATGTTTCGTGCATAAAACACCACATCTTTGGTGGTATGCGGGTGAATCCCTATTCCGAGTGATCCACCTCTACGTGTGGACAGTGATTCACAGAGCTATTATACAGGGTTTAAATCATGCACCTCATCATGCAGCCATTTTGAAAATAAAAAACCTCGAAGAAAAATCCTTCATTTCACATAAAATAATAAACCATATGAATTGTTCTATGCAAATGAATGTTCATGCCACAATGCATAAGTAATACCAACAACGCAATAAAATACATAATTATCAAACCGTCCTATTCTAAAAGTCAAAATTACCAAAATGTCCCTACTAAATCAATGATTACAAATACCCCTCGAGTACATGACCATTTCATAAATGTCATTGGACATCTCAGATATTACCAAGATACCCCTCGAGTATATAAAAAATTACCAAAATACTCATCAACAGGTAAATGACTAATTACCATCCTACTCACAGTAAAACAACAAAAATAATAATTTCCAACCAGATACATACATATAACCATTCCAGTATACACATATCTATCCATCCTTATATGCATTTATAAACACAATTATAAACACATAGCATTTATAAACACATATATAAACAAATACGTATATAAAAATATACACATATAAATACATATTCATGTACACATATTCATATACATAAACACATCTATACATACCCACATATGTATACACATATATATGCACACAAATATAACTTCTATATATAATTAATTATATACACATACACCCATGTATAAAAATACCTATTAGTGTATAATAAATTAAATCTCACTTCAATTCATATGTAATTAGTTATATACATACCCCTTGATAAAATACACATTTGTATAGTTAATAAATACACATATAAAATATATGTATTTTGTAAAATATAACTGTATTTATAACTATACAAATACATGTATAAATAAATAATTTAAATAAATTATAAATAATAGTAATTGAAAATACATATATATCTATAAATTAATAAGCAAATAATAATTTAATATGTATATATATATATACTAAAATAACTTAGGAATTGGAAAAGACCTCAATACCTCTCCAATTCCAATTATTTTCAACTTTACCCTTCATATGGAAAATGATGGAAATACGCTCAATAAATTTTAAAATTACATTTACATCCCTACATGTTAAATGACCAAATTGCCCTTGACCTTTTTAGAAATTCTATTTATGTCATTTACATGCAAAAGGTCAAAATACCCTCAAACATTTTTAAAAATCCCATTTGTGTCCTTTACAATCAAATTGACCAAAATAACCTTGTAATTTTCAAAAATACCTAAAATACCATTTATATATGAAAAGACAAAAATGCCCTCACATGTAAAAATTTTGGCATAGCTTCCTACACATTCCACCAATTTCAGGAAATTAAGCAAGCATAACACCTATCCATCAACCAATTCCATCAATTCATGCTTTAATTCAATAATTTCAAGCTTTAGCCAACAATTCCACAAAACCCTAAACCCAAACAATTGGGGATTTTGTCACATGCTCAATACGCATAAAATTAAGTGCAATCAACAATCAATTCATTGATTCCAAGCATGAATTCACCAAATAATCAAACAAAATCACATGAATTATAGGAAAAATCAAAAGGTGTAGTTGCCTACCTTTTATCCAACCAAATAAGCAAGCAATCCAAACCTTGAAAGACCTTCAAAACAAAGCCAAACAGCTTCCCCAAGTGGCTAGCCCCTATCCTCAAATTCTCTCTTCAAAATTCTTTGAAAATCACACTCTTCTCTCACTTTCTCTCTCTAGCACTTCTCTCCCTCTCTCTCTCTCTATAAATGAAATTGCAAAAAAGACAATTGGTAAAAGTGAAGAGAAGAGTCAGCTATCAAGAGATAAATTGGCAATTGAACACTTTAAAATAATATTAAATTAAAGTAAAAGTAAAATGATATTTAACTTTATTAATAAAATAATAAATAATTAAAGTCAAACTTGATCAAACTTTGACTAAGGAAAAATGGGTAGAAAAGGTTTCTCGACTTCTCACAGGGTACTCTTGCCTTTCACAAAATACTCGGAGAATTCAAAAGCTGCTTGTTTTAGTGAAAAAGGCGAAACTACGATAAAATCGAAAACGCGTTCGAAAATTGACAATTTCATAAATAATAATTTAGTTATTACAAAATTATTGTGCAAGCACAAATGCACAATAAATAGTTTATATTAGGAATCTTTCTTGAATGAAAATGTTTTTATTAATGCACTTAATTTTTATTTTGTATCAAAACTGAAACATTGTATGAACTATAAACAAAACTGTTCAACAAATCGATCAAATGTAACCTAATTTTTCATAAGGGCTTATAATTTTAAAAGGAAAAAATAAAAAATAAAAATAAAGGAAAAACATAACGACCCACTCAAACAAATTTGAGGTATCCTAATTTCCCTTTGATTTGACCAAAAGGAAAAAACCCAAAATTGTAAAAGTTATCCTCATCAGTAAGCTTATGTCAGTTGGAAAAAAGCCTAATGCAACTAAATTTCTTTAGTAAAGTAAGAAAAGGAAGCTACAACTGGACTTTCGTGAGCATCCAGCTGCCTTAGAACTTTTGGCAATAACAAAAATATAAATAATATTAATTAAAATATGGGGTATATTTATCACTTCAACTAGTAAGATCTTCGTCCAAGTCATCCATTTTGTCTTCAGAAAGACTTGATGGATAAAGTGGCAAGTTTTTCTTAACAAATGAAGCTAACTACAACCTCTTTATATGATTATTTAAAATCAGCCGTTTGATCTCACAACTTAGACATTCTAAATTATTATTATACTATCCTTCTTGTTTTATGTAATGTGTACGCAAACTTTCTCTCTGTCTAATTTGTATTGTTGTACATTTCTTTCACCATTTTTCTCTTCTTTCTTTTTTTTTCTCTCTTTTATTTTTTGTTATTATTTTTTTTAAGCTTTTACCTGATTTTCCTATTTTTCCATATGTATTCCTATCCTATCCTATGAATTAATAATGTATCATTTTGTTGATGACTGTAAATGCCTTTTCCTTTATTTACAATGAACAGATAAATATGGCTTCTGTAAATATATCATATTTTATGCTATAATGCGCGTATCATTAATTTTTATTCTCAATAAAAACTTGTTCCCTTTGTTATTTTTAATGAATATTGCTTTCTCATACCCCGTGCCATTTATAAGTTGCAGGGGTTATATATACATATATAGGGTCCCAAACCTTCATAGATTTATTATTTTGAACACAAGACTTGTTGAAGATTGTATAATTAAGGTCATGTGCCTCTCAGAGGTTTGGTCAGAATTCTTGTTTACCCACCTGGAAAAAAAAAAAATATCATTGTCTTCCCGCCTTGTATTCATTGAATGCATGTAATATTGTCATTAATTAATCACAAACCATAAAAGGTGAAAATTTTGCATCAGAACAGAGCGCTAAGCAGTCCTGGATCTTGGCCTAGCACTGCCATGCAAATTGGCCAATACATAATGCCATAATATTCTGTAATAAGTATATGTATGTACTAACAAACATGGTATATGCTGGGTGACTTAATTTTCTGATTTTTTCTAAGAATGAACATAATACTTTAACTGACGTATTGTCTATTAATGCATGCATATCTTGGTCCTTCACATGTTCTAGTCTTGGGTCTTGGTCTCGGTCTCAGTTAAATCAATTATTTCTCAATTCAATTGCAAAAAGCAAAACTAAATCTAAATGCGCGTAGAACTAAAATGACTCATTGCCTAATGCTGCATGTTTTGTACGTTTACTTGGAAAAGGCGAACCAAACGTATGGAAAAAAAAAATGAAAAATGCTTATGTGGGCTGGAAAAAATGTTACTACACCAAGATTTCTTTAGTAAAGCAAAAAAGAAAGCTATAATTGGGATATAATAAAGAAGAATGATGTGCCAAGTGAAAATACTTCAAAGCTATCCTCATCACTGTGCTTATGTCAGTTGATATAATTAAATTTCTTTGTATTTCACTACTTGTGAACTGTTTTAAGTCAAGCGGGCCACATGTATATATAGAAGAGTCTAGTTACTGTTGGCAAAATAATTTCAATTTTGTTTTTCAAGGAAATAATTGGGATTCAGATGTTTAAAAGCAAATAATTAAGAAATTAAGGGTTAAATAGTATTCAGATCGATAATATGCAAGCTTATACTATAACACCCCCTTACCCAAGCATACGTTCCCAAGCAAAGTGTGATTACAACGTAAATTTTTTTTTTTTTCTCTTTTCTTTATAAATTTGACTGGTTAAAAATAATTTTGGACAACAACACAACAATAATAAAACTTTTCTTTACTCTTTGAGATCGTTTTGCAACCACACCATAAACAGTAATATTTTAAAACATATCAAAGTATACACACCCACACCGTAAAGGAAAAAAAGTATTTAAAAATACACAGAGTATCTTTGCCCAAAATACCAAAGTCAAAATACGGAAGAACACTATACTATGCCATGCCTCCCCAGGTCCGTACCGCCACCAAACCCTACTACTGAGTTTTGGATTTACCTGTCACACACAATAGCAGACAACGGTGAGTGATAAATCACTCAGTAGGCAACCAAATGCATATGTCAATGTCATGTCATGTAGTGTATCACCATACACATAAAACCATAATTTTTCCCTCTTTATTTTAATTAAATAGCTCACTCTCTTTCCGCGTCTCGTGCGGCCACACGAAACACCATGCCCTTTGTTGGTATTCGGATGAAACACTGTTCCGAGCGACCCACCGCTGTGTGTGGTCAGTGATTCACAAAACTATTAAAAATAGGGTTTTAAAACCATACACCATCCTTTGTGTGCAACCATTTTGAAAACACAAACCCTCAGGGAAAAATTCTTCATTTCACATAAAACAATAAACCTCATGAATTGCTCTATGCAAATAAATGCTCATGCTACAATGCATAAGTACAACCAAGCAACGTAATAAAACGCATAATTACCAAACCATCCCTTTTGATAGCTATAATTACCGAATTACCCCTGCTCATACCAACAATCATAAATTGCCAAACACACTGATGTAATCACCGAAAAGCCACTGGCCACTTCGATAATTACCAAGATAACCCTTGAGTACATGGATAATTACTAAAATACCCCTCAATAGGTAATTGGATAATTACCATCCTACCCTCGGCTAAATTAACAGTCAGCAACAATTCTCCAACTTAGATAGGTATATACAACCATTCCAGTATACATATACCAATCCATCTATATACATATTTATAAACACAATTATAAATACATATACAATCACACTTATACATATACAATAAATACATATATAAAATACGCACATATAAATATATACTCACATACACATATATATGCACAAACACGTATATACACACCCATATATGTACATATGTATTTTATACACATATACATGCATACAAATACTATTTATACATACACATAATTATATATATATATATATACATACCCTCATGTATAAAATACTCACAAAATTTATATATATTACCTTAATACTCCATTTAATATGTAAAGTATTATTTTTATACATAACCCTCTACAAAATACACTTAAGTATATTTAATAAATAAGTACATAAAATATATGTATTTTATGAAATACATATATATTGACTATTATACAAATACATGTGTAATTAATTATATTTATGCAAATGTAAATAATAGTAATTGAAAATACTTATATGTATATTAAATAATAAATAGCAATTTAATATATATAGGTATTAAAATAATTTGGAAATTAGAAAAGACCTCAATACCCCTTCAATTCCAAATATTTTCAACTCTACCCCTCTTGTGAAAAATGATGAAAATACCCCCAACAATTTTAAAAATTTCATCTATGTCCCTACACGTCAAATGACCAAAATGCCCTTCATCTTTTTCAAAATTCCATCCATATCCTTTACATGTAAAATACCAAAATGCCCTCAAATATTTTCAAAAATTCCATTTGTGTCCTTTACATGTAAAATGACCTAACTATCCTTATAATTTTTAAAAATACCCAAAATACCTCTAACATGTGAAAAGACCAAAATGCCTCTCACATGTAAAATTTTGACATAATTACCCCACACATGGCCAGGCCCTTATACAAGCCTAATCACATTGATTTCTTCATCAATTCATCAAATTAAGCATGCTAATCATGTAATTCACCAATCAATTTCAACAATTCAAGCTTAAATCCAACAAAATTAAGCATAAACCATCAAAATCACAAAACCTAAACCCTAACCAATTGGTGGTTTTGTCTCACACTCAATACACATCAAATTAATAATCACCAACCATAAATTCATCAATTCCAAATATGAATCCATCCATAAATCATGTAAAAACAATCAATTATATGAAAAATTCAAGAAAGAGAAGTTGCCTACCTCTCTTCCAAGCAAGAAATCACCACTTCCAAGCTTTTAAAATCACCATAAACTATGCCAATGAACTCCCTTTCATGGCCGGAACAAAACCCTAAAGTTTCGTTGGAAAATTCCTTGAATTTCACACTTTCTCTCTCTAGAACGAAAATTGCAATTGAAACTAATGAAGAAGAAGGCAATTTGGAGAGGAAGTGGTCGGCTAACAAGGCAAGACAATTCCAAATTGGCAACTTTAAATAAATAATAAAATAAGTAAAAAGTAAAGATATTTAATAAAATATTAAAATAATGAATAGTAACCTTATTTGGTCAAACTTTGACCAAGGGTAAAATGGGTAGAAAAAATTTCTCAACTGTCCCTTAGGTACTCTCAGCCCTCACAAAATACCCGGGGAATTCAGAATCTGTTTGTTTCGGTGAAAAAGGCAAAACCGCGAAAAAACCGAAAATGCGTCCGAAAATCGACAATTTCGAAAATAAAATGCAGTTATTACATATACTTGGACATTAAATTGAATTAATCAACCCCGCTAGTCACTTTTGAAACAGAAAATTAATACTTTGAATCAACGCTGAGTTATCGTTTCCCTTTTCAGTTTTCATTAGTATGTCAGTTCTAAAAGTTATCCACATCAGTATGTCAATTGGAAAAAAAGCTTAATACACCTCCATTTCTTTAATAAAGTAAAATAAAAAAAAAACAAAAACAAAAAAAGAAGCTATAATTGGGATATAACAGTGAAGTATGATGTGCCAAGTAAAAAGACATTTCCTAATTTAATAATAGACCTAATCAATTTCGAATGTTGTATGCATGCATAGGTGCACTCTTTTTTCTCCTTTAGAATTTTGTACAATCTTCTATATTTTAGATGTTTAAAAGCGAATAATTAGTCAAGCCCCTGTAAAGGCATCAGATGTATTCAATCCTATTAAATGCTGGATGAAGAGGGGAGTGAGCTAGCTGCTCTAAATTTCTATAGGATTGTAAAGCTGAAGCGGCAACAAGACTCTATCTCCTAATAAAAGCCGGTTTAATACATTTTACTAACTCTAGTTTGGCTAAAAGTCTATTTACTACCTCAAAAATGTTTTCTTTCAATTATTGCCCTAAGTGTTTAACTTGCTTCGGTTGAGTGCATGATCTTACAACCTTAACAGTTATTTAGTATTTCACTATTTGAAGTACTTCCTTCTAGGATTAAACTACGGGAAATTGAAATTCTTGCATAATAAACTTCAACCCTATCATAACAATATTCTTCTCTTCTTTAAACACTGAATGCATGTGAAAATATTTGGTCTTTTTCAAAGAAAATTTTTTCTCTTGGAACAAATTTTCTTTTTCTCTTGGAAAACACTTTTTCCAACTTCATCATATATTGCAAGTGACAAGTAGTTAATGGAGATTCAAGATTAGACCATGTAGAAATAGTTGGACTCCCTTTCCTTCTTTGTCTGAAAAGTTCCAATATCGACATGATCCAGTATAAGTCAGAATTTTTGGTGAAAATTTTCTTTAATTGAATAAAAATACTTCTTCTAATCTATTTAACTACAAATAATTTTCCCATGAATTATAGCACAATTTGAAGGTTTATATATAATTATCTTTCAAAATATTGAGTTATACCATTAACTGGAATTTTGATTAAGAATTTCAATCAAATCGGTATTTAAAAAACTAAATTGAAAAAAAAAATTCTACTAGACATGATAAACTTTTAAAAAGCAAACAATATATATAAATATATACACACACATATAAATAAATAATAAAAAAAGATTATTTCTAATTAACCATTGTTATATATAATATCATGTTACAGATTAAGAATAGTTCTTAGTTAATAACAACACTAGCAACAGAAGTACTATATGCCATTTTAACAAGGATTGGAAAAATTAGAATTGATTTGCATTTCAGTAAACTATTTGATACATACGGAGTCATGTTTTTATAATACAAAATTCATAAAATGTATCGTAAAAAAAGCTCTCATTTTATATGTTTTGGTCAATTTATGGCTGAAGTTTTACCATATTGATCCTCGGTTATGTCTATTTTAGTATTGAAACTTATGGGTGTAAACATATCCAGAAAAGACTCATCTCATATATTTTTTACCTCATTTTTCACGAGAAAGAATATATATGAAATAAATTTTTCGTTCTAGTTTTACAACCTCAGTGGAAATCTTTTAAATATTGATAGTATTGTCCATATCAAGGATTTAAAAGGAGCCAGACAAGGCACCGGAGGTTTAACCACAAGCCTCAAAATAAAATAGAATCTTAATAAAAATAATAAAATTTATCGGTTGGCTAATTAAAGGGTTTTTTTTTAATTTTTTAATTTTATTATTATTATTATTATTATTATTATTATTATTATTATTATTATTATTTTTTGCTGCAAAGGTTATGTATACAAGTAAAACAGCACATTTTTTATTTATTACTTTTATCAATTTTTTATAGTCAAAATATCACTATAAAAAAAGTGGGATAATTACAGGTTTTTTTTATTTTTTATTTTTATTAATTTTTTTGCTGCAAAGGTTATGTATACAAGTAAAACAACACATTTTTTATTTATTACTTTTATGAATTTTTTATTCACTTTTTATAGTCAAAATGTCACTACAAAAAAATAATATTTAGCAACAAGCCAATTATATAGTTAAACCATCAGGATTCTTAATTTAATCTTACATTCAAATACATATAAGACCCAACAACCATAATTGTTGTTGAGAATTTATATATATTCATATATATATATATATATATAATATATTTAATCTGGAACTCACAAAGAATTAGTAAAACTAGAAAATTGTTGAGAATTTATAAAATATGAAGAATAATGTTGGTTAATTTCTTCTTCACTGTATATGGTTTTCATTTTGTATCGATAATTCAACAAAATTTCCTCAAATAACATTTCTAAAATAAAGTAGTTAACAAGTTCATATTTAGTAGGTAGTGAGAAATATGCATATGTGGGTCGTACATATAAGACCCAACAACCATAATTTTTATTTTTATTTTTTGGTGAATACCAACAACCATAATTGATCACTTCCCAATGACTTTGGATTCTCTTTTTATGGTGAATCCTTAAATCACCACATATCATATATTTTACTCCCTCATTTCACACACTGTATAGTTCAAGTACTCTCACACCCTCTCACATTCATACTCTGAAAACGACGTCATACTAGACTGTCTCATGAATATTTGCCTTTTCAAAAATTTTTTTATTTGTTATTTTATGCAAAACCAACTTCTTTCCTCTTTCACAGGGACTAGATCAGTAAAAACAGACGACTAGCTACACAGGGTCAATGGATCAATGTGTATAAAGACCAAACATCAGCAGCTCCTTATATCAACAATCAATAATTCACTATCAAAATTAAACATCTTGAGCTTTCTTTCATGCATTCTCTTTCAAGTCTTAACATGAAGAGCATCACTTACCAAAATCCATACTCTCTCATGTTTTACTTTATTTTGTTGGTCTCTTTTTTCTGCACCAATGTTTGTTGTTCTAAGTATTCCTATGTCTCTACTACTTCCTCTTCGCTAATTACATCATGCCTCCCTGAGCAGACCACAACTTTGCTCCAATTTAAAGCAGAGTTTGAATTTATTAAACCCAACTTCACTTCTTACTATTACGATTGTCCCAGCTATTATGGGAATCGTTAGTATGATGCTGATGCTTATGAATCTTATCCGAAGATGAAATTTTGGAAGAAAGAAAAGGATTGTTGTTCATGGGATGGAGTTACATGGAACACCAAAACTGGCAAAGTAGTAGCCCTAGACTTGTCCAACAGCTGGCTTCAAGGGTCTTTGTGTTCTAACAGCAGCCTCTTTAAGTTGCACGGACTACGAAGGATCAACCTTTCATTTAACAACTTCAGTTTCAGCACCATCCCCTCGGAGTTCGGTCAGCTTTTCAGGTTAACCCAACTTAACCTCTCTTTTTCTATGTTTTCTGGTCATATCCCATCTGAAATCTCATTTCTTACCCATTTGGTCTCCCTTAGTCTCTTTTCTTTTCTTAACTACGATGCATCTAGTCTTTTACATCTTGGAAGAGTAGACTTCGCAAATCTTATCCAAAACATGACAAATTTAAGGCATCTTTGCCTACGCCAAGTTGACATTTCGTCATCTGTACCAGAATTCTTGGCAATTTTATCTAGCTTTCTTGACAACTCTCAGTCCTGCCAGATGTAATTTACATGGTAAGTTCCCAGAGAATGTCTTTCAGCTTCACAAATTAGAAGTCATCTATGTACCATGTAACTATCACCTAACTGGATTTCTTCCAGAATTTCAACCATCATACTCTTTAAGGGAGGTGACTCTTGACTACACAAATTTTTCTGGGAAATTGCCAATCTCAATTCGAAACCTCAATTTCTTTTGTCGATTGGCTCTCCATGAGTGTAATTTTGTAGGGTCTCCTCCTTCTTCAATTTGGAACCTTTCCCAGCTCACATATCTTGACCTCTCATGGAACCACTTCAGTGGTTATGTGCTTCCATCTACATTGGGGAACCTTGCGAAACTTACTTATTTACTACTTCAATCCTGTCAATTTAGTTGTGAATTACCTTCTTCACTTGGGAACCTCACACAACTAGAAGTTTTAGTTCTCACTGATAATAGTTTCAGCGGTCAAATTCCATCCTCACTTGGAAACCTCACAAAACTGAAAACTTTATATCTTTCAATTAATAATTTCAGCGAACAAATTCCAACTTCTCTTGGAAAACTCAGTGAGTTGAACATTTTAAACCTCGCAGAAAACAATTTGGATGGAGTTATTCCTTCGTGTTTGTTTACATTGCCTTCCTTGAAAAAATTGTTTCTGGCTGCCAATCAATTTTCAGGGCCACTAACAATCGAAAATATATCTTCATCTCAATTGGAGATTTTGAATTTATATGCAAACAAATTAGAAGGGAGAATTCCATGGATGATGTTCAAGTTGGCAAATCTAACATATGTTAGCCTTGACAACAATAACTTGAGTGGCACAATTGAGTTCGGTAACTTCTGCAAACTGAGCAACCTTCAGTTTCTTTTCCTTTCATCTAATAGTCTGTCAATAACAATAGCAAGTACAATTTCTGAACTACCAAAGTTTCAAATATTACTCTTGAGATCATGCAACATAGGTGAGTTTCCCGAGTTCCTTAAGACCCAAGATCAATTAAAGGCATTAGATCTTTCCTGGAACAAAATTGAAAGCAAAATACCGAAGTGGTTTTGGGCACTAGGAAAAAATTTGGAGTTTCTAGACTTGAGTGGAAACAAATTGCATGGTTCTATTACAATTCCACCATTGTTCATGTCGATTTCCAACTTCTTCATTTCACAAAAAAATTGGACTCGCATAATACCTCCATCATTTCGTAAATGGGCTGGTCTTAAAGCTCTTGACATGTCTATGAACCACTTCAGCGGAACCATTCCGCGATGGTTGGGTAGTTCCCTAGAGATATTGAATCTTCAAGGAAACAACTTCATTGGGAGCATACCTCATGATATATTTACATATGGAAGCATGCACGATACGTTGAGAGTACTGGACCTCAGTCACAACCAGCTTCAAGGAAGGGTTCCACAATCTTTGATCAACTGTAGTAAGCTGCAAGTTCTGAATCTTGGACACAACAAGATAAGTGATACATTCCCTTTTTGGTTACAAAGTTTGCCAGAGCTGCAAGTTCTTGTGTTGTGTTCAAATAAATTTTTCGATCCAATATGGCATCCTATCAAGTATTTTGGTTTTACAAACTTGGGTACTATAGATCTTTCTTTCAATCATTTTGATGGAAGTTTACCGTCAGAATACTTTAGAAATTGGGATTACATCTCAAAAGCTCCTCATGGAAATAAGTCGGACATGCGATATTTTGGTCAATATAAAGAAATGTCCGACTATTCTTTTACATATGCATACTCAATGAGCGTAATGAATAAGGGATCAGAAATGAAACTCAGGAAGGCCTTAAAAATCTTCATGTCCATTGACCTCTCAAATAAAAGATTTGATGGAGAAATTCCAAGTAGCATAGGTAAGTTGCAGTCTTTAATTATGCTCAACTTGTCTAGCAACAATTTCACAGGAATCATCCCATCATCTCTTGGAAATCTGAGTGAGCTTTAATCATTGGATCTTTCGAGAAACAAGCGTTCTGGTAGAATCCCTCAACAGTTGGAAAATCTCACATTTCTTGAGTATTTAAACCTTTCCCACAATACACTCGAAGGCCTAGTACCACAAGGCACACAATTGGATACATTTTCGTATTCATCTTTCGAAGGAAACCCAGTATTATGTGGCTCTCAATTGCCAAAGAAATGTGAAAATGCAGACACACCAATTCCTTTCCTGAGAAAAGATGAAAAAGAAGAATCAGAAAATGGTTTTACTTGGAAAGTGGTAGCAATGGGATATGGATGTGGATTTGTGGTTGGGGCAGTCATCGGTCATGTCACCCTCTCAAGAGGGTCAAGCTGGTTTTTGGAGAAGTATTGTTGGAAGGTATTTCTACGGACTCTGGTGAATGTGGAATTCCTCCATTGGTGAAGGTAATTTTTCTTTTTAATATCTATTTATATATTTGCAGTAACATAAGCCAGCTCAGTTTTTACTGTTAGTATATACTTTTTAGAATTAGCTAAATGATTAACAAAGCAAGCTCTAAATTAATTATATTTTCTTAAACAATTATGTAAATCCAATCAAAATTAAATACACTTTGTTTCTCTCTCTTATCTAACAATGTTACGTTCTTTTTGCAGTACATTTGTGAACAAGAGGTTGGGCAAGGAGTTGCTGGCAAGGGAATTCCCAATATATATATAAAGGCTTTACTAGTTGTATTTTGTTTTATTTCATTTTATTTTTCTTCTTCTGTGTGCTTTTAAGTTAGTTTGTAAATTCTGAAATAAACATAAAAAATGCTTAGAAAGTTTTCTCTTGTGAAGAAGTATATGGATGGTTAAAAATTTATACTGTACGAGTGAATGATATAATTTATTTTAATAATGATATAAATAAATATAATTTTATTAAGTACATAATAATACTATTACTATAACGTTGAATAATATTAAGTGATAATTACAGAAATTTACCCGCATTGTTTTTTTTGTCAAATAAATAATAATGTTATCCAATAATGTTATTTTGTCAAATTTCAAAAAGTAATTTGTTACCTTAATTATTTAACATTTTTTTTTAAGTTTTACTTAAGCTATAGGTAAGAAATCCAAATTAATTGGAAAATAAGATTTCATTTTTTTTAATTTAAATTATTTATATAATTTTTAGCTTTTTATTTTTTTTCCTTAGTTCCTTATCTACCTAATATTTTAAAAAATGAATTCACTATTTGAGTTTCTTTATGCCTTCTTTTAATTCTTTTTCCATTTGTAAAATTAGGAAAACAAATAGATTTTTACTACTCCGATTACGATTTTGTCTGTTATCAATAAACAGTTTAAATTATTTCAAATATATATATATATATATATATATATATATTTAAATAGACATAGGTGCCCTGAACAAATTTTTTAGATCCGCCATAGTGTACACTGGAAGCACTCCTACATGGATTTGGTTAAAACTACAGGTTCATTTTCCTAATTTTTTTAATTTAAAAAAAAAAAAAAAAACTATACTAGACATGATAAACTTTTAAAAAGTATAAAAAGATTACTTCTCATTAACTATTGTTATATATGACAAAATTAATAGTTAAGAATAAATTTTAATTAATAATTACACATGCAAGAGAAGTACATTCGTTTTAACAAGGATTGGAGAAATTAGCATTGATTTGGGTCTCAATAAAGTATTCGATATGTATGTAGTCATGTTTTTATAATACAAAGTTCATGAAATGTCATAAAGAAAGCTCTTAATTTATATGTTTTGGTCACTTTTATGGCCAAATTGTTACCATAATGTCCCAAGATCATGTCTACTTTAGTATTGAAAAACACGGGTGTAAACATATCCAAAAAAAAAAGGCATTCTTGGTCTTTGTTTTTGTTGTTGTTTTTGGGCACACTTAAACCTGTGATGTAAATGAATGTAATTTACTCACTTAACCACAGGGCCAAAAGGAGGAGGGCGTATTCCTGGTCTTTGTTTAATTTTATTTTTATTTTTTTGGTGAATTATTCATGGTCTTTGTTGATGACACTATCAGGCAACTCTTAATTTCAAATTATATATTTTTTACCTCATTTTTCACGAGAAAGCATGTATATGAATGATATAATTTTTTTTTTTTTTTTTTAGTTTTACAACCTCAGTGTAAATCTTTTGAACGTTGATAGTATTGTCCATGTCAAGGTTTTAAAAGGAGTCAGACTTGGCAAGACAGCAGGGTTTGGCCCCGTAAGTCTTAAAATAAAATAAAATAGAATATTAATAAATATAATAAAATTTATAGGTAGAATTAAAGTTTTTGTGTTTTTTTGGGTGCAAAGTTATGTACACAAGTAAAATAAAAATCTTCTTACTTTATTGTTTTTATCAATTTTTTATTTACTTTGAATAGTCAGAATGTTAAATATTTTATATGACTTAAGGGTGTTTCGCGTTGTTTGAAACACCAAAAGGTTAAATTTATTAAAAGGTGAATTTCCCTATTCTTTGTTTTATTTCTACTTTCTCTAAATACTTGTTTTACACATATCCATATTAATTTTTCCATTTTTTTCTCTTGTTTTTCCTAATTACTTCTTAACTAAATAACTAATTTTCTGCTTTACTTGTCTCTGATTTTTATTAATATTTCGGTTCGCTAGGTTTTTTTTTTTTTTTACTTATCTCTGATTTTTTTGTTTTTTGGTAAAACGTATATCTTACTATTAACATTCCTATATTAATTAAAATTTAATGCCAAAAAAAAAAGTAAATATTTATAATTATATTAGTGATATATCTACAATTTATAAAATTATTCTTGTAACAAATGCTATTAAAAAATATTTAAATAATCCGATCAATATAATGAAGCATTTCTGCGTGATTATGAAACATTTTTGCATGGTCACAGAACATTAATGTGTGATTACAAGCATTTATACACATTTTTACATGATTACAAAGCATATCTACGGGATTATGAAGCATTCCTATACATTTCTATGCAATTATAAAGCATTCCTATGTATAATTACAAAGCATTCCTGTGTAATTACGAAGCATTCATGCACATTCTTGCATGATTACAAAGTATTCCTACTCATTCCAACATGATAAAAAAACTATTCATGTGCATTCCTGTGTGATTATGAAACATTAATTCCAGCGAGATTAAGAAGTCTTCCTTCGTGATTACAAAGCATTAGTGTGTGATTACAAAGAATTTTTGCACATTTCAATGTGACTACAAATCATTCTTGTGTGATTATGAAATATTCTACATAGTTTTGCATGACTACAAAGCATTCTCGCGTGATTATGAAATATTCCTACATATTCTTGTATGATTACCAAAGCATTCTTGCACATTTCAGCATAATTAAAAAGCATTCTTGTGTGGTAACGAAGCATTCTTGCACGATTACAAAGTATTATTTTGTGATTACGAAGCATTTCTTCGCATTCTTGTGTGATTATAAAACATTTTTATGCATTCCTGATTATGAATCATTTATGAGTGATTATGAAGAATTCCTGCAAGGCTGTGAAGCATTCCTGCGTATTCCACAATGATTATGAAGCATTCTTGGGATTTCATGCGTGATTATGAATAATTCATACAAATTCCTATGTGATTACGAAGCAATCTTGCACATTCCTACGTATTCCACAATTTATTACGAAGCATTCATGCACATTCTTATGCATTCCTGTGTGATTATGAAATATTTCTACACATTAATGCATGATTTCGAAGCAATTCTACGTATTTCTGCAAGATTACGATGGATTCATGTACATTACTACATGCTTATAAAGTATTCTTGTATGGTTACAAAGCATTTTTGCATAGTCCAACGTGATTATGAAGCATTCTTACACATTCCTATGTGATTACAAAGCATTCTTATGTATTCCTACACAATTACAAAAAAATTCTGTAATGACCCAGTCAAAGAAAATGTTTGAAGAAAATTATTCTGCTTGGAAGTTGACTAAGTTTGACTTTTTTTTTGTAATACCTGCTTACCCAAGCTTAGGTTCCAGAGTAAGTTAAGTTTACTGTGAAACTTTTTTTTTTTCTTTTACAAGTTTAACACATAAATAAAAATGATTTCGGACAATGCCAAACAAAATAATATTAAATTATTCTTTTACTATTTGAAACCGTCTTGTAAACCACACCAAATAAAACTACAATACTTGAAAAACAACTTAAAGTAAATCACACCCACACCCAAAATAAACTATTTTAATTTATAGAGTGTCTTTGCCTAAGACTATAGAAAATATGGAAGAACAAAATACTATATCGTGCTCTCCAAATCCGCACCTCCACAAAGTCCTACTACTGAGTTTTGGATTTACCTATCACACACAAACAACAACCATGAGTAATAAACACTCAGTAACCAACCTAAATGCTCATGACAATGCAATGCAATGAAGTGTACAGTCATACACATAAAATCTCCATTTTTTCCAATTTATTTCATAAACCAACATGCTCACTTCCAATCTGTGTCTTGTGGGGCCCAAATTCACCTTAGAGGTCGGTGGGTATATCACACACCCATACGAAACCCACAGCCTCCTACGGTATGCGGTTGAATCACCATTCCGGCAAAGCCCACCTTCCATGGGGTCAGTGATTCAAAGAGCTACTAAAAACAAGGTTTGAAACTATACACCAACCCCAGTGCAACCACTTTGAAAGTATAAACAATTAGGAAAAAATTCATCATTTCACATAAAACAACAAAACCCATGAATTGTTCTATGCAAATGTATGCACATGCTGCAAAGCATTAATATAGCCGAGCGAAGCAAATATATTTATTTGGTCTGTCACTACAAGAAAACTGACAAAAGGCAATAGTAGATTTCTATAGCTATATGACATTTAGTAATAAAAAACGCACATTGCTAGGTCGTTATTAAATGCGCATCGTAAAAGAGTCTAGAGTTACAAAAAAAAAATTCATGGCTAAATAGTATACAATTTGCTACGAGTCATATGTCATGGTTAAATTGATTACATATAGTTTCAAAAATAATTGTAACAAATAACAGTCATAATATTCTATAGTGACAAAATAAACAGTGTCACTATTAATGGAAAATATTTGTGTTCATAAAAAATTTGACATTGATATTTTTTGTGACGATTCATTCTGTCACTAAAAGATATTGTCACAAACATTACCCATGTCGCAGATACTTTCAGTATCAATAAATATTATCACTATTACGTATTGTGATTATTGTATAGAATGTCACAAATACATTTTGTGACAAGTACTACTATCACAAATATCTAATATGACAAATGTGCAGTATGTTGCAAATAGTATATGTGACATAATCATTTTGACACGGTATCATTCCGTGTCAATAGTACGAGTTGTCACTAAAGTATATATTGTCACAGAGAATCAAAGTTTGACCGGATTTTTGGATACAATCAATGACAAATAGTGTGGATTCAGTGATAATTTTAAACCTTATTGTAACAGAAATTCTTGACACAAATGCCTAAGATTCAGTGACAAAATAAAAGCTTCTCATAAGTAAATGGACATCAGTGATATTACCGTTTGATTATCACTGAAGTATAATTAGAATATGCTTTTTTATGTCTACCCAGTGACGATCATTTTTTGTCACATATATAGGTACAGTGACAAAAAATGGGTTGTACTGACAATTTTGTATTGTCACAAGAGGTCAAATTTTTTGTAGTAAGTCATAAGAACCTTTTTTATTCATATCTAAACAATCCCTTCATAGCTAATAAGGCCCAATATCCTTTTGATTTTTTGTTCATTTAGTCACAAATTTTTATTAGTTTCGAATACAATTCTGTTGCTAATTAATAGCTATAATTCTTTATTTCATAGCTAAATTACAGCTATGAATATTTATTTTGCAGCAAAAATTCAGCTACAAAATTGTATTTCATCACTTTAATATAAATAACTACAAAAATTAAGTATATATCATGTAGCTACTACTCAAAATTTTCGTGGCTACAACTATTAATATTAATATTATTATTATTATTGTTATTATCATGATCATCATCATCATCATTATTATTATTATCATTATTATTATTATTATTATTATTATTATTATTATTATTATTATTATTATTCATAGCAATTGATTAATACATCTATATTATAAATAATTTAAATACACATTATAAAGCCTTATACTTATAGAAAAACACAACTAATATAAATTATATTACCATAAGTCAATAACAATATAGGAGTGCACTTCATGAAGTTCATGAAATAAAAAACCTTCAAGAAAGGCAGAATAAGAGTACTACACAATCAAAGGCATATAGTATTTAGTAAATTGCTACAATCACTTTAACTTATTGAAGTACTTGGAATACAGATAGAGACACAAAAAGAAGAATATGGGATACATAGTTTATTAAATACTCTAGTCAAGTTCAAGACACCACTATAGTAAGGAACAATGGCGGAAGTGATACCTCCCAATACTCCACATGTGTTGGAGTTGCCCTGTCTAGATCCAAATGCATCTTGAAGTTACCACAAAGTGTTCAATAGATAAGTGTTATACAATTACCTACACCATTTGATTGAACAAACCCAAATATCATGAATTGTGCTGCACACAGCAAGTCAATAATTCATGTGACACATGCATAACAACAATGTAGATATTTACCCTCAAGTAACATATACGATGGGATCTCATAAATTAACAAGTATAAGTTTATTCCTAAGTGCCTCTTTTATTCTGAACTTGAGGAAGTGTTTGTGTAGCTTGTATTTATGTGATCGATACAATCGACCCATATCTCCAATTATTGCTTCATCATTCTTGACTGTTGCATCTATGTTAAAGGAGTCCTATAAATAACATAATCTTTTAAATATGTATCCAATTTAAACCACTTATTAAACTACCTTTCTTTAACTCCAATTTAATATGACTTGGGGACATGTGCATTTGATGGAAAAATTTCCATAAAAAATTGAAGTAGCATGTCAAATGACTTGTTACTCCATGTATTTAACAATTTTAAATGTAGCAACCTTGCTAAAATTTAACAAATTAAATAATATTTTATTCATTGGATCCTAAAGTTGCAAACTCCCAAAAGACTTCAAGCAGTAACGGACAACCCAAAATTTTTCCCACTAACAGCTACACAAGTTTTCAAAGAAAGTGCTAGAACTCCAATAAAAAAATGTTAATAGAAGAAGCATATCACCAACTCCAATTTGTATGATTGTAAACTTGAAGAAAATATATGGTGGACGAACAATGGAGGCAACAATAAAACCTATTAATGATCCTGACATGGACCCCAAAATGTTCATAGGAATAAACCACTTGCAACGGGATAAAATGTAAATTAGACACCAATTCATTACACTTTGGTATTAGAGATGTAGGAAACAAAAATTTATAATTCATATCATTCGATCATTTTCTGGAGAGTGATGGCATGTCCAACTTGAGAGAAAATCAAATATGGAAGCAAAAGCGAAAAGACCAACCGGCATACATGAGAACAATCAGTTAGAATCCACTTAACCACTTTAGAATAGATATTATAAATGTTGCACTATAGTTAAAAAGCAAGAAGTGCATGGTTCTAAAAGTTTTACTCAGTCATAGTATTAACAAATACCTAGAAGTTTAAAAATTAAACTACAAGCAAAGAGATTTAAAAATTAACGAAAAAGAGTAGGATAGACAATAAGTTTAAGCAAATAAATACTCAAATATGTAAAGGATTCAGCTTATTATGCTTACTATTATCATTCGTAAATTAGTTGAATAACCAGTCAAGATATAATTTAAATTAAAGATTGTTATAATCCAACTTACTCGTTCGATAATTCTCAAGTAGCAAGTTTTGAGAGTTTGCAGTTGCTAACAAAGAGAACAAACTAATCAAATGATAAGCAATTACTTTAGAAATAGCAGCCCATTATACAAACATGATTCAGTCATACAGTTTTTTGGAAAGTAGTAACATATGCTAATAACACCAAAGGAAAGCCAGTCTGGTCATAATCCAAAGAAATAAAAATGAAAATAGGGTACATTAAAAAATCATCACAAGGCTTACCCAGGTCTGAAACCCAATAAACCAACTCACTAACCATCATACAATTATAACACAACCACTACTTTTTCTCCATTTCATCGTAACAGGACTGAATACCAAAATTTAAAAAATTTAACTTTATGTATAAACATAATTGAATTAAATCCGTACCTCAATGAAATTCAACGAACGAAGCACTCGATTACCAAATGCGTAGTGTTCAATCCTACATAGCAAAAGGAAGTAGAAATTATTAATTGAAGTATACATTAGTCAATAGAATTGTTGCTTTTAGCTCTGTAACTCTAGAAACATAAAATGATGTTGATAACCAAAATTAAACAATAAATCTTACCTTGAATTAGGCTTATCAAAAGCTCATCAGGATAACTTTGCTAATTTACTGTTGCATTAGACCTCTACAGATATTACCAATCCCGTCGTACTACTCAACGATGCAACTATATTCCAATCTCGACATCACGGCACCTAAACCCTCCTTCATTCAACAGCTTATGTAAAAATGACAAAGCACCAACTCAAACAAGAAATACAAGCAAAGATGAGAATCAAAAAGTGGATCGACAGGGTTATTGTAACACCCCCTTACCTAAGCATACGTTCCCGAGCAAGGTGTGATTACAACGTTAATTTTTTTTTTCTCTTTTCTTTATAAATTTGACTGGTTAAAAATAATTTTTGGACAACAACACAACAATAATAAAACTTTTCTTTACTCTTTGAGATCGTTTTGCAACCACACCACAAATAGTAATGCTTTAAAACATATCAAAGTATACACACTCACACCGTAAAGAAAAAAGAGTATTTAAAAATACACACAGAATATCTTTGCCCAAACTACCAAAGTCAAAATACGGAAGAACACTGTACTATATCATGCCTCCCCAGGTCCGTACCGCCACCAAGCCCTACTGCTAAGTTTTGGATTTACCTTGCCACATACAATAGCAGACAACGGTGAGTGATAAATCACTCAGTAGGCAACCAGATATATATGTCAATGTCATGTCATGTAGTGTATCACCATACACATAAAATCATAATTTTTCCCTCTTTATTTTAATTAAATAGCTCACTCTCTTTCCGCGTCTCGTGCGGCCACACAAAATACCACGCCCTTTGTTGGTATGCGGATGAAACACTATTTCGGGCGACCCACCGCTGTGTGTGGTCAGTGATTCACAGAGCTATTAAAAACAGGGTTTAAAACCATGCACCATCCTTTGTGTGCAACCATTTTGAAAACACAAATCCTCAAGGAAAAATCCTTCATTTCACATAAGACAATAAACCTCATGAATTGCTCTATGCAAATGAATGTTCATGCTACAATGCATAAGTACAACCAAGCAACACAATAAAATGCATAATTACCAAACCATCACTTTTGATAGCTGTAATTACCGAATTGTCCCTGCTCACACCAACAATCATAAATTGTCGAACACACTGATGTAATTACCGAAAAGCCACTGGCCACTTCGATAATTACCAAGATAACCTCGAGTACATGGATAATTACTAAAATACCCCTCAATAGGCATATGATTAATTACCATTCTACCCTCCGTAAAATAACGGAGTTAATAAATTCCATCAACATACGCATTTACGACACAATTATAAACACATATAAATAAATACATATATGAAAATATACACACGTAAATACACATTCACATACGCATATCCATATATATAAACACATATATACACACCCATATATGTATACACATTTTATATATACATATACATGCACACAAATATAATTTACACATATACATAATCACATATACACATACACATAAATACATATATAAAATATGCACATATAAATATATACTCACATATACATATATATGCACAAACACGTATATACACACACATATTTTATACACATATACATGCATACGAATACTATTTATACATACACATAATTATATATATATATACATACCCCCATGAATAAAATACTCACAAAATTTATATATATTAACTTAATACTCCATTTAATACGTAAAGTATTATTTATATACATAACCCTCTACAAAATACACTTAAGTATATTTAATAAATACATACATAAAATATATGTATTTTATAAAATACATATATATTGACTATTATACAAATACATGTGTAATTAATTATATTTATGCAAATGTAAATAATAGTAATTGAAAATAGTTATATGTATATTAAATTAAAAATTGCAATTTAATATATATAGGTATTAAAATAATTTGGAAATTAGAAAAGACCTCAATACCCCTCCAATTCCAAATATTTTCAACTCTACCCCTCTTGTGAAAAATGACGAAAATACCCCCAACAATTTTAAAAATTCCATCTATATCCCTACACGTCAAATGACCAAAATGCCCTTGACCTTTTTCAAAATTCCATCCATATCCTTTACATAAAAATACCAAAATGCCCTCAAACATTTTCAAAAATTCCATTTGTGTCCTCTACATGCAAAATGACCTTAATACCCTTGCAATTTTCAGAAATACCCAAAATACTCCTAACATGTGAAAAAACCAAAATGCCCCTCACATGTAAAATTTTGACATAATTACCCCACACATGGCCAGCCCCTTATCCAAGCCTAATCACATTGATTTCTCCATCAATTCATCAAATTAAGCATGCTAATCATCTAATTCACCAACCAATTTCAATAATTCAAGCTTAAATCCAACAAAATTAAGCATAAACCATCAAAATCACAAAACCTAAACCCTAACCAATTTGGGGTTTTGTCTCACACTCAATACACATCAAATTAATAATCACCAACCATAAATTCATCAATTCCAAACATGAATCTATCCATAAATCATGTAAAAACAACCAATTACATGAAAAATTCAAGAGAGAGAAGTTGCCTACCTCTCTTCCAAGCAAGAAATCACCACTTCCAATGTTTTAAAACCACCACAAACTATGCCAATGAACTCCCCTTGATGACCGAAACAAAACCCGAAAGTTTCGTCGGAAAATTCCTTGAATTTCACACTTTTCTCTCTCTAAAACTTGGTTTTTCTCTCTCTAGAACTCATATGAACGAAAATCAATTGAAAAAATGGAGAAGAAGTGTCGGCTATAAGGAGGTAAATTGGCAATTGACAACCTAATTTAATAATAATAAAATTAAATTAAAGTAAAAGAATTTTTTATTAAAATATTAAAATAATGAATAATAACTCTATTTGGTCAAACTTTGACCAAGGGCAAAATAGGTAGGAAAAATTTTTCAACTCTCCCTTAGGTACTCTCAACCCTCACAAAATGCCCGAGGAATTCAGAATTTGTTTGTTTCAGTGAAAAAAGCAAAACCGCGGAAAAACCGAAAATACGTCCGAAAATCGACAATTTCGAAAATAAAATGCAGTTTTTATAGTTATGATAGTAAAAAACTAGGTCAAAAAAGTACCTAAGTAAGTGATGTCGCAAGGGACTGATAACAAAAGAGGCGATGGGTTATGGGTTTCATCTGTGGCGATGGGTTTGGCTAGCACAGCGCAGAGTGAAGCTTGGTCCAGAAAGGATGGATTAGAGAGGGTGATGGGTTTTGTAATATCGATTGGGGATAGAACTGGTTTGATCGTGAGGGATGCGGATAGAGAGGAAGAAGACCCAATCTAAGGCATGGACAAAACAACATCGTTTTGAGTTAAAAAATTAATATTTTAATCACACAGATGTAGAAATAAATGCATTATGTAGCTATTTAATTTTTAATAATTAATTATTCATTTTATATCAATTAGTGATAAAACTATTTCTGTAGCTATAGTGTATAATATGTCAAATCCAAATTATATATATATTTTTTATTTTAGAGCAATTAGTCATAAAATTATTATCGTAGTTATGCCACATGAAGAGCCACGTCATCTTTTTTTAGGAGAGAATGTTGCCGCCAAATTTTTTTATATATTTTACAACGAGATTCGACAACGATATATATGTTGTTATGGATTGACAAAGTTTTTCAAATTTTGCTACAAAATTTAATTCTGAGACTAAATGCATACCCATTTAGGTACGTAATTGAAAAATATTGCAAGGTTTTTGTTGCTTTTGGTAGAATTTCTTGTAGTGTGTCCTGAGGGCAAAAATGATATTTTGTATATATATATATATATGGAACAGCTGTGAGTATGAAGCCTTTATTTGTTATATTTATTCATATATTTAATTATAGAGATGGTTCTCAACATGAAATTATTTCTGCGTGTGAGATGGTTTACTGGTTGTAGATAGAATCTTTTCTTAATTGTAGATGGGATTGGAAATTGTGTATGGAACTGTCAGATAGACCATGTTCATGCATCTACATAAGAACATTTCATGGAAACTTTCTTTTTACACAATGATACCAATTTTCCAAAAAGTATTACTTTTTGAAAAGTGCATAGAAAAGTCATGGTCATGCATACATAGACATTTATACTTTGGATGGAGCTTATATGGAATTGGTATGTCAACCATTCAGTTGAAGTCCTACTAACTAGTGAGTGGAGAGATTGAATTCTATCATGCGCACACATGCAAGCGTATTGGAGTATGTGGTGGTTGTAATCTCAATACTTGTATAACGCTGATGCAATCTGGTCTATTCCCCACTTACGCTATTTCGTCTAAATGGTCAAGTGAATTGGATTTCCCTAAAAGCATGTTTACGTGCTGCTTTGGGAAATAATAGTCACCGACAGGTAATTAGCTTCAGCTTAACAAAGAAGATTTTAGATGTTACACTAAATGAAAAGTCCTACAAATGTCTGTTTCTAAAATCATTGCATAAGACCTTTATAAAAAATTATATTTTGCATATGATTTATGAAAGAAAGAAAATCAATATTTGAAAGAGAATGATATTTTGCTAGCATACTGCATTGCATTAGCACATGCACATTGGGAACCTACTGAGTGATTTTCCACTCACTTTTGTTTGTTTTCTATATTTAGGTAATCTCGAAACCCTAGCTTGAAAGGCTTGGCAGCATTGTGGTGTGTGGTGTACCGGTGGAGGAATGGCGGTAGTACAAATAATTTTTCTCATTACTTATTTTCTTTTGGACATTGTAAAACTCTTATTTTCTTATTTTCTCTCTACCGCCTGCCATCACTATTGTATGTCGTGAACTTATATTATGGACTTCGTTATATCAGGTATTAATTTTTTACTTTAAACTTTATTTATAACCATGTCTCTTATCTAGATGGATTGTGCCTCTTTCTAATAGACTAATAGTACGAGAATCGAACCTAAATCTAAAGGTATTATTAATAGGACAAACGTTCATTTATTATGTTATATTGAACCATATATCATCAGTTGTTTTATACCTCTTGTAGTGGAAGAGTCCAAATTAGGCGAAGTTTCTTCGATTCCTTATTAGCGCGATCGGAGATGTAATAATTACAACCCATCAGAATTTTAGGCTTCAGAGAATTGAATTCAGAATCCTTTAGTTCTTTTTCTTCTCTGGTGGCTCACATTCCTCTTATTTATGTACCTGAGACTGAAACTCCATTAGACCAAAACCCTGTCATCGTTAGCTTATATATATATTAAAGAAAGACACCAGTTCATTGTATCCAAAATCTTTTGTTTTTATTTGACTGAAAAGAGATGTTTAAAACTTGATTACTTGAGGATTTCCTGCACTCAAAATATTTTGTTTGCAGGTTTTCTGTCATTGATGTGATACTAGTTAGTTGCAGAGCTATGCATTGCCATTAAACATATAACAATAATAGGTTCCAACTAAGATGGTAGCACGGTCATGAAGTACATTTCAATTGCAAGGCAAATTTAATTTGTGGTATTGAATGATTATTAACTTCTGCAAGTTCCATTTTCTATTGCTATATATGTTGTTGCGATTGGATTGGTGTGTGGTCTTGTTTGTTATTTGTACCCTTTGGTTCCTTTCTTTGTGATAATGGTGGAGCCAATATCATGCATCTTGGGCTGTATTATCCATGCAAATTTGTTTAACTGTTACTTGGGGTAAATAAAATAAAATTAAAATGCAATGATGTTTTAAGTGCGTGTATGTCTGTGAGTGGTGAAAATTGCATAATATATAATAATGTGGTATATATTATATACTATATAAACTGTTAAAAAGATGGCAGATGTAAAAAAGACAATAGAGGGGACCTTGGAATGAGGAATGACAAATTAGGATCGAATAATGGAGCTCTTAATTAATAATTGTAATAGTTGCATATATATTGTAAATTAATGAGAAAATACAAAATTTAATATTAAAGAAATAGGGAGGTGAATGAACAAGAAATAGCTCATTCTTGTTCTCAGATATTCATATAGATGAGAGAATAAACTTAACAGAAAGCATATTAATCACATGCCGCACCATGGTTCATACTTTATACATCAAGCACAAGAACGCAGTGGAAAACAAGTTCAGAACAATAACACTTCAGCCTTCAGCCTTCTGGTTATTAGCCAAAAATTATCATTTATCACCTAAAATACTACAATATTCAGTATAAAAGTTGACCAAACCATCGCTACCATTATCAAGAAATCACAATCTCTTTAGAAAATGTTTCTTCACAAAAACATTAGTAGTACTAAGTTCATAAACACATAACTAAGAAACACAAAACCTTTAGGTTGGAAACATATAACTAAGGAACACAAAACATATAACTGGGTTATATATGGTTTTAAACTAAGTTAGTTCACACTTGATTAGCTACTTACCTTGAAAGCTTTGGTATATATCAAACCAAAAGAAAGAGAAAATGTATGTACAAAATTTCATCTTTATGACATCAAAACAATTAAACTTGTAAAAAGTACGGACATTGTATGATCCCAAAAACAAAAAAAAAACAAATCACATTTTGATGTTATAAGGTATATATTAAAGCTTGTATGCAGCTGTTAGATACGAAAACAAACTTATTCCACTTTGCATGAAACAATGAAACCATTTGGTAGATTGGGTATACTAGACAATTACAAATTAATCCAAATTTCACTATACAAGAAAGAAACCATAAAGAAGAAAAAATAAATATAATGAAATTGGGTTGCACGAAATAGTTCTGAGTTGTGCCAACTGAGACACTGCCTCAAGATACAGATACAGATGCAGATAAAGACATTTGGTAAGATTGGAAACACCCCCAAAAAATGATATTGGATTTAGCCTTCGTCTTATTATTGTACAACATATTTTAACAGCTATATATGAAATTACAGTACATAGCTAGTACTTTTACCAACACTACGTATGTACCAATATACCATGCAAATGTCAAGTTTTGTAAATTAATGTACAACCAATACTACAACAACACCAAAACGACAAGGGCGAGACAAGGTCAAAGCAACTCAAAGAAAAATAAGATGTTTGGCTAGTATCTTTCCGAAAAAAATATAAAAACTTCAAAATTTCATCTCTGTGCATCAAAATAATTAAACTTATTGTAAAAGTATATGCATGGAAATCATATGAAAACATAAGAAGCAAATTTTGCTGCTACAGATATGATAGCTCATATGCAACTGCAGAATATCAAACAAACTCCATTTTCCCCTTCACATGAAACAATGAAGCCGTTTTATAACGTTACCTTTTGTATCGAAAAGTCATATATATATATATATATATGATTCTAATATTATTGTTTAGACAAAATTATTCCAATTCTTGGTATGCAATTATATTTTGATTTCCTCTTACAAAAAATTTATTCCAAAAGAACAAAAAAAATGCATGCATTGGTGAGTTGTGCTAGCTGATTAGACACAACCTCAAGATAAGTATGCAGATAAACATTTAGTGAGATTGGAAAACCAACCACACCCACCCCAAACAAGATACTGGATCTTGCCATGGCCTTGTTAATGTAGAACATATATTTTATAGCTATATAATATGAAAGATCATTCTAGATAGTACTTCGAAACAACACTACATGCCATGCAAGTGTGTTAAAGGTTATATTATTAATGTACAACACCATTACCTCAAAGAAAGGAAACAAATAACAAACAAAACTACTCACCATTACCTCAAGGAAAGGAACCAAAGAATACAAATAACAAACAAAACCACACACCAATCCAATCTCAACAACATAGCAATAGAAAACGGAACTTCCTGAAGTTAATAATCATTTAATACAATGGGGATCCAATGGGTTTAAAGTATGTAATATAATGGGGATCAGAATGGGTTTAAAGTATGTAATGCAATGGGGCTCAGAATCCCTTTTTCAACATTCTTACATTTATTTTTTATTTTTGTAAAGAAAAATTGTTGTTATATCTTTACTTGTTCATGGGTCAAGGAACAAGTAAGTAGGAAGATTGGTTTGCTAAACATACTGCAAAAAGGTAGTAATAATATCTTAGACATTCACAGTTGATTTAAATTCACACTTATTCAGAATAGAAATAAGGAAGCTTCAGACTGTCAATGGTTGTACAAATTAGAAAAAAACAAATAGAGAAAAATTAATGAAAAAACTATAAGTCATTCACCCAAATGCAGAGTATGACACATAAGATAATACCAAAAATTTAAATTTATAAAAACACATTATCACGGAGGAGAACAAAATTTCATGAATGAAAGAGTGAAGAAATAACAAATATTACAAAGTAGATACAGCAAGGAGGACGTACCCAAATTTTCAATTTAAGAACTATGAAAAAAATCCTACCCTTCAACAATCCGGTTGTGGAAGATGAGTATTTGACAGCTTCAAATGTTCATACTTGTAAACAGCTAATATATATATATATATATATAATCAATATTCTTAACTAAACTCAATGAAATTATAAACCCTAAACTAAAAATCGAAACTTACATAGACAAAGCGCTCGCCAAATCAACAATCGAAGAAGATTTCAAACTGAAAACAGTACGATGATCAAACAAAAGCCCACCTGACGAGTGAAGAATGAGTTCATGTGTTATTTGCTCTTCCTTGTTTTACCAAAATACTGATGAAGGATGATAGAGAAGGTATTAATTGCCCCAAACGACGTCGTATAAGGATAATGTAAAAAAATAAAAAGGGTTTGCTGTGTAAGCCAACGATTGGGTGTTGAAAGTGATAAGGATATTTTGTATGCCACATAAGCATTAAATCTAGAGGAAAACTCAGCGCCAAAAGCTACATAGTGTGATTTTGCTATAACGTTCAGTAACAAACACAAAATTATAACAAATTGTTGTACCAATATCCCTGTTACTTACGATTTTTTATTTAGTGTTAAAAACATATACTTCAGTTACGAAAAATTGATCTGTAGGAAGCAATTTCGTGACTAATCAAAAATTTCTTGTAGTGTGTCTCAATTGAAAGTGATTTTTTTCACTAGTGCAACAGGAAATTAACACCAAATTTAAACTTTGTGAAAGCAAAAGATCCACAAATGTCATGCTATACTAACTTCTTTTGTTTTCTTTCTTTTTTTTATTTTTCCTTTTTGACCTTCTTTTTATATAACGGTTAGGAACTAAGATATATGGCTTAGTTCAATCATGAAAATAGTACTCTAGCTGTCCAAAGCCACTCATGAAAGTTTTAAATTGTTTCATGACGAGGCATCTAAATGTATCCAAACCTATATATAAATATATGAGACAAAGTGTACTTTGAAAATAGGATCCATGCAACTATCAAGCAAAATTCAACTTGCCTTGAGAAAGTAGAAAGCAAACATTAACCATGTATGAGAGATGATTTCTAATCAGTCTAGGATGTGCGACTTGAATTTTTAAGAATCTAAAAATTATTCTACTTTAAATTATTCAAAATGTATACATGATTAGTTTGTTACTGATTTCAATATTTCAGCTATTTCGAGTAGTGCAATTTAATTAGTGTCGAGCAGTGCTGTAGCAGTATTTCATCCCTTTAAAAGTGAGATCAATGGGACCTTCAAGTTGGTGATAAGAAAACAGCAACATCAAAACTATTACTAATTGCAACAAACTATTTAAAGAAAAAGAAAATGCTTTCATTTTTTTTTTTTTCACAGCGGATATTCTGTCCATACCTTACGTAAAGTTGGTGTTCTAGGTCTCCTTGCTTTACATTATGTGGCATTAGGCCAATTGACAAAACAACAACAGGAATAGGCTAACAGCTGCAGCCGTAACAACAACACACTTCAAGAAGGACAACAGTAAATAAAATACAAAAAATTATTTGAAAAAAAATCAGTCAGAATTGACTAATGCCATTCTTGGTTAATCGAAGCTTTGGAAACTAATAAGTATTAAACAAAATAAATCTTTATTACATTGTTTACTATTCTTCCATCATTCAACAAGTAGAATCATACCATTCAACTGATGTAGCATACCTTCAGAATCCAAAGGATGTAGAGTGGGCGCAGACTCACTCTCGGATCGTGCTGTTTCCCTTTTCCGATGCCGCCTCCTCACACCTTTCTTTTCAGAAAGGTTTTCAGAAACAGATTCAGAAAGGGATTCAAACTTATTTTGTAGAGTGAGGTCTGTAATCACTTTGCTTTCCATTAAATTTTTCTGCATAGTTTAAATAAAATTAAAATTAAAAGCCAAAATGGCCAAGATTGTAAGATAGTACATAAACAAACATCAGGACACGGAAAGAAAGGGCTTACGTGGTTTTTCATTTCCACGTTCCAACGTTCATCGAGGAGGAAGAAGTATTGGTCATACTGGTCATTTATGCATTTGACGAATGGTTCTGGTCCTCTGGTATTATTATATAATTTCTTGAATTACGTTTCTTCTTTATTTTCTTCATTACATTGAGTGGCTCTTTCACAGGCACTTGGAAATCCTTCGCTAAGCCTTCCTTTATTTAAAGAAAATAACATGTGGCCCATTCAGTTTTATGGTCTTGATGATGAGATTGCATTTAGGAATGTAACTGAGTCTTCAGAAAATACGCCTTGGCGTTTAACCCTTACAACAGCGACCCAGATTGGTTAGTTTTATTTCATTGGACATATTATAATTCTTTTTGGTGATATGTAACTATATCTTTTTCCACTCGTATTGGATATGTCATAAGCATGTTATAGTTCTTGGTGCCATATGAACAGAATACCTTGTTTGTTGAAGAAGTTTCTCCCTTCAAATTTTACAGGTCTTCCTGTATTGTGAGTATTTGCATCCCTGTAATACTCGATTAATTTTTCAGGCGTGTTTTAGGTGTGCATTTGTTTATTTATTGAAAGAACCTTTTTTTCTTAAATTATCTTTGTTGAAGAATTTCTGGGATGAACACGGCAGTTTGTTTCTTTAATTTCTTATTTTGTTTTTTGGTTCAAATCATGTTTTTTGCTATTTCATCTGAAGAGAAGAGTTGGACAAAGAGTTGTAATTTATTTTAATTAATTAACTAATAAAAATAATTAAATAAAAAATAATGTTGCAAAAGAATAATGACCAATATGTGGAAATTTATTTTTTTCTCTATGAAAAAATTAAGTTTATTTCAATTTATTTAATTTAAAACAAAATAAATTTTAAAATTAAAATAATTTTATAAAATGACAAAATATATAAAAATATCAAGAAATACAATGATCTATGAGATATAAACCATTATGCTCTAAAGTCCTCAATATGCATGCTTTTGAACAATGACATTGCCTGTGAAAGTGTATAATGAATTGTTTGGCTGCTCACATTGCAACCTTTCTTTTCAGCAAGGCATTCCAACTTACTTTGCTCGCCCGATCGCACTTTGTTGCCTATTAACTTCTTCTGCAAGGTTTAAATGACATTACCACCAGCCAATCGTATAAAGGATCACATAAGCAAGATGGTGTGCTAGAAAGAGATGTGAAACTCAAAAAGGAAACAACGAAAATTAAAGGTTAAAGCATATGCAAAGTTTTGAAACAGCACACAATTAACCATTTAGGCTCATGAAACATAAGCTGTTAACTGTCATGTTTCCCTTTTAAACCACAGTATGCATTTTAATAAACGACAACTCCAGTGCAGCATTTTGCTCCTTTCATCTAATTCTTCATTGAAGATGACTAAATCCAAATAAATATTGATGCAATGACATTCCAAAATAGTCAAAGTTTGAGACCGTATTGCAACACCTAAAATGAATGTTCCATTTTGGAAAACACTTTCAATGAAAACTAATAGCATAAAACTAAAATGAAGGAAAACAATAACAACATCTTAGGAGAGTAATAAAACATGCAATACAACTTCAGGACAACAACAACTACCTTTCTTTTATCTAATCCCAATCTTGTGCAACAATTTCCCTATACAGCTCAGTAAAAGAACCTCTTCCTATTAGACAATTCTAAAAGAAAAACATATACAAAAAAGATACATACAACTAAAGATTATATTTTTCAAGTTTGTTTCAAGCTAAATTCCTGATAACAAGGTTTAATTTGCTAACAAATTCGACCCCAACCACAAAGGCAAACCCACACAACATGTACAAACGAAACACACACACAAATATACAAAACAAATAAAAAAAAAAAAAGAAAAAGAAACAACACATATAGAAAGAAGAAGGAAAAAAACACTTGCACGTTATAAAAAATGGAAATCAGAGGTTAACAACTTAATAGAAATCCTAATACCAACTTACTCACACATTAAAACAGACAGAATTAAAGCAATCAAACAAAAAAGAAGGGAAATTAAGTATAGAAATAAAATTTAGAGGACTCTTATACTCATGTAAAGAGTCCAACAGACTTGCCAAAGAGTTAGTTGTGTTGGTAAGGGTCATCTACTTTGCTTGTTAGGCCTAAGTTCGATTTCCTCTACTAGCAATCCTTATTGGTGGGCGATTTGTAAGCACCACTATGAGCCATTGCTAAAACTTGTAGCATGCCCCGGTCTGCGATAGCTAAAGTTTTTATTTAAAAAAAAGAGTCTAACAGATTTTTTATTGTTTAAAAATAAAATAAAGAGTTTATTTCTCTACTTTCTAAATTAATACAGTATAAGTTTTAATGCACTCTATTAATTGATTTTTTTTAAAAATTATTTTTATTTTTTTAATGGCATCTCATTCTTTAATTTTTTCTTGTCATAAATGATTACACTTGAAAATCAGAATAGAGAATAAAAATACAAGGAGTTCTTTTCACTCCTTATATATAAATACTGAGAAAGATGCTCTTTATTATGCAATTGGAGATGCTCTTACTTCTCTTGACTTTAAATTTTAGACATTTTATTTTACATTTAATCTAATGGATATAAAACTTGCCATCTTATTCCTTATTTTGTATGTATGTATTTTTACCATTTATTTTAACATATTATATACATATATATACCCATATATATTATTTATATATATATATATATTACACTACTATAAAAACAAGACAAAGCAACGCCAATTTAGCAACGGACATGTGCCTCTGTTGCCACATCTTTACAAGATATAATCACGATCATTACGAAGACTGTCGCCACCTCAGAGACGGTTAAGAGTTTTGGTGACAATCTAGACCTTCACCGTCACTAAATGTGTATGGTCTTTTAAATAATAATTTTTTTTTATTGGAAAAAAATTAAATTGGATAAGAGTTTCGGCGACAGTATGGATAGTGACCATCACCAAATGTGTACAGTCTTTCAAATAATAAATTCCTTTTTATTTTATTAAAAAATGTTAAATTGGATAAGAGTTTCGGCAACGATAGGGACCGTTGTCAAATGTGTACAATCTTTCAAATAACAAATTATTTTTTATTTTATTCAGAAATATTAGATTATATAAGAGTTATGGCGATAGTGGAGATAGTGAACATCGCCAAATGTATACGGTCTTTCAAATATAAATTATTTTTTAATAAATTAAAAAAATACAATTGAGTTAGAGTTGGGGAACTAAAAGTGTACGTTTTTTAAATAATAATTTTTTTTTTAATTTTATTAAAAAATATTAAATTGGATACGGTATATGATTTTTTAAATAATAAATTATTTTTTAAAATTTTATTAAAAAATATTAAATTGGATACGGTATATGATTTTTTAAATAATAAATTATTTTTTTAATTTTATTAAAAAATATTAAATATGATTAGAGTTGTGGCGACGGAGGTACGATCGTCGCCAAAATTTCATTAATTAGAGTTCTTTTTTTTTCTCTCTTTTCTTTTCTTTTGTTGACCAAACCTATCTGCAAACCCACACCATGCACCTCCGCTCCCATTCCTGCACCGATGTAAAAGTAGCGAAAATTTTGGCAGAAACTTTTCCCTGTCGATCCAAACTGTTTACTGGAAATCAAAAATCAATCTCCCTCTCCCAAAATCCTCAAATCAAAATCCCTATATTGTAACTCTCTTCGTCTTCTCATAAACCCTCTTCGATTAACTCTACTCCTCTTGAAAATAACCACTCTAAACCTTTCTTTACTAACCCAAGTCCAAATCCTAAGATCTGCTCTGCCGGCCATGTCGATGCCCATGACTAGTCCCGAGGACTCGAGTCATCATTGAGATCTACTTATTTATTAAGGGTCCATTTGATAACATAATTATTTTTTATTTTTATTTTTAGTTTTTCTTTTGAATTATATATGTGTAATTTGATTAGTTTAGAGATTAGTTGGAGTTTATTATATATTAGTTGAACTGGTCGATTAAGTAAAAATATAAAAATATAAATAGAAAATGAAAACTCTTTGAAAGTATTTTCATTTTCTGTTTTGTGTTTTTATTTTTCTTTACATTTTTACTCAATTAAGTAGTTCAACCAACATTTAACAAACTCCAGTCAACTTCTAAACTAACTAAATTACACATAACTCAAGAGAAAAAAATTTAAAACAAAATAAAAAACAACCATGTTATCAAACAAGCCCTATATGTTTTCAGTTTCAATTTTCAATCTTTAGTTTTCAATTTTTCAGTTTTTAGATTTGCTGTCAGCTGCCATTAGTATAGACGATCTTGTTTCTTATGATCCATTATGTGTTTGTTTACATCTAATTTGTACGCATGTTTCCTTCTAGATCTGAGAGAATACAGAAGATGTAGTACTTGTGTAAGGAGTGAGATGAGGTTCATTGAGTGGACGCGCTTGAGGCTGTGGAGGTTTTTTCGCCGGTGCCCGACATGTATGTGTATATGGTCTATGAATTTTCAAAATATTTTTGTAACATTTACTTATAAATTTTTGGTTTTCTTTTTCCTATGTGCATGTTGAAAATGAAATCTTTTGGTTTCTAATATGCAAATGGAATTGTTTTCATTTTATATGTGATATTTATGTTGTATAACTTCAATCAATGTGATTTTTTTTCTTTCTCTCCTCTTTTATTTGTTCTGCGTCTTCTTCTTTTCTTTTTCTTTTCTTCTGTTTTTCCTTTCTCTACTTCTCTTTTCTTCGTTCCAAATCGTCTTCTTTCTTTTTTCTTTTCTTTTTTCTCCTGCTCTTTTCTTCGTTCCGTGTCTGCAACTCTCCATGACTGAGCCATAGGCTATGGCGGCGATGAGGAAGAGTCATGGGACTCAGACCAAGAGACGTCATAGACTACATCGACAGTGTCGTAGGCAACGAGCTCGAAGAGAGTTTTGGGATTGGGAGTGGGAGAGAGGTCGAAAACATGGAGGTGCCCATTGTCGAGGATGCCGAAGTTGGCGGTAGTGATGGCGATGTGTCTCATAGAAAAGACTAAATTTGATAGAGTAGTCATTGAAAGGGGTTTTGAAGACTGGCATCATAGTGGTTGGTGCAAGCTGTGGATTCTAAGGATTTCGAAGCTACACAGTGTAGTTGCTTGTTCTGGGTGATTTTGGAAAATAAAAAAATAATAATAATAATTGAGGATTGGAGGGGAAAAAATGATATTTTTGTATACAAACCCTCCAAATATAACGACGGTTTGTAGGCATTGTCATATCATATCTACGACGATGCCTTTTAAAATATTTCATGCCTTGCGAATCAAAAGCTTTGTTAAAAACAACCTAACAACAACACTTCCAATTTTGCATTTCACAATGCTTTTTTTTTATTGTGGTATGTATATCACGCTTACATATCAGTAAATATATGACGACACTTTATGTAAAAACCGTCACCGTTCGATATATTTATATTTTATTTTAAAATTAATTTTATATTTCAAAAATAAATTTATAATATTTATTAATATTACATTTACTACTATTATTATTAATAAATTTACCAACAATTAAAAATTTATTAATATATTTTTTTTTTTTATTAAAAATAATATGGAAAATAGGCATATTTAATGTTGAATTAATCAAAAAAAAAACACAATCCAATATAAAAACATAATCCAATAAAAATATATACATTTCTTGTAACTTTAAATTACATGTTCTACTGTAATTATAATGCTCTAAAAGTGCCAACAAAGTATTCACATTTATGTAACTTTAAGTTAGGATTTTTGTATAACTGTGCATGTTTGAGATGGACCTGTGTGATCCTGTATCATGGTTCTCTAAAAATGCGACAGCACGTGAAGGCCACCATCCCATCACACCAGTTGGTTTTCCTTGCGGATCTATTAACCTCCAATATTCCATATGCAGAGTGGAGTGTGGTATTCCCTGCAAAGCGTCTCAGGTAAAGTGTCCCAGAATCCATTTTCACCAAAAACAAAAAATTGTGAGACGAGAAAAGATGACTTTAACCATCTGACCATAAAGGGAGCCATTATTATATGGCAAAATAACAATAAGAAGATCAAGTTCCTTCTTCTGAGGCTGGAGTTTAGTCATCGCATCATGATAACGGGTTTTTAAGACCTTCTCCACCTGATCAGGACGAGCAGTAATGGGAGGGAGTACTGGTTCAGGATTAAATGCCTGCAATAAAGCCAAAATCCAACATTTAGGTACAAAGATATAGAAGATGGTGGGAATACTATGAAAAGGCACAAACCCATACCATGCCAGAAATGAAACACATTTGAGCGAGTTCATAACAGAAACCACGTGCCACACCGTCTTGCACATTCCGAGAGAAGTTAATGCAGATCCAGTGATTAAATGTTCCACCATTCACCATTTTCTGCAAGGAAAGAATACATAACTAGTCTAAGACAAACCTTTCGAAGGTTAGTTAGAACAATATCATCTAATCGATGTCACCGAGGCAAGAAATGCTTTAATGCGTTTGGAAAAAAAAGATAAAAGTAAACTTAAAAGCACCACCAAATATTTACAAAAGCAATGAGCATGAGAAACGGCTCTCAAGTATAGCCACACCCTTGACAACATTGCTACAAATAACCCCGTCATGAGCATAAAGGTTACTAGAAACCAACTAAACGTCAAAACATAAAAAATTATGTGACGTTTCTACAAAAAAAAAAAAGTGAACACTAACCAATATATCAATTAAGCCCTCGCAGCATGAATTCAAAATCAGAAAATTAGGACATAAAACCAAGACATGATGACAAAAATGTAACTCAGTGCCACATTAACTCATGATGACCCTCAAGCATAGTTATCTGTATAGAATTCCTTGTATTTCAACTTTTAATCCATACTCAAACCCTAAACATTAAATCTAATCTATAGTGATACTATGTTGTATTGCATCAAAAGGATTTCCTACTATGCCAATTATGGTGAATAGAATTCTATTAAAAAAAAAAAAAATCATAGTACATATAATAATTATGAACCACAAATGGGTAAAGTGTAAGTAGAATAATTATGAACCATAAATGGGTAAAGTGTAAGCAGCCAAGCATTCATGTAGACATATAGAGACAGTAAGAAACATGTTGATGTTGATAAGTAATAAAATACAAGAATACAAAAAGTCATGAGAAAAAGTTTTTCTGAAAAACATATAACAATTTCACAACGATAGATACCTTATTCATCATGTTCCACTGACCAACTTGAGGTAAACAATCCTTTTCCCTACCAGTATCATGATATTTAAGCTACAGAATGGAACAAAAAATATTCATTATAAAGAATAGAAATGCATAGAGCACTTTGAGGGGAGATTAAAGAGAGAAATTGATTAGCAACACAAATAAAGATACACTCACCCATGATGCAGAAAGGATGCGAGCTTCAACCTGAGCAAGCCATTCACTGATTTTAATTCCAAACTCTTTCGCATAAGGATCTTCATGGTAAGCATTAGGATGAACAGTCTGTACAAGAACAAAATAATTTCACCAAATAAAGGTGTGAATACGAGTCCAAAATTTGTGCTCCCAACATCTTTTCTTTTTTTTCTTTGGTCCATATGCTCCGAATATTTTGCATAGAAACACTCTGTCATACACACCTGCATAATATCTTGCTCCCTTTCTTGACGCTGCTGACAGGCCACCTTCAACAGAGCAGTATCTGTCTCTCATTCAACCTCTTGGAATACCTTTGGCACTCAACTATTTTACAAACCTGCATCCAACAATTTGCCTATTAGTATGGCCATCCATGCTGTTACTTAAACTACCAATAATAGATATTTACCTCCATAGGTAGATAATTTGGCCTTTGTTGGTTACCCACTTGTAGACAAGGCAATTGTGCATGCTGAATAACAAACCCGTAAGTCTCATAGAAGTACTCGACTACAGATTTCATAGTGCCTCTTTCATCAACGGGAAAACTAAACAATCAAGAAACAATACCAAATAGAGGGATGTCAAACAAACAAACATGGACATATATATAACATTTATAACAGAAAATGCTTATACTCACATCAGCTCTCTTGTTGCTTGCGATGTCAAACCCGATATGCGGTATTTTCTGCGCATATTTCCTCAGTGGGTAACTTCAACTTTGACCCCACGAAGAGCCTTTTTTATCTGTTTTCACAATGAACAAATTATCACTTGTTACAGAAAAGAGAAAAACTAAAGAGATATCTTTCCATCATTTAACATGCAAATTTAAGAGTCAACTTCAATTTTTCCAAAAACTATATTCAAACAATGAATTCAGTATATATATGTATATAAGCCTCCCAACACGAGAGTTACATTAAATAAACACGATTAAATTCTCAAAATACCATTACTTATCAAATTGTTTATTAACAAAAACAACATAAGATATCCATCTCACTGAAAGAGTTGAGCAACACTAAACGTGGTTTTCGAAAACATAAGCATCAACTCAAGAGGAAAAACAGAATCGTAGAAGTTAATACAACATTTTCTAACAGGACAACTCAAAGTAAAACTGCCAAGACCAAGAGAATGAAAAGAATATAACCTTTATATAAGCCTCCCAACCAGGGAGTTACATTAAATAAACACAATTAAATTCTCAATATATCATTACTTATCAAATTGTTTATTAACAAAAACAACATAAGATATCCATCCCACTAAAAGAGTTAAGCAACACTAAACATAGTTTTCCAAAACAGAAGCATCAACTCAAGAGGAAAAACAGAATCATGCAAGTTAATACGACATTAAAGACATTTTCTAACAGGACAACTCAAAGTAAAACTACTAAGACCAAGAGAATGAAACGAATATAACCTTTACACGATCGGCATAAGATAATGGTCGCTATGAGACATCACGGCTCAGAAATTGAGTTACAAAATCAATAACCGGCAATGGTTCAATGAAAGCAGTAGAAGACATATCTGCAACATAGATGAAAGGTCGTCATACATGATATACAGATTCGCACGAAAATTTATGCGGGAGAATACATCAAATGCAAGATAATCTACTACCAATGTTAAGAGATAGCCCCATTTGTGTTAAGAGATAGCCCCAATCTGCCAAGCTTCCCAGTTCGTTATCGACACTGGTAGTACCACCTTCGGTGCCTACGCCACCGCTCTGGTCCGACAAAAACAGGACTTTTGATCGCCGGAGAGCAGGAAAAAGCTTCGTCGTTCTGGCAAGTGAGAACTGGTTTGGGCTTGTACTTTGGCATATGAAAAATCTCAAATTCTTGTTTCTTCATTTCCTACATTTTCATCGTAGCCAAACAGAGATTCACATAAATCAGATCTGGGGAAGAGAATAATTACTGAAAAAAGAAAACGCATACCTTCTTTTCATGGAAAAGCATTGCAGGCCACAAAAAGCACAGCCCAAATCAGACACAGAATCTGGAACGAAGCAAGTGAAGCAGAATGAAATGTAGATCTTGGAGTGCCCAGAAATTTTACTTGGAACACCCAGCTCCCAGTAAGGAAAAGGAAAGAAGGAAAACAATCTCCTACAAAAATGAGACGACGGCGTTGTTTGAGACAACGGTGGCAACACCCCACAACGCCAACTCTCAACAATGCCAATTCACGATAACACCAACTTGCGACAACCTTGCCAATAGTTTCTATCGAAGAGGACCTACAATCGTTATCTCTCGGCTTTGGGTTTACTAGCCCTAATTTTGAATCGAGAGGGAAACTCTTATTAACCCTACATTTGGATAAAGAGGGAAAGGGAAACTATCGAGAAGGATTTGGGGATTTTGTTAAGGAGAAGAGGAAGACTGATTTGGGGATGAGAGGGAGATTGATTTCGAGCTAGAGGGTGGGAAACTCTAATTTCCACCAAAGTTTAAATTTTTTTTCCGCCAAATTTACACATGGGTTTTCAAAAATTTTATCTAAAACATTTTTAAATTTGACATACCTTCAACAAAAACCACCGTTGTTAATGTAAAAAAACAATGACACTTAATATTTTTGATGTTGTAGTTCAAACTCTATTTTATAGAATTTTTAGTGTGCATATTTTTTATCACAGTGACATCATTTAAATAACAAAACGTCATTATATGTGAATGCGTGTATTTTACGAACTTCGGTAAAGCCCAAATATAAAGTAGTGTTCAAAAATTTCATTTTTTCAAAAGTAATTTTATTATTTTGTGAAAATAATTTCGAACAACTCTATTTGCCAACCGTGAGGATGAATGCTTGGTAATCCTAGAAGTGCAAGTCCGATGTCGACAGGGTTGGCTATGGAGAAGCGCAAGTCGTAGGAGAATCAAGGAGAAATAGAATGAAAAAGAAAAAAAAGATTTTAAGGGTGAAAATTTCATTTTATATGTTAGGTAAGACAAGGAAATATTGATCGTTAAAATTAATTGTTGACTTTTAAAAATAGAGAGTGGAATGAAATTTTTTAAATATAATTTAAAATTAAGTCAGATAGGAAGATAGTTGAGTGTAAATAATCCTTAAATTATAATATAAATTTAAAATAATAAAGTATAATTAATAATACTATTTCCTAATTCGAAATAAAATAATAATTTATTTAAAAATCATTAAATAATTAAAAATATAATTATAATTAAAATATTATTGTAGCGATGGTCTTATCATGATCGTTGCCAATAATTAATTAATATAGAATTAATAATAATAAATCAAAATTTTGCATAGAAAAATACTACAAACATAATTTTTTCATGGAGAAAAAATAAATTTCCCTCATCTAGGTCATTATTCTTTTGCAACTTTGTTTTTTATTTAATTATTTTTATTAGTTAATTAATAAACTTGTGAAATAAGATGGTAAAAGGGTGACAATTAGAGGTTTTTTTGTTCTTTTTTTTTTTTCAATCAAAGTCAGTGTGTTTTTTTTTTTTGGCCATTTCGGGTGTGCCATAAGTATTTATAGCCATAATTTTGGTATGATCAATATTTTTGCAAATTTTTGGTATTGATTTGCAAAATTGTCCTCAACTATATTAATTGTGTTAGATATAGATACATTGAGCTTTGAGATAGCATACACTTATTTTTTGTAACACGTACTCTAACGAATTTTGAATGGAAGAAAATTGAGCTTAGAGATTGAAGGCTTGCATAATGTTGAACGCATTATGAACCTCTATATAAGATAAGTTAAGTTCATGAATATTTTATTTTATTTTGTATATATCGATTTTGTTGTTGTGTTTTGGATTTAGTTTTTTGAAGCACTTTCATTATTAGATTAGTTTGTGCACTACTACCAAAAAGGGATCCGTTGGCTTATTTGGTGTTGTCATAATTGACACATTTTGGCAAAGGTCAAGTGACTGTCACTAAAATTGAAAAGATATAACGACGATGGTCAAGTGATCGTCGTCGTACAAATAATTTATCATTTTCTTAATTTATTATGCCTTTTTATATTAATTACATTTTAGTGATAGTTGTCACATGATCATCTCCAGAATAATATTTTATTTTTTTAATTTTTTATTATTAATTCAATATTAATTAATTTTTGCAGACAGTCAATAGAATAATATTTTAGTATTTTTAATTATAATTTTTAATAATTTTTAAATAAAATTGTTGATTCTTTTATTTTATTTGAAATTGGTAAATAGTGTTATTAATTATATTTTATTATTTTAAATTCATATTACAATTTATTTATTTCATTTTATTTAACTAAAAGGAAATAAATATCTTATAATTTAATTTAAAACAAAATAAATTATAAAATTAAAATAATTTTATAAAATGATAAAATATGAAAAAAATATACAATGATCTATGAGGCATAAACCAATATGCTCTAAAGTCCTCAATTTGCTTTTGAACAATGAGATTGCCTGTGAACGTGTATAATGAATTGTTTGGCTGCTCACATTACACTTCACCTGCAATTAGAAAAGAATTCATTACAACTAATTCATCACAAAAAATGGCCAGAAAATAAAAGATACCTTGAACGGCTATAATGGATGGAAAAAATTTAATAGGCTTTTTGAAGAGTGACTTGACAGATGGCCTCTTTGGTTTGCTGGTTTTCTTCAACTCAGCTATAGAGGGAGAACCAAAATCAGTCGCTAAATAATTGTCATACTTGAGATAATTCAGACGTGAAACACTGCAATATGTGTTAGATGACATGTATTGTTATTCCAAAGGTGCTGTTCTTTAGTGGCTACTTAATAGATTATACCCTATATTTACTAGCTATTTTTATAAGCCCAGTAAGGAGATACATACATAAAGCATATAAAGAGAGATATACCCATTCCTGGCACTTGATAGTCATTGATGATCTCAAAGTTTTTATACGTGTACCCCACAAAATTGATGTCCTTGGAGGAAAGCATCTGCAAAATTAAGGTGAAAAATGAGAGATAATAGAATACTTTTCAGAAACTAGAAACTTGAAGAGTATAACAGTGACAAAATCAACCATTTAGATAATACTTTCACAAATCATTATCTTAAAAGTGATTTTAGACTCGAAAACATATTACATCCTTGTCAGCCATTCATGACATTTAAAACGGTTGGAGAGACAGAGAGCGAGGGAGAATAAAAAAACAGCAGCACCTTGAAAATAAACAGCTACAGAAATAGCATCTACCATTATGTCATACCTCAATGCAAAATTTCTCTAATAAATAAAAATTTAAGCCTATCTCTAAGCTAAATAAGTTATTAATACACGATACTATTCCAGGAACCAGCAAAAGAAGTATCACGTTGAATCCAAGATAGTTTAATACGATAAAAATGAACGGTAGAACTCACCCACTCCTCAAAAGCTTCTTTAATGAGAGAAACAAGAAGCACCAAACTTGAACTCACAGGATTGTTATATTGTTTATTTTTTATTTAATTACGGTTTCTCTTTTTTCATCGAAACAAGCAGCTTTTGAATTCTTCGGATATTTTGTAAGGGTCGAGAATACCCTATAAGGAGTCAAGGAATATTTTCTACCCATTTTACCCTTGATCAAGTTTGATCAAGTTTGACTAAGTTGACTTTTACTATTTATTACTTTAATTGTATAGTTAAATATCTTTTACTTTTTTATTTTAATTTATTATTAAAATAAGTTGCCAATTGGGTTTTTATCTCTTGATATGCAACTCTTCCTCTTCACTTCTCCATTTTTCTTGCTTCCAATTGCAACCTAGAGAGAGAAACAAAATTCTAGAGAGAGTGTGAGAAATTGCAAAATTTCAAAGAATTTTTAAGTGAAAATTTGAGGTTGGTGGCTGGCCATCAAGTGGAATTATTTGGCAAGCTTGTGTGGTTTTTCAAGGCTTAGATTGAGTGCTTTGCTTGCTGCTTACATATTTTCTATCATTGTCATGTGATAAATTGTTACAGTCATGTGTTGTGGTGATGTTGTGATGATTGTTTGAGCTTAGGGTTTTTAAAATTTTCAAGGGTAAATTGGTCATTTTGAATGTAAGGGACACAAATGGAATTTTTTAAAATGTTTGAAGGGCATTTAGGTCTTTGGCATGTAAGGGACATAAATGGAATTTCTAAAAAGGTCAATGGCATTTTGGTCATTTGACATGTGGGGACATGAATGCAATTTTTGAATTTGTTTAGGGTATTTTCGTCATTTTTAATTTGGAGGGGTATTGTGGTCCTTTCAATTTCCAAGTTATTTTATTATGTATATATATATATATATATTAAATCTCTTATTTATCTATTAATAGATATATTTATATTCAATTATATTTATTTATATTTTTATTAATATATTTATTTATACACTTGTTTGTATAGTTATATTTATAATTATATTTTACAAAATGCATGTATACTATGTATGTATTTATTAAATATGCATCTGTATTTTGTATAGGTGCATGTATATAAATAATTATTTATGTATAAAAGTGAATATTAATTTATTATATACATATATGTATAGTGTATGTATATATAATTATGTATATGTATAAGTTGTTTTTGTATGCATGTATATGTGTATAAAATATGTGTATACATATATGGGTGTGTATATATATTTTTGTGTATATATATGTGTATGTGAATGTATATTTATGTGTGTATTTTTGTATATGTACTTATATATATGTGTTCATAATCGTGTTTATAAATATGTATATGGATGGATATATGTATTGGAGTATGTATGTATTGTTATTGTATGGTAAGCTATTTAACTATTGAGGGGTATTTTGTTAATTTTCTATGTACTCGAGGGTTATCTTGGTGATTATCGAGGTGACCAATGGCATTTTGGCATTTACATCAGTTTGTTTAGCGATTTGTAATCGTTGTTTGAAATTCTTGTTTTGGATAGTTTGGTAATTACACATTTTATTGCATTGCCTGATTGTATTTATGCATTGTGGCATAAGCATTCATTTGCATAGAGCAATTCATGATATTTATTGTTTTATGTGAAACGAAGAAATTTTCTCTGAGGGTTTGTGTTTTCAAAATGATTGCACGAGGAGATGAATGGTTTCAAATCTTGTTTTAAATCATGCCTTAGCGGTGGTTGGTGGTGGTTTATCCGTATGCCTTAGAGGTGTGGTGTTTTGTGCACGGAATACAGAAAGAGAGTGGGTTTTTCGGTTTAAAAATAAAAAGGAAAAAATGATGATTTGAGATATATAATTGTACATTACATGACATGGTATTGGCATATATATATGGTAGTCTACTGAGTGTTTTCACTCACAAGTAAATCCAAAAGTTCACAATGAGATTTGGCGGGGTGTGGACTGGAGAGCGCAGCATGGTACCATATTTTTCCGCATTTGGTTTAATATTTTAGGCAATGATATTATCTAGTTTAAATACTATTTTCCTTTACGGTTTGGGTGTGTATACTTTCGATTTATATTTAAGTATTACTATTTATGGTGTGGTTTGCAAAACGATCTAAAAAAATAAAAGAATGTTTGGTTTTGTTGTGGCTTTGTCTAAAAATATTTTCGGCAAATCAAATTTAAAAAAGAAAAGAAAAATTATGGTAATAAGAACTGCATCATCATGCAAGCATAATGCTACAACAAATAGATTGCAAACCCAAGTGTAGGTCGTCTCAAGTAATAAATTCTCGGGAGTCCGAGGTCGATCCACAAGGAGCTAATGAAGACAAATTAATAGAGATAAAACAATATAATTTAGTAACAAAAATTAAACTAATACAAGTTGTTCTTAAATGGAAGGGATTTGCTAAGGTTAGGGGATCCACTCTTGGTATATAAAACAAGAACAAGATTAATTCTTTTTATAACTCAATTAGAATCCACGCGAGAGGTTCCAATTGGAAAATATAACATTTAAAATTCATTTGTGGTTATATATACTTTGTATTATATTTACTTCTAATTAACAAATAACATCAACACATATAAATGGGTTCAAGCATTCATTGTGCCAATATCTTGTCAACAATGAATCAAGATCCCCATTTTACAAGGAGGTTTCTAAGTTAATTGAAAACAAATACAAAACATATAATAACAATTTCATAATATAGACATTAAAACTCAAGAAAGGGATTAATCTAATCTTATTTCATAACCAAGAGCTTCACCCTTTCACCCAAGCAAAATGAGGATTAGTTACTCATAAGAAAGAAGAAAGAAATAAAGAAGAAAGGAAGAAGGAAGAAAATAAACATAATTTCTACTAAGAACAAAAGGAGATTACAACAAGAGAAACAACAATACAAAGAGTATGATCTGATCTCTCAATTCAGAATGCCTAAATGAGTATTCAATGCTGCTATTTATAGATCATTAAGGATACAAAATTCCAAAAGACTTGTATGAAAAAAAACACATGGTTAGGTAAACTTTGAAAATATATGTCATGCTTGTCTTCCCACTTGCACCGTCCATATCGCACCGAATTCGTCAGAATCTTCCATTGGTCAAAACATACAACTTGTAGCTGTACGTCTTAGCTGTCCAGAGCATCAAGAATTACATTATTTGGGCCAGTATTTTGTGAGATACGGCCCAAATACTGACCCTTGTTGGGCTGGCCTCCGAATGCAGAATAGTTGTGCTTTAGCCCTAAATACGGCCCACTAAACTTCTGAACTGGACTTTGTTGATAACTACAATGTTGTAGTGCATTAAGTTATCTTTCCATTGCATTAAGAATCATCTTAATTGGCCTTCTAGATTGAGAGATACATCCATTTTATTAACCCTGTATCAAAACACATATTTCAATTTATTTTTACTTTTAAACTTAAATTTAAAGAAATTGCATAAATTAGAAGAATTAATGATACTTTTAAGTGTATAATGATAATTTAAACTATAATAAATATACACTTTTAAGTGTTCATCACAACCCCCAACTAGCTTATTACTAGTCTCTAGTAAAACAAGCATCACTGATAAGTAGAGTTCACAAAGTTAATCACCATTTTCTTCCTTTGATCAATTCAAAAAAAATAAATTCTCACTTATCTATTTATTTTTAAGATATTGTTAAACTTTCTTTTGGTGCTCATTTTCACATATATATGGAGCTAGTTACGAAAAGAGCAAAAATCAATTTCAATGCTTTGTTAAGATTACTTCCTTGGGCAGGGGTCATTTATTTATTCATCAATATTTTTTTTTTTTTTTTTGAAAATAAAGCAATAATATACATCTTTAACCCATGTAACGAGCTTTGGGCTAATGACTCCTAAACCAGTTGGTCTTAGGGCATTAGGTATTAAGACACCCCTACGAGCTTAATACTCAGGTTGCAGATACTTATTTATTTTTTTGTAGACAAATGCAATGTTTGATTCCCTTAAACTTTCTCCTTCACCTTTGTATCGAGCTTTAGACCAATAACTCCCAAACTAGTTAGTCATAGGGTATTAGGTGTTAAGACACCCCTATGGGTTTAATTGCTCAGGCTAAGGAGGTTACAAAATCAAACTTTATCCACGATTTATTTTTGTTTTGTTTTTGTTTTTGTGATTATAATTAAACTACCCCTTTCCTTGGTCATTCTCTTTTAGCAAAGCAAAGAAATAAAATTATTATAACATTTCATTTTTTTGCAACCCACAATAATATGTATGAGTATGTGTGTGAAAGAAAGTTTATCAATATGTACTAAAAATAGCTAGATAAATAAAGATATACGAGTTTATAGACTTGAATTTTTCAAAGAGAATTAAATGATAAAACTTTGTTACTTCTACAAATCAAGACAAAATAATAACCTCCCTCCTAGATGCGTCTCAAGAGTAAAATTACTCCTTACTCGGTCATACTTATTTGGTTTTAGTTACAGAAATTAGTTAGTTAGTTATCTAATTTTTTTTTTTTTATTATTATTATTATTATTTTTTAGAAACTCTCACCAGATTTCAACATTGTCCTCAATGGTTAAATATAACTAGAAAAATGGCAAGAAGAAGTTACCCGATGCAACATTTATTGAAAAGAGAACCCTAACAAACAGAGTGAAAATAAAATCTGTAAGTAAAACCAAATGATAAGGAAGTTATAAACGAGTGTCGGATGAAACTCAACGCTTACTACCTTGTTCACCAATCGAGCCATTACTAGATCGGTGCATGTAAACGTTGTAGTTTATCAATTAACTTCGTCGGTTGAGGCGAAAACAAGGAGTTGTCGTGTCGAATGAGAGATAAAATTCTGTTCCACGATGATTAAGAAAAGATAACAAACCATCAAAAAATTATTAACATTCAACAAACCTATGGGTTTACGATGGATGTTCATTGGACGAGAGCATTTGAAAATTTCTTCCAAAGTACCATAGCCACCGGTAAAGCAATGAATGCATCAGATTTTTCAAGCATTTTAGATATTCTTTCATGCATGGTTGAGACTTGTATTTCCGTTCCAACTGTCATCCCAGTGATATTGGTTGCAGTTAAGGCTTTAGGAATGATACCTAAGACCTTGCTTCCTCCTACATGTGCAGCTAATGATCAATCCCATTAAACCAAGACTACCTCCCCAAATACTAAATGAATCTTTTTCTCAGTACTTGAGAGGTGTGTGTGCTTTTAGAAACTCTTTATCTTTCCGGGACTTGATCCACAAAATACACAAATATATGTGAATGAATGCGAAACTCCTCCATCTCGACCTTTCAATGACTAAGATTTGGATGCTAATGAGGAAATGAATGTGTTTAAATAGGGCAAAGAGACCATGCAATAATGGAAAATGCAATGATGATACCTATATAGGTAGACCAGCTGTGTGCAGACAATGTTGACATTTTAAAAAACTTTTTTTTAAACAAAATAATGACATGCATGTAGTTGTGATTGTGGCTCACATCTTCCTCTGTTTTACGTCGATAACGACTTAGCGCCTTCTATGAGTCGAGGATATGCTTCCCATCCAATTTTCTTATAAATTGGCAAGGAATCGTTTAAAGTCGATTCCCAAGACTATGGCGGTGTTGTTCATCCTTCAAAAGATGCCACAAATTAAGAAGTTCACGATGTACAACTCCACAAGGATGCGTCTCGAAGAGTCAATAAGACATCATCCAATGACTCGCTACTACCATCCTTAATAAAGTTTATTTTATCTTCGATTAATGGAAACCATTCCTAAAGAACGACATCGCATTTGCAAGTCCATCGGGCACATTTGTGACAAACTTGCATTCTTTTGCTCTTCTCCTTTTAGAATATGAACTTTTACCCATCCATGTATGAAACAAACGAATCTGAAGATTCACCATTAATCGGACCTTTGCTTCAATTATCCAGTATATCTCCAGGCATGCCTTTATCCATTAACAATCGTAATCTTGCACACCTGGCTTTATAAATTTTTATTAGAGCATTGTGAGGAAGGAAAGGAAAATATTTTCTCAAATTTGTAAGAGTGACATCCATTGTAAGGAGAAAAGGGATCAGTTATTATGGGAAGAAAATAAACCGATTTGAAAATCACGAAGACCGTTATCCGCCAACTTAACCGGGAAGAATTTAAAAGGAAAGTTAAAAGGAAAACAAATATTTACATTGATTGACTATTATTTTCATAGCAAGGGTCAGAAAGTGGAATTAATTTTTTGTCAAAAACATGATTATCTAAAAATGGTTTGAGTCTTTGTCCATTTACCTTAAAAACAGTACCATTTTTAGGGTTCTCTATGTCGATGGCCCCATAAGCATACACATGTTTAACAATGAATGGACCGCTCCACCTTGATCTTAATTTTTCAGGAAATATGTGAAGCCGAGAGTTATAAAGCAGAACCTTTTGACCAACATCAAATGTTTTTCTTAAAATTCTTTTATCATGAAAAGCTTTGGTTCTAGCTTTTTGAATTTTTGAATTCTCATATGCATCATTTCTCAATTCTTCAAGTTCACTTAATTGTAATTTTCGTAAATTGCAAGCATCATCAAGGTTTGAATTGAAAACTTTAATGGCCCGATAAGCTTTATGTTCAAGTTCCAGGTAAATGGCAGGGTTTTCCATAGACTAGCCTATAGGGAGACATACCCAATGAAGTTTTAAAAGCAGTTCGATAAGCCCAAAGTGTATCGTTTAGTCTCAAAGACCAATCTTTACGATTTGGGCTCACCGTTTTTTCTAAAATTTGTTTTATCTCCCTATTCGCAAGTTCTACTTGTCCATTTGGTGAGTGATAAGGGGTGGTAACTTTGTGTGTAATTCCATATTTTTCATTAAAGATTCAAATGGCCTATTGCATAAATGTGTTCCCCATCACTTAAAATGGCTCGAGGAATTCCAAAGCGACTTAAAATATGTTCTTTCAAAATTTAATCACTGTTTTGTGATCATTATTTCGTGTTGGAATTGCCTCTATCCATTTTGAAACATAATCTATTGCTACCAATATATACAAAAAACCAAATGATGATGGAAATGGTCCCATGAAATCTATACCCCAACAATCAAAAATTTCAATAACAAGAATGGGATTTAATGGCATCATGTTTCTTTTTGAAATGGATCCCAATCTTTGACAATTATCACATGTTTTGCAAAATGCATGCGTATCTTTGAATAAAGTGGGCCAATAAAATCCGCACTGCAATATTTTTGCAGCCGTTTTCTTTGAAGAAAAATGACCTCCACATGCTTCTGAATGACAAAAATTGATAATGCTACTTACCTCATTGTCGGCTACACATCTACGAAATATCTGATCAGAACAGTACTTAAACAGATAGGGGTCATCCCAGTAAAAGTTTTTCACCTCGGTTAAAAACTTTCTTTTATCTTAATGAAGTCAATTTTGGAATTTGACTGTGACAAGAAAATTGGCAATGTCGACAAACCATGGTAAGTTTGAAATACTAAAAAGTTGCTCATCGGGAAAAGTGTCATTAATTGGTGCAGAGTAAAAGGTTTCATCACAAATAAGTCTTGATAAATGATCAGCCACAACATTTTCAACTCCCTTTTTATCTCGAATGGTGATAGAAAATTCTTGAAGTAAAAGAATCAACCTAATCAATCGAGGTTTGACATCTTTCTTAGAGAAAAGATATTTCAAAGCGCATGATCACTAAAGACAACAATTGGTGAGCCAACAAGATAAGATCTGAATTTGTCCAATGCATATACTCAAGCAATTCCTTTTCAGGTTGTAGAATAATTCAATTGGGCACTATTTAAGGTTCTACTTGCATAGTAAATGACATATGATTTCTTATCTTTCCTTTGTCCTAACACGCCCAAGAGCATAATCGCTTGCATCACACATAATTTCAAAAGGTAAAGACCAATTAGGGGTTGCATGATAGGAGCAGTAAGCATGGTTTTAAGTTGAACAAAAGCTTTTTCACAATTTTGGTCCATTCAAAATTATATCTTTTGATAGAAGGTTACTCAAGGGTCTAGATATTGTACTAAAATCTTTAATAAACCTTCTATAAAACCAGCATGTCCCAAAATGATCTAATATCTTTAATGATTTTGGTGTTGGCAAGTTAGAAATCAACTCAATTTTAGATTTATCTACCTCGATTCCTTTTGATGAAACAATATGACCAAGTACAATACCATTTGTTACCATGAAATGACATTTTTCCCAATTGAGCACAAGATTCTTCTCTTCACACTGGCAAAACTTTTTCAAGTTAGATAAGCAATCATCAAATGAGTCACCAAACACGAAAAATCATCCATGAAAACTTCAAGAATACGTTCAACCATATCACTAAAAATACTAAGCATGCATCTTTGAAATGTAGCAGGTGCATTACACAATCCAAAATGCATCCTACGATATGCAAAAGTGCCAAATGGACATGTGAATGTAGTCTTCTCTTGATCTTCGGGTGCGATTGCAATTTAGTTATACCCAGAATACCCATCTAGAAAACAGTAGAATTTATGTCCCGCAACTCTTTTTAAGATTTGATCCATAAAAGGTAAAGGGAAATGATCTTTCCTAGTCATTGAGTTAAGTTTTCTATAGTCAATGCACATCAACATGCCGATCTAGTTGGAATTAACTCGTTATTTTCATTTTGACTATAGTGACTCCAGATTTCTTAGGTACAACTTGTGTAGGACTTACCCATTTACTATCAGAAATAGGATAAATGATTCCATTATCTAAAAGTTTAATGACTTCATTTCTCACTACCTCTTTCATATTAGGATTAAGCCTTCGCTGCATTTCTCTAGAAGGTTTAGCATTTTCCTCTAAATAAATTTTGTGTGTGCAAATAAGAGGATTAATTCCCTTTAAATCAGCTATTGTCCATCCTAATGTATTTTTATGGATTTTCAAAGTTTGTATCAACTTACCTTCTTGAAGTGTGTCAAGTTTGGAAGAAATTATTACGGAAAGTTTTCATTTTCACCCAAGAAGAGTATTTCAGATCGGATGGCAATGGCTTCAAGTCAAGCTTTGGTGGTTGTACATTTGAAGGTAGGGAGACGTTGAACTGCAGTGGCAGTTCTTCAAATCTTGGTCTCCAGCCACTTGCTTTTGGTTCCTGAAATGCATTCAACAAAGAAACCATATGTGAAATTTCAGGAGTGGTATTGGATGCAAACTCATTAGACATAATTAAACATGCTTCTAAGGGATCAAATGGAAGAGTAGAGATAAATTGTTCATGCACAACTTCATCAATAAAATCCACTTCATGCATATCACTATTATCTCTAGGTTGTTTGCAAATATTAAACATATTCATTTCCAAAGTCATATTACCAAAAGAAAGTTTTAAAATTCCATTTCTACAATTGATTATAGCATTTGAAGTAGCAAGAAATGGACGTCCTAAAATGACAGGTATTTGAGGTTTGGAATTTAAAACTGGATGTGTATCCAAAACTATAAAATCCACAGGATAGTAGAATTTATCAATTTGAACAAGAACATCCTCAACAATTCCTCTTGGAATTTTCACTGAACGATCGGCAAGTTGAAGTGTTGCTGCTGTAGGTTTCAATTCTCCCAATCCTAACTGCTCATAAACGAAAAGGGTAAAAGATTAACACTTGCACCAAGATCAAGTAAAACACGTTCCACCTTAGTATTTCCAATTACACATGTAATTGTTGGACAACCAGGATCTTTATACTTAGGTGGGGTGTTTTGTTGGATGATGGAACTCACATTTTCAGTTAAAAATGCTTTCTTTTGTACATGCAACTTTTTTGACAAAGGCACAAATCTTTCAAAAATTTGGCATAAGATGGAATTTGTTTTATTGCATCCAACAAAGGAATATTAACCTTTACTTGCTATAAAATTTCAAAGATTTCAGAATTTTTATTTATATTTTTAATTGGCTCTAATCTTTGAGGAAAAAGTGCAAAAAATAGGTTTTTATCCTTAAACGGGTTCAAGTTTATCATGCTTACCGTCATCCTTACCATTGCCCTTTGGTTCTAGGGTGCACTTGCGTGTGATCTTTGGAATGAATGGTTTTGTCTATGACTTTTCCACTTCGAAGAGTTGTGATAGAATTGACATCTTTAGGTTGGCTCTCACTTGAAGTGGAAACATGACATTGATTAGCAGGATTAGGTTGAGGTTGAGCAGAAACTTACCTTTCTCTTGAGTATGCAAACTTGCGGTTAAAGCAGAAAGTGTGCTTTTTATCTCATTGATAGCTTGTGAAGTTTGATTGTTGATGTTTGTTTGACCTTGAATAAAGGCTTGCATTGTCTCTTTCAAATTCCTTGAACGCGATGATGCATAAGGAGGAAAATTTGATGTACCTTGAGAAGGCATAGTGTTGGCACTATTATCATTCCTCCAACTGAAATTTGGGTGATTTCTCCATCTGGATTGTATGAATCTGAAAAGAAGATGTAAATGGCTTTTTAAAATTGTTCATAGCATTTACTTGTTCATGTACAACTTCTTTAAAAATAGGAATTTTTGGACATTCATTTGTTGAGTGTCCTAAATCATCACAAATACCACAAATTTCTTCTTTTTGCACAGATTTGATTTCTTTTATTTTTCCTAATTCCATGGCTTCAATCTTTTTAGCTAAACTAGCAAACCTAGCATTTAAATCTTCTTCTTGACTAAGGTGATATTTTCCTTTAGCATTTGCAAGATTAGATCTAATTGAATTTTCAGAAGAATTAGTACCATGCCAATATTGAGAATTTTCAGCCAAGTGGTCTAAATACTCTAATGCATCATTAGGTTCTTTATCAAGAAATTCACCATTGCACATTGTTTCCAAAAATTGTTTCGTTTCAGGTGTTAAACCTTCATAAAAGAAACTTATAGTGCGCCATTTTTCAAAACCATGATGTGGACAAGAATTTAATAAATCTTTAAAACGTTCCAACTTTGAAAATATGCTTCATTTGAGTTTTGGGAAAAATTTTGGATTTGTCTTTTGAAAGCATTGGTTTTATGTGTTGGAAAAATTTCTTTAAAACTCACTTTGCATTTCTTGCCATGTACCAATTGACCTTGATTTCAAAAGTTAAGCCAAGTTTTTGATTTATCTTTTAAAAAAAGGAAACAATTTAAGTTTAACAATTTCTTGATGCAATTTTGATCATTAAATGTGGCACACACTTCCTCAAATTCTTTAAGATGCAAATCACGGACTTTCAGATTCTAAGCCATGAAAATTAGGAAGTAATGAAATCATACCGGTTTAAATTTAAAGTTATTAGCATTAAGTGGAAAGATAAAACATGATGGACTAGAATTTCTAAGTGGTTGCAAATATTCACGCATGGTTACTTAGCGGTTGATTTTCATGTTCATCATGTATACTTTCACTTTCAGCCATTGTGTCAAATGTGTGTTGTGATTGGAAATGATTCAAACAAATCAATATGCAAAGTACGAAATTAGTTTTAACTAAGCGACCAGAATTTTCATCCGATACCAATTAAGCATAAATAAGAAAATAAAAGTACATAAATAAATATACACGGAGAGGAGGCTCACCTTCCAAGATAGAAAAATTTAACATAAACAAGAGAGTGGAGGCTCAGCCTTCCAAGATGGTAAAGAAAATAAACAATGGGTAGGAGGCTTAGCCTTCCATGATATAAAAAATTCAACAAGTAGGCGGTATGAGAAAACCAGCCATTAAATACATAAAATAAATTGAGTAAAAGGGAAAGAGTATACCATTTGTGAAGTTTATTCAAAGAAAGAAAAAACCTCAATCAATTTGATCTTCAAACAAGATCCCGACAGGCGCCAAAAACTTGCTACAACAAATAGATTGCAAACCCAAGTGTAGGTCGTCTCAAGTAATAAATTCTGAGTCAGAATTGATCCACAAGGAGCTAATGAAGACAAATTAATAGAGATAAAACAATATAATTTAGTAACAAAAATTAAACTAATACAAGTTGTTCTTAAATGGAAGGGATTTGCTAAGGTTAGGGGATCCACTCTTGGTATATAAAACAAGAACAAGATTAATTCTTTTTATAACTCAATTAGAATCCACGCTACGGAGGTTCCAATTGGAAAATATAACATTTAAAATTCATTTGTGGTTATATATACTTTGTATTATATTTACTTCTAATTAACAAATAACATCAACACATGTAAATGGGTTCAAGCATTCATTGTACCAATATCTTGTCAACAATGAATCAAGATCCCCATTTTACAAGGAGGTTTCTAAGTTAATTGAAAACAAATACAAAACATATAATAACAATTTCATAATATAGGCATTAAAACTCAAGAAAGAGATTAATCTAATTTTATTTCATAACCAAGAGCTTCACCCTTTCACCCAAGCAAAATGAGGATTAGTTACTGATAAGAAAGAAGAAAGAAATAAAGAAGAAAGGAAGAAGGAAGAAAATAAACATAATTTCTACTAAGAACAAAAGGAGATTACAACAAGAGAAACAACAATACAAAGAGTATGATCTGATCTCTCAATTCAGAATGCCTAAATGAGTATTCAATGCTGCTATTTATAGATCATTAAGGATACAAAATTCCAAAAGACTTGTATGAAAAAAAACACATGGTTAGGTAAACTTCGAAAATATATGTCATGCTTGTCTTCCCACTTGCACCGTCCATATCGCACCGAATTCGGCAGAATCTTCCATTGGTCAAAACATACAACTTGTAGCTGTACGTCTTAGCTGTCCAGAGCATCAAGAATTACATTATTTGGGCCAGTATTTTGTGAGATACGGCCCAAATACTGACCCTGTTGGGCTGGCCTCCAGAATAGTTGTGCTTTAGCCCTAAATACGGCCCACTAAACTTCTGAACTGGACTTTGTTGATAACTACAATGTTGTAGTGCATTAAGTTATTCCATTGCATTAAGAATCATCTTAATTGGCCTTCTAGATTGAGAGATACATCCATTTTATTAACCCTGTATCAAAACACATATTTCAATTTATTTTTACTTTTAAACTTAAATTTAAAGAAATTGCATAAATTAGAAGAATTAATGATACTTTTAAGTGTATAATGATAATTTAAACTATAATAAATATACACTTTTAAGTGTTCATCACATAATAAGAAATCCAAACATGATTAGCATAAATTTGATACAACCGCTAGCTGTATTATCAAATTTCCCCAAAGTTATTGTTAAAGCAAGACTAAGGATGCATAAAAGGCTTGATTCACCATAAGAAAAAGTTTTCCACTTAGCCAGCCATTCACAGCAAACAATGGGCTTGATGGAGGTCAAAAAAACAAAAAGAAGTTGAGTCACCCTTGCAACCAATTTGGCATTAGCAACAATTAGGCAATTGATTGATTGTTGGAGTTTCCCTTCTAGAAGAGAAAGTCAATAAAGGAAAAGAAAATTTTGAACACAAGAATTTATATTAAAATATAGACAAAAAAGATTGAAACACTTAATCCAGGTTCCAAGCAAGTAAGAATTATAACTGCATCTCTAGTGAAAATATGGACATCGATGTTTGTTAAGTAAACAATAAGATGCTAAATGATGAACACTTAAAAGTGTATATTTATTAAGGTTTTAAATCATCATTGTATATTTAGGAGTATCATTAATTTCTCTTATTTAAATAACTTCTTTTATCTTAAGTTTAAAAGTAAAAATATTTAAAATTTATGTTTTTGCTTACACAGAATTTAATAAAATGAGTGTATCTCTTAATTTAAAAAGCCAATTAATGTGATTATTAATGTCATAGTAAAGTCCATTTTAAAAGTTTAGTAGGTCATATTTGGGCTACAACACAATTATTCTGCATTTCGAGACTGGCCCAACAGGGCTCAATATTTGAGCCATATCTTGAAAAAATACTGGCCCAAATACCATGATTTTTCATGACTTAGAAAGCTAAGACATGTGGCTACAATGTGACGTTTTGAATAAAAGATGATTCCACCGAATTCGGTGTCATATAGACGGTGTAAATGGGGAGACAAGCATAACATACATTTTCAAAGTTTACCTAATCTAATGTCCATATTCATACAGGTCTCTTGGAATTTATGTGGTGACCAGTGTATATCATAAGCACACACAAACCTAACAGTATACGGTAGAACAAAATTATTAACTTATCATCATCTTTGACTCCAAGAATTATTATCAATACTTTTATTTAATGTTTTATTTGCTTACCAGATTTTGATAGAGCTTTTAGGAAGCAAAATTGAAAGATCTAAGAGTTTTATGTTACACAATTGAATAGTTCATTTTCTGGCTTATGCCAAAAAGGAAAACTTATTGTTGATTTCTCGTTAAGTTATGTGAATAATCATTTGATGTCCAATGTCCTTTTATATTATCCTAAAAATGTAAAAGAAAGTAACTAAAAAGACAGATAACCTTGTTTAAAAGAAATTACTATAGGATCATGATATAGTATAGCAACACTATAAAAAAAAATTAAATTAGTCACGAACTCAAAAAACATACCTGATAATTAATCAGTTACGGTTTTTCGTGCCTTAATACCATATAGTAAATAATTTTTTTCGTAGATCGTTTGTAACTAAAGAATCGTAATAGATTAGTAATAAGTTATGAAAATTATCATTTCGTGACTAAAGATAGTATCTTTACTTACGACACATGTTTCGTAACTGTACAATACCTTTACTTATGAAAATTATCGTTACTAATAGACAATTTTTTCCGAGACTAAATAGTCATTTCGTAACTAATTAGGACTCCAAATGATGATCAAGTGGTCATCTAGTTACAAAATCATTCTATTACTTACTATAAGTCTTTTGTTATTATTTGATTAATTGTTACAAAATTACAATTCATAACTACATATTAGTTACGAATTTATATTTGTGTGTAAATTATAGCTACAATTATAATTTCGTAACTAACTTATTAGTTTCAGTAATATAATTTGTAACTCTCACATATTTAATAACGATTTTTTTTTGTCAATGAAATATGAAAAGTTACAATTGCCATATACATATCATTTATTACAAACGCTTAATCTTGTCAATGTTTGTATTATAGTTACAAAAAAAAAAAGTGATTGCTTAATAATAATTACACTTATCTTTGTAATCATTATTCCAAAAATTATACTATATCCAATTTAATTCATTAAATTAATTTTTAATAAATTAATGTTGAGTTACCTGTGAACACAAGACAATTAGACAATGCATAATATATAGACTATACTTGGATTAAATTCATAAAATATTATAATCAATAGAGAACAGTCTGCTAATCAAAACACCATACAACCTTAAATCCATACTTAGAATAAATCCATGAGCAATTGTCCTCATCTACACTTGTCTGCTAAAACTAAAACATCATATAACAATTAGCTCGATATACTTAAGCAGCATTAAATCCTAATCAGTGTTTAACACAATTCCAAACATTATCAAAGAGAATCAAGTCTGCATGGTCTTTTCTTCAACTATGACTCAAATGTAAAGTTTAAGAAAAGACCAATGCATAATTAGAGTTTCCATATAACATATATTATACCTAATCCTAAGTGGATACATGATTGTTCCCAAGTGTCTTACCAAAATATGTTGTATATCCATAGACCAAATAACTTCCAAAAACATTTCCATATGCACCTTCCTCATATTTTCCAATCAATTATCTGTATATTAGACAGACATAGTGTCAGTTCAGCTACATTTTGGAATTGAATGAGTCATAATAATTACCAAAGACAGATCTATCCCATTATATTAAAGTTTATAAATCACTCATGCTTGTTGTTTTTGTCATGCATAAAAGAAGGCAGTGAACTGCTAGTACTCCACCCTTGTTCCTCATAATGATGTCTAATGTCAGCCCACAGTCCCTCATATAAGGATGCTTCCATTCCATTTTGACATGCTTTCAACTCGGCCACTTCCGTAAGCCTTGGGGTATTCTAAAAGTACCTTAGGGGTATTCTAAAACTACTAGTTAATGGCAAAAAAAATTAAACAATTAGAAAATAAGTACCTCATATCCAAAGTCAAACAAGTTCCACAATGTTATTACATTAGAAATTGAAAGTAAATACACGTTTACCTCAAAGTGTCAGGTTTATTCATTCAAACCAATCTCCCTATCTAGCTTATTACAATGCTTCTGTTTTTTTTGGACCCCTGTTTTCAGGTGATTGATCTTGGTACACAGCTAGAGTACTATAGGAAGGTAGAGACTTGGTTGAGGAACAAGTTAGGTAATGTTGAAGCTGAAGCTGTCAAGAGCTGTCTACTTGTTTAGCATTGGGAGCTATGATTATTTAAGCCTTTACTTAACCAATTCCTCTATGCTGAACTACTACAACAAATCACAATACATTGGGATGGTGATTGGGAACTTGACAAGTGCTATCAAAGTGAGCATTATTTTTTTTTCATAGACTTTCACTAATGCAGTAGCTTAATTTAAAGATATGTTAGGTGAGTATTAATGGTTTTCACTTTTGGTAGGAAATATATACAAGAGGCAGAAAATTTGGGTTCATCAACTCGCTAGACGGGTGTCCACCAGGCCTCAAAATTATCAAACTAGAAAACAATGGTAGCTGCTTAGAAGAAGTTACATCACTGGAAAAATTACACAACAAAGCTCTTTCAAAGCTTCTAATAATGCTACAAACTTAGTTGAAGGGTTTCAAATACTTACTCTACGACTTGAACAGAAATCTAAGAAAAAGAATGAAACATCCACACAAATATGGTAAGTACTACACTCTTGGCTCTTTTGCACATCATCATCTAACGATTCTAACACATGGGCCTCTAATTACTACCTGGTTTTTACTGTGAGGTTAACTATATGCCTGGGCCATAGCATGTCAGATTTGTCAAGGAAAAAGAGAGTCCAGCCGGACTTCTCTTAGTTAAAGCTACCTAACCTTTATTTCAAATACAAACAAAAATGATTCAATGGGCCCAAGTCAAACTAACCAGCCCTTTGTATATTTAAACCTCTGGTTAAATTCTAAGAAATCTAGTTCTAGTTGTGCCTTACATTTGGTTAGTTTTCAAGTTTTCCTATAGATATTGAACACAAAACTTCAATAGGGCAAAATTAGGACTTGGGTTTTAGGCATTTTTACCAATATAATTAATTAAAGAAACTTCATTATAAATGTAATAAAGTTGCGGAATAATTGTTGAAATTAAAAAAGGGCAGTTTATTTGTTATGAATTTTTAAGTTTTGAGAGAAGGGAAAGAATCATGCTGTGGGACAGGGCAGTACAGAAGGGTGTTTAGCTATGGAGGATGCTAGATCAATATAATTTAGAATGAAAATTCCAAAGCATAATCAAAAGTCTAAAGAAACAAGGAAACTTACTAGAGTAGAGATTAAAAAGAGTACCAATACATGAGAGTAACAAATATACAGATATATATTTACAAAAAAAAACCAAATATACAAATATATAGTTTAGATAAGATAAAAACTATCAGAGAAATACAAATAAAGAAAGATGAAAACATTGTTTTACAACTGCACATATATGGAAAAGAACAGAAAAAAAGGAAAATACATAAAATCATTCCAACATGTGCACAGAGATAGAAGTCATTGTTACGTGGATAACAAATTTTATTGTTTATGATGGTACCTGAAGAAACAAAAATTGCATGAAGTATGGGTCATGTTTAACAAATAGAATTCCCTCAATGAACATAGAGAAGCCTATACCAGGTGGAACGTTATCAGAAGAGCCAGACTTGAAGAATTTTGTATGGTGATTTTTCTGAGCAACAATCACCGCAAATTTGGGTGACCAATTCTCATCAAGAAACTTGCAGGCCTGGAAAATACACAAGATGTTAATTTGGGTGACCAAGTCTAGAGGGCAATGTTCAGCTCTCAAAACCTCAATAACTTGATCCAGTTCCATGTTCAAAACTTGGCTGAACTGAGACTCACTGACTCCATCCCTAAAATTCAGAATACATAATCAATCAACAATAGGAAAGTTGGTAAAGGATCAAGTGAAGATAGAAGTCAAAAGTTCAAGGAGCATTGTGCAAAATATACTCCCATTATCCCCAAATATACAAGTAAAGTAAATAATTGGCAACATGAAGTTGTTAAAGCCACAAAAAAAATGAAATAACAAAATAAAAATGTCAAAATCAATTCATGCACACAGATTAACTAGTAGTAACACAACATATAAATATTTCAGCTTACCTGTACATCAGGACAACACATTAAGACAATAGATTTGGTGATTCTCACCTCCACACTTACAATCCCCTCACCGTTTGGGTCAATATGTTTATATTTATAGTTCTCTAAACAATACAAGCTTCAAAGTCCAGTTACCTACTAAAATTTCAGATCCTAGATTGTATACATAACTAATATGACAACTGATTAGGTTTCCGCTTCCCGTGGTATAAAATCTAGCGAAGTTTATAATTCTTACTATTTTCCTCGGTCCAAACACTACTTACAATGTGATTAATAATTGTAAGCACTCACCAAAATAAATTAAATTATTATAAACATCACACAAACAAAAACGGCAAGCATGACCCACAAAAGCAGTATCTCTTCCATATATGAATTTTTTGAATTTTCGTAGCAATACAAAATCCATCACATATAAAACCAATTACTTTGAATTATTAAAGAAACCCCTTTGTTAGTATACCATCGTATCTTGAATACATTATATTTAGATCCATATAAAACAATCACAGAACTTAAAACCAAAACCTATATTATTGATTTTTGTGTAGCTATTTAGCATTTGACTCCTAAAATGATATGATTGTTGTGATTCACAATATTCTCAAGGACAACTTTTTTTTCCAAATCATTTAGCAAACAACTACTACACGTGTAGTAGAAATACTAGTAACAGAGTAAAAGGACATAAAGATTACACTAGCCAAATGCAATTAAGCTGAGGAAAATGGACACAGAATTGAAGTGGCATGTACCGGTGATTTATCCACCTCACAACGGCCGACGCATTTCACATACACAACAATTTCCTTTAAAGATTCCTTTCCCAATTTTTTCAGCAACCATGCAAAGCAAATGAACGGAAGATATGAATTATAAAAACAAACAGAGAGTGAGAGAGAATAGGAGTTGCTCACTTATGAACAGTCTCAGTGAATTTCTCTTCGTCCAAGAACTGAAGTATCACAAAAACCAGCTCTTTCTCGAGCCACATGCTTCCCCGTCCCCTTAACATATCTCCAACCACACCTGCCACTCAAAGCCACCAAAATTAGGGCTCCAATTCCCCCCAAATTCCACAACCTTCTCCCACTCTCCCGCCGTATCAATTCCTCAAATTATCACTGGCCATATTTTAAAAAGAATTACAAAACAACATGAACATTTATCAAAACCATTAGATACAATCCAAAACATATAACACACACGAACTATATATATATATATATATAGGTACCTTTCATTTTGCATTAGTATTTAACCGGTGATAGAGGGGATGAGGAGAGTAGTCGATACTTTTCACAAGAGACGTGAAGAACAATGAGCAAAGAGGAGTAAGTCGGTCTTTACAGTCTCTATTCCCAAGCAAATTTAAGATCAAAACCCCCCCAAAAATTTTTAAAAACCAAGTCCTAAAAATTAAGTAAACAAAACTGAAATTTAAGATGAAAAATCTCTTATTCACAAATGGCCACGACAACAGAGGACAATGAAGAATCACGGTTTGGCACCTTCGGATCTTGCTTGCAATTGATAGATGACTTCGCGAAGTATGTTGGAATATGAAGAGGAAGAGAAAACTTATAGGCTTTCTCGAAGAGAATCCAAGCTTCCAATCGACGGATGAGTTCGCGAACTACACTGTAAATCACTACAAGAAAAATTTAAATTAGTCACGAACTCAAAAAACGTACCTGATAATTAATCAATTACGATTTTTCGTGCCTTAATACTATATAGTAACGGATTTTTTTCGTGGATTGTTCGTAACTAAAGGACCGTAATAGATTAGTAATAAGTCACGAAAATTGTCATTTCGTGACTAAAGATAGCATCTTTACTTACGACACATATTTCGTAACTATACAACACATTTACTTATAAAAATTATCGACGACCACTCTTTCGTTGTTATTTGATTAATTGTTACAAAATTACAATTTGTAACTACATATTAGTTACAAATTTATATTCGTGTAAATTGTAACTACGATTATGAATTTCGTAACTAACTTATTAGTTATAATAATGTAATTTGTAACTCTCACATATTTAATAACAACTTTTTTATCAGAAATATGAAAAGTTACAATTACTATATACATGTCATTTGTTACAAACACTTGATGTCGTAAGTGTTTGTATTATAGTTACAAAAAAATGTAATTGCTTAATAATACTTACACTTATCTTTGTAATTATTATTCCAAAATTGTACAATATATAATTTAATTTATTAAATTAATTTTAATAAATTAATGTTGGGTTACGTGAACACATGACAATCAATGCATAATATATAAACTATATTTCAACAGAGAATAGTCGCTAATTGAACCATCATACAACATTAAATCCATACTTGAATAAATCCAAAAGCAATTGTCATCATCTACATTTGTCTGCTAGAACTAAAACATCATATAACAGTTAGCTCAATATACTTGAGTAGCATTAAATCCTAATTAATGTTTAACACAATTCCAAACATTATCGAAGAGAATCAAGTCTGCATGGTCTTTTCTTCAACTATCACTCAAATGTAAAGTTTAAGAAAAAACTACTGTATAATTAGAGTTTCCATATAATATATATTATACCCAATCCAAAGTGGATACACAATAATTCCCAAATATCTTACCAAAATATGTTGTACATCCATAGACCAAAATAACTTCCAAAAACATTTCCATATGCACATTCCTCATATCTTCCCATCAATCATCTGTATATTAGACATATATAGTGTCAGTTCAACTACATTTTGGAATTGAATGAATCAAAATAATTACCAAAGACAGATTTATCCCACTATATTAAAGTTTATGAGTCACTCACGATTGTTGTTTTTGTCATGCATGAAAGAAGGTAGTGAGCTGCTAGTACTCCACCCTTGTTCCTCATAATGATGTCTAATGTCACCCAATCTCTCATATAAGGATGCTTCCATTCCATATTGGCGTGCTTTCAACTTGGCCAGTTGCTTAAGCCTTGGGGTATTTTAAAAGTACCTTTGGGGTATTCTAAAAGTACTAGTTAATGGCAAAAAAATTTAAATAAATAGAAAATATGTATCTCAGATCCAAAGTCAAAACAAGTTCCACAATGTTAGTACATTAGAAATTCAAAGTGAATACACGCTTACGCCAAAGTGTCGTTTATTCATTCAAACCAATCTCCTATCTAGCTTATTACAATGGTTCTTTTTTTTTGGACCCTGTTTTCAGTGATTGATCTTGGTACAGCCTAGAGTACTATAAGAAGGTAGAGACTTGGTTGAGGAACAAGTTAGGTAATGTTGAAGCTAAAGCAAGATTGTCAAGAGCTGTCAACTTGTTTAGCATTAGGAGCAATGATTATTTAAGCCTTTTCTTGACCAATTCCACTATGTTGAACTACTACAACAAATCACAATACATTGGGATGGTGATTGGGAACTTGACAAGTGCTATCAAAGTAAGCATTCTTTTTTTTCATAGACCTTCACTAATGTAGTAGCTTAATTTAATGCTATGTTGGGTGAGTATTAATGGTTTTCATTTTTGGTAGGAAATACATACAAGAGGAGGTGGAAAATTTGGGTTCATCAACTCACCAGGCGGGTGTTCACCAGGCCTCAGAATTATCAAACCAGAAAACAATGGCAGCTGCTTAGAAGAGGTTACATCATTGGAAAAATTACACAACGGAGCTCTTTCATAGCTTCTAATAATACTACAAACTCAGCTGAAGGATTTCAAATACTCACTCTACGACTTGAGCAGCAATCTAAGAAAAAGAATGAAATATCCACACAAATATGGTAAGTACTACACTCTTGGCTCTTTTGCACATCATCATCTAACGATTCTAACACATGGGCCTCTAATTACTACCTGGTTTTTACTATGAGGTTAATTGTATTCCTGGGCCATAGCATGTCAGAATTGTCAAGGAAAAAGAGAGTCCAGGACTTTCTCGAGTTAAACCTACCTAACCTTTATTCCAAATCCAAACAAAAATGGCTCAATGGGCCCAAGTCAAACTAACCAGCCCTTTGTATATTTAAGTCTCTCGTTAAATTCTAAGAAATCTAGTTCTAGTTGTATCTTATATTTGGCATGCATTACTTTTGTAAATTTTGAAGATGAAATATATATTTTGCATTACTTGTGTAAATTTTGAAGCTTATCATTGTTTACTTCGTACTATTTCATATTATCGACCGAGATTCTGATCATTATTGTTGATATTTAAATAAAGAATTAATTTAAATAATTATATAATAACAGCAGCATATATATATATAGGTTCATATGTGTGTGTACACTAAATATATTTTGGTTAATATATTAATATTAGCACTGTATATGGATGGCAACCAAAAACAACTAGATGCTGATCTAAATTTCCTTCCTACTAAAACAGTACTTGGCTTTTAGGACCCTGACGACATGTTTTATCACAATATTCCTTCACACTTGGACTCAATCAATTTAGCTAGATTTGATCAACATTTCCAAAAAAGGGTCTAGAAGAAACCAAGTTAAGACAATAGGGTAGCGCAGCTTCTATAAGAACAGATGAAGTAATATAGTTTTACTTTTTGATCCAACAAAGACACACGTGCGCGCACACACACACACATATAACAATGGTGCTTACCTCCACTAAGCCACAACACCAAAGGTTTCTTATCAGAGTTAGAAGCAGCCTCATAAAACCAGTAAAAAAAGAGCCCTTCCATTGACTTTCATTCACCTTCACATAGCCAGCATAGTGCTGAAAGTTAACTTGAGGCTGGCAGGCAAGTCAGTCGCAAGATCCTCATTTCCTGATCCACTCGTCAATATCTCAGTAGTAGTAGTAGACCATTTCCAGTTTCTATTTTCCAAAATAGGCTCCATAATGAACAGAGCAGCAACACTCAAAGCATAAAGAACATGCAAGAGAATAAAACTATTCTCTATATAATCCTATTCTTGTAGTACTACGGGATCATTAATGGACCAAATGAATTGTACCAAGTAAATTCTAATGCTAATTCACATCTCTAACAAGTGTTTGAACAAATTCTAACGACTCTAAGATTAGAACTAGTACTCTAGCTAGAAAGAACGTTACATAAATTAGATGAAACATAAAACGAATAGAATGCATAAAACATTTCGGAGCGGTTTTAGATGATATTTCCAAATCAATCAAGCATTTCCAAGTTGGGAAAAAGAAACCATGGCAAATGCCCAAAAGAGAATCCCAAAAGCATTCCACAACCACAAAAATCACCACAAAAAGGAAAAATATAATTTCTTCGATAAAGTTTACGGCCAAATAAGTATCAATTCTCCACAAATCCACAAACTATTTTAACGAGTGACCACAGAAAATCCAACAAATACCACAGCGAGAATCCAAATATACAACCCACACAGCTTAGCTTGCCAAAAGCCACGGGTAGCTGTAAACCCGCCTATGAACAACTCAGCCCATGAAACCACGATCAACTCCTTGTGCATGGTGCTTTGCTGAAACCACGGCTGAAGCACGGGTAGTAGAAGACGCACGCCGAAATAGAGCTAACCCACGTAGCAAATCCAACACGCGCACAACACGGCACGCCAGCTAGCCACCCTCTGAGACCAAGACCAATCGCTGACGAGAGAGAAAATCGCTGCTGAGAACGTTGAAGCTTGGGTCAGCACGCAACTAGCACCAACTTCACTAGACAGCCACGAGTGCAACACCCACAACAAACAAAATATAACCAATCTATCAAAATAAAGAATAAAAAATCAAACAATTCTATAACACACGAAACAAGGATAGCAATGATCATTTAACTTAAATTGTTTTCCAATTAGTAGCTCCACTAAATCACTGGTGTCAACATTCTGGTAAATTTCATTCGACCCCTTAAAATTTCAAAAGGAAAAACAACCTCAAAAACTTCTTCATAGCTAAACAAGCTAATATCTCTTTCTTCACGCAGATGAACTCAACACCACTACAGTCTTTTATCCAATGTAGAAAAAAAAACTTACAGAGCTCACACGCAATTTAAACGAACAAAGAAAAAGACAAGATCAAAACCGAAATTGAATCCAAAATGCTTCAAACAAAACAAATGAATACCAACTTAGCCCAAAACCATAAAATACAGTCAAATAAGAATTTACGTATCATACATTTCAACTATTCAAATCCATCCAATAAAAAGCAAGAAATGAAGAATCCTTAAGAGAAAAAATAGATACTTGAAAATGAACACGAAAGCGGATCCAAGTAGAAGATTTGAGCTAGAATTCAACGATTTAATACTCTCGAAAGCAAAGCAACAATATTTGAAATACTTTTGCTTTCTTTATCTTCAAACGTAACTTTGACTCTCTCAAGCCATTTGAATTTGAAGCCTGGCTTCTTCGAAATTCATATATAGTTGAATTTGAACCTCGTCTCGAGTTCCCGATTACCGAACTCTAAGTAATTGGGACAAGGATCATGGGAAGTATATGATCTTGAAGAAACATGATCACATGCCGGAGAAGAGCAAGAAAAGGGGTCTTGGGTTCAGGTGGGGGGGGCATTCTAGCGATGTGATACGATCTTTGGGTTGGGAGGCGTGAAGCATTGGGTTTGGTCGGGGATGGGTTAGATCGGGTGGCACCGTATGGGTTTGTGAGAGGGTAACAAGAGAACGAGCCGAGGGTCCGAGGAAAGAGTGATTTGAGAAAGGCGAGAGAGCGACAAGGGAAGAAGCTAAAACATGTGTTAAACAACCTAGTTTTATTATAAGCGACGCCGCTTAATGATCATGTGAACAAAATTTTTTGTTATGTGTAAAGTTACAGTTGGTTTTGTAACTAATAAGGATTTTTGTGCGCGTAAGCAATGGGGAAAGTTACGCCAAGGTAAATTTTGGTGTTTTGGTACAACTTTTAGTAACAAAAGCCCATTTATAATTAATTACTGCATACATCCCTATCATTTACCATATTTTTTTAGTGTCAAAATCATATACTTTAGTTACGAAAAATAATTTGTAAATAGCATTTTCGTGACTAATTCAAATTTTTCTTGTAGTGAATGAAGAGGATCGACAAGTAGATACCGGAATTACTCATGAACTATACATGTGAAGGCCATTCAGATTAGGTTATTGGCCCTAAATGACGTCGCTTAATGATAATGTGAACAAAATTTTTTTTATCATGTGTAAAGTTACAATTGGTTCTTGTAACTGATAAGGATTTTCGATGCCATGTAAGCATTATTATGGAGGAAAGTCATCGCCAAAAGTGAATTGTGGTATTTTTGTATATCATTTAGTAACAAAGACCTATTTATAACTAATTACAGTACACATCCCTATCAATTACAAGATTTTTTTTCATGTCAAAATCATATGCTTTAGTTACGAAAAAAGTGATCCGTAAATAGCATTTTTGTGACTAATTCAAAAATTTCTTGCAGTGGCGAATGACAATTGAAAAATATTTATTTATGCTTGTTCATGATATAGTATATATATTTCAAGTTCAGTTGGGATGCACAAATAATTCATTCATTCTGGTACTCTAATTTGCTGTCATGCACAAATTCAAAGTCTGTCCCATTTTCTTGATATAATCTTTGCTTGTGCGTGCCCTGGTTCACATCTTGTGTGTTCACATCTTGCTATAGGCTCCTCAATAATAAATGTTGTGTGTGGGTATTTTACAATAATGTGTGGGTATTTTACAATGAGGATGAAACACATCATTGGCAACTCACAACATCAAGAAATAGTTAAATAATAAATATTTATAGTATTTTTTTCACTATACTATGGTATTATTAAATTATTTAATTTGTGGACTTTTATCTAGGTTGTAGTTTGAAGCCATTGACACTTTTGAGGAGTCAGAAGTTGAATAGTTTAGAGATAAATGGTGTGTGTATTTCATTAATAGTATTAGGTGATTGATTAACGAAATTCGGGTTTCTAATCAATGCATATTTGTAATTGTTGCTTTGCATATATGTAATACTACAACAGTACCATTGTATTGAATTCTACAAAATTTGCATACTCTGTATTACAAATTTAGAAAAAAAAAATTAAAATTATAGAAAAATTAGCAAATTAAAAATATTTCCCTCAATTTTAAAGAATAAGAAATATAAACCGCTTTAAACTAAAAAATACAAATAAAAAATAAATATTAAAAATCATTTAGGATGGTTATGTAGAAAACTGTAACACCCCAAAATTAGAAATCCTAGATCAGAAAATGTTAACATTAATTTCATTAATAAAATTAAATGTAATAATTAATGTGGAAAATTTTGAATTATTTATGATAGAAAATGCTTCATATTAATTACGGAATTAAAAAAAAAATAATTATAATAATAATAATAATAATTCTTTCAAAAAAAGTAAATAAACAAATAATAATAATAACAATAATAATTTTATCAATAAAAAAAATTAAATAAAATTTTAGCAATCCAAAATGTTCCATGAAATGCCACTCAGACAACCCACTACTAGTGAGGCTCCTACTCATCTTCTGAAAAAAAAAAAATGAATGAGTTAATGCTCAATAAGTAAATCATACCGTAATGTAACTAATCGTACTCAGAAATATAATAAATAAAAACATTTTTTTATTTATTTAAAACATCATCGTGAAAACATTCTTTGTAAGCTCATAAATACTTGATATATTTGGTCAATCAGTCATAATGGGTCATCATTCACATTTTCATTTGACCGAATAAACATTTTATAATATCCTCATCATTTAAACAGACATGTACTGAACGACATGATATGGGTATAATCACCTAGGTCATTAATACACACAATTATCATCCCAAAAATTGAGGACCTCCTCCTTAATGGCCATAAGAGTACCTCACCCAATACAGTAATATCATTAGCATTATAACAACTACCGGTCTACAATCACATGCCCACTACTTCTTACATAACACAAGCACACACTTCAAAACATTTTCTTTATAAACGAATAAACTTTTACAAACTTTCATTTTATCATGAACACTTAATACATGCTTTGAATGTCCATACTTTATCATATCATAAATAAAATTACGTAACTAAGTTGGCATGTAAACATTAATTAACATACAATACATTTAAACATCACAATAATAATTAATTAACATATACATAAGATCTACTTGCCTCATTTTCTTAGCAAGATAAACCTTTAACTTTTGCAAGTAGATCGGTCCCTCAGCTGCTCACAACTTAAGTGCCCCACTTAATCCATGTAAAATTACACAATTTACACTTATTATTTTAATTCATCAAAAAAAAAAAAAAAAAACAATCATGCATGCAACATCATTCAATAATTTTTATTAATTAACTATTAAAATAATACAAAATAAATTATAAAACATTCAAAAAATGCATATTCATTATTAAAAAAAATAAAAATTTAGAGACGAAAAGAACAAGTTTAAAAATTTTAAATGTAAAACACAAAATCTGTCTTTTGTGACAAAACAGTGACCTTTCTATATTAAAATATTTTTAATTAACAAAATATAAATATTTTTAAGCTAAAAATTTAATGTAATAAAATAAACACATAAGAAAATCAGCATAAATTTTATTAGGGAAAAAAATTTATTAAATTATTTATTTTAAATTTATAAATCAGAGAACCAAAATTGTCAGTATTTCAATAGGACTGACCAATGAGGAAACTTTAATTTTTTAATGTGAATTAGATAATGAAGAAAAATCTGAAACTTCAAATACATGGAAAAGACACGTCAATATAGGTTCTAAATTTTTATCTAAGCATCAAACCATGTTTAAGTATTATTTAGAAAATTTCCAAATCAGAGAGATATTATGACATTCTCCAAATACAGATAAACACAATATACTTTAAAATCTATATAAAATTGAAACTTCATGATTTAATAGTAGAAAATTTATATAATACTCCTAACACATATATAAGTAATATATAAAAAATCCAGACTTATTGAAGTTAATATAAAACATTGTTTCCCAAGAAAATATAATCAGACATCATAGAGACTCTGATGTTCAGCAACTAAACACATGCAAAACAAAAATCCATCTTAAATAAAATTCTCGCAAATAAATTATATTAATAATTATACAACACTCCTAAGATGCATATTTGTAACATGTAAAATTTTCAGACCCTTCCTTATATAACAACAAATTCAGACACAGAAACATTTAACAGATTCTAGAGGCATGAGCATTCACAAATAAATAGAAAAAAATAAACATAAAATAAAAGTCACTACAAAAAATTTCTGATTTAGGTACTAATTTAAAATCGAACCTAAATATTAATGAGCAACATAAAACCGTGTCAGATTCACATATGGCAATGAAAATATTTTATAACTTCACTATTGCTAAAGGCCCGTGATAGAATAGTTTAAGTCACTAAATTAAATTTTTATGATTGTATGTGGTTTTTTTTGTTACGATACATATCTTGTAGCTAAGCTAAACATTCAAGTATAAAATATTTTATAACTAATTGGTAATTTTTTCGTGTCGGAAAGATCATATCGTAGCTGATTGGATATGAAAATATTGATGTTTCATATGATTTGTTATAAAATCATACATTTAAATACGATCACTTTTTCATTACTATTTGTGTAAGTGTTACGAAATTACACTTTGTAGCTCCATTTCAATTACACTATAAATACAATTAAACTTTATCACTATTTATAATAAATTACGAATGCTTTTGTCATTTAAAAGCTAATAATTACAAAATAAAAATACATATAGAATAGCTACAAAACTATAATTTTGTTATTCATTCAGTTATTGTTAAAAAAAAATTCATAGCTACACATGCATTTGTTATAGGAAAATTAACAAAAATACCCTTATTAATAATAAAAATTGACAAAATACCCACATACTTTTAAACTTTGGAAAAAGGGTAGAATATACTCATTTAACCCTTAATAAAGATTTATAGTTTTTCAAATATATTTTTGAGCGAGGACCTGCATAATCCCAGGTCGGACCTGTAGTTTTACAGGTCCTAAATCCTAAATTCATATAGTATATTCCCATCTCATTCTTTATTCTTTCACTTTATTTTTTATTTTCATATCTGTTTCTGTAATTATTATTTATTTTGTAGTCTATTTTTCTATAAAACTACATTAATTTGTGAGCATTTTGGTTTTTGAATCAAGTTATTTCCATTAGTATTGAATGAGATATAATTTTTATAAAATAGTAGGTCGGCCATGCAAAATGGCAGGTCCATCATGCAAAATGGCAGGCCCGAACTGACATTTTGTAAAAATTATATCTCACTCAATATTGATTGAAATTACTTGATTCTAAAAAAAAAAAAGATTTACTTCTATAATTTTTATTTATTTTGTGGCATATTTTTTTAAAAAAACTACATCAATTTGTGAACATTTTAGTTTTAGAATCAAGTCATTTCAATTAGTAGGTCCGACCTGTCATTTTGTAAAAATCATATCTCATTTAATATTAATCAAAATAACTTGATTTAAAAACCAAAATGCTCACAAATTGACGTAGTTTTATAGAAAAATAAGCTATAAAATAAATAAAAATTATAAAATCAGATATGAAAGGAAAAATTATGTGAAAAAATAAAAAATGAAATGGGATTTAGGACCTGCAGATTGGCAGGTCGGACCTACCGTTTTGCAGGTCCTAAATACCATTTCATTTCTTATTTTCACATATTTTTTGCTTTCATATCTATTTTTATAATTTTTATTTATTTTGTGGATTATTTTTCTATGAAACTACATCAATTTGTTAGTATTTTGGTTTTTAAATCAAGTCATTTTGATTAATATTGAATGAAATATAATTTTTATAAAATGGCAGGTCGGACCTGCTAATTGAAATGACTTGATTCAAAAGCTAAAATGTTCACAAATTGATGTAGTTTTTTTTAAAAAATATGCCACAAAATAAATAAAAATTATAGAAGTAGATTTAAAAGGAAATTGTAGGTTAAAAAATAAGGAATCGGTATGCCCTGAAATACGTGTATTTTAGAACATGCAAAACCGCAGGTCCGACCTGCTGTTTTTCATATCTAAATTTTATAGGTCTGTGGTGAGGGTAAAACAGGTAGTTTGAATATATTTTATAAGGGTTAAAAAGAAATTAATATTTTTTAAATTTGTATTATTTTAGTGGGTGTTTTTGTCAATTTTCCTTTTTATAATTTTCGTTCCTACATAATATACTTAAGGGTTATTTCCATTAAGATACCTTGAGGTTTGAATTAACTTTTAAATTACCTATTTCATTTTCAATTATATCATCACGCCCCTTATTGTTAACAGATTTCAATTAATTTTAACATATAACTTTTATCTTTCTTACGTGACATATGAAATGACTTTTTTGCCTTTAAATAAAATTAAAAATATATTAAAAATCAAAGAAATTCTATTCTCTCTTTTTTAGTTTTATTTTTCTTTTTTTCATCTAAATCTTCTTCTTCTTTTTTTCTTTCCTCTTCCTCTCCTCCTTTTTTGTCGATCAGTCAATCCAAAGAAAAGAATAATTTGGAGCAAAAATTCAAGTAATTGAATTAAACTTAAAAACTCAAAATCGAATAAAAATACCTCTCTTCTTCCCCTTCGGCACCATGCCTCGGCCACACCTGTTCTATCACACCAATCTTCCCCTTTCCATCGAACCCAGAAATATGAATCCTATTAACCAAAATCCAAAAATACATCTATAAATCCAGTTCAAGCATTCAAGATTAAAAATTCAATAACCTAAAGCGATAAACAATAAACCAAAATTGAAACAAAATTAAACTCTAATGAATATTAACCAAACCAAAATTGAAATTTTTGGTAATAAACCAAGATTATAAATAAACTCAAAACACCAATTCAATCAAAATCAAAAAATTCAATAAAAAGAAATGTCACAAATTCAGAAAAAAAAAATACAAAATTTTCAGAAAAATTACAAACAAAATATAATTTTTTTCTCGACGGGAATCCTCTACAACTCGTCAGATTTCGAGTTACAGCATTCAAGGCAGGTGATGATGCGATGATGATCGACAATGGCATCGACTAGGTTGGCAATCTGGCATTGGACCAAGCGACCACAATATCACAACCAATGTGGAAGGAGAGAGATCAACTGAGATCGGCTAGGTTTCAGAGTTCTCATTTGGGTTTCTTGAAGCTTCCAGAGAGAGAAGCTCAAATATGAATTCAGAAAGAACAAAAAAAATGGTGGTGAAGGAGAAGAGAGGGATTGTGAGAAAAGAAAGAGATGAGAGGAAATGACACTGAGGGAGAGGAGAGGAACTGTAAGAAAGAAAGAGGAGAAGAAGTCTAAGAAAGAAAAAAAATTTGAGAGAGAGAAGCATGCAAGAAAGAAAAAGAAAAAAAATTATATTAAATTATAATGCTACATATCAATTTGTAATTTGTTCATATATTTTTATAATTTTTTTTTATTTTTTTATAAAATAGAAATGTAATTACTTTTTTATCCTGAATCTGTTAATTTTAATGGAACAAAACTAACGGTAGGGAGTTATCATATAGTTTTTTAAAATCGTATAAATTGATTGAGAATCGACCAAACCTCAAGAGGTTATATGATAATATCCCTATACTTAAATATTACAATTCACATATTCTAAACATTATCAATATTAAATTTAAATGAAATTTCTTTATTAATAATAAAAATATAATATGTTATATACAAATGATAATATTACACTAGAAGAGTACAACAATAATATTCATAAACACTTATCCTAAAATAATCTTAACTCCACTATATAGTATTTGAAAATACACTCTAATATCATGTTCTCACAAACATTTGCAAGTGTAGTAGCCAAAGCTCCGATTAGAATAAAAGAATTAAAAATAAAGGAAACAGTCTTCACGAACATTACCCTGCAAGCTTTCTGGCAAGATACAAAAATGGTTTCTCAAAGTTGTAATTGCTCTTGGCAGAAATTTCGTAGTACTGGAGATTTTTCTTCCTGTGAAAGGTAACCTGCTTTGCTTTCACCTACCTGTTCTTCATATCAACCTTGTTACCACACAACAATTTTCATTTGCCTGTTCTTCACATCAACCTTGTTACCACACTAAACAATGGGAATGTTCTCACATACCCTAAAAGATAGACAAGCATAAGCCAATTAGACGGGTATTCGCCTTATAAAAAGGAAAAACTAGAAAGCGACGCACCTGCAGAGATCCCGGTACCATATGGGAACATTTTTGTATGTCAAACAAGCAGTCACATCAAACATAATGATGGCACACTCTCCATGAATACTGACAATCCAAGACAAGAAAAGGTGCGGATTGGTTAAAAATTATGAAGGTAAATTGTTAATGTAAATAAAAGTCAGACAATAAAAGATTAAAATAAATAAAAGCTTAGGAAATCAAAATACACACCACAGAGCTCATCGCTACTTCCAAACCAGCAATTCAATTAGTTTGAACTACAAAATAAATAAACAAAATTCAGACCATGCTTAAAATAAAATAAAAAATAAAACACACACACACAGCCACTTAAAATCAACATTCCAACTTCCAAGTACCAGCAGTGAAAAATTGAGAATTGAGCATTATAAATTTACAACAAACAAAGAACATTTAGAAATATAATGCCATAATATTTAAATTCGGCATTGCAGGTAAAATATAAGAACTTAGAAATACGTTAAAAACACCATACTAGTAACCATCTTTTGTCAAAGATTTTCAACGACCTGAACTCCTATCACTCAAAACCTAATTCCAATCTACTAACAAGGAAAGTAATCCTAAATCACAGTTCTATATTAATTAATTGTAAAAAGGAAAATTATTTTTTCTTTTTTACAATTAATATACCATGACAAGACACACATATATGTACATATAGCATTGCAATTGCAACAACAAAAATCTTATTAACTATTCAATATCCTGAATTTTGTGTCCAAATTAAATCTCTTCTTTATAATCCATTATGGAAATTTAAAGTAAATGTAACTCTATCGATATATGTGAACTATAAACCTATAATAATACTGATTATACTAGAAAAAGCATCTCCAGCGACCAAGCATTTTGATCGTTAAAACTAGTTTTTTGGTCGCCAAAATCCTTTAGCGACCAAAAAATCATGGTCGGCCGTTGGTCATCAATAACCCATCAGTGGAAGTCTTTAGCTACCAAAGTAGAATTGGTCGTAAATGCTTTAACCTTCGGCGACCAGATGTTTGGTCGGTAAAGCCATTGATTTGGTCGCGGAAAATGGTGAAAAATTGGTTGACTATTTGACATATTGCGACCAATGGTTGGTCGGCAAATTTAGTTAGCAAAAGTTGTTATTTTTTTTCCCAGAAAGTAATATTTGGTTGTTGAAGGTAAACTTTCAGCAACCACAAACTGGTTGGCAACCACAAAATTTGGTCGGTGTAGTTCTACAAGCAGTGACCAAATATTCGTCTCCAAAGAGCAGTTCCAAAAACTAAGAACTTTTACCCACTAATATTTGGTTGCTGAAAATTGTAAAATATTGGTTAATTTTAATTTGCACTCTTTTGCAACCAAAATTTGGTTGATAAAGTCATTTGCTTGATTAGATTTTTATATGATTTGAATTTGGTTGGAGCTATCATCACCACAACAAATCTCATCTACTGTGGCAATGCAAATTTGTCACTGAACCCTAATTTTTGTCACTGTATTTAAATTTGTGACAAAAATCTATCGTTACTACGTTGTCACAAAAAAGCATACACTAATTCTACTTTCATGATAAAAAATGAAATAGTCATTGATGTCCATTATACTGTGACAATTTTATTACTGTCACTGAATCTTAGGTCTTTTGTGTCAATAATTCTTGTCACAATAAGGCTTAAAATTTGGCATTAAATCCACACTTTTTGTTGCTAATTGCATCCTAAAATCCAGTCAAACCTTGCCATTCAGTGACAATATGGGTTTCAATGACGACTTCTACTTTTAACACGGAATTATATAGTGTCAAAATGATTTTGTCACTATTATTATTTGTGATATTAGTATTTGTCACAGAATGTATTTGTGACATTCTATATATTTGTCACAATATATAACAGTGACAATAATTGTTGACACTGAAAGTATCTATTACATAAGTAACGTTTGTGACAAATAACATCGTCACATAAAATATCAGTGACGAGTTCGATTGACACAAATAATTTTCATTCATAATTTAATGCGGCGACCCTGCTTGTTTCATCACTGTAGGATATTATAATTGTTATTTGTTTGTCAATGACAAGTAAAATTGTCATAGAAAACATTAATGTCCAGTTTTGAATTGACACAATTTCATCACTCATTAGTCAATAATTATTGCTTTTTCTGACAAATCCATTACACTATGTAATTTGTCACTACATTTTTTATTACTGCATTTATTTGTCACTACACTTTAATTGTCCTATTTTATTTATTATTGATTGGATTGAGGATTTATTGAAACTTACAAATTGCATCTACTATGAAAAAATGACACCTGCACACCATTATATTCACTAATAAGGAAATTCTCATTTTACCTTAGATGTAAAGTACACATATTCATATCATGGAAGACTTAAAAAAAACATATATAAAATGTTAATATGCACAAAAGCAAATTTTTCATTGAGGCATAGCATTTGGTGTACATGATTCCTTGAAAAATTATACTCTATTTCCGTCACTGTACATACTACCATATGCAAATCCTAAAGCATTACATGTCAAGTTTAGCCAAAATATGTACTAAACTTTTCCATGTCCAAGGGGGTCATCATAAGAACAAAACGTAAGTTACCAAAGCATTCCAAAATTAACTTATACTATATTTAATATTCAATTTTGTCCAGGTGACTCACTGACTGGCCCTTTGCATGTATTAATCTACCATTGTTGCTCTTTGTATGCATTCAAGAACAACCTACAAAAAGTTAAAGACAATAGATTAGCATATTGACATTGAAAAGTCAAAAGCTTTCACCTCTCCATATGTTAAATAAAAGAGGATGTGGTTGGTAATGTTTCTATAAGGCACAAAGAGATCATCATCGTACATTTAGTAGCTGTCACAATCAATGCAAATATTGGAATTATCACCTTATGAAATCTTGAAACCAAGCTTAATGAACATTGATAGAGATTCTTTTTTTTTTTAATAACATTTCTTAAAAATACTCACACCCATAACATAAAAAAAAATTATGATTAATACACAGAGTATCTTTGCCCAAAGTACTGAAAAAGAAAATTGCGGAAGAACCATATACTATGTCATGCCTCCCCAGGTCTACACTATCACCAAGCCCTACTATGGAGTTTTGGATTTACCATTCTACTCTTGGTTAAATAGCAGTCAAATTATAACTCTCCAACCAGATATATAAATATTCATTCATATACATATTCATAAATCAATTGTAAACACATATATATAAACATATATATAAAAATACACGTATATAAATATACATTCATATACACATATATACACAACCATATATGTATACATATATTTTATACACATATATATATATATATATATATATACACGCAAATATAACTTATATATATACATTATTATACATATATATACACCAATACATAAATATACTTACATGTATATAACAAATTAATACTCATTTTATACATAAATAATTATTTATATACATGTACTTATATAAAATACACTTCTACATATTTAATAAATACATACATAATATACATGTATTTTATAAATTATAATTATATTTATAACTATACAAATAAATATATAAATAAATGTATTAATAAAAATATAAATATATGTAATTGAATATATATATTTATATATATATATACATAAATTAATAAACAAATAGGTAATTTAATATATATGATTGCTTTATTTAAGAAATGCTATTTGTGGAAAATTGTCGAACTATCAATACAATATAAATACCATGTGAACAAGAAATTAACCAACATTATTCTCCATATTACATATATATATATGTAACACTCCCTTATCCAAGTCTAGGTTCCCAAGTAAGGTGAGATTACCATATATTTTTTTTGAAAAAAAATTTGATTTGCTAAAAATGTTTTTGGACAAAACCACAACAAAACCAAAATATTCTTTTACTCTTTGAGATTGTTTTGCAAGCCACACCATAATCAATAATACTTCAAAATTAATCAAAAGTATACATTTCCACACTGTAAAGGAAAATAGTATTTAAAAATATATAATATCATTGCCTAAAATATCAAACCAAATGTGGAAGAACATGGTACCACGCTGCGCCCTCCAGTCTATACCCTGCCAAGTCTCACTGTGAAGTTTTGGACTTACCTGCCACACAGGACAAACAACTATGAGTGAAAAACACTCAGTAAACAACTATATATATATATGCCAATGCCATGTCATATAGTGTAATACTGTACACCTAAAATCATCATTTTTCCCTTTTTATTTTAAACTGAATAGCTCACTCTCTTTCCGCATTTCGTGCATGAAATTCCACTCCTTTGGTGGTATGCGGGTGAACTACCATTCTGGGTGACCCACCGCTATGTGTGATTAGTGATTCATAGAGCGATTTCACAAGGTTTAAAACCATGCAGCATCATTATGCAACCACTTTGAAAACATGAAATCTCAGGGAAAAATCTTTCATTTCATATAAAACAATAAACCCCATAAATTGCTCTATAAAAATAAATGCTCATGCCACAATGTACAAGTAATACCAACAAAGCAATAAAACGCATAATTACCAAATCATTCCATCAGACAGCAGTAATTACCGAAATACTCTTGATCAAACAAACGATTCTTAAATCGTCAAACACACTAATGTAATTACAGAAAAGTCATTGACCACTTTGATAATTACCAAGATACCTCTCGGATACATGAAAAATTACCAAAATACCTCTCAATGGATAAATGGCTAATTACCATTCTACCCTCGATAAAACAACAGAAATAATAATTTCCAATGAGATACATACATACAGCCACTCCAGTACATACATATCTATCCATGCATATACGCATTTATAAACACACACACACACACATATATATATATATATATATATATATATATATATATTTATAAAATAAGTTCATAAAAATGCACACATATAAATACACATTCATAGACACATAATTTAAATAAATAAATAAATAATTTAAATAAATTATAAATAGGATATTTGAATATATATATATATATATGTATATATAAATTAATAATCAAATAGATAATTTAATATATATATATAATAATAAATTTTTGGAATTTATTAAAGACCACAATACCCCTCTAATTCTATATATTTTCAACTTAACCCCTCATATGAAAAATGACAAAAATACTCTCAATAATTTTAAAATTACAATTACATCTCTACATGTCAAATGACCAAAATGCCCATGACCTTTTTAGAAATTCCATTTATATCCTTTACATGCAAAAGACCAAAATGCTCTTAAACATTTTCAAAAATTTCATTTGTGTCCCTTACATACAAATTGATCAAATTACGCTTGTAATTTTTTAAAATACCCAAAATACTCTTTACATGTGAAAAGATCAAAATGCCCTCACATGTAAAATTTTGATATAACTTTCCTACACATGGCCGACCCCATACCCAAGCTCAAACACATTGATTTCTTCATCAATTCATCAAAGTAAGCAAGCATAACACCAAATCCATCAATCAATTCATTGAAATCATGCTTTAATCCATCAATTTCACACTTTAATTCACAATTTCCACAAAAACCTAAACCCAAGCAATTGGGGATTTAAACAATAAGCTTAATACAAATAAAATTAAGCCCAAACCATCATCACAACAAGCAAGTAAGCACCCCAACCAAGCCTTGAAAAATTACAAAGTATGGTTGCATACCTTTCTTCCAAGCAAGTAAGCACCAAAATCAAGCCTTGAAAAACCACCAAAACAATGCCAAAGAACCTCCCCAAGTGGCAGGCCCTAAACCCTTTGAATTTCCTTTGAAAATTCCTTGAATTTTGCAAGTTATCTCTCTTTCTCTCTCTAATTTTCAATTGAAAGCATGAACAATGGTGAAAAAGAAGAGGAAGAGTCGGCCAACACAAGTAGAAAGCCAATTGACAACTTAATTTAATAATAAATTAAAGTAAAAAGGTAAAAGATATTTAACTTTATTATTAAAATAATAAATAGTAAAAGTCAAACTTGGTCAAATTTTGACTTAGGGTAAAATGGATAGAAAAAGTCCCTCTACTCCTCACAGGGTGTTTCGGCCCTCATAAAATACTCAGGAAATTCAGAAGCTGCTTGTTTCGGTGAAAAAGACAGAACCGCTATTAAACCGAAAACGAGTTTGGAAATCCACAATTTTGGAAATAATAACTTAGTTATTACAACCCATGCGTCTACATGTTTCTCATTACCTACTAAATATTAACTTAATTGCTTTATTTAAGAAATGTTATTTGTAGAAAATTGTCAAATTATCAATACAATATAAATACCACGTGAACAAGAAATTAACCAACATTATTCTCCATATTGTATATATATCTATATATATAATGATAATAATAATTACTCTAATGCGCTATATCGCTTATATATAACAAGTGATTGTAATAACCAAGTTATTACTTCTGAAATTGTTGATTTTTGGATGCGTTTTCAGTTTTATCGCGGTTTTAGCTTTTTCACCGAAACAAGCAGCTTTTGAATTTCCCATACATTTTGTAAGGACCAAGAGTATCCTGTGAGGAGTCGATAAACTTTTCTAACCATTTTGCCCTTGTCAAATTTGACCTGATTTGACTTTTACTATTTATTATTTTAACAATATAGTTAAATATCTTTTACATTTTTTCTTTAATTTATTATTATTCTAAAGTTTTTAATTGCCAATTTACTTCTTGTTGGCTGACTCTTCCTCTTCATTTCACCATTTTTCTTACTTCCAATTGCAACCTAGAGAGAGAAACAAAGTTCTAAAAAGAGAAAGTGAGATAACTTGCAAAATTCAAGGAATTTTTCAAAGGCAATTCAAGGGTTTAAGGTCAGCTGCCTGGGGAAGTTCTTTGACATTGTTTTTGGTGGATTTCAAGTGTAGGAGGAGGTGATTTGCTTACTTGAGAGAGAGGTAGGCAACTATACTTTGTGATTTTTCATATAAGCATGTGATTTTATGTGATAAATGGCTGTAATCATGTGTTGATGTTATGATGATTGTTTGAGCTCAATTTGATGTGTATTGAGTTAAATGAAAAAACCTCCAATTGTTGGGGTGTAGCGTTTTGAGAAATTCATTGATTATGATTGGATTTGTTGGATTTAAATGGTTTCAATTCAAATTGATGGTGGATTAATGCATAAATCCTTATTAATTTGATGAATTGATGTGAAATGGATTAATTTTGGACATGTATAGAGGGTGGCACTATGTAGGGAAATTATGTCAAAATTTTACATGTGAGGGGCATTTTGATCTTTTCACGTGTAAATGGTATTTTGGGTATTTTCAAAACTTATAAGGGTATTTTGGTCAATTTGTATGGAAGGGATACAAATGAAATTTTAAAATTGGTCATGGGTGTTTTGGTCATTTTGCATGTGGGGACATAAATTGAAATTTTCAAAAAGGTCAAAGGCATTTTGATCATTTGACATGTGGGATATAAATATAATTTTTAAAGTTGTTGAGGATATTTTCATTATTTTTCATATGTGGGGTAAAGTTGAAAATATTTAAAATTGGAGGGCTATTGTGATGTTTATCTCCACAGTGACCTCCAATATATACCAAAATAAAAAATGTGTATAAATAATCATTTTTGTATTAAAATGGAAAATTAATTTATTATATACTTATAGGTATTTTTATATATGGGTGTATGTGTATATAAATATGTATATGTATAAATTGTATTTGGGTGCATGTATATGTGTATAAAATACATATATACATATATGAGTGTGTGTATATATATTTGTGTATATATATATATATGTATATGAATGTATATTTATATGTGTGTATTTTTATTTATGTATATATATGTGTGTGTTTATAATTGTGTTTGTAAATATGTATATGGATGTATATGTGCATATGGACTGGAGTGGTTGCATGTATATATCTGGATACTATTATATTTGGGGTATTTTGGTAATTTATATGTACTCGAGGATTATCTTGGTAATTATCAAGGTGGTCAATGTTATTTCAGTAATTACATTAGTGTGTTTGGTAATTTAACATTGTTGGTTTGAACATGGGCATTTCGGTAATTATTGATGTTGGATTGGACAGTTTGGTAATTATGTATTTTATTGTATTGCCTGATTGTACTTATGCATTGTGACATGAGTATTCATTTGCATAGAGCAATTCGTGAGATTTATTGTTTTATGTGAAATAAAAGATTTTTCCATGAGATTTATTTTTTAAAAATGGTTGCATGATGATGTGCATGGTTTCAAACCTTATTTTTAATAGCTTTGTGCATCATTGACCACATATATATTGGTCGCTCGAGTGGTTCGTCTCATAACACGTATATCAGATTTAGTACCTAAACGCGAAGAGAGAAAGGGCTATTCAGTTTAAAATGAGAGGGAAAAATAATGATTTGAGGTGTTGTGTACATGACATTGACATATGTATATGGTTGTCTACTGAGTGTTTTCACTCGCAGTTATCTGTCCTGTCTGGCAGGTAAGTTCAGAACTTCATAGTGAGACTTGGCGGGGTGCGGATTGGAGGGCGTAGCGTGGTATCATGTTCTTTCTCATTTGGTTTGATATTTTGGGCAATGATATTATGTATTTTAAATACTATTTTCTTTTACGATGTGGGTGTGTATATTTTGAATTTTATCTTAAAGTATTACTGTTTATGGTGTGGTTTGCAAAATAATATCAAAGAGTAAAGGAATGCTTTGGTTTTATTATGACTTTGACTAAAAACATTTTCAGCAAATCAAATTTTGAAACGAAAAAAAAAATCACGGTAATCACACTTTACTTGGGAACCTAGACTTGGATAAGGGGATGTTATAGTGATAATAAGAGTATAATCGACAAATTAACTCATGCGGACCTACTGAAAAATAAATATGAAAATTAATAAATAATATAAATTTATATTTATCCATATTTAATAAAATATCACGTTTATCACTCATTATATATAGACGATTTAGTACATTAAAATATATATATATATTAGATGTAAAATTAATTTGATACTCTAAATCATTTGGACCCTTCATGTAAACTTAGGATAAGAGAATTATTATATATATAAATTTCAAATATTCTAATGGTTAGTAAATGAACCAAATATATTAAATAGAACGATCGTTATGATGGCCGGATTATTTAAATATATTTTTTAAAATTATAACAATATATGATATATAAACACTAATATAATTGCAAAATCTAAATATTAATTATTTTTTAGCCCTAAATTTATAATTAATAGAGGAATGTAAGTCACAAAAATAGAGTTTACAAAAAAGTTTGAAAAACCTAGCGAACCAAATATTAATAAAAATTAATGTGACAAGAAAAGTCGAAAATTAGATATAAGTAATTAGGAAAGAAAATGAAAACAAAAAGGTAAAATAATGTACATAAGTGAAAAAATATATATATTTACAGAGTAGAAATAAAAAATAAAAAATACGGAAATTTACCTTTTAATAAATTTAACCTTTTGGCGTTTCAAACAATTTAAAAAAACACTCCTATTTCACATTCAAATTACTTAGATACCCTTTAATCATATTAAATATTTAACATTTTGACTATTCAAAGTGAATAAAAAATTAATAAAAACAATAAGATTAAAAATTTGTTATTTTTTCGTTGTGTACGTAACCTTTGCAAAAACAAATAATAAATAATAATAATAATGGATAATGTTTTTTTATTTATATATATATAGTATTTTTGCTGAAAAACAAGTTAAAGTCTTACTCTATTTGGAAGGGTATTTTGATTATTATTGGATATTTTAGGAACCTGAAAACAGAGAAGAAGGTCAAAACCTTAGGGCACCAGTGTGGTATCAGCTAAAAGCACTCTGATGCTCAAGTTAGTAATTAGACATTGAAAATAAAATAGTAGAGTTTTTATAAGGCCAAGGAGTTGCTTACCTGAGCCGGGTATTTTTGAAATATTTATAGGAAAACAGTGAGGTGTTTTAGTTTTCATATCTTATACTTCACACTCCACTACTCTACCTTTATCTAACTGCATGAGATGTAGGAGTGTGGGCAGTTACTATTACTTGTGGGATGACGAGAGGGAGCATTTTGTGGAATGTGAGAGTCATTTCCTTTATAGTTTGCTATAATTCAGCATAGTGGGAGTGGACTCCTTTTTGATTGACCTTCATAGGGGCCTTGAGCTAAATGAAAATAGGTCGTAACTGGTACATATGTGGACGCGGTTAATATGCATGCTCCCACTGTTAGTGCCTAAAATTGTGGAAGCTAACTATACAAGTGGATCCTTTAGTGGAGAGTGCATGTTTAGCACTTTCTTGGATACGTATTAGAAATATGATGGTATATAATAAATATTATAAAATACTCTATAACACTTTCTCCTAGCTATATAAATCAAATAATAGATAAAATTAAAAATAAAATTATTTAATTAATATAGCTAAATTAATATTTCAAACTATACTGCAATATTAAGGTTGAATTTAAATAAAATATGTGTATATATATACACACACTTTTATTTTAAGGATATGTAAAAGAATAAGATTTCTACATAGAGTTGATTCTATATACTAGTATGCTAAAGAAAAGTATACCCACATAAGAATGGCGCCCAAGATTCATATACTAGAATATGAGTGGTACATATAGCAATTTAATAAAATCACTAAATGAACCCCAAATAACTAGGTCGTGCATACACACCTACTATTTGCAAGGCAGAGTTTTATAGTCGTACCCTCAGCAGGCTTGTAGATGGCCTCGGCCTTTTGACCGAGTTATACATTTTTAACGACGGACAGTGTTATGCCCGTTCTTAAAAGTGCTGAAATTATGCACTCTCATCAGCACACTATATTTTCCGACGTCGTAATTTTTTGAAACGAAATACATCAAAACTAGGCATTTCAAACCAAATACATCAAAATCTCTTAAAATCAAAATCAATTACACATATATACATAATACCCATTCAATTTCAAACCTCGATCTATATTAAAAAAGAAATTTTCTTCAACTCCTTATTATGGAGGAAGGAGAACGCGGCGGTGAGGATTGAAGGAAGGAGAAGGAGTGTGTTTGAGCAAGAGAGAATAAGTAAGGGTAATTTGGGTACTTTGTTTAGGTTTTGTAAGAAATATAGGTTGAAGGGTATTTTTCCAAATTGTATTATTTTGGTGGGTATTTTTTGTCAATTTTCCTATTAATAAATAAATATATTTGTCTTAAATAATTTTTTTAATTTGTTAGTTTTAATTTTTTTATTCCCAATAATAAAATAATTAATAGTTGAATTGAACAAAGAAATATTAATATATATAAATATAGATTGATATGAAAAATATATTCAAGAAATATAAATTAAATATATTTAATTTATTTTTCCAATGAATAAAAAGTAAATATTTTATCCGACAATCTGATAGAATTTCTTATTTTTAATTAAAATAAGTTTTAATGATGGTTATATATGACCGTCATTAATTATACGGTCGGATTCGACCATATTTTAATTAAAATATGTTTTAAGGAAGGGCATATATGACCGTCATTAAACTATATTTTAATTAAAAATGAAAAAAAAATCTAACCATCCGACCGTTGGATCTCGACTGATGAAGTTTTTTTATTTTTAATTAAAACAAGTTTTGACAATAGTTATATATGATTGTCATTAATTGCATGGTAAGATCAGATCATATTTCAATTCAAATAAGTTTTAACGACGACATATATGACCGTTGTTCATTATAAGGTGGAATCCACAGTCATATCACCATCAGAAGGTCAGATTTGACTGTTTGATAGTCGAATCACTATCAAATAGTCTAATCCGAGGGTCAGATATGACCTTCAAATAGTCAAATCCGATCGTTTGATGGTCAAATCACCATCAGATTGTTGGATTTGATAGTCAAAAGGTCATATGCCACTGTTAGATGGTCGAATCACCATTATCTGACTAGATCCAACCATGTGATGGTTGAATCTGACTGTTAGATGGTCAGATCTAATCGTGTGATAGTCGAATCACCATCAGAGGGTCAAATCCGATTGTCAAATGGTTGGATCACTATCATCTGACTATCAAATCCGACCGTCAGACTATTCGATTTGGTCGAATGATGAAGATCTGACCCTTTGACCCTCAGACAATCGAATTTGGTAGGATGATGGTGATCCAACCATTTGGCGGTTAGAACCCACCATTCGACAGATGGATCCAACCTTAGCTTTTTTATTAATCATCTGATGGTAAAAAAATAACAAAATAAATAAATAAGTGTAAAAAATTTCAATGTACATACCTTATTCGATGATAGGAGTTTGTTAGATAATTTAAAAGGATAGTTTAACAAATGAGTTTGAGACAAGAACTTCAGAGAAGAGTTTGACATAAGGGATTAAAGTTTAAAATTTTACAGTGTGAGAGATTGTACAACTTATACAAGAAGCTAAAATAAATGAAATCGAATTATAGTAACAAATTAATTGAAAGAGATGGTTTTGTAGTGAATAATGTTTGAATTTAAAGAAGGGTAGGAAGGTTAATGTATAGGTCAAAAAGTTATACTTTTACTATGACAAAGAATTAAGAAGGAATTACTTATTTTATTTATTTTGACTATACGAATGATTGTACGACCATAGAACCCTTGCAAGGCATGTGGTTTATGTCTTTTGAGGTGCATATAACAATTACTAAATGCACCCATTTTTGTTTTTGTTTTAATAATGGGAGCATGGAGTAAGAAGTATAGATGGGTGCATGAGGCGAGTAGTGGCGCACAAGGTGAGCAGTGATGCACAGGGCAACCTGTGGAGTGGCAGCCAGTTGTGGTACACGGCTCATTGGCTTAGCCATGCGGCTTGGGCATTGCTCAGCTAACTTTTACCTTCTTTTATTTATTTATTTATTTTTTATTTTAAGCCTTTAAGGGCTTTTGAACTTGAGTAGATGTCTTCTATACTAGAGCTTATAGTATCATACCAAGTCACATGTTGAAAGAGGCTTATGTATTATAATGAGTGCTACGCACTTTGGATACACTGTTGGGTGCACTTGGGGATGCACTGTTGGGTGCACTCGGGGATGCACTATTAGGTGTACTAGTAAGGCGTATGGGGCGCACTTGTGAGGTGCTCTATTAGGTGCACTAAAGTGCAAGCTTGGGGTGCATTGCTATGTTAGAGGCATTATTAGGGTGCACTAATGAGGTGCACTATTAGGGTGCATTAGTGTAACACCCCCTAACCGAACTTCACAGACTCGATCTAGGAGATGCTACTTTCATAGCACGTGATGTGAAATAAGATCAATTTTTTTTCCTTTCCTTTTTACTTTGGATCCATAAAATAATATTAACTTTAATACTAATGAAATACCAGTAATATTGATATCAATAGTATTTCAAATCAATACCCACATGTAAAGAGAACTTGATAAATAGCTTGGTCTTCTAAACTTATTAAACAGAGTATTGGAGATTAAAACATAGCATAGCTTAAGAATTTGATTAACCTTGGATCATGCAGATCAACACAATTTAACACAACCTTATAGATTTTCCCAAGCCCACGTTCCATCTAATCGGTTTTTAGTGCCATTACCTACATACATAAGCAAACAAGAGTGAGTGACATGTCACCCAGTAAGTTTCACAATGCACACACACACAACGTGGAATGCTTATGCTCATTCATAAATCAATGCATACTTGCTTACTTTCAAACAATTCTTGCATAGGTAAAACCAAAACTTTTTGATTTAGTTTGAAACAAAACCACCGTTATAGAACTTTCATACACATATCCATGAGAGCTATTACCAGTTAGTAATCCATATAATTATCTCTTGAATAGTTGAGCAGTATATCCCAAGGAACTTCAAACCACCAAGAGGCATATGTGCGTAAGTGGGGTAAAAAGGGACAACTTGCATCTTAACCATGCAAGCACAAACCATTGCCAATAACTTCAGCCAAAGAGCATTAGTCATACCCTCATTGTGATCCTTTATGAGTCCTCCCACATATACAAATTTATCTACATGTGCCCATGTAAACCTTACAAACTTTGTCAGATCCATAAAAATCAATTCTTCTCTTATGCGGTTCCATACATACATACAAAAGCTCCATAATAATTTGTCCATATTTGCCTACAAGGTATTTCCTTTGAAAACATAGTTTGCTTTTCAATAAATCTTGATGTTGTGCATTTTTTGTAAAACTGGATATTATATTCATATTTGAATGCACATGCTCATGCTTACATACTTGTGATCACGCATACTTGTTTCATAAACTAAAAACCAAGTGTACATGCATTCATCAACCCATCATATCCAAAATATATATTTATGGGCAAATTATCATAATAAATGCTTATATAGGTTTTGACCATCTTCAATCACAACTAATACAATCCATACCACGCATACACTTATATTTCTATTTGTTTTTATAAATTTCAGCAAGCTATTTTCGTAGAAAAATTCACAAGTACATGCATAACAATAAATTTAAGCAACAATTAATCAATCTGGCTATATATGATCTCATGTTATGAAGTATCAAAATTTCCAGCAAGCATCACTTACTCCAAAACATAATTTTGACATGATTTTAATATCATGTATACAAATGCCCAGAAAATTCCAGTAATATAATTTAGATTCAAACCTAATTGTTGTTCTTGTTAAACCAATTTACAACTATCAAAATTCATTCATTACTAAATATAATTAGCCTTGATTTAATATCTAATATGAATAGAAATTCGATCTTGTCATATATAAAGGGTTCAACCATATAAAGGTTTAGGTTCTATTTATATTTTTGTAAAAATCAATACTTTTCGTGTATATCCAAGTGATTTTTCATAAAATAATGAAACCCTTACATAGATCAAAATTTTCAGCACATACTAACCCATATTATCATGCATAAATTCACCAATTAAATCCATAAAAATATTGAAGAAGAAGAGAGATTCAAAACAAATAAGAACATATAACAAATAGTTGTGAAACTTACCTTGAATCTTCAAAAACCTTGAAAAATCCTTGCTTAATCTCATAAAATTTCTCTTAGTTTTCTTCAGGGAGTTTCAACACTTAGAGGAGAAGAGAATTGTAAAAAAAATTTCCTCTTAGATGCCTCTCAATTTGAAGACAAAACCTAGTCAAAACTTGCCTTATTTTATAACTTTTACTTTCCTTATTTCATATAAGGAAAATATCAATCACATAATTGTCAATTTATGCTAGTTAAAAATTAATAATTTAAATATCAAATACACACATAAATGGGTGTCAACCATAGGGACACATACATGCTGGCACAAGCTAATTTTACACACACATAGAAACTAAAAAATTAGTGTTCAATTCAGCAACGTGTCAGGCGCCTGTCACTGCACCTGACATGCACGAATTACAGAATTGCCAAGTTTCGAACAATGTTAGGCGCCTATCATTGCACCTGACATTGCACCTGATACTCTCGAGTTTAGGGGAAAAAAGATGGCGAACTTTGAACCATATCAGGTGCCTGTCATTGCGTCTGACATACTTTGACTTTGTGTCCACGTAATGTTTCACAAAAACTTACTTTTGTATACCTGTGCTCAAGTATTCAAGTGCAATTTCACTAATAAATTTACTATCACATAAATTTTGGAGGTGGTTATTACAGTTCACTTCTCATAAAAAGAAATTTTGTCCTCGAAATTTGCTCTAATAGGAAATAAATCTTACTATAAAACAAACTCAGGTATTTGGATTTCATTTCATCCTCCTGTTCCCATGTTACTTCTTCCACAACATGGTTCCTCTAAAGAACTTTAACCAAAGGAATGGTCTTAGTCCTTAGCACTTGATCTCGTCAATCTAATATTTCCACCGGCTTTTCTTCATATGTAAGATCCTCTCTCATTTCTAGCGGTTCAAAATCTAACACATGCGATGAGTCATGAATACACTTTTTCAGCATAGATACATGAAACACATCATGTACACTTGATAAGTTCGGTAGCAAAGCCAGTCGATGCGCCAATTCACCAATCTTTTCCAAAATCTTAAACAGTCCAATGCATCGTAGACTTAACTTTCCTTTCTTTTCAAACCTCATAACACATTTTATTGGTGCTACTTTAAAAAAGACCTTGTCTCCTACATCAAAACTCAGATCCTTCTGTCGATTATCAGTATAAGTCTTTTGTCTATCTTGAGCAACCTTCACTCTTTGTCGAATTCTACTTATGACTTCACTTGTCTATTGTAGAATCTTAGGTCTAAGTAACTTTCTCTCACCTTCTTCATCTTAATGAGATGGAGATCAACACTTTGTCCCGTACAAAGCTTCGTAGGGTGCCATGCTAATAGTTGTTGTTGTACACGAAGTCCACCAGTGGTAGATATTTCTTGAAAATCTAGCATACAACTGCGCAACACATCTTTAAGTGTTTGAATCGTTCTTTTTGATTGACTGTCAGACTGAGGATGAAAAATAGTACTAAAGTTCAACTTCGTTCCCATAGCCTTTTGCAGACTCTTCCAGAATAAAGATGTGAACCTTAGATCACAATCAGACACAATCGAAATAGGCACCCCATCAAGTCTCACAATCTTGTCAACATAAAGTTGTGCCAACTTTTCCATAGGATGCTTCACACGCATAGGTAAGAAGTGAGTAGACTTAATAAGTCGGTTCACTATTACCCATATTGCATCGTTACCATGTTGAGACAATGGTTATCTCACAACAAAGTCCATGGCGATATTTTTCCACTTCCATTCAGAAATTATTAGAGGTTTAAGTATATTAGAGGGTCTTTGTTGCTCTATCTTCAATTGTTGACATGTTAAATATTGCTCCACTAGCATCACTATATCCTTCTTCATACCATTCAACCAATAAACTTTGGCAATGTCTTTGTACATCTTAGTAGCTCCAAGATGTACTGTGTAAAGTATACAATGAGCCCTCACCAAGATCTCCCTCTTAATCGCTTCAACACTAGGTATGCAAAGATGACTTTCAAATTTTAGAGTTCCATCTCCAGCGAGATTAAACTCAGGCCTTTTTCATTGAATAACTTCTTCCTTGATCTTCTTCAAACTTACATTAATAGAACAACAATCTTTTAAAAGCCTTCCACAAACTTTCGGTAGTAACCAGCTAAACCTAGGAAACTTTGAGCTTCTCCCACATTTGACGGTCTTTTCCAATCTTGCACAGCCGCAACTTTGGTCGAATCAAATTGTATCCCTTCCTTAAACACGATATGACCTAAGAAAGAAATCTTCTCAAGCCAGAATTTGCACTTCTTGAATTTGGTATAGAGTTGCTTCTCACGTAATCGTTGTAACATAGCTCTTAGATGTTCTTTATACTCCTCAATACTTTTGGAATAAACCAGTGTATCATCAATGAAGACAATAACAAGCTTATCCAAGTAGTCATTGAACACTCGATTCATCAGATACATGAAGGCAGCAGGTGCATTAGTTAGTCCAAACGACATAACCAAAAACTCATAGTGCCCATATCTTGTTTTGAAAGTACTCTTCGGTATATTCACCTCTTTTATCTTCAATTGGTGATAACTAGATCGAAGATCAATCTTTGAGAACAAGCTAGCACATTGTAATTGATCGAATAAATCTTCAATCCTTAGTAATGGATATTTATTCTTGATTGTCATGCGATTCAATTCTCTATAATTAATGCACAGTCACATTCATCCATCTTTGTTCTTCACAAACAAAACAGGTGCTCCCCATAGGGAAACACTTGGTCGAATGATACCTCGTTCCAGAAGTTCTTGCAGTTATTCCTTCAACTCTGCAGGTACCATCTGATACGATGCCTTAGATATTAGTGCAGTTCCCGGTAAAACATCGATAGTAAACTCCACCTTTCGATCAGGTGGCAACTATGGTAGGTCTTCAAGAAACACATATAGAAATTCATTCACAATCCAGACATGTTGAGGGCCTTCAACATCCGTATTCATATTATGAACCACAAAACCTTGACGGTCTTTTCGTAAACTTCTCTGTGCTTGTATTGCAGAGATCAATCGTAGCAAAGGGTTAACCTTCATACCCTTGAAGTTGAAATAATACCCATTAAGTGGACGAAAGAGAAATCGCTTCTCTTGACACACGATTTGAGCTCTATTTCCAGACAAATAGTCCACATCAAAAATAATATCAAAATCATACATATCAAGCACAATCAAATCCACAAGTATTGTGTTGCTTCCAATGGAAACCTCACAAGACTTAAATACAGAATTAATACACATACTAACACCTAATGGTATTGCCACTTGAAATACATAATCTAAGGTTCAAAGGAATGCATAGATCTTGAATCAAACAAAGTGTAAGTCTTGAGATTACCCAATTGAACCATACCTGCAACAACAAAGGGGTCTTTCTCTGCCTCATTACGAGTCAGTGCATACATTCGTCCTTGATTCAGTTTCTACTCCTTAGGAGCTTCCAGACAATCATGAGCCATGTGTCCAATCTTTTCATACCTAAAACATCCGCCAGTCTTCTTGAAACACTATCCAGAATGATACTTCTTACATATAACACACAATGAGAAATCCTTTCTTTCACCATTATACTTATGCTTTTTCTCTCCACCCTAACGTCCATGTTGCTTCCTCTTGTTATTATTCTAAGACTTCTTTTTGTTGTTCACTAACTTAATCTCAGTTACAAAATCATCCTTAGTTATAATATGGGCCCTTTCTAACACCTTAATATAGGTACTGAGTCGTAGCATGGCTATAGCTTTGTAGAGATCAGGTCGTAGACCTGCTTCAAAATGTCTTGCCTTACGTTCTTTGGTGTCCACCAAGTGTGGTATATACCTTGACAACTCATCAACTTTCTGCTCATATTCTACAAAGAATAGATTTTGTTCAGTCAAGCGAATGAACTCCGCTTCCTTCTCATTTCTCTTCACAAATCGAAAATACTTTTTAAAAGATAACTTCTTCAACCTAGCCCAAGCCACTAGGTTTTTTAGCAGTAACATAGGTCCTCTTTGTTAAATCTCACCAATGACTTGTGCCTTTACTAAGCGTAAACATAGCACAAGTAACTTTTTGCATCACGGAACACGTCATTAACATGAAAATCTTCTATATTTCCCTTATTCATTCTTCAGCATGCAATGGATTTGAAGATTATTCAAATGGCGGTGGGTGTACTCTTCGGAAATGTTCCACTACATTTGTAATCCCATCTTGTTGTACTTGGTTTTGTGCAGCCATATTCATCATTGCTTGAAGGAAATTTTGCATCATTGCTTCAGTATTACTTCCCTCACTAGGACTCATTGGTAATACTATCTAAAGAAAGAAAACACGTATAACTTAAATATAATCACTACATTATGCGGCCACATAACATATATTTCTTTTCTTTAAGCAACCACACACAATTTGTACCTAATTATATAGAAGAAAATATCCATACTTTATTAAGAAACCAAATAACATTTAACAATGTTTATCACATTGAAGTGATTCAAGTCAGCCCATAAACATCTAACAACTGAAAAGAAAGCTCTAAGTAAGTTTAGGAAAATAAATCCTAACAACTGGTAGCGCATCTCTAAACAAGCCGAAAGAGGTTCTCCTTCCTCAAACGGTAGCGCATCTCTAAACCCACACACGTATTCTCATACTATAACTTGTTGTTCTTCGTCAAGCATCGTATCAAATGCAGCATCCCATTTGCGCTTGTTATCCTTCAATTCATCTTCTTGGTCAACTTTCTTTGAATCACTTAATACGATAGGATCGTCCTTTGAACTTTTCTTAGGATGACAGCATCACTTACCTCACCGGAAGAGCAAACAATCTTTCCTACCATCTTTACAAATAAAACACATAGTCTTAAAACATATTCATGTAAAGATAATCATGTAAAATAAACATAAAGTGTGTACCTTCTATTGCAAAGGGGTTCTCGACTTGCATGATCCAAATACATTTTAAATGAGCTATAAGTGTTTTAGAAAAATAGGGTTTGAAAGAAACAGGATTTGAAAGAAACTTGGCTCTGATACCAATAGCTGTAATACCTCCTAAACGAATCTCGCAGACCCGATCTAGAGGACGCTATTTTCATAGCACGTGACATGAAATAAGACCAATTTTTTTTTCTTTCCTCTTTACTTCAGATCCATAAAATAATATTATACGAAATACCAGTATTATCGATATTTATAGTATTTCAAGTCAATACCCACATGTAAAGAGAACTTGATAAATAGCTTGGTCTTATAAACTTGAGTATTGGAGATTAAAATAAAGCATAGCAGAAGCATTTTATTAACCTTGGATCATGCAGATCAACACATCCGAACACCACCTCGTAGATTTTCCAAGCCCACATTCAATCTAATCAGTTTTCAGTGCCATTACCTACATACATAAGCAAACAAGAGTGAATAACATGTCACCCAGCAAGTTTCACAATGCACACACACAACGTGGAATGCTTATGCTCATTCATGAATCAACGCATACTTGCTTACTTTTGAATAGTTCTTGCATAGGTCAAACCAAAACTTCTTGTTTTAGTTTGAAACAAAACCACCATTGTAGGACTTTCATACACATATCCAAAGGAGCTATTGCCCGTCTGTAATCTGTAGAATTATCCCTTGAATAGCTGAGCAGCACATCCCAATAGACTTCAAACCACCAAGAGACATATGTGCATAAATGGGGTCAAAAGGGACAACTTGCATCGTATCCATGCAAGCACAAATCACTGCCAATAACTCCGACCAAAGAGCATTGGCCATACCCTCATTTTGATCCTCAATGAGTCCTCCAACATACACAAATCCATCTACATATGCTTATGAACCCAAAAAACTTGGTTGGATCCATAAAAACCAAGTCTTCTCTTACTTTGGTTTTCAATAAATCTTGATGTTGTGCATTTCTTGTAAAACTGAATTTCATATTCATGTTTGAATGCACATGCTCTTACATACTTGTGATCACGTATACTTATTTCGTAAACTAAGAAACTAAGTGTGCATGCATTCATCAACCCATCATATCCAAAACTTATATTTCATGGCAGATTATCATAATAAATGCTTATATAGGTTTTGGCCATCTTCAACCATAACTAATATAATTCATACCATGCATACACTTGTATTTCTATTTATTTTCATAAATTTCAATAAGCTGTTTTCGTAGAGAAATTCACAAGTACATGCATAACGATAAATTTAGACCACAATTAATCAAACTTGCCATTTATGATCTCATGTTATGACGTACCAAAATTTTCAGCAAGCATTACTTAATCCAAAACATAATTGTCACATGATTTGAACATAATAGCGTGTATACAGACGCCTAGAAAATTCCAGAAACATAATTTAGATTCAAACCTAATTGAAACAAGAATACTCAATGAATCATCAAGTTAATATGCCCAGAATTTTCCAGCAATCAATAACCCTTCATGAATTGATTTAAGGCACATGTATCATAAGAAAATTGTTGTTCTTATTAAACCAATTTACAACTATCAAAATTCATTCATTACTAAACATGATCAACCTTGATTAATGCCCAATATTAATGGAAATTCAATCTTGCCATGTATAAAGGGTTGGGCCATATAGAGGTTTAGGGTTCTATGTGTATTTTTGTAAAAATCAACACCTTTCATGTAAATCCAAGTGATTTTTGGTAAAACATTAAAACCCTTGTATAGATCAAATTTTCAGCACACACTAACCCATATTATCATGCATAAATTTACCAATTAAATCCATAGAAATATTAGAGAAGAAATGAGATTCAAAACAAATAAGAACGAGTAACAAATAAATGTGAAACTTGCATTGAATCTTTGAAAACCTTGAAAAATCCTTGATTAATCTTACAAAATTTCTCTTAGTTTTCTCTAGGGAATTTCTACACTTAGAGGAGAAGAGAATTGCATAATTTTTTTCCTCTCAGATGCCTCTTAATTTTTTTTAAAAAATTCTGGTCGAAACTTGTCTTATTTCATAGCTCTTACTTTCCTTATTTCATATAAGGAAAGTATCAATCACATAATTGTCAACTTACGCCAATTAAAAATCAATAATTTAAATATCAAATACACACATAAATGAGTGTCAGACACCTGTCATTGCGCCTGACATTGTGCCTGACATACTCTAACTTTGTGTCCATGTAGTGCTTCACAACATCTTACTCGTGTACACCTGTGCTCAAGCACTCAAGTGAAATTTCACCAATAAATTCACCATCACATAAATTTTGGAGGCAGTTATTACAAGTAGGGTGCACAGTTGGAATGTATTCAAGTGCACTATTGGGATGCATTTGTGAGGTGCACTAAGGTGCACTCTTAAGGTGTGTTGATTGAGTGGTTAATGCACATTGGGTACGATTTGTACCCTGAAGTAAGGTGCCCCGAGTTTACTGCACGGTTGGGGTAGAATGAGATGTGCTTATGAGGTGCACTAGGGTGCACTCTTGGGGTGTGTTGACTATGTGTTTAATGCATATTAAGTGCGGTTTATACCCTGAAGTAAGTGCCCCTAGTTTGGTGCATGTTTGGATGCACTAAGACACACTTGTAATGTGAACTAGGGTGCACTCTTGGAGTGTGTTGACAGAGTGCTTAATGGACATTAGGTGCGATTTATATCTAAAAGTAAGGTTCCCCTAGTTTGGTGCACAGTTGGGGTGGACTAAATACACTTGTGAGGTGCACCGGGGTGCACAGTTGAGGTGTGTTGATTGAGAGTTTAGTACACATTGGATGCGATTTACACCTTAGGATATGCCTTTGCCTTGTCCAGCTTTGAGCAAAAATGGAAGTTCACTATTTAGAAATATTTGCACATATTATAGAAGTTAAAGACTTTAAATTAAAAGATAAATGTAAACTTGTAAGTGTAACTAATTATTGTGATGTAAAGTACTCACTTATAGGAAAACTAAATAAACATTAAGTACTCAAGCACATTAAAGGCAGACATGTATGTGTCTATGTTCAGGTTAAAGAATCTCAAATGAGGTGTTTATCCTATCAGATTGTTGAGGAGAAAATTGATCGTCTTCTACTACAAACTTTCCTAAGCAAGCTCTCTGAATTAGAGACTCAATTTTATCTTTCAAAAAAACACAATTCTCTGTATTGTGGCCATGATTTTTGTGGAAGCAATAGTACTTGCTTCGATTTCTTTTTTTCTAAACAAGTCTTTAGCTTCTCAAACCATTTTAGGAGGTTTTGATCCTTGATTTGCTTAAATTCCTAATCAGGAAAGGTAGTCAACGGAGTGTATTGTTGGAAATGTCCTTCAAGACCCTTTGGTGACCTACCTTCCCCTAGTTCATTTTTGCTCACACTAGGAACTTTCTTTCTTTTTTCTCCTGATTTTGTCATCTCATCTCGTCTTGCGCTCATTAATGCCTCAGCATTTGCATACTTTTGTGCATGACACATCAGTCCTAAGGATCATTCTTCCTAAGTGACCATAACAGTTTGCTTGGTTTCAAATCGGCCATCATGACACTCAGCATCATGTCATCACTGCAGCCAACTATGCGGAGAGTTTCCTTCCTGAAACGTATGATATAATCCTTTAAGGTTTCATCTCTTTCCTGCTTGACAATAAAGAGGTACAATTTTGGCATCTTTAGTAGCTCTAAAGTGAGTAACAAAAGCTTGACTTAACTACAAAAAATAAGAGATAGAACCTGATTTAAGTAGCCTTTACCACTGGCGAGTAGTTCCAAAAAGTGTGAGCAGGAAGCCTTTGTATATTGTCGACCCTATTGTACCATGCAATTCTGTATAGATACAATAACTCTCTAAATGTTGGATTGGGTCTTTACTCTATTATAGGATGGAAACTATGGCATGATGAATTTGGAAGGGAAAGGAGCTCATAGAACCTCCTCAATGAATGATGATTCTAGTTCATCCAGATCTGTCAGGTTCTTGGATCAGCCAGCAACTTGGATGTCATAAAGTTGTTTCTTTAGCTACTGGATTTCTTTCTCCACCATGTTTAAGGGTACCTTCCTCGCCCATAGTACCTTGTCCAAAGAGTTTTCCTTGATTTCATCCATTGCTTCCTCAAGTATGCCTCAAACTCTTACACGTTCAGTGTCCATTAAATGATGCAAATCCTCTCCTGCCTATAAGCGACATGGTTAATGTTAATCCTCTTGATTGCTTCTTTCTTTATGACTAGATGCACTTTGAGTCACCTTAGCATCCTGATGGTCATTATAAAAGCCAACTTGGCCACTATGAGCAACTTAGTGATCATTAAGCACATCTGCCCCAGAAAGACCCTGTAGAGGATCTTGTATCCTATGGTTAGGCCTCTGGTCTCCAGTAGCCTCTTAAGGGAGGTACTTAAGGACCTGTTCAACGCTTTACGCAAGAATTTCCACATTATTCTCGAGGTTGGCAAGGCGTGAAACCATAGGTGCTGTAGTACGGTATCTACGTGGTATATTATTCGTTACAGTTAGTGGATATGAGTCTCAAGATTGAGGAGGTTAAAAAGGGGGTGGCGACTCTAAAGTTCGTTTCCTTTGCCTAGGAGCTGAAGAAGTTTCAGACTCATTGTCAAATGCCATTTAGCCCTTTAGTAAGCTTGAAGAGCTTTTTCAATCTGGAATATGAGTTTTTTCCAAAGATAGCATCAAATGTTTTTGTTAAAAAATAAGTTAAAGCCTACTTTGAAAACCTAAAAATAGAGAAGAAGGTTAGAACCTTGGGCCACTGGTGTGGTACTGGTCAAAGGCACTCCGAGCTCAAGTCAATAATCATATCATAAAAATAAAATATCAGAGTTTTTGTAAAGCCAGAGAGTTATTTATTCGAGCTAGGTGTTTTTGGGATATTTACAAGAGAACAGTGAAGTGTTTTAGTTCTCATATCTTGTGATTCATGCTCCATTACTCCACTTGTATCTAACTGCTTGTGATGTAAGAGTGTGACAATTTCTATTACTCGTGCGATGACGAGAGGGAGCATTTTGTGGAATGTGGGAGTCATTTCCTCCACAACTTTCTATAATTTAACATAGTGGGAGCAGACTCTTTTTTGATTAACCTTCACAGGGGCCTTGAGCTAAGTGGAAATAGGCTATAACTGGTACAAATGTGGGTGTGGTTAATATGCATGTTCCCACTTTGAAAATATGAGAGCTTTTCTCTTGTAGTGCCTGATATTGTGGAAGCTGACTGTAAGAGTGGAACCAATTATAGAAAGTGCATGTTTAGCACTTTCTTGAACACATATTAGAAATTTGAGGGTATAAAATCTTTAAGTAACGTGGGTGGCAATTAAAAGTGCATGTTTCTTCATATTTTTGTGGTTATGATTATGATGGATCTTAAAGGTCCCAAATGACATTCTCTTGTGGTTAAGGTTATGATGGATCTTAAAGATCCACATTAACTATGGTAGGATGTTCATACTAATTAGTCTGTTTATGGTAGTGACATTGTAGGCCAAATAATTATATCAACAATGAGAGACACAGAAGCTTGACTTTGCACGACGGGTGGACTCAGTATAAATGAAGCATTTCACATGGCAAAGAAACTATAAACCCCATCATTTTCGAAGAAAAATAGCATTATACATACATACATACATATATATATATATATATATATATATATATATATATCAACATTTGGAGAGTTCAGAAAGCTACTACAAACTGTATTTTTCTATTAAACTGATGCAACTAAATAAAGTGTATACCTATTAATGTTGCTTTTATATCTATGTTAAATGTGATCTCTGTTTCTTCTTTTCTTTCGAGTCTTTTTGAAGACAAAGTAGAAGACTTAGACTTGAACTACTTTTTTGACATTAATATAGAACATTTATAAGTTTAGGAGATCACCAAGACCTTACTGGTTACTTGTCTGAATTTCACTATTGTAGTCTTCTCAAGTCGTGCTTGGCACATAGGATAAGGGGAGATGGGATGAGATGTGAATATTAAAATATTATATAGTTATCCAATCGGGTGTTTAGTTTGGTTTTTAAGACAAGGGGATGAGAAATCCTAGATTTGACTTATCCTCCCTTATTGCCTGTAAGCTTATCCCACATCTTCCTATGGATTTGGCCAGATACGAGGCATAAAAAAAAATAAATAAACATTTCACTGAAGAGGCATCATTTGGCCAAACGGCCGGGGGTACCTTCCCTCTTCACAAAAGCATCCTCGACCAAACAGCCAAGGGTGCCTTCCCTCTTTATAATGAAGCACCCTCGGTCAAACTGTAGATGGTCTCAGCCGTTTGGTCGAGGATTCCTTCAATCTTCACAAATATATATTTTAAAAATTCTTGTACAAATTAAATTTTTTAAAAATATATATATATATTTTTATCTCATCCTATCCCTTTGTACACCAAACAGAGGATATGTAATTTTATTTTTAATCTCGTCAACACCAAACATAAGATAACATTATTCTCATTTCATGATTTCCTCTTTCAACTCATCCTCTCTCATCTCATCCTCTTCTATCCTTACATATGCTACATACCAAACGTGCCCTTAAGACATTATTGATTCGGTAAATTGAAACTTAAATAGTGAATTCATTTTTTAAAATATTAGGTAGATGAGGAACTAAGGAAAAATTAAATAAATAATTTAAATTAAAAGAAAATTGAAGTCATATTCTCCAATTAATTTGGATTTCTTACCTATAACTTAAGTAAAACTAAAAGGAAAAGTTAAATAATTAAGGTAACAAATTACTTTTTGAAATTTGACAAAATAACATTATTGGGTAACATTATTATTTACTTGACAAAATAACAAATACGGGTAAATTTATGTAATTATCACCTAATATTATGTAACGTTATAGTAATAGTATTATTATGTACTTAATAAAATTATATTTATTTCTATCATTATTGAAATAATTATATCATTCACTCGTACAAATCTTAACAAACGGTCTACTTCCATCTACTTCTTCACAAGAGAAAACTTTCTAAGCATTTTTTAAAACCACACAGAAGAAGAAAAATAAAATAAATAAAATACAACTCGTAAAGCCTTTATATATATATATATATACTGAGAATTCCCTTGCCAGCAACCCCTTGCCCAACCTCTTGTTCACAAATGTACTGCAAAAAGAATGCAACATTGCTAGATAAACGGAGAGAAACGAAATGTATTTAATTTAAATTGAGACTTACATAAATGTTTAAGAAAATATAATTAATTTAGAGCTAGCTTTGTTAATCACTTCGCTAGCTAATTCTCAAAAGTATATATTAACAGAAAAATTGAGCTGGCTTATGTTATTGCAAATATATAAAAAGATATTAAAAAGAAAAATTACCTTCATCAATGGATGAATTCCACATTCACCAGAGTCCGTAGAAATACCTTCCAGAAAAACTTTTCCAAAGCTCAAGATGTTTATTTTAGAAGTTGCAGATGTTTGGTTTTTATATATATTGATCCATTGACCTTGCGTAAAGGTATTTTTTTCATCAGACCGTCTAGTACGTTTTCAAGCATTTTTTTCCGTGTAAATTGTGAAAATTTAGGATTTAATAATTAATCCATTTATCTACTGTATGTAAGCTGCAGATGTTATATATCGTTTATTTATATATAGTGAGTGAGAAAGTATTGAATGTACAAAATATCTTCTAAATATAAGATATTTTGGCGATGCAAGGAATCCGAAGTTATATTCACCAAAGTTGTGGTTGCAAATTGTGGATTGAGTAGTAGTGAAGATAAGAGAAAAATCAATGGTTTCGGCCCTTTTGGTCTTCGTAGCCTAGAATGTGAATTATTGATTTCAAATTAGAGAAAGCTTCATATGTTTCGTCTTAATATACATTGACCCATTGACTTGGCTTGCCGTGTACATGGAGGGTGGTGGCGACGGCATGCTTGTGGAAGAGAGTGAAATTACGAGGGTTTTGGTCTTATATGTATGACCTACGTGCATATTTCTCACTACGCCTAATTGCATGCAGTTTAGGTTAGAGACTTTGAGATGGACCTATAAATTAGTTACGTCAAGCACGCAGTTTACTTGTTCGATTGATTGCCTTTAAATTAATTCCTCTAATTTTGTCCTTTTGATATATTTGGCTTTTTTGGATTAATATATTCTGAACTTTCTGGATGTTGATTTTGTAGAGATTCTTTGAGCTTAATTAGACATAATTATGGGGATTGTAGAGCTGTAGAGTTGACCCATGGTAAATTGTACTAGCTAGAGTTGACCGTCTGATTTCCAACAGATTATAGAAATTAATTGTTTTGTATTATTTGAAGTAGGTTTGTATTCTATATACTGTACCGTTGCTTATTTGGTAAATTGTTTTGTATCCTAGCCTCTCAAAATCTTGCATCGAATCCTTCTTAATCAAACCCATGAACCAATATTTGGAGATCAACTTGAATATTTGCTGATTTTGCATCTTTTAATTATTATTTTTTCTGTATTTCTAAAACTTAAAAATCATTTCACCAATGGTTCAACTTATTAATACTGCTAATATATAGTGGTTTTGGAAGCTTATGCTTGAGGCATGCAAGGATAGTGAGTGGAAAAAATTTTAAAATTAAAAAGATTAGGATACATATCTTTATTCTATATAAAGTGTGGTCATTAAAATTCTTATGGAAAAATATTGAAATGGATGTTGCATAAACATGAAAATTTATTTATGAAAAAAAAATATTATTTTGATCTTAAACATGAAAAGCCTAAGTCTCAAAATACTGCGCAACGCTACAATATTGGCTTATGTTTCAACATTGTCAAGATAAAACTTCTTTATGTTTAAACACTTATACGACCAACATTGTTTTCTTTCACCTTGATCAGAAAATTATCCCACTGATATTTTCTTTTCTTATGCATCATAAAAATAAAACCAAAAATACATCATCTCATGGCAAATCACAACAAAATCCACAAAATGTAGAGAGATAAATGATCGGATAAAACAAATTAGTGTATTCAATTTAGATTTTTAAAGATTATTTGCAATTTAAAAATTTGGATGTATTCAATTGAGATTTTTAAAGACTTTATGAAAGTCATGATATATTCAATTAACAAGATGTATTTAGTCAAGACTTTAAAATACTTCATTTAAAAAGTTTGAATGTATTTAATATAACATACTCTTACCCAAGCCTAAATTCCTAAGCAAGGTGTAGTTACTATTTTTTTTTTCTTTTTCTCTTCAAACATAAACTCGATTTATATTAAAAAACAATTTTGGACAAAATCATGTTAGTATTAAACTATTCTTTACTCCTTTGAACCATTTTACCAAACCACACCAAATAAGTCTATATTACTTAAAATATTTAGAGAAATACTCAAATCCACACCGTAACAGAAACGTATTTAAATACGCAGAGTATCTATACTAAAAAATACAAAATACAGAAGAACAATGTACTATGCTATGCTCTTTAGATCCGCACCTCCACCAAGCCCTACTACTGTATTTTGGATTTACCTATCATACAAAACAAATAACGGTGAGTGATGAGCACTCAGCAGGTAACCCAAATGTATATGCCGATGCAATGCCATGTGGTGTAATACCATACACATAAAATCTTAATTTTTTCCTTTTTATTTCATAAACCAATTAGCTCACTTCCATTCTGTGTCTCGTGAGGCCCACATACTCATATGTGGTCGACAAGTTTATCTCACACTCTCACGGAACCCACATGCATCCTAGTGGTTGGCGGTTGAATCATCATTCCGGAAAAACCCATATACCGTGATGGTCAGTGATTCAAAGATATACTTAAACAGGGTTTCAAAACCAAGCACACAAAGATGCAACCATTTTAAAAATATAAACTCTTAGGGAAAAATCTATTATTTCACATAAAACAATAATGAATCGTTCTATGCAAATGTATGCACATACCTAAATGCGTAAATACAACCTACCAAAGCAATAAAACACATAATTACCGAACTATCCCACCTGACAGCGATAATTAACGAAATGTCCATTCTTAAATCAATGATTAACAAATACCAATCAAATCAATATAATTACCGAAATATCACTGGCCCTTTTAATAATTACTAAAATAAGCCTCGAGTACATAAAAAATTACCAAAATAGCCCCTAATGCAAATGGTCAATAACCAACCTACCCCTGGTTAAATAGCAATAAAAACACATTCTCCAACCATATACATATATATACAAACACCCAACTATATACATAAGTAAGACTTAATAACAATAAATAGCATATATTTACATTTAATTATGACTTTTAAAATCTATTTAATCATGAGTTTAAAAGACTTTTACATATTTAAAAAGTTTGGGTATCATGAGGTATTTAATTAAGATTTTTATAAACTTTTAAAAAGTTTTAAAAAATCATGAGGTATTTAACTGTAAGTTTTTAAAAATCCTCAAAGTTTACATGTTTTCAACTTAGACTTTATTTTAGTTTGAGTGTATTTAATTATTACTGTTAAAAATTTTCTAAAGTCATGAGATATCTAATTAAGACTTTTATAAACTTTTAAAAAATTATGACATATTTAATTATAACTTTTTAAAAATCCACAAAATCTATATGTATTCAATTTAGACTTCACAACAATGACTTTTATAAACTTTTGTAGACTTTTAGGTGAAAGGTAGATGAGGAACTAAGGAAAGAAAAAAAACATAATATGCTAAAAATTATATAAATAATTTAAATTAAAAAAAATTGAAATCTTATTCTCCAATTAATTTGCATTTCATACCTATAGCTTAAATAAAACTTTTCTTTTTTTTTTTTTTTTAAAAAAAGTTAAATATTTAAGGTAACAAATTAATTTTTGAAATTTGACAAAATAACATTATTGGGTAACATTATTATTTACTTGACAAAATAAAAAATACAGGTAATTTTCTGTAATTATCACTTAATATTATTTAACGTTATAGATATAGTATTATTATGTACTTAAGAAAATTATATTTATTTATATCATTATTAAAATAAAGTATATCATTCACTCGTACAATCTTAACAAACCGTCTACTTCCATCTACTTCTTCACAAGAAAAAACTTTCTAAGCATTTTTTAAAACCACAGAGAAGAAGAAAACTAAAATAAAATAAAATACAACTAATAAAGCCTTTATATATATATATATATATATATATTGGGAATTCCCTTGCCAGCAACCCCTTGCCCAACTTCCTGTTCACAAATGTACTGCAAAAAGAACTCAACATTGCTAGATAAGCAAAATGTATTTAATTTAAATTGAGTCTTACATAAATGTTTAAGAAAATATAATTAATTTAGAGCTAGCTTTGTTAATCATTTAGCTAATTCTCAAAAGTATATACTAACAGAAAAAACTGAGCTGGCTTATGTTATTGCTATTGCAAATATATAAATAGATATTAAAAAGAAAAATTACCTTCATCAATGGATGAATTCCACATTCACCAGAGTCTATAGAAATACCTTCCAACAAAACTTCTCCAAAGCCAGCTTGACCTTCTTGAGAGGGTGACATGACCGATGACTGTTGCAACCACAAATCCACATCCATATCCCATTGCTACCACTTTCCAAGTAAAACCATTTTCTGATTCTTCTTCATCATCTTTGCGCAGGAAAGGAATTGGTGTGTCCGTATTTTCACATTTCTTTGGCAATTGAGAGCCACATAATCCTGGGTTTCCTTCGAAAGATGAATACGAAAATGTATCCAATTGTGTGCCTTGTGGTACTGGGCCTTCGAGTGTATTGTGGGAAAGGTTTAAATACTCAAGAAATGTGAGATTTGCCAACTGTTGAGGGATTCTACCAGAAAGCTTGTTTCTCGAAAGATCCAGTGATTCAAGCTCACTCAGATTTCCAAAAGATGATGGGATGATTCCTGAGAAATTGTTGCTGGACAAGTTGAGCATTATTAAAGAGTGCAACTTACCTATGTTACTTGGAATTTCTCCATCAAATTTGTTATTTGAGATGTCAATGGACATAAAGATTTTTAAGGTCTTCCTGAGTTCCATTTCTGATCCCTTATTCATTACACTCATTGAGTATGGATATCTAACGACATAGTTGGACATTTCTTCATAGTGACCGAAATATATCATGTCCGACTTATTTCCATCAAGAGCTTTAGACATGTAATCCCAATTTCTGAAGTATTCTGACGGTAAACTTCCATCAAAATGATTAAAAGAAATATCTATAGTACCCAAGTTTGCAAAACCGAAATACTTGATAGGATGCCATATTGGACCGAAAAATTTATTTGAACGCAGCACAAGAACTTGCAACTCTGGCAAACTTTGTAACCAAAAAGGGAATGTGTCATATATCTGGTTGTGTCCAAGATTCAAAACTTGCAGCTTATTACAGTTGATCAAAGATTGTGGAACCCTTCCTTGAAACTGGTTGTGACTGAGGTCCAGTACTCTCAACGTATTGTGCATGCTTCCATATGTAAATATCTCAAGAGGTATGCTCCCGTTGAAGTTGTTTCCTTGAAGATTCAATATCTCTAGGGAACTACCCAACCATCTCGGGATGGTTCCACTGAAGTGGTTCTTAGACATGTCAAGAACTTCAAGACCAGTCCATTTACGAAGTGATGGTGGAATTATGCCAGTCAGATTATTTTGTGAAATGAAGAAGTAGGAAATCGACGTGAACAATGGTGGAAATGTAAAAGATCCATGCAATTTGTTTCCAGTCAGGTCTATGAACTCCAAACTTTTTCCTAGTGCCCAAAACCAATTTGGAATTTCGCTTTCAATTTTGTTCCAGGAAAGGGATAATGCCTTTAATTGATCTTGGGTCTTAAGGAACTCGGGAAACTCACCTATGTTGCATGAAGACAAGAATAATGTTCGAAACTTTGGAAGTTCAGAAGCTGTGCTTGCTGTTGTTGTAGTCAGACTATTAGATGAAAGGAAAAGAAATTGAAGCTTGCTCAGTTTGCAAAAGTTACTGAACTCAACTGTGCCACTCAAGTTATTGTTTTCAAGGCCAACATGTGTTAGATTTGCCAACTTGAACATCATCCATGGAATTCTCCCTTCTAATTTGTTTGCATTTAAATTCAAAGTCTCCAATTGAGTTGAAGATATATTTTCGATTTTTAGTGGCCCTGAAAACTGATTGGAAGCCAGAAACAATTTTTTCAAAGAAGGCAATGTAAACAAACACGAAGGGATAACTCCATCCAAATTGTTATCAGCGAGGTTTAAAATGCTCAACTCACTGAGTTTTCCAAAGGAAGTTGGAATTTGTCCGCTGAAACTATTAACGAAAAGATATAAATCTTTCAATTTTGTGAGGTTTCCAAGAAAGGATGGAATTTGACCGCTGAAACTATTGTTATAGAGACTTAAAGATTCCAACTGTGTGAGGTTCCCAAGTGAAGAGGGTAATTCACCACTAAGTTGACAGGATTCAAGCAATAAAATAGTAAGTTTCGAAAGGTTCCCCAATGTAGATGGTAGCACATGACCACTGAAGTGGTTCGATGAGAGGTCAAGATATGTGAGCTGGGAAAGGTTCCAAATTGAAAAAGGAGGAGACCCCACAAAATTACACTCACGGAGAGCCAATTGAGTCAAGGAATTGAGGTTTCCAATTGTGATTGGCAATTCCCCTGAAAAATTTGTGTAGTCCAGATTCACCTCCCTTAAAGAGTTTGATGGTTGAAATTCTGGAAGAAATCCAGTGAGGTGATAGTTACATGGTACATTGATGGCTTCTAATTTTTGAAGCGGAAAGACATTCTCTGGGAACTTGCCATGTAAATTACATCCGGCAAGACTGAGAGTTGTCAAGAAAGATAAATTTGCCAAGGATTCTGGTACAGATGACAAAATGTCAACTTGGCATAGACGAAGATGCCTTAAATTTGTCATGTTTTGGATAAGATTTGCGAAGTCTACTCTTCCAAGATGCAAAAGACTAGATGCATCATAATTAAGAAAAGAAGAGAGACTAAGGGAGACCAAATGGGTAAGAAATGAGATTTCAGATGGGATATGACCAGAAAACATAGAATAAGAGAGGTTAAGATGGGTTAACCTGGAAAGCTGACTGAACTCCGAGGGGATGGTGCTGAAACTGAAGTTGTTAAATGAAAGGTTGATCCTTCGTAGTCCGTGCAACTTAAAGAGGCTGCTGTTAGAATACAACGGCCCTTGAAGCCAGCTGTTGGACAAGTCCAGGGCTACTACTTTGCCTGTTTTGGTGTTGCATGTAACTCCATCCCATGAACAACAATCCTTTTCTTTCTTCCAAAATTTCATCTTCGGATAAGATTCATAAGCATCAGCATCATAATAAGGATTTTGATAGCGGGGACACGTATAATAATAAGACGTGAAGTTGGGTTTAATAAATGCAAACTTTGCTTTAAATTGTAGCAAAGCGGTGGTCTGGTCGGGGAGGCATGATGTAATTAGTGAAGAGGAAGTAGTAGAGACATTGGAATACGTAGAACAAGAAACATTGGTGCAGAAAAAAGAGACCAGCAAAATAAAGTAAAACATGAGGGAGTAGGGATTTTGGTAGGTGATGCTTTTCATGTATGTAATTAAGAGGCTGTGAGGGCAATGAAAGAAAACTCAAGATGTTTATTTAGAAGCTGTAGATGTTTGGTTTTTATAGAGGCATTTTTTCATCAGACCGGCTAGTACGACGTCGTTTTCAAGCGTTTTTTTTAGTGTAAATTGTGAAAATTCAGGATTTAATAATAATAATAATTATAAATATTCCGTTATTATAAATGTTTCATCTCTACGTGCAATTGACCCACTACCTGCTAAATATTAACTTCATTATTTCTTTATTTAAGAAATGTTATTTGCGGAAAATTGTCCAATTATCAATACAATATGAATACCGGGTGAAGAAGAAATGAACCAACATTATTCTTCATATTGGATGGAAAATTAATTTAGTGCTCTAAATCATCTGGACCCTTCATGTAAACTAAGGGTGCCTCTATATCTTAATTAAAATTCAGGATCTAAATAAGAGAATAATTATATATATATAAGTTTCAAATACTCTAATTATTAATAAATGAACCAAATATATAATTATAAAATATAAATATTAATTTTTTTTCTTCAGCGCTAAATTTATAACTAATATAGGAATGTAAGTCCCAAAATACAGTTTACAAAAAAGTTCAAAAAACCTAGCGAACCAAATATTAACAAAAATCAATGTGACATATAAGTAGTCAGGAAAGAAAAAAAAAAAAAGGTGAAATACGGAATTTAAAAACACTCATATTTAGAGAAAGTAGAAATAAACAAAGAATACGGAATTTTAGGTTTTAATAAATTTTAACCTTGGCGTTTCAAACAATTTAAAAACACTCATATTTCACTTTCAAATTACTTAAATATCCCTAATCATACTAAATATTTAACATTTTGACTATTTAAAGTGAATATAAAATTAATAAAAACGGTAAGATTCAAAATTTGTTATTTTTTACTTGTGTACTTTTACAAAAAAAGTAAAAATAAACATAGTGGATAATTTTTTCTTATATATATCGTGAGTGATTTTTATATAGTGGATAATTTGTCATACATATATATAGTATATGTCGGAAGCCAATACTCGGCTAGCTCTAAATACGTAAAATCGTCAAGTAATATTCACAAAAGTTGTGGTTTGCAAATTGTGGATTGGATAATAGTGAAGATAAGAGAAAAATCAATGGTCGCAAATTGTGGATTGAATAGTAGTAGAATGTGAATTATTGATTTGTAATCAAAGAAAAATCAATGGCTTCGGCCCTTTTGGTCTTTGTCGCGTGACTGTAAATTATTGATTTGTAATTAGAGAAAGCTCCATATGTTTCGTCTTTATATACATTGACCCATTGACTTGGCTTGCCGTGTAGAAGGGAGGGTGGCGGCGACAGCATGCATGTGGAAGAGAGTGAAATTACCAGGGTTTTGGTCTAATATTTCTCACTGCGTACAAAATATTATGTAAGGAAAATTATGGGATTATGGTCAATTCAATATGAAACCATGCATATACAATAAAGAAGAAATTAACCAACAGTTTTTTAATATTTATAAAATCTCTGAACTATTGTGTCCTGAGATCATCACAATGATAATATTGTCTTTTTCTTTTGGTAGAACAATGATAATATTGTCAATCAAGCATGTTGCTATTTGATTTATTCACCCTTCCTTTACGTCTACTTGTGTGTAGTTTAGGTTAGAGACTCTGAGATGGAACTATAAATTAGTTCCATCAAGCACGCAGTCTACTTGTTCGATTGATTGCCTTTAAATTAATTCCTCCTTTAATTTTGTGTTTTTGATATGTTTGGCTTTTTCTGGATTAATTTTTCTGGATTAATATATTCTGGATTAATATATTAGATATAATTATGGGGATTGTAAAGATTCTAGAAATCAATGGTTTGTACCGTTGCTTATTTGGTAATAAACGATCGAAATATAGTCTCTATTTTCTTTTTTTAATTACCTTTCAAAAAAGGGTGTCTGTGATATGTAGAACTCTAGCCTCTCAAAATCTTGTTCTTTAAACCCGCATCGAATCCTTCTAAATCAAACCCATCAATCAATACTTGGAGATCATCTTGAATACTTTTTTTCTGTGGTCATTAAAATTCTTAGAGAAAAAATATTGAAATGGATGTTGCATAAACATATGAAAAATTATTTATGAAAAGAAAATATTATTTTGATTTTAAACATGGAAAGCCTAAGTTTCAAAATACCGCACAACGCTACAATATTGCCTTATGTTCCAACATTATTAAGATAGAACTTCTTTATGTTTAAATACTTTTACGACCAATATTGTTTTCTTTCACTTTGATCAGAAAGTTATGGCTCTGATATTTTCTTTTCTTATGGATCATAAAGAGAAAAATACATCATCTCATTGCAAATCACAACAAAGTCCACATCAGAGAGATAAACAAATTAATATATTCAGTTTAAATTTTTAAAAACTCTGTTGGAATTTAAAAGTTTGAGTGTTATAAAACTTACATATATTCAATTAAGATTTTTAAAAACCCTATGAAAGTTATGATGTATTGAAAAGACTTCTACATATTTAAAAACTATGAGTGTATTTAATTATGATTTTCAAAATCTTTCTAAAGTCATAAAGTATTTAATTAAAACTTTTATAAACTTTAAAAATGTGGTCGGTATTTAATTATAACTTTTTAAAAGTCTATAAAATTTATATATATTTGATTTAAACTTTACCTTTTAAAAAGAATGACTTTCATAGACTTTTGTAGACTTTTGGGTGACGGTATATATATTCAATGTCAAAATTTATTTCTCATCCTCCTAATAAACTTTGTTATTGAAAAAAAAAAAAAAACAAAAGGATTAGGATTAGGGTTAGAGTTGCTCCGGGAGCAGCAAAAGACCATCACTGCCGAAGGTGTGTTTTGGGCGACGAGCAAGGAGGGGATTTCTGATATATATGATTTCGAGCATATCGAATCATTTTTTGTCCTTTTTTTTTTAATACATATACAATATTAAATGTTGTAAAAGGTTTTTTATGTATATGAAATTCGAGCATATAGAATTTTTTTAAATAATATATAAAAAATATTTTTTTATAAATAAAAAAAGGCCTTGAATATGGGTATTCCTTCATTCTATTTGTTGAGTGCTACCTGGATATATAAGGACTCGAACTTGAATATTTGAAAGTAAATATGAGGTCTTTTTAGCTTCTTTCCGCGGCGTCATAACAGGTGCAGTACATAAAATATTAACATCTAAATAATGATTAAATAGTTGTAATTGAAAAGAGAGATATATGAAGTGCTTCTCAATATAATAAGTAAAATAAAAAGTTTATAAAAGTTCGTTCAAAATTTATAAAAGTCATTCAAAAAAAAGTTTATAAAAGTTACTCTTATTAAATTTATAAAAGTTTTAAGTTCTGCAATTAAAGAAAATAATTGAATAACATTTTAATAGAGTTTAAAAAATCCTTAAAAAGTTATGGTATTAAAATTTTTTATAATTTCATGAAAGTCTATAGGTATTCAAAAAAGTCAATAAATTTTAAAACACTCACATTTAATAGACTTTTCATAACTTTTATTTTAAATTCTTAAGAAAGAAAGTTATCAGAAATCTTTCCCTTATCTCAAAGATTTCAATGAACTATTTTCAAGACTATAAAAATCAATTAAAATCTATCAATTTTATTAACATCAATCACTTTTAAAAAATCTATAAAAATATGTGAAAATCAAGATTGAATACATCCTCCTTAGTTTTCGAGAAAGTTGAATTTTCCTATCAGCATAATAGTCATATTCATATATATATATATATATATAATTAAAAAATATGGACCAATAAAGAAAAAAATGGAAGGGATAGTTTAGTCCTATGTGTGGTTGTCATTCATAATATCTACAAAGTGAGAGACTGGTTCAATGAACCAATTTCTATAATAATCCACCATCACCATCACTCAGTAAAATGTTTTATGTTAAAGATTCATAACCAAACCTGTCAATCTAAAATTAGAATCACTGAAATCGTAGAAGGCTATTTTCCTTTATTAAGTACACCTGTCAGGCTATAATACAAAGTACACTAAATTTGGTGTTCTAAATGAGGCCTCGATGCTCGTGCGTAGATATAGAAATGGATAAAAATTTCAGGCCACGACTAATATTCTTCAATTGACTGCCTAAGCAACATAAATTAAATCTTTCGAGGCGAGTAAGTCCTCAATAATCGGGTACCCAAAAATAGGATTTTGAAGTGATTCATGATCAAATGTCACTAAAACAAGGGAATGAACTTTCAAACTGGGAAAGCTTGAAGTAGAAGGGACGTCCATCTTCAATACTGGCAAGAGGAGTTCAGTTCTGTATTAAGAATGAACTATGGTAAAAAATATTCAGACAAACCATCCCATTTTGTCAGTAGAACTGCATCTAAATATATATTCAGTGTGAAACTTAAACCTTGTTACGCAATGTTTTTGGAATTTGCAAATACAGCTTGTAACCTTCAAAAACTCTTGTCGACAAACCTAAAGAACATATCTCTCAAGGGGTTGGTGACTTCAACCTTCGTGCATGTGGTACTTAAATTAAGCCCTTGAATTAACATTATTACTTGCAAACTATGCTATATTTATTTTGGCATGTTTACATGCGTTTGTGTTTAATGATGTTGCAATGCAAGCATTTCTTCGACACACCTTAGATAATACTAGTACAGACCATGCTTAAATACTAAGAACCATTTTAACATCAGTAAAAGTAAAGTAAAATAAGTTTTTAATATTTTTATTTTGGATGATTTTATTATTAAGTTTTTAATATTCTTATGTTGGATGACTTTAATATATTTATTTCTACATTTATGATTTGCATAACTGAGTGATCAGCTGCATGACTAGTAGATTAAGTGATTTAATATATTATTATTTATTGTAGCAAATTTAAATGCTAAATGAATGTTTTTAAATTTAATTCAATTTTAAATTCATTATCAATTTGTTTGTCACTGTAAAATAATAAAATTTAGGCTTGTTAGTACAGAACAAATTAACAAACTTTGCCTATTTTGAATAGAAATTTTTAACAATTAAAGTGGGCTGAATGGACTTTAAAACAAATATATCTTAGGTTCAGTAAATTTGGGGGTTTTTTTACACAAATAACCCAAATTTAATAGGTTTTGTTAAAAATATCATATTTTAATAAATTGTACAAAAATAGTCCAAAAGTCAACAATAGTCAAATTCTGTAATTTTTTACACCAATTTTATCCTTGTATTTTGAATAATTAAAAAGAAATTGACAGAAACCATAGAAATATAAATTATAAAAAAACTCACAGAAAATTTTTATCGTAAAAAGTGAAACTATAGAAAACCATAGAAAAAATTGAAAATACAAAAAACTAAACAATAGAAAGTAAACTTTCAGTGAAAGCCAAACCATAGAAAAAAAAAGAAAAAAGAGAGAAAAACGTCTTCAAACAATTTTCTGTGGTCGTCCATTGTCGCAGATCCATGTAGCATCGTCGTTGGTCTATGGAGATCTTTGTTGTCCATCGTTGCAAGTCCAAGCCAAAGTTTCGCTCATTGCCGTTGGTCCATGAAGCCGTCACACATCACGATCTCCCCCCAAGTTAAAGATCTCGTTGAAGCCTGCTGCCAAGTTGCACAAGTCAGTTTTTTAAATTTTAAAACGAGAAAACATAGAAAACTATAGAAAAATCATAGATAAGTTATAGAAAACCATAGAAAAAATAGAGCAACTTGAAAAAACTACATAGAAACGTATAAACTATAGAAACTTGCTAGTCCATGTAACTATGATTAGAAAATGACCAAAATCCACATTGCTAGTCCATGTAAAATAAAAGCAGAAAGCTTGCATACAAATCTAAGCAAGTAGACCCATTACAAATAGATGGTGTCATAAAAAAAACAATGAAACAATGCTAATTTTAGCTTATGAACACTATAATTATAGACATGCAATAGAAAACGTAACTATGATGGCAAAACCCACATTGCTAATCCATGTAAAATTAAAACAGAAAGCTTGCATATAAATCTAAGAACATGTCCAAGCAAGTAGACTCAATAAACCAAAAAAAAAAACAATGTAACAATAATAAACTCAGCTTCCAAACTTCATCTTATGAACAATATAATTACAGACATGCAATAGAAGATGTAACCATGATGACAAAAACACCAAAACTATCTATGCTAACCCATGTAAAAGTAAATTAAAAAAAGCTTGGAAACAAATCTAAGAATATGTATGAACAAGTAGACCTATAATCCAATGACTAATCTAGACAAAATGTAGAAACAAATCTAAAAAGTATACAGAAATGTAGAAACAATAGAAACTTTAGGAAGCTATAGAAAATCATAGAAAACTGTATAAAACTATACAAAACCCTAAAACATTATAGGAAACTGTAATAAACCATAGACAAACACTCAAAAAACATAACAATATTAAATCGTGAAAACATAAAAAAATACAGAGAAATCATAGAGAAGTTATCGAAAATCATAGAAGACATATAGAAACTTGAAAAAACTATATAGAAACATAGAAACCATAGAAATTTTAGAAAAAAATATAGAAAATAATTAGAAAACTATATAAAATCATATCATAGAACCATACAAAACTGTAGAAAATGTAAAAACCCATAGAGAAACTATAGAAAATCATATAAAACCATAAACCATAAATAATACAAAACCATAAAATATCATAGAAAAGCCATAAAAATGCCTTAAAAGCATATAAAAACAATATAAAACCATAGAAAAAGCCTTAAATATATAATTCAATATAATGTCATAAAACTCAACATGATCAATGCTAAATAAACAAAAAGTATAATAAAAATTTACCTGAAATGACGATGGCATGGTGGCTTGGCAAGGACGTGGTTCTAGGAAAAGAGAAAGAAAGAAAAGCAGAGGATGACGATGAGAAGAAAATGATAGCAATAATATGAAGACGATGTTACAGATTTACAATGGGTATCCACGGTGAATTAGAAGAAAACGAAGATGGAGAAGAAAATTTTACCAAAAAATAAATATGGAGAATAAACATAGCTAGAAGAAAAAAAGAACAGGATAGAGAAGAAAACGGGAAGAAAAAACATACCAAACACAAGATAAAAGAGTAATTTTAAATGATAGATTTTAACTTTTGAATTTTTTTTTTGTACAATTTATTAAAATATAATATTTTTAACGAACCCTAATAAATTTGGATTATTTTTGTAAAACACCTAAATTTGGGCCCAAGTTTTTGACATTTAAACTTAATAAATTAATAAATTTTTCATCTGGACCCACGTTTAACTCAACCTGAGCAATTCGAAAAAATCGACCGACATATCAATAGGTTGGGTTAGTTCGGGTAAGGCCCAAATATAAGCTTGCTTGGTTTGGAACTTATAAAAAAGTCAGTTGATTGGTTCGGTCCAAAACCGATCAACCCAGCCCGATGCCTAGTCCAATTATTCAATGTGTGTCCAAGGTGAGTGTATACAATTGCTATACCAGATATCCTTGACCACTTAACCAAGAAAACATAAAAAATGCTCGGATTGTATTTTCAAATCTCTTTCAACAAATGACACAATATTATCACTTATATATAGTAACAATATTACACGCACCACCCAATTGTAAGGTCGAATGGAATGCGCACAAAACATTATGTTGCCACATCCAACATGATCACCATACAGATAAGCTTTAGTAGTACTTATCTTATACATACATATATATATATATATATATATATATATATATTTGTAAATGTCTCTCTTTCATCTTCTATGCTAACTTAAATTTTAATTGTCTTACAATATTTTATATATTTGATAAAGTATCACAAAAATGGTGTCATAATATTCCCCTAAGCTGTACGTAGTAGAGATTAATATTTGTCTTTTTATATGTTGTCAACATCTTTTTAATTAAAAATAACTCAACTTATATGATGAACGCTAAAAAATATATATTTGTTGAGAGTTTAAATCATTAATATACACTTAAAAACTATTATTAATTTTTCTAATTTGAGCATTTATTAAAAAAAAAAATTATAATTTAAGCAACATTGAACATGCACTTATTTTGCACTCAAATGAAAGAAACTGATATAACCAACACTAAAATCCTATTCCAGCTAAACATCGCACTACTACATATTTGGACTTCAAGGACGCTGGTAAAAAAATACGCGTTCACATACGATGATGCTTTTTTCTTTAAACGACGTCGTAGTAAGTAAACAATACGCGCGTCAAAATTTTTATAAAATAGAGTATAAACAACAATGCTAGAAATATAAAGTGTCATTGTTTTTCACATTAACAACGGTTTTTGTTGAAGCGATGTCAAATTGAAAATTTTTTTGAGGAAAATTAAAAAAAACCGACGAGTAAATTTGGGGAAAAAAATTTCCCTCTTTACTTCGTTGCCCTAAAATTTCAAAGACATTTCCCCTAAACAAAAACCCAAATCTGAAACCCACTCCCAAATCTGATCCTGTTCTCAATGAAAAAGCGCCAAGCACCAAGGAACCCTAAGCGTCGTGAAATTTTTTTAACTTAGAACTGTGCAGACAACCCCCCTCCTCACTCTACAAACTTACCTCTCTCCTCCTCTCTAACCCACGCTCTCATTTGCAACTCTACCCGTCCCTAATCCACGTTGGACTATCATTACGGGAGGAATTTTATCTGCATTCATCTTTTTCTTAGTTGTCAATCATAATTGAGTTGCTTTAGCTTTGTTTCCTCAATATTTGATTATGTAATATTGTTATGAATCATGTAATGATGCCTTTTATTTCATTAGGCGAGGGTTTTACAGCATGCGTTTTCTCTGCTATTGGCTTCCCAGTTTCCATTGCTCTGTCTTCGTCAACGGAACAAATTTTCAAGTTAATTGGTATCATTTTTCTCTTTATTTCGTTAAAAAATCAATTTGATTTCTGTATTTTTGTGAGATTTTTTGGGTTTGATTTTCTTTCCCAAAATTACTTCATATTAATTAATCAACATTGATTTTTTTTTATTTGGGTTTTATTTAATTTTTGATTTGGGAAGAAGTTGTTGTCACCATTGATGTTCATGAAGCCAAGGATTTGATCAAGTCTGGCTATGGCCATTTGGATGTTAGGTACTTGTAAAGAATCTTCTCTGTTCCTTATTTTCAGGGAATTAATTGTTCTGCTTCTTCTCAAATTACAGAATGATATATGTATATGTGGGTGCATATTTTCACTTGGTTTGAATTTCTAATTTATTATGGGTTTTTTTTTTTAATCATATTTTCCTTTGATTTATGTGCAATTTCCAATAGGACGGTGGGGGAGTTCAAGAAGGGTCATGTGGATGCACCAAAGATATTCAATATTCCTTACATGTTCAATACACTACAAGTTACTTAACTTTCTTCTTGCTCTTCATGCCTTCATTATATATATATATATATGTGCCTTATAAGGAAATCAAACTTTAGAATTTCGGGTAGGGTGAACAATTCTGAATTATTGAAGGAGGTTTCATCTGCATGTAACAAAGAGGGCCCTCTCATTGTGGTAATATGTCTATTTCACTGTTCAATCATAAGCTTAGATTGTCCTGCAGTGAAATACAGTTTTTGACATCAAATTGGGAGCTGGAAAGAAAGTTACTATTGAGAAGGTTTTTCCTTTTCCTTTTAATTCTATTTTTATTGGGATAATTACAAATTGAAATGAATTAATGTTCAAAACTCACTGGTATCTGACTAAGATATTATCCATATAGGGTTTGTCAAAGTGGGGTCAGATCCTTGTCTGCTACTGCTGATCTGCTGAAAGCTGTAAGTAGATTCAAAATTATGTTGCAGATTTTTGGTCTATATATTTCCAACATGGAGCTATGATATAATGTTTAACAATAGGGTACTTAAATATATTAACTTCCTACAATTTAGAAAAAAAAAAAAATCTGATTCAATTATTATATTACTATTTTAATGAGTTGTGTTATGGATGAGTTGAAAAGTTCTCCTGCATATATAGCATGCTGGACTATCTCGTGGGGATAGAAATTCATTAATAGTATTTTTATTATTATTATTTGAATTTATACTCCTGGGATTTTGTTGAAGAATTTGCTAACTGTGTAAAGTTTGTAGAAGTTGGGTGTGGTTTTTGTAAATGGGTGGAGCATATGTATTTGTGTATGAGCCATAGGAGTGCAGTGTCCATGGAATTCTAATTTGGAGAGGGTTTTCTTAAGAGACTTGTCATTCAATCTATCTTCATACTACTTTTATATGTTTTCTCTTTGAGTGTTCTTATTGAATACAATACTATGATATTTGTCATTAAACCGCGTATGAGAATATTATAATATTTTCATCATCTTTAACTTACAAAGTGTTTGAGTGGCTGAACCGACATCATTGCAGTCATGGACTGGAATGCATAATGCATCCACGGATAATAGTTGCCTCCTGACTGATGTGGAGTTCATTCTTGATGCAAACGTGCATCATTGGAGTCATCAGATTTTATGGATTGAAACTGGTTTGCAGTAGTAAAGTTTGCTAGTGACTAGTTTCGGTTCATCTTTTAAAAATATTAAAAATGCATATTTGAAAACACAGACATTCGTCACTGTTAAGTAAATAAAGTACCATTGGGGAAGTAGGCCAGAGGGGTATCAAAGTTTGCATGTTTACTTGATTCTAAAAGTTTCAAAGAAAGATATAACTAATTTAGGATTGGTTCGTTTAAAGTGAAAAACGTTTAGTTTACTTAGCATTTCTGTATCCAGTATTATTTATTGCCTTTTATTTTTTATTTTCATGTCGAATTATGAGATTACTGTATCGTTTGATAGCCTTTACAAAGTTGCTTATTGATACAATAAAATACGGTCATAGCAATTCATATTGACGGAATATAACTGTATGAAAAGTTAACAAAAAGCTGCTTCTGCAATTGAAATTTTTTGAAAAAATAACTAAAGAATGAATTTTATTTTTAGAGGAATATAAAACTCAAGAAGGAACCTTTTTCTCCTTTTACTTGTTTTTGTCAAGTAATTTATCGTCATGTGTTGGCCAAATGGATTTCTTCTTATGGCTGATCTGTTTTTAAAAAGATTGCAAATGAAAATTCTTATCTGGTCACATTCACAATCTTCTATGAGCAAGCAAACAAGAAAAATAAATTAGTGGCAGAATCTCTATTATTTGTTAGAAATCTCATGTATTATACTGATGTGTATATCTAGAACAATGTGATTTGATTATTAATGTTAAGTCTATCCTTCTATCCTTCTTGTCCAAATAGCTATGGATTCTATGAATAACTAATATTTGTTCACTTGTGGTCCAATCCAAGAATCTTGAAGTGTTTGGCTTGATCCCTTATTTTTAAAATGTAATCCTTGTTAATTAATTTGTGAAGAAATCAATCCAAAATCTCTTAACCACTTAAGGAACTTACAGAAAAATAGGTAAATTATGCGGGAGAATCATGGAGAAGGACAATAAAACCATATTATAGACAAACGGTCAAAAGTGGGAGTATTAGCATCTTGTATGAAATAGTTTTAACAAGTTTCTGTTCAATTCCTGATAAATTCTGTCGAGGGATGCATGTAAGTGAAATTTGGTATCACATATTTAATAAAACTGATGTTTTTTCATCTGTAGTGCATAAAGTAATTAAGGTATTTTTTCTTTATAGAGAAGCCATATTGAAACATAGATATCTTCATATTCAGACCTATTTTCTTTCCTTATGCTTTCCAAAATTCGTGCAAATTACCACTTGTTACATTCCAACATTTTATAATTCACTGAAAAATAGTGATTCACTGTACAGCTTGTGGCTGACTCATTAAAAGTCTATTATATCCAGAGTTATACTTTTAATTTGTGTTGTGTTCTCCTCTAACTGTTGCTAGCCTGGTTCTGGGTATCAGTTTCAGTCTCTTGATTGTTTATTCTGTTGTGTTGATGCTAGGATTTAGATATGATCATTTTAAATTAATTGGAAGTATCAAGTTTCAGTACATGAATATTCTTCTATATGACTTGTAGTCAATGTACTGCCATGGCATCACATTGACATTGATGGTAATTTTGGTTTTGGTTTTGCTACCAGATTTTGTTTGGGGGTACTGTCGCTTGTGGCCTCATGACTTCTTCTGTTCATGATCTTTCTGGTATTTTCCAAGTAAGGTTTCTTTCAACGGAATTTTGTGATAATTTTCAAGTAACAGATAATATCCTGAATTTTTTATGTTTATGGCACTTAGTTATGATATTGAATGAAAATTTCTTTAAAGGATTAATTTCATTGATCTCTCTGAAATTTTACTGAAATACACTTAATTGTCACTAATTTGAAATTCGTTGGCTATCCGTTATGTGAGTTTTAGCATTAGAACTAAGTTTAAAGGCTATTGCTGGTATGGATAAAATTATATCTGTTTCCATTTGCTTGTGGTTCCTTTGAGAACCTAAAATATACTAATGAAATTAAATGCCTTTATCAACTTTATTTAGACCTGTGAAAATATTGTCTAAAATCAAAACGTTGATACCTTTGTGGTTTACATATTCTCTAAATCAAAACTATATATCAGTTTTTTCTCCACTGTCATGTTACTTGTAAGCTATGGCAGAAATTATTAATTGAAGTGAAGGTGTAATTGTTTTTCCTTTAAATTGTAAATCACTACATTTTTTATGAGGCTTGAGGTGGGTCCATGTCACAGATTTTTTTTTCCCAAGAAAAGTAATTAGTTTTATAAATAGGCCAGGTAGGTGTTTGAATGTGAACAAAGGACTTCATCCTCTATGTGTATTTTTTTTTTCCTCCCTTTTTTTATGAGCATTATGGTGCCCTTTTTCTAGTGTTTCCTACTTAAATGTGTTAATTCATCTCTTGAGCTACTATTAGATATACATATAGGGTAATGTAGGAAATTTATACCCTTACTTATGATGGCTGATTCACTTTTACGGTAACCTATACTCTCACTATTGGCCCTTTCTGTTCACTTTATTTTTGTTCATCCTCCCTTCAGTTTTGGCTGTTCGTTTTCTAAAGCTTGTACTGTTACCATTACATAACTACGCCACCCCACCCGCACAACAACACCAAAAAAGAAAAAGCACAACAGTCCCCCTTCACTTGTATAATTGATCTTCTCCCATATAATTCTTATCTTATTTATGAAATTGGTTGCGCAGATAACGGTAAAGCTAATGAGCATCAAAAGCATTCAGAATCTCAGATTCAGTCTTCATCTTCTGTAACTGGAATTTCTAATCCTGGAATTGCGATCCCAAATGTTCAATATGCAACCCCTTCACAACTTGAAGCAGGCCGGGCATGCTGTGGTACTACCTTGAAACTTTAAACTTTCCATTCTTGATCCATTTTTTCTTTCTTTCTCTTTGCAGAAGCGAGTCTTTTACATGTTACAAGTCTTCACTTTAAAAAACTTTATCTATTTTTCTTGTAGTGCTCAGAAGCAAAACTATGATAGTTAGTGATTGATGCATTACATATCAGGTTGTCGCTTGTCTTTATCATTTTATTGTAGTTCAATGGGAAAATTAGATCTTATACTCAAACACAAGTTGATGAGGTAAGAGCGGAATGGGCAGAACATGTTGCAAGTCATATGGATTAGCTGCAGGTCTCATGTATTAGTGAGGTTGGTATCACGTATTTCCTTCATTCCTTACTTCATGTCCTTATGGTTGCTGTGATTGTTGGTTTTGCATTACTTGTCCCACAGTGGCAGCAACAAGTTGAACCAAATTCTCAATGGTCATCGGGGGAAGAGCTTGGTTATTCGCATCTTCAGTTGTTCTTCTAGGTGGTGCCGTTCCGATGAAAATGTTAAAATACCCTCAGCTGCTCACGATTTAGCCCCATTTAATCCATGTAAAATTACAAAATTTACCCTTATTATTTTAATTTATCAAATAAACAATCATGCTTGCAACAACATAACAACAAGCATTCAATAATTTTTATTAATTAACTAGTAAAATAATACAAAATAAATTATAAAACATTCCTAACATGTATATTCATTATTAAAAAAAAATTAACATGAAAATTTAGAGACCAAAAGAGTAAGTTTACAAATTTAAAAAGTAAAACACAAAATCTGTCTTTTGTGTCAAAACAGTGACCTGTCGACATTGAAGGACTTTTAATTAATAAAATATAAATATTTTTAAGCTAAAAATTTAATACAATAAAATAAACATATAAAAAATCAGCATAAATTTTATTAGACAAAAAACAATTATTAGAGTATTTATTTTAAATTTATAAACGGGGAACCAAAACTGTCAGTGTTTCAATAGGACTGACCAATGAAGAAACTTTGATTTTTTAACGTGAGTTAGTTAATGAAAAAAAATCTGAAACTTTAAATACATGTAAAAGACACATTATGATAGGTTCTGAATTTTTTTAAAAACATTTAAACATATTATCTTTAGACATCTAAAATATATATATAAAAAAAACTAATCCTATTAATTATCAACTAATAAAATTTCATATAAAAATAAATAAATTCAACAATAACACATGTAACGTGAAAATCATATGCATGTATGTAATTAATTAAATTGAAATATTGATAGGGCACTTATTGTCACTAGAGCAGCTCTTGGACCGTCCACTGCAAAAATTATAAATTAACATAAACTTAATAATAAAAATAATATTTAATAACATTGAACATGCATAAATAATTAACCATAATATTAAATAAAAATCTAATATTTAGTGCACTAATATAGGGCGTTACAAAACTGTCCTAAATGAGTAAGATTTTAGAGAACTGATTTTTTTTTATAAAAAAACCTGTGCTAAATGGTTTCTGAATTTAATTTATTTTACTAATTAATAAATAATAAAAAATATTAAATTATTAGAGGACAGTTTCTATTCAACCGTTCTAAATGGTTAGCATAATTTAGGACAGTTTTTAGTATATAAACCGTCCTCTATGGTGATAAATTTAAATTTGTTTATTTATTTATTATTTTTTAATTTCAGAAACAAATGGAGGACGGTGACATTTCAAACCGTCTCAAGTCTTATAAAACACTTGGCTTCTGATGACCTTATAGACACTTGGCTTCTTATCCTGAAAGATGTTTTGTTACGGTTATAAACCGTATTAACCGTCTTGGAAGGTCTTTTTTCTAACACTGTTAGTATTGGAATTCAATTTGTTGGATGCATAATGTTAAGGATATATGATGATTTATGGCTTTGACCATCGCAAAAATAGAAACAGATTATATTATCGCTACATGATAAACATTTGAGTTTTATTTTGTTTTCATTTTTATTTAGTAATTTATTTATTTTTATACCATTTGAATTTGGTTGAAGCTATCATTTTGTAGTAAAAATATTTATTGTGTAAAGCAACAATGAAGAAGTCAATAAAGGCTTTACGGGAGTAAAATAAAGCAAATATTCAAGTGTATTGCATGCGAATTTGCAATTACTCAATTTACAACGTTAAACAGTTGTGCATTTCGATTTCGGCTAACAGTCTTGACGGAATTTTGAAGGGAAAAAAAAAATGCCAACTATTTCCCTCAATAGACTCTCATTTAGCCAAATTTTCCTTTACTCTAATGTCCCCTAAATTTCCAACCCAACAATCATAAGTTTTACTTTAATGTCCCCTAAACTTTCCAACTTAACAATCATAAGTTTTCCTTTGCTCTAATGTCCTCTAAACTATTTATAAAATTGTAAATTGTCTCATAAACAATGTAATCGACACTAATACTAAAGAATTTTAAAAGCAGATATAAATTGTTGGTGGCTAACTCATAACACATAATTTTTACCTTAAATACATTATTTTGTTTAGTTGTTCTAAAATATTTATTTTACATGAAGGATTGAATATAATTTATTTTTTCACCTACACCTACTTACCTCAGCCTTTACAATAAAAATACAACTGAACAATTAAAAATATTGTGTTTATGAGTTTAAATAGTCAAAAATAGACTACGTACTGTTTCTAAAGTTGGGAAGTATTATTGTTAGTCTTGCGGTTTAAGAAGTAATTTGTTCCATTGTGTGTAGTTCGGGAGATATTGGTACCAAAAACTCTTTTAAAAATATAAAATAAACATGAATAAGAAAGAATGATAAACCAAAGCCTCTGGGACAGCAAGGGTGTCAAAACCAAATCCCAGATATATGGGATGAGGTGGACATGGTTAAATTTATGTGTGGAAGTAGGAGTGGTAGCGGTCTTCTTCAACCTCTTCGAAGGGGTTTACTTCGTCAAGGGCTGCTAGAGGATTTGTAGCTATTTTGTTTACGTTGTGTTCTGTTTTATGTCAGTGGTAGTGTTGGAAGCTATTTAGTAGTGTTACGTGGTTGTAGTGCAAGCCACTATAATGCTAGAGTGGTTGTTCAGTGTGCCACTACTTTTGGCTGATTGCTAGGGTGGTTGGTTAGTGTAGGACTCTATAAATAATCTTTGAAAATTAATAAAAGATATCAGTCATTTATCCGTATAATATTTTTATGGTTCATTCTCACCTGAAGTAGAATTTTTACAAAACTTCACCAATTATAAGTGAGGACCTATGAAAGAAAGTGTAACACAAGATGAACATAAAATTCTTAAAGACAAATTGGCAAAAGACGAACATATAAATTTTGAAAATTTAGTATTAAAAAATAAGGAAAAATACCTTTTTATCCTCGCTCATTATGCACATATGATCACCAAGGATTGGGAAATACCCAAAAAACTTGATATTTTGACGTCCTCAACTTCTTCCCATATCTGTTAACTATCTGTTCTTCAAAATTGTAGACTGCCAAATAGTTCTTACAATTAAAGTAAATCAAATTTCCTTTCAGGTTTGGCCAATCTCGAGCTGATATTGGTACTGCGGACACTGAATCTATAAATATAGCTCGACCATGCAAATTTTGTAATGGTATTATTTTTCCTCTTTATAATCCAACTTAAAGGCGATAAATCCAATTGTTAACTTTTACGAGAATACCTTATTCGTTCCACAATCAAAAACTCATCCAACGATTGCACCGAATAAATTGTCCTAGTAGGCTCTCCATAGCTATTTACCAAAGGCAGCCACTGGTCTAATATTGTTGGTACTACTGGAAAACTTCCGAAATCTATAGTTTTCATAGGAAATGGACTAAGAAAATCCCAAATATCAATTTTGCTGTGGAGCTTAATTGACCACTATGGCATATTATATCAATGTATGATTGGTTCTCCAACTGAGTTAGTTTCCATGCGTTGTCCCCAAGCTTACAGAATGCAAGATTTTTGGGCCAGCAGTAGCATTCCTGGCAAATCATGATGGCTGCACGCGAAGAGGTCTTGCCGAGAACAACTTTATATTGAATACAAGGTACCTTTGGGGATGTGATGAATGAGCTCAACAATGGAAGTTGAATTTTACCTCCTGAAAACGGATTCACAAGAAACGTGTTTGAAGTTTCTTCCAAGATCAATGACCATCCATCATCTACTGATCCTACCGTCCATGATTTTGTGACAAATTCAAAATGATTTTCGACAATAAAGAACTTAGTTTCTGTAGGATGAAGAAGCGCCAGTAATTTTGGGTGCAATACACTTATCTAAGAGCCACGGATCTTGAGGAAAAGGATGGTAGATTGGAGAAGAGATATAAGAGTCCACAACCATCTTCCAAGTAGACCAAACAGCTAGGAAATGAATGATGTCGATGAAAGCAAGCCTTTTAAGGATCAATTCCAACAAGTCGGTTTGAATCTCTATCGTCCTGCAATTTGGTTGCTGTATAGAGCTCTCATTCGTCAATAATATTGGTAATCTGAAAGTCTTAGGTTTTTCACTTTGTGAAGAGAAGAAAGAGAGAGGGTTGAAGAGGAAAATAAGGATGGAACGAAAACAATCCATTGAGAGGAAGAAATTAAAGAGTGTTCTATGAGTTCAATATGATTAGGGTTCCCATATATATATATATATATATATATATATATGATAATCATTCATCTGAACGATGTCATCTATATATCTTAAGCGAGAGTGGGTGTCTATAAGGTGTATGGGTTTCCTAATACGAAGCAGACTCTTTCCAAATAATAATATTAATAAATGTAAAATAATTCATCAAAACCTCTAACCAATCATCAAAACAAAAAACAAAAAGTTTATATTGCATTTATTATATTATATATATATACGTACATTTGTTACAATGGTAATGTCCCTAATTTTAAAAGAGAAGAATAGCCCTGATTGAAGGAAGTATTATATAGATAATGTTATGTAATTGTGTATAATTCTTAGATTAGGAAAGTTAAATTCTATCATGTGGTCACATGTAAAGTAAATAACCGGCGTGCTATATATTGGGTTGAATTTGGGACTAAATATACAAGGTAGTAAAAGTTATTAAATCCATGAATAAATAACCCAATCAATTTAAAAGTATTTTCATATTTTAGGGACACTTTTGCTGTATATGGCAAAGAGAGAACTAATATCTAGAATAAAGCTTTTATATATATTTATTGCTTGCTTGACTATACTATGACCTTGCAGTGATTTTTGATACTGGATTTTCTACTGCTAAACAAGCTTCTCACTCTAAAGCGGCTTTCAGCATCACAAAAATATACATTGGCGATGCATTAGTTATATTCTTAATTTATCACATTATCAACACCTTAATTGGCCCAAAAAAATAAATAAATGTCAATCGTGTGCATGTAGATGCACCACTCAATTGGGCTGTTTATTTCCAGTATTGTTTGCTGGACTGGATATGACTGGACTAGACTAATTGGATTGGCCAAAAAAAATGAACGCTTGTGTTTTTTTTTCGAAGTAAAACAATAATTTAGATGACAAAATTATGTAGTATTGACGAATGAGAAAAAAGTATACTTCTCAAGTGGTTTTAAGATGGTAAAGTGTCAAGGAATTTCCGTGTTTTAAAAATATAACTTTCAAAATTTAGATGGTAAATTTTGACTAAAGCTAATATAACTTTACGTAATTTACCTTGAAAATTTAAAAATATATATTCCAACCGCTGTAGTTTGAGTTGAAATTAAAACACACAAAAAATAGTCGAAAAGTAACTTTAAAGTTTTTATTTTTATTTTTATTGGGAATGGGGATTTGGAACTTGAGATCATTGTCACAGCTGGATATATGTATGTGGATTGGAGTTGTGAAGGCAAGCAGATAGGGATGTAAATGGGGTTTTTGATGTCATGTATGTTTTTTGACTAACTTCAATTAGATTTAAAATTTTATCCAACCAGATTAAAGAATATACCAAATTACCCCTACTTGAAAACACCAGTTGTATTTCACAAGCAGATAACACACCAAAATCAAACTCACCGACCACAATATCAAACACAACCACCACAAAATCAAGTTGTGAATAAAAATCATTCACAAAGGCATATAAAAGTCTTATCCAATGTTGGGTGCACTAGATAAGTTCTTTTATCTCAAACTTTAAACTGAATGAAGGTAGATCGTGATTTGCTTCTTGTCATTTTATTGATTGCTAACATCCAAAAATGAGTTACACATCATTCCGTCCAAAATCCTTTCATTGGGAATAATCAGCAAATTTAAAGCTTCCCTTCCTTTCCAAAATCCTTCCATAGAGACATCATTCAGCTCCATTGCACACTTCATACAAAGGAACATCATTACTACGGAACCAACTTCGCAGATCAAGAAAGGATCTATTTCCTTGTACAATGTTGTCGGAGTAAGGTTAAGCCATAATTGGTCTTGTCTAGTTATTAATGAATTCTCAAATGTCATGACAAATACATACTTTGTCATTAGAGAACAACTTTGATAATTACATACTCGTCATTTGTCCCCATTAAAAAGCAATTGTGTAACACCATTATCCATCATTGTACTGCATTCATTTCAATAGCAAACCATGTTAGTAGGTGCAGAAAGTAATAAATTTTGAAACTTCGTCATTAGCGAAATTTCAAATGTCATGATGAATACACACTTTGGCGAACGAAGAACTTCGTAGTGATGAAGTTAGTCGAGAAGATAGTCATCATGATGAATTCAGTAGTAGCAAACAACTTCGGTAGTAAGGTTATAATAATATTATTTTGTTTCTTTTAGTTTTATTCAAATCAAAACAATTATAATGATTTTGATAAAAAAAAATCAAACCAAATACAAATCAAAAATTGTTCGCTAATGCTGAGTATACATGGAATTTCAAACCTACTAAGTGACAAAAACTAGTTCGCTAGTAACAAAATACATGTTTTATATAAAATTTCAAACTTCACAAATAACGAATTGGTTCGCTAGTAACGAAATACATATTTTATATCAAAACTTCAAACTTTGCTAGAAACGAACTAGTTCTCTAGTAATGAAATATATGTTTTATGTAAAATTTCAAACTTCGATAGTAATGAACTAGGTCGCTAGTAATGAAATATATGTTTTATATATAGACAAGTAAAATTCTTCCCATCATCATTGAGGAATGCACGACCTTCTGAACTATTCCCTCTCAGTGCTTTAATTTAATACTATGAGCGGCCCTTGAGTTAGCAGATCTACCTAAAACAATATCACCACTTTGCAAGTGGACACCAACAAAAGGAAACCCATCGTCATCAAGGTTGTCGACACATCCAATTTTACTTTGGATCTTGCCAAAAGTGTGACGGCACCAAGTGTGATGAAGCACAACGAAGAATGAGCAAAGCACTGCGCAACTTGTCTTCCACTTTGGCAATGCATGATGAAGCATAGCGAAGCTCAACGAAGAACAACGAAGATTATCTTCCACTTCGCAATGCATGACAAAGCAAAGAGACAACTAGCCAATCCATTTCATCTGCATTTGTTGTGAATGGATGGTAATCAAATACTCATCTGAAAAAAATCAACATAGAATAAGAAGAAGAGGAACTACAAACAGATCAATATTTCCATTATAAAAGAAAAAAACTTTAGAAAAATTTAGTATCTATATAAACTACACAGGAAATGGTTACAAATTTTTAAAAGAACTGAAGATTTAGGGTTATTATAGCTACAGGAATAAGAAAAAGTAGAAGAGTTTGTGGAAAATGAAGTGGAAGAGATGAGCTAAACAAATTAATTGCAGAAATTTCATATTCAAGGACATGTTAGTCATTTTAGGATAAAATATTAATTATACATCAAATAACTTAAAAAATCAAAATGGCACTAGGCTTGGATATGTTATCGAAAACCCATGTAAATGTGTATATTTTCCTCTGTGTGTATTGTGTTCATTACCAACAAAAAAAAAATGTGTGCTGTGTTTATTGCTAATTGACCCAAAACATATATATATACATATATATATATATATATATATATATATATATATATATGTACACATACTCATATAGCAAACCTTCAGGTATTTCTTTAGAGCTAATAATAAAAGAAACAAAAATACGTTAATAGTATTTCTTCACAAATGAAGCATAACACCCTTATATTTTCTTTCTTTAAATAATAAATTTGGTTAACGTTTTAGCAACTGTAATTTTATTAGGATTTTATGTTAATATTGTTAGTAATCCTAGTTGTATTAGGACATTAATATTCCATATACGTGATTGAATTCTTTTAGGAATAGTATCATGTATAATTAAGTTTTCTTATACATATATATTGCCCACGGCAAACTTTAGTTTTCATAATTATATTCTTCTCCATATATGCATACACACACACACACACATATATATATATATATATATATCTGTCAAATAATTCATTAATTGAGCTATATATGAGAGTCAGTCACTAAAATGGGGTTCAATGTTCATTCTCATGGCCTTGTTTACTTCGCTTTTGGGTGATATAATTTTTAATTTAAGATAGGAGAATTAATGTATAATGTCTCATGTATAATGTTAATTAATTAAAGCCAAGAATATTAATTGTGCCTAGCTGACACATTAGTTTTTAGGTTTGGCTTCCTCAAGAATAGAATCGACAGCAATCAAACCCATGTATACATGAAGAAGATATTTACGTACAACAACGTGATCTGCCTCTTGGAAGCTAAGTGTAGGATATAATGTGTTTCAATAAAATTTTTGCTCGGCCTTTTGAACTCTCGAACTTAATTACCATAAAATTTGATATTTTTAGTTTCGTTTAATTTTTATTTGTAATGGCAAAAGTATATGGTTCTGGAATTATGGTTAGTAAATAAATATTTAGTTTATTTAATATTAACAGAAGGCAAAGCTACGAGTGACAATGGGAAGAAAGAATAACATTAATCCTAAGAGGAATAGCATTACTCCTCCTAAGAAAATCAAGAATGGCGTACTCCTCATAATACCATCACCATCACCTTCTCCACCGTCTGAGCCACCCAGCAAGCCAACCACTAATAGATTATATATATTGTTGTATTTATCTCTATTGTTGTTCCTTTATTGTAGGAACTACTTACGCATACTTAGGTCTCTGTGCATATCTGGTATAGGCCACTGTGTATAAATATCTGGTTTTACTCAATAATATAGTGTGAGCTTTTTCCATCTTCATTGTTTCTGTTATATGGAATCAGAGCTTCAAATCCTAGACACCTAGATTTAAGTCTCATTACCATCACATTACCACCTATTAAAATGAATTAACACTTGTAAGGACCAAAAATGGCCTACAAGTACGGGGGAATATTGATAATATTCTATCTCTCCTCTCTCTTTTAAAGCATGATATACATATCAAACCCACCTCCTAACAGTTTAAGCTTTTGGGATCAGTGGTATTTTAATATGGTATCAAAGCTGATTACTTTCACAAGTTTTTTTTTCCCTCAATTCTCTCTCTTATGGCTACTTCTGCTTCTCCTTCTATCTCTCCTGTTGTTTCTCCTTCTATAACCTCTGAACCCTCTCTTTCTCACACCTCTCTTATCTTCGTAAATGTTGCTGCTTAAGCTCCTCTGAAACTTACGTCCACTAACTACTTCCCTTGGAAGGCTCAGTTTGATGCCTTACTCCTTGGTTACGATTTATACGGCTCTGTCGATGGCACTCTTCCATGTCCATCTGCCTTTTCTATCTCTACTCCCACTCCTGAAGCTATGTTCTGGGTCCATCAAGATAAGCTTATTTTGAGTGCTCTTCTTGCCTCTCTTTCCAAAGACATTTCACCTTTTGTCTCTGGTGCGAAGACTTCCCATGAGGCTTGGGCCAAGCTTTTTCCACCCTCTATGCCAAGCCGTCTTGATCTTGACTCCTTTGGTTGCGTGAACGTCTTGTTCGTCCTTAAGGCACTCGTTTGGTGACTGACTATCTCCATGATGTGAAGGGTGTTGCTGATGAATTTTCCCTGATTCAAACACCACTTGACAATGATGAGGTCACTCTCTATGTTATTAATGGTCTTTCCAGTGATCTCAAGGATATCTCTAACGCTATTCATACCCGTGCAACTTCGATCTCCTTCGAAGAACTTCATGAAAAACTGGTTGAGCATGAGGCGTTCTTACGTCGTTCTGAGTAGCAGTTGGATGATTCTCCCATGACAGCCAATATGGCCAATAAAAGCTCTTTTGGTGGTACTAATACACGGTCTCACAACTCCAATCGCACATACTCAACATTCCAATGGATCCTCAGCTACATCTCAACGTCGTTGGTTTTTCTAGGAATTATAAAGGAAAGTGCGGTTAATGCGGTCAGTGGTCATTCCGCTTTCGTCGCCCTTTGCTTTGTCAACAGTGGACATACAACCCCTTCGTCTATCTCTGGTTCTAATTGTGGACCTGCTCCAATGCCGTATGTTTCCACCCCAGGCTTATTATTCAGGTTCCACTCCATAACTCCCAAATGCACCTCCTACTTCTCCTTCTTCATGGCTTGTTGACTCGGTGCCTCTCACCATGTAGCTATGGATCTTCAGACCCTAGCATCGCATTCTGAGTATGATGGTACATATGAAATCACTGTTGGAAATGGTAACAATCTACCAATAACCCATACAGGTTCTACCCACTTGTCTTCATCGCTCACTTCATTCTTACTCTCTAATGTTTTGTGTGTACCCAATATGAGATGAAATTTTTATTTGTTTAACATTTTTGTGACACTAATAATGCCTCGATTGAATTCTTTCATGATTGCTTTGTTGTAAAGGATTTACGGACGGGGAGTTCTACTTGAGGACCACTTAGAGGAGGAACTTATGAATGGCCATCTTCTATCAGCTCTTCCAAACAACCCATTTTGGCCTTTGCCAATACCAAAACATCTATTGTGGATTGGCATCTTCGTTTAGGTCATCCATCTTATTGCATTCTCGTCAAGTTCTTTGATCATTCCTTACCTACATCTTCCTTCAAGCCATTTAATTGTAATTCCTGCCAATGCAATAAAGCTCATAAATTGCCTTTTGGTTCATCTTCTATGTCTAGTACAAAACCACTTCAGTTAATTTATTCTGATGTTTGGGGACCAACTTTTATTCCATCTCATGATGGCTATCGATATTATGTTATTTTTGTTGACCACTTTACCAAGTATATTTGGTTCTTTCCATTGAAAAATAAAGTAGATGTTTCATCTACTTTTCTTCGTTCAAGATTCTGGTGGAAAATTTTTTCAATGTCCAATAATTTCATTTTACTCAGACAATGGGGGAGAATTTCTCAAACTTAAACCTTTTTTTCAGGCAAATGAAATTTCACATTTTTTAAACTCTTCGCATACACCTGAACAAAATGGGTCTAACATTATTGTCTCAAGCTGGTATTCCACAAAAGTTTTGGAGTTTTGCATTTAGTACGGCTGTTTTTCTTATCAACAGGTTACCCACACCTACACCGGATGGAAACTCACCCTTTGAAAAATTATTTCAAAAATCTCCGAACTTTAATCGGCTACGAATTTTTGGTTGTCTCGTTATCCTTGGTTAAAACTATATACCCAAAATAAATTGGACTCCACATCTAAACCTTGTGTTTTTCTTAGTTATTTATGGTCACAAAGTGGTTACAAGTGTTATGATACTAGTCTTGATAATCACACTCACGTCATGTCAAATTTGTTGAGTCCATTTTTCCATTTAAATCAATGGCCCCTTCAAAATCTTGTGCTAGTGTCCTGCAGGATGAGACAAATTTATCCGCACTTCAAAGTCCCATGCACACTGAAATACCTTTCTCTTCAAACTCATCTCCATCCTCCTCAGAGTCCCAATTTTTCACCATCATCCTCATCTCCATCTTCCATCTGATCATCATCATCTCCTCCTAACCACCTATGTCCATCACATTCTCCTGCCAAGTTGTGATCCCATGTCAAGTTGCACCTACATCTCACATCAGACAACATGCCATGAGAACGAGGTCTATGAACTTAATCTTTAAACCCAAGACACTTTCCGATTTTTATGTTGCCACTAAGCATTCTGATATTGAACCAAGCACGATCACTCAAGCTAAAAGTGCCACAGTGGAGGGATGCCATGTCAAGTGAATTTGATCCACTACTTCAAAACAACAAGTGGGAGCTAGTTCCACCCCACCCCTCTCAAAATGTGGTCGGATGCAAATGGGTATTTCATTTAAAGCAAAATTCTGATGGCTCCGTTAACAGGTACAAAGCTCGGTTGGTGGCTAAAGGCTTCACTCAACGTCCCGGCATTGATTATTTTGAGACCTTCAGTCCTGTCATTAAACCAACCACGATACGTATTGTGCTTTGTCTTGCTCTCTCCAACAATTGGCCTCTTCATCAAATTGATATTAACAATGCCTTCTTGCATGGCCGATTACAAGAGGAGGTCTACATATCTCAACCTCAAGGTTTTGTTGATTCTACACGTCCTTCTCATGTCTGTAAATTGTGTAAAGCCATTTATGGGTTGCAACAAGCTCCTCGCTTGGTACAATGAGTTGAAAGAATTTCTTTTGGACTTTGGTTTCACAAATTCCTATTCAGACACCTCTTTATTTATTTATCATCACACGGGCATGATTATGTATCCATTGGTCTATGTTGATGATATCGTCTTTACATGAAATAATGATGCTCTGCTGACAAAGTTTTTGCTTCCATATCTCACCTGTTCTCCTTGAAAGATTTAGGTGACTTACATTATTTTTGGCGTCACGGTTACTTCCCACCCAACAGGTATTTTTCTTTCACAGAAGAAATACATATTAGACTTGCTCACCCAAACACACATGCTTGGTGCCAAAGACTACTCCACACCGATGTCCACCACCTCTTCTTTGTCTCTACTTGATGGTCACTCGATTGACAATCACAGTGAATGTCGACAAATTGTTTGCCGTATGCAATATCTCTCTCTCACATGACCTGACATTGCCTTTGCTGTTAATAAACTATCTCAATTCATGCATCGTCCTACTGATGTACACTGGGCAGCGGTCAAGCGGCTATTACGGTATCTTAAAGGCACTTGTTCTCATGGTCTCTTCCTTCGACGGTCCTCCCCTCTCACATTACATGCTTTCTCTGATGCGGACTGGGCAGGGAATAAGGATGACAGAACTTCCACCATTGCTTACGTTCTCTTCCTTGGTGGCAATCCAATCTCGTGGTGTTCAAAAAGCAAAAGTCGGTTTCTTGTTTCTCCACTGAGGCTGAATACCAGTCTGTTGCTGCCACAACCTCTGAACTTGCTTAGGTCACTTCTCTCTTGCATGAGTTGCATGTCTTGGTGCCCTCCTCGTCGGTTGTGTATTGTGATAATATCAGCACCACCTACTTGTGTTCAAAACCAGTGTTCCACTCTAAGATGAAACATGTGGCTATTGATTTTCATTTTGTCCATGACAAAGTGTCCTCTGGTCAACTTCGTGTGGCTCATGTCTCTAGCAAAGATCAACTTGCAGATATCTTGACAAAACCTTTGGCTAAGCCTCCTTTTCTCCTCCTTCGGTCCAAGATTGGTGTTCTTTCAGACCCTCCATCTTGAGGGGGCATAATAGATTATATATATTGTTGTATTTATCTCTATTGTTGTTCCTTTATTGTAGGAACTACTTACGTATACTTAGGTCTCTGTGCATATCTGGTATAGGTCACTGTGTATAAATATCTGGTTTTACTCAATAATATAGTGTGAGTTTTTTCCATCTTCATTGTTTCTGTTATAACCACCATCACGTTCTCAGAGTCTACATCCGCATCGAAGAACACAAAGAGGGTTTAGTTTTCTGGTAAGTCTCTATCTTGATTCTTAAAATACGCAATATTAGGGGTTTCTTTATCGGTTGATTGTTGGTTGATTCTGGGTTTTATTTTTATTTACTTGATTTTGATTTTCAAAATAATTAGCTGATTCTGGGTATTACTTTTTGATTTTACGATTTTCTTGATTTTGATTTCCAAAGTAAAGACTTTGATTTTTGATTTATGCTTCTTCTGTTTTTTAGATTTTTTGGGTTCCAATTCATTGTCTAAGAGTTTATAATATCACCATATACAATATCAAAGGCCTAAGACCACCATTACAGGTACATAATAATCTCTTTCTTTATTTGCTTCCACTACATTCTTTGTCAAAACTTTCTAATTTCATATATTAGTTCTTGAATATCAATTATACTATTAAGCCTCAATCTTAATTTATTATGACGATCTTATTAAGTACTGCCTTATTAGTAGTTTTCATCTACTACTGTTGATTCCATTTAATTATTGTGTGACTGAGCTTTTAGCAAATTAATATGAAACAAATACCTGACTAGCTAGCTAATTTTTCCATTAGTAGTTTATTAATGTTAATCCATGCCAACCTGAAAATGCAGTCTTTTGAACACATATTGGCTGACCAGTGAGCTGAAATATTTTCATCAAGAAAACTTGTAAACTGGGATTCACTAGCATAAACAACATATAGCCACTAGCCATATCTTTAGAGCCATTTTAATGCCTTATTTAGAAGCTTGTTTGTGTAATAATTTACTAGCTGTGGAGTTTGAATTATAAAAGGTTATGTACCTGGAGCCATTTTTTCCACCTTACACAACTTTTCATTGTATATCTAAAATCGCACTGCAGAAACACACACCGGAATACTACGTACAGCATAGTAAAAATGGCAACTATAAACTAACGGATGATAATAACAAATTGACAACTAAAATGCAAGTTAAGTTTTCTTCTATCTTTATAGATCTCAATTTTTCTTTCCCATCAATATTTGTACAGCGTAGTTAATGTGGATTTTAAGATGTATTGTAGCTATATATGTTTGTAACGTGAAAACTGAAGGAGCGAAACAAGTTATTGGAGAATAAAATACGAAATCTGAAATTTAAAATCTGTATTTTTAACCTTGATTAAATTAGTTTGTAAAGCTGATTTCATATTAGTATTTTCCTCTGATTTGTATTTGGTTTTGGAATTCTATGTTACGTGTCATGCTTCGAATTCACTTTCTGGACAGCGTTGGATTACGTGACTGAGAGTGATTTGAGCAACTTGGTTTGTGCTCTGCTACTAGATGTTCTTACTGCACATTGTGCCTTTTTCTTACTCTGTTCTCACTTTGGCATATTTTTAACAATGCAGGGAACTTCTAACAGCGTACTTGGAATATGGGCCTATCATACTTTATCGCTGCATGACTTTCACCAAAGAAAGACGTTTCTTGCTCTTACTTTTCTGTAATTAAGTAATTTCTGTGTTTGATTTAACTTTGAATATTTTGAGAATAGTTCAATCCTTGAGTAGTCAAATTTTTGTTAAAGATGAGTATTAAACAGAAATGTCACTGTGCATAGCCTTGAGAAATTAAAGGGCTCTCTCCGCTGATGAATCTTGTTAGCAGTACTTGTTCTGTCAACTCGGAATCCATGTTCTATTTCTTGGTGTCAGAATCTAGTTGAAGTTAAACTTTTTTTTTTTGGTAAATTAGTTGAAGTTAAACTTAAACATGCAAATACACTGCTAGAATGCTGTTCAAGTTATGCTTTAAATTTTTAGGTTCTGAAAATTGTCTTGTCACGTAAGAAAGAATGTGCTTTGTCAACATTTAGCACCATATTGATTATGTAATGTACGCATATAGATCGATGATGTTAAATTTACTTCTTAACATCCTATCATAATAAACCAACTATGTTTTCGGACGGAAATTCATTTGCAAATAAACTATTTATAAAATGGAATTAATTAGAAAAATAAGAAAAGTAATAAAAAAAGGTAGTAGACCTTAAGTGCGAAAGTAATAATTTTTTATATATATAATATGGTACAGAATGTAATAAATTAGTTGAAAAATATAGAAAATAAATAAATAAATAAATGGATTAAGAAAATAAGAAGACATTGTTGGTGATATTCTTGTTTTAAAATAGAAATATATTGTGAAAAATTCAAGAAATGATTGCATTTGTTTTTTTTTTCTTAAAATTTAAAGCATATTGTGTAATCCATAGTTATGGATAAAAATACGTTTTAAAATTAAATTTGTTTAACTTTAATTTTCTGGATAATAGTTTATCCGATCAGTTAAGATTTAGTTTAAATTAAATTTATTTTTAAATATATTTATCTTAACTAAATAGATTAGATAATATATACTTTATATTTTAAAACTTTGTAGTTTTATTATATAGATACATCGTTGTTTTTTTTTACGATTGCTAGGTTTTTCAATCTTCAAGACAGAGAGAAAAATGAACATGAAAAGAAAACTGTGATTTTACTTTTCCAGAAAAATCAAACATGTTTTAGAAAAGAATAAAGGAAAAGAAAGAACACTTTTGTTCTTTGTTTTTTACTTAAGTGTTCTATAATTAATTTCCATAGATAGCTATGCCCACTCACTGCTCTATCACAACTGAGAATAATACTGGAAGGTCGGACAGTAGATAATGCGATTAGACGGTTCAGATTAGAGATCAGACACAAATGTAGCTGATGTATGGTGTTGATTACCTAGTTGGAGGAGCAGCTTGAAGATCTGCACATCCAAGAGGTAATTCTGAATTCTTAATGTTCAGTTTCATGTTTTACATAGCTTCTATATGTTAGCTTCCGCTGTCTCTGTGTATGTGTTCCTATATGTGGTATCAAAGCCTAGGCTATATAATCATGCGAATGTTAGAATTCAATTACATTTGATTTATGATGTATTAATAGAAATACGACACCTATGATTTTATTAATATGTAATTTTATAATAATATATGTTTCGTATGTTTATTTATTCATAATGGATGTTGTTTTAGCCCTAATCCGTAGTAGATTTTCCCTATAATGAGCATCAAGGGTCTTAACGCTGAGGCATAGACAGGACCTTTCATTTGTATACTCCATGAAGTGAGGAAAAATGCTAGTGTAGAACCCAGAATTTCCTGTAATAAAATCATTTTATCAGATTGTGATCACAGCTTAAATTAAAAGGTGAGACAATTAGCCAACCAAGTTCTCAACTAAACCAGTAATTAATAAGCGAAGCATACTGCGAAGAGAGACACAATGAGCCACACAGGGTTCTGCACTGACCACGCGGACATGTTGTGCTCCACCAGCAAGGCAATCACTCCACACTCAATGCCGGCCATGAAAAACATTAATGCAGTGCTGGTGTATGGACCTGGGAACTTCTCGCTCAGTCGTGCTTGAAGATATAGAACAACAAAGAATGAAAACTTTTTCCTAGGAAACGTTATGGCACATGGATGGATGAGGAAGGAATAAGGAATAGTTTTAATTAACTTGGATTATGAAACCAGAGAGCCCAACCAACAGTGCTTAGCATAAGTAAAAGATGGCCTAAGATGAAGTTTGACTTGGTACTGGACTTTGGATCACCCCATTTTTCAATATTTGTCCAGTGAATGTTTGATTCACCTAAATCAATTGTGTTTTCGTGGTAGAATGACAACAACATGGCTCCACCTACGCCTACAATTGTTCCTACATCCTTTGCCACGCTTCTTTATTTCTGCAGTTTCTTGTCTGCCAAGAAACACAGTAGCATGCTAAACTTACAACTTTTTAATCAGAAAAATAGACAAGAAATTTAAAAAGGAAAGCCAAAGAAACAAAAACAAGATTCCTTGTAGTTAGAAAGTACCTGAAGAGACAGTAAGGACAAATGTGACAGCAGGAAGTACGTTGTCCTGAATTTGGGTATTTTCAATCATCTTATTCAAGTTTCTAACAAATTTTGGTTATGCATATGTATGTGCATATAGAGTGAACTTCAATAGGTAATTATTATGATTCCCAAAAACACAAAATCGTCATGTAAATTAATCAACACATTTAACTGTACTAGTGGTACATCACAGAAAAACAAAGTATATATGAACAGTACTTGAGCACTAATCAAAACCTTTCTGCATAAACATAAATAGACTAGTTTATGAGTTAATGGATTTCAAAAGCGAAGTCAACATAGGCACATGTATGTAACGCAACAAAATACCCAAATTCAAGAATGCTCAAGAAAATGATATATACCCAAAATAAAATTCAAACAACTAAGATTGTAAATCAAAAAGATAAACAAAAATTAAAGAAGCTCAATGTCACTGACCATCCCAACCCGCCTGAGGAGGCGCCGAAAGAGAAGACGGAGGAGAAAACAGAGGCAAGGTGAGTGAGAGAGAATGAGAGAGAGAGTGAGTGATTGAGAGCGTTTGGACAAGTAAGCAAGAGAGGGAATTAAAGAGTAAATGAAAATGGTTTGGGGGCAACGATCAGATGCCGTGGATTCATTTGTAACGATTCATTTTCAAAGTCTTAAATTTATTTTTTTTTAATTTTTTCCAATAATATATTCTCCATCATAAAAATATATATATACATATATAAATAAAATTAATAGTCTCTTTTTTCTAATTTTTAATATATATATATAGGATTAATTATATTTAAAACCCTTATAGTTTGAGTGTTGTGTCAATGATCCCTGCACTTTCAATTTGAACAATTACAACTCTTATATTTTTTAATAAGATCAAATAAGTTATTCTATTAAAATTTTCTATCAAAGTTGACAAACTATATCATATCAGAGTCTAAATAAGCATCCATGTGGAATTTATTTTTTAACTAGGGAGGCAAATAGTAGGATTGTTTTTTAAACAATAATAAAAAAAATTTCACCTGGATGCTTATTTGGACTGATGTGACATAGTCAATTAACTTTGATAGAAACTTTTAATAGAATGACTTATTTGATATTATTGAAAAGTGTAAAGGTTGTAATTATTCAAGTTAAAAGTGTAGGGACCATATTGACAAAACATCTAAAATATAGGGGTAATAAATGTAATTAATCTTATATCTAATTAAAGTTTAAAATTATTTTATATAATAAACCTTGCACTTATAAAGCACTATTAGTTCCTAATTATGTTTGTAATGCTAAATTCCTTAATAAAATGTATCACTAATATTATTTTTTTCACTTAATTTAAAAGACATTAATTTTTTTTTCTTTTTTACTAATAAAAATGTATTATTATTATTATTATTATTATTTTAACGTATTTCGTATCAGCCTTACTTTCAATTGGTCTTACGAATATAAATAATAAACATTATTGTTTCACAAATAATAGACAAACAATTTTGTTTCAAATGCCGTAGCAATATATAAAATTTTATTTGTAAAATCAAATTAATTGTAAACAAACATGAAAGTTACGTAGCCCATAGGAATGCATTGGAAAATTATAGGGATATATTACAAGTGTATAGGAATGCGCTGGAACCCAATAAGAATATAATGAAAGTCTGTAGAAAGATGTTGGTAGTTAATATCAATGAGTTAGAAGTTCATAAGAACTCGTTGCAATTTCATAAGAGCACATTCAAATCAAGTATGAACATATTGAAAGCTTATAAAAACATATTGAACCAAGTTGGAATACGTTGCTAGACTATATGAATGCATAGGAAGCTTATAGAAACTCAGTGTAAGTTTTTAAAAAAGTGTTGGATACTAATATGAACGCTTGCAAGGATGTAAGTCTACGTTGCAAGCCCTTTGAAATGCAATTGAAACATGTATTCATATATTGCAAGGCCATAGAAAACACTATATGCCCATAGGATCAAATTTTAAAATCATAGGAATATATTTGAAGTCCGTAGGAATGCATTAGAAGTTCATAATAATATATTGGTAGCATATCAAAAACATTGGAATAAAATGTGTTAGAACCACATAGGAACACATTAAAAGCACGCACTAACACATTGCAAGTTCGTGGAAATATGTTGGATACCTATATGAACATGATGCAAGTTTATAAGAACATGTTGCAAGCACATAATAATTCATTTTAAGCTTGTAAAATTATAAAGAAATAAAAACATCAAGTTCGTAGGATTACATGTAGACATGTAGAAATGCGTCTGAAGATCATAAGAATGCATTGAAATCCTATAAAAATCGCGTAGCACTTTAAAGAGCTTTTCTTGATAAGCACTTGATATGTGCTTATTATAAAAATGCTATTTCTTGAAAAAAAAGACTTTATGTATTAAATAAGGATACATAAAATTTTTAAAAATATCCAAAATAACTGTATTCTATTTTTAAAATTTTTAATAGCTGTTTAGCGGATTTTAATTTTAATATATTTTGTTTAAATAAGAGATTATCTTTTTTTTTTTTCTTTTTTTTATAATTTATCACAATTGAAAGTATTCATTTAATTAAATAAGCAAACATTATTAGATATTTTAAAAATACTTTTTATAGCTTCTAAGCAAATGCAAATTATTTTATTATTAAAATAATTTTTGACTAAAGGCTAATAGATAAAAAGTGTTGTCAAAAAAATATTATTGTAAACACACATTCAATCCAACCCCTAATACCATATATTTGTATGGGTTTGTCTTTTAATTTATGTGGTTGACTGAGCTTGCTTTGTACTGGCAGAAGTAATGCATACAGACTATCTTTCTTTTCTTTCGATTTACTTTTTCCACTTTTTTTTCTCTTTTTATTTATTTATTTTTCTTTTTGGGTATTCTAAATTGTTAGTTCTTTTACCTTCAAGAAAGCTTGATACTTTTTTTTAGAGTCTATTTTTTTAAAAAAAAATATTTAATTTAGGATTGCCATTTTCAGGTTATTATGACATTGAAGATAAATGTGGTCATTATCAAGATCAAAAACAAATAAAAAATTCTCAAATTGATAGAAATTATACTTTTTTTTATTTTCTTAAGAACGGAGTACATTATTTTCCCTAATCTGAAATAGTTTTAGAAAAGTAAAGATAATATCAATCATCTTGAAGAGTGAAACAGCTAAGATTATGAAAAAATATTAGTAATAATGGACATACTTATTAAAGTGCCAGTTGTGCAGTCAGCAGGGTCATTCTGCTCGTTACTGTCCTTTGCTTTGTCAACAGTGGACATACAACCCCCCTTCGTCTATCTCTGGTTCTAATTGTGGACCTGCTCCAATGCCGTATGTTTCCACCCCACAGGCTTATTATTCAGGTTCCACTCCACAACTCCCAAATGCACCTCCTACTTCTCCTTCTTCATGGCTTGTTGACTCAGGTGCCTCTCACCATGTAGCTATGGATCTTCAGACCCTAGCATCGCATTCTGAGTATGATGGTACATATGAAATCACTGTTGGAAATGGTAACAATCTACCAATAACCCATACAGGTTCTACCCACTTGTCTTCATCGTTCACTTCATTCTTACTCTCTAATGTTTTGTGTGTACCCAATATGAGATGAAATTTTTTATTTGTTTAACATTTTTGTGACACTAATAATGCCTCGATTGAATTCTTTCATGATTGCTTTGTTGTAAAGGATTTACGGACGGGGGGAGTTCTACTTCGAGGACCACTTAGAGGAGGAACTTATGAATGGCCATCTTCCATCAGCTCTTCCAAACAACCCATTTTGGCCTTTGCCAATACCAAAACATCTATTGTGGATTGGCATCTTCGTTTAGGTCATCCATCTTATTGCATTCTGCGTCAAGTTCTTTCTGATCATTCCTAACCTACATCTTCCTTCAAGCCATTTAATTGTAATTCCTGCCAATGCAATAAAGCTCATAAATTGCCTTTTGGTTCATCTTCTATGTCTAGTACAAAACCACTTCAGTTAATTTATTCTGATGTTTGGGGACCAACTTTTATTCCATCTCATGATGGCTATCGATATTATGTTATTTTTGTTGACCACTTTACCAAGTATATTTGGTTCTTTCCATTGAAAAATAAAGTAGATGTTTCATTTACTTTTCTTCGTCTCAAGATTCTGGTGGAAAATTTTTTTCAATGTCCAATAATTTCATTTTACTCAGACAATGGGGGAGAATTTCTCAAACTTAAACCTTTTTTTCAGGCAAATGAAATTTCACATTTTTTAAACTCTCCGCATACACCTGAACAAAATGGGTCTAACATTATTGTCTCAAGCTGGTATTCCACAAAAGTTTTGGAGTTTTGCATTTAGTACGGCTGTTTTTCTTATCAACAGGTTACCCACACCTACACTGGATGGAAACTCACCCTTTGAAAAATTATTTCAAAAATCTCCGAACTTTAATCGGCTACGAATTTTTGGTTGTCTCTGTTATCCTTGGTTAAAACTATATACCCAAAATAAATTGGACTCCACATCTAAACCTTCTGTTTTTCTTAGTTATTTATCGTCACAAAGTGGTTACAAGTGTTATGATACTAGTCTTGATAATCACTCACGTCATGTCAAATTTGTTGAGTCCATTTTTCCATTTAAATCAATGGCCCCTTCAAAATCTTGTGCTAGTGTCCTACAGGATGAGACAAATTTATCCGCACTTCAAAGTCCCATGCACACTGAAATACCTTTCTCTTCAAACTCATCTCCATCCTCCTCAGAGTCCCAATTTTTTCGCTCACCATCATCCTCATCTCCATCTTCTCCTACCGTACCTTCTGCATCACCTCATTTCCAAGTCAGATCATCATCATCTCCTCCTAACCACCTAGATGTCCTCGTGGGTCCCTCTCCTCATCGTGTGTCTTCGACAGCAAACTCCACCCATCGTGATCCAGAACCACATGCCATCAATTCTCCTCAAGTTGTGATCCCATGTCAAGTTGCACCTACATCTCACATCAGACAACATGCCATGAGAACGAGGTCTATGAACTTAATCTTTAAACCCAAGACACTTTCCGATTTTTATGTTGCCACTAAGCATTCTGATATTGAACCAAGCACGATCACTCAAGCGCTAAAAGTGCCACAGTGGAGGGATGCCATGTCAAGTGAATTTGATCCACTACTTCAAAACAACAAGTGGGAGCTAGTTCCACCCCACCCCTCTCAAAATGTGGTCGGATGCAAATGGGTATTTCATTTAAAGCAAAATTCTGAGGGCTCCGTTAACAGATACAAAGCTCGGTTGGTGGCTAAAGGCTTCACTCAACGTCCCGGCATTGATTATTTTGAGACCTTCAGTCCTGTCATTAAACCAACCACGATACGTACTGTGCTTTGTCTTGCTCTCTCCAACAATTGGCCTCTTCATCAAATTGATATTAACATTGCCTTCTTGCATGGCCGATTACAAGAGGAGGTCTACATATCTCAACCTCAAGGTTTTGTTTATTCTACACGTCCTTCTCATGTCTGTAAATTGTGTAAAGCCATTTATGGGTTGCAACAAGCTCCTCGCGCTTGGTACAATGAGTTGAAAGAATTTCTTTTGGACTTTGGTTTCCCAAATTCCTATTCAGACATCTCTTTATTTATTTATCATCACACGGGCATGATTATGTATCCATTGGTCTATGTTGATGATATCGTCTTTACATGAAATAATGATGCTCTGCTGACAAAGTTTTTTGCTTCCATATCTCACCTGTTCTCCTTGAAAGATTTAGGTGACTTACATTATTTTTTGGGCGTCACGGTTACTTCCCACCCAACAGGTATTTTTCTTTCACAGAAGAAATACATATTAGACTTGCTCACCCAAACACACATGCTTGGTGCCAAAGACTACTCCACATCGATGTCCGCCACCTCTTCTTTGTCTCTACTTGATGGTCACTCGATTGACAATCACAGTGAATGTCGACAAATTGTTTGCCGTATGCAATATCTCTCTCTCACATGACCTGACATTGCCTTTGCTGTTAATAAACTATCTCAATTCATGCATCGTCCTACTGATGTACACTGGGCAGCGGTCAAGCGGCTATTACGGTATCTTAAAGGCACTTGTTCTCATGGTCTCTTCCTTCGACGGTCCTCCCCTCTCACATTACATGCTTTCTCTGATGCGGACTGGGCAGGGAATAAGGATGACAGAACTTCCACCATTGCTTACGTTCTCTTCCTTGGTGGCAATCCAATCTCGTGGTGTTCGAAAAAGCAAAAGTCGGTTTCTTGTTTCTCCACTGAGGCTGAATACCAGTCTGTTGTTGCCACAACCTCTGAACTTGCTTAGGTCACTTCTCTCTTGCATGAGTTGCATGTCTTGGTGCCCTCCTCATCGGTTGTGTATTGTGATAATATCAGCACCACCTACTTGTGTTCAAAACCAGTGTTCCACTCTAAGATGAAACATGTGGCTATTGATTTTCATTTTGTCCATGACAAAGTGTCCTCTGGTCAACTTCTGTGGCTCATGTCTCTAGCAAAGATCAACTTGCAGATATCTTGACAAAACCTTTGGCTAAGCCTCCTTTTCTCCTCCTTCGGTCCAAGATTGGTGTTCTTTCAGACCCTCCATCTTGAGGGGGCATAATAGATTATATATATTGTTGTATTTATCTCTATTGTTGTTCCTTTATTGTAGGAACTACTTACGTATACTTAGGTCTCTGTGCATATCTGGTATAGGTCACTGTGTATAAATATCTGGTTTTACTCAATAATATAGTGTGAGTTTTTCCATCTTCATTGTTTCTGTTATAACCACCATCACGTTCTCAGAGTCTACATCCGCATCGAAGAACACAAAGAGGGTTTAGTTTTCTGGTAAGTCTCTATCTTGATTCTTAAAATACGCAATATTAGGGTTTCTTTATCGGTTGATTGTTGGTTGATTCTGGGTTTTATTTTTATTTACTTGATTTTGATTTTCAAAATAATTAGCTGATTCTGGGTATTACTTTTGATTTTACGATTTTCTTGATTTTGATTTCCAAAGTAAAGACTTTGATTTTTGATTTATGCTTCTTCTGTTTTTAGATTTTTGGGTTCCAATTCATTGTCTAAGAGTTTATAATATCACCATATACAATATCAAAGGCCTAAGACCACCATTACAGGTACATAATAATCTCTTTCTTTATTTGCTTCCACTACATTCTTTGTCAAAACTTTCTAATTTCATATATTAGTTCTTGAATATCAATTATACTATTAAGCCTCAATCTTAATTTATTATGACGATCTTATTAAGTACTGCCTTATTAGTAGTTTTCATCTACTACTGTTGATTCCATTTAATTATTGTGTGACTGAGCTTTTTAGCAAATTAATATGAAACAAATACCTGACTAGCTAGCTAATTTTTCCATTAGTAGTTTATTAATGTTAATCCATGCCAACCTGAAAATGCAGTCTTTTGAACACATATTGGCTGACCAGTGAGCTGAAATATTTTCATCAAGAAAACTTGTAAACTGGGATTCACTAGCATAAACAACATATAGCCACTAGCCATATCTTTAGAGCCATTTTAATGCCTTATTTAGAAGCTTGTTTGTGTAGTAATTTACTAGCTGTGGAGTTTGAATTATAAAAGGTTATGTACCTGTGGAGCCATTTTTTCCACCTTACACAACTTTTTCATTGTATATCTAAAATCGCACTGCAGAAACACACACCGGAATACTACGTACAGCATAGTAAAAAATGGCAACTATAAACTAACGGATGATAATAACAAATTGACAACTAAAATGCAAGTTAAGTTTTCTTCTATCTTTATAGATCTCAATTTTTCTTTCCCATCAATATTTGTACAGCGTAGTTAATGTGGATTTTAAGATGTATTGTAGCTATATATGTTTGTAACGTGAAAACTGAAGGAGCGAAACAAGTTATTGGAGAATAAAATACGAAATATGAAATTTAAAATCTGTATTTTTAACCTTGATTAAATTAGTTTGTAAAGCTGATTTCATATTAGTATTTTCCTCTGATTTGTATTTGGTTTTTGGAATTCTATGTTACGTGTCATGCTTCGAATTCACTTTCTGGACAGCGTTGGATTACGTGACTGAGAGTGATTTGAGCAACTTGGTTTGTGCTCTGCTACTAGATGTTCTTACTGCACATTGTGCCTTTTTTCTTACTCTGTTCTCACTTTGGCATATTTTTAACAATGCAGGGAACTTCTAACAGCGTACTTGGAATATGGGCCTATCATACTTTATCGCTGCATGACTTTCACCAAAGAAAGACGTTTCTTGCTCTTACTTTTTCTGTAATTAAGTAATTTCTGTGTTTGATTTAACTTTGAATATTTTGAGAATAGTTCAATCCTTGAGTAGTCAAATTTTTTGTTAAAGATGAGTATTAAACAGAAATGTCACTGTGCATAGCCTTGAGAAATTAAAGGGCTCTCTCCGCTGATGAATCTTGTTAGCAGTACTTGTTCTGTCAACTCGGAATCCATGTTCTATTTCTTGGTGTCAGAATCTAGTTGAAGTTAAACTTTTTTTTTGGTAAATTAGTTGAAGTTAAACTTAAACATGCAAATACACTGCTAGAATGCTGTTCAAGTTATGCTTTAAATTTTTAGGTTCTGAAAATTGTCTTGTCACGTAAGAAAGAATGTGCTTTGTCAACATTTAGCACCATATTGATTATGTAATGTACGCATATAGATCGATGATGTTAAATTTACTTCTTAACATCCTATCATAATAAACCAACTATGTTTTCGGGACGGAAATTCATTTGCAAATAAACTATTTATAAAATGGAATTAATTAGAAAAATAAGAAAAGTAATAAAAAAAAAGGTAGTAGACCTTAAGTGCGAAAGTAATAATTTTTTTTATATATATAATATGGTACAGAATGTAATAAATTAGTTGAAAAATATAGAAAATAAATAAATAAATAAATGGATTAAGAAAATAAGAAGACATTGTTGGTGATATTCTTGTTTTAAAATAGAAATATATTGTGAAAAATTCAAGAAATGATTGCATTTGTTTTTTTTTTCTTAAAATTTAAAGCATATTGTGTAATCCATAGTTATGGATAAAAATACGTTTTAAAATTAAATTTGTTTAACTTTAATTTTCTGAATAATAGTTTATCCGATCAGTTAAGATTTAGTTTAAATTAAATTTATTTTTAAATATATTTATCTTAACTAAATAGATTAGATAATATATACTTTATATTTTAAAACTTTGTAGTTTTATTATATAGATACATCGTTGTTTTTTTACGATTGCTAGGTTTTTCAATCTTCAAGACAGAGAAAAATGAACATGAAAAGAAAACTGTGATTTTACTTTTCCAGAAAAATCAAACATGTTTTAGAAAAGAATAAAGGAAAAGAAAGAACACTTTTGTTCTTTGTTTTTACTTAAGTGTTCTATAATTAATTTCCATAGATAGCTATGCCCACTCACTGCTCTATCACAACTGAGAATAATACTGGAAGGTCGGACAGTAGATAATGCGATTAGACGGTTCAGATTAGAGATCGACACAAATGTAGCTGATGTATGGTGTTGATTACCTAGTTGGAGGAGCAGCTTGAAGATCTGCACATCCAAGAGGTAATTCTGAATTCTTAATGTTCAGTTTCATGTTTTACATAGCTTCTATATGTTAGCTTCCGCTGTCTCTGTGTATGTGTTCCTATATGTGGTATCAAAGCCTAGGCTATATAATCATGCTAATGTTAGAATTCAATTACATTTGATTTATGATGTATTAATAGAAATCGACACCTATGATTTTATTAATATGTAATTTTATAATAATATATGTTTCAGATGTTTATTTATTCATAATGGATGTTGTTTTAGCCCTAATCCGTAGTAGATTTTCCCTATAATGAGCATCAAGGGTCTTAACGCTGAGGCATAGACAGGACCTTTCATTTGTATACTCCATGAAGTGAGGAAAAATGCTAGTGTAGAACCCAGAATTTCCTGTAATAAAATCATTTTATCAGATTGTGATCACAGCTTAAATTAAAAGGTGAGACAATTAGCCAACCAAGTTCTCAACTAAACCAGTAATTAATAAGCGAAGCATACTGCGAAGAGAGACACAATGAGCCACACAGGGTTCTGCACTGACCACGCGGACATGTTGTGCTCCACCAGCAAGGCAATCACTCCACACTCAATGCCGGCCATGAAAAACATTAATGCAGTGCTGGTGTATGGACCTGGGAACTTCTCGCTCAGTCGTGCTTGAAGATATAGAACAACAAAGAATGAAAACTTTTTCCTAGGAAACGTTATGGCACATGGATGGATGAGGAAGGAATAAGGAATAGTTTTAATTAACTTGGATTATGAAACCAGAGAGCCCAACCAACAGTGCTTAGCATAAGTAAAAGATGGCCTAAGATGAAGTTTGACTTGGTACTGGACTTTGATCACCCCATTTTTCAATATTTGTCCAGTGAATGTTTGATTCACCTAAATCAATTGTGTTTTCGTGGTAGAATGACAACAACATGGCTCCACCTACGCCTACAATTGTTCCTACATCCTTTGCCACGCTTCTTTATTTCTGCAGTTTCTTGTCTGCCAAGAAACACAGTAGCATGCTAAACTTACAACTTTTTAATCAGAAAAATAGACAAGAAATTTAAAAAGGAAAGCCAAAGAAACAAAAACAAGATTCCTTGTAGTTAGAAAGTACCTGAAGAGACAGTAAGGACAAATGTGACAGCAGGAAGTACGTTGTCCTGAATTTGGGTATTTTCAATCATCTTATTCAAGTTTCTAACAAATTTTGGTTATGCATATGTATGTGCATATAGAGTGAACTTCAATAGGTAATTATTATGATTCCCAAAACACAAAATCGTCATGTAAATTAATCAACACATTTAACTGTACTAGTGGTACATCACAGAAAACAAAGTATATATGAACAGTACTTGAGCACTAATCAAAACCTTTCTGCATAAACATAAATAGACTAGTTTATGAGTTAATGGATTTCAAAAGCGAAGTCAACATAGGCACATGTATGTAACGCAACAAAATACCCAAATTCAAGAATGCTCAAGAAAATGATATATACCCAAAATAAAATTCAAACAACTAAGATTGTAAATCAAAAAGATAAACAAAAATTAAAGAAGCTCAATGTCACTGACCATCCCAACCCGCCTGAGGAGGCGCCGAAAGAGAAGACGGAGGAGAAAACAGAGGCAAGGTGAGTGAGAGAGAATGAGAGAGAGAGTGAGTGATTGAGAGCGTTTGGACAAGTAAGCAAGAGAGGGAATTAAAGAGTAAATGAAAATGGTTTGGGGGCAACGATCAGATGCCGTGGATTCATTTGTAACGATTCATTTTCAAAGTCTTAAATTTATTTTTTTTTATTTTTTTCCAATAATATATTCTCCATCATAAAAATATATATATACATATATAAATAAAATTAATAGTCTCTTTTTTCTAATTTTTTAATATATATATAAGGATTAATTATATTTAAAACCCTTATAGTTTGAGTGTTGTGTCAATGATCCCTGCACTTTCAATTTGAACAATTACAACTCTTATATTTTTTAATAAGATCAAATAAGTTATTCTATTAAAATTTTCTATCAAAGTTGACAAACTATATCATATCAGAGTCTAAATAAGCATCCATGTGGAATTTATTTTTTAACTAGGGAGGCAAATAGTAGGATTGTTTTTTAAACAATAATAAAAAAAATTTCACCTGGATGCTTATTTGGACTGATGTGACATAGTCAATTAACTTTGATAGAAACTTTTAATAGAATGACTTATTTGATATTATTGAAAAGTGTAAAGGTTGTAATTATTCAAGTTAAAAGTGTAGGGACCATATTGACAAAACATCTAAAATATAGGTAATAAATGTAATTAATCTTATATCTAATTAAAGTTTAAAATTATTTTATATAATAAACCTTGCACTTATAAAGCACTATTAGTTCCTAATTATGTTTGTAATGCTAAATTCCTTAATAAAATGTATCACTAATATTATTTTTTTTTTCACTTAATTTAAAAGACATTAATTTTTTTTTCTTTTTTACTAATAAAAATGTATTATTATTATTATTATTATTATTTTAACGTATTTCGTATCAGCCTTACTTTCAATTGGTCTTACTTAATATAAATAATAAACATTATTGTTTCACAAATAATAGACAAACAATTTTGTTTCAAATGCCGTAGCAATATATAAAATTTTATTTGTAAAATCAAATTAATTGTAAACAAACATGAAAGTTACGTAGCCCATAGGAATGCATTGGAAAATTATAGGGATATATTACAAGTGTATAGGAATGCGCTGGAACCCAATAAGAATATAATGAAAGTCTGTAGAAAGATGTTGGTAGTTAATATCAATGAGTTAGAAGTTCATAAGAACTCGTTGCAATTTCATAAGAGCACATTCAAATCAAGTATGAACATATTGAAAGCTTATAAAAACATATTGAACCAAGTTGGAATACGTTGCTAGACTATATGAATGCATAGGAAGCTTATAGAAACTCAGTGTAAGTTTTTAAAAAAGTGTTGGATACTAATATGAACGCTTGCAAGGATGTAAGTCTACGTTGCAAGCCCTTTGAAATGCAATTGAAACATGTATTCATATATTGCAAGGCCATAGAAAAACACTATATGCCCATAGGATCAAATTTTAAAATCATAGGAATATATTTGAAGTCCGTAGGAATGCATTAGAAGTTCATAATAATATATTGGTAGCATATCAAAAAACATTGGAATAAAAATGTGTTAGAACCACATAGGAACACATTAAAAGCACGTACTAACACATTGCAAGTTCGTGGAAATATGTTGGATACCTATATGAACATGATGCAAGTTTATAAGAACATGTTGCAAGCACATAATAATTCATTTTAAGCTTGTAAAAATTATAAAGAAATAAAAACATCAAGTTCGTAGGATTACATGTAGACATGTAGAAATGCGTCTGAAGATCATAAGAATGCATTGAAATCCTATAAAAATCGCGTAGCACTTTAAAGAGCTTTTCTTGATAAGCACTTGATATGTGCTTATTATAAAAAATGCTATTTCTTGAAAAAAAAAAAAGACTTTATGTATTAAATAAGGATACATAAAATTTTTAAAAATATCCAAAATAACTGTATTCTATTTTTAAAATTTTTAATAGCTGTTTAGCGGATTTTAATTTTAATATATTTTGTTTAAATAAGAGATTATCTTTTTTTTTTTTCTTTTTTTTATAATTTATCACAATTGAAAGTATTCATTTAATTAAATAAGCAAACATTATTAGATATTTTAAAAATACTTTTTATAGCTTCTAAGCAAATGCAAATTATTTTATTATTAAAATAATTTTTGACTAAAGGCTAATAGATAAAAGTGTTGTCAAAAAATATTATTGTAAACACACATTCAATCCAACCCCTAATACCATATATTTGTATGGGTTTGTCTTTTAATTTATGTGGTTGACTGAGCTTGCTTTGTACTGGCAGAAGTAATGCATACAGACTATCTTTCTTTTCTTTCGATTTACTTTTTCCACTTTTTTTTCTCTTTTTATTTATTTATTTTTCTTTTTGGGTATTCTAAATTGTTAGTTCTTTTACCTTCAAGAAAGCTTGATACTTTTTTTTAGAGTCTATTTTTTTAAAAAAAAAATATTTAATTTAGGATTGCCATTTTCAGGTTATTATGACATTGAAGATAAATGTGGTCATTATCAAGATCAAAAACAAATAAAAAATTCTCAAATTGATAGAAATTATACTTTTTTTATTTTCTTAAGAACGGAGTACATTATTTTCCCTAATCTGAAATAGTTTTAGAAAAGTAAAGATAATATCAATCATCTTGAAGAGTGAAACAGCTAAGATTATGAAAAAATATTAGTAATAATGGACATACTTATTAAAAACAAGAAAATTATTTTTTAATAAACTTATTACATAATATTGAAAATATATATTTTTTAAAAATATGATGGAAAATAATTGGGAATCATCATAATCAACTATTGAAATTCACTGTATGTACACATACTTATGTATATAAAAAATTTGCTAGAAACTTAAAAATGTAATTGAAAAATATTTAATATATATTAAAACAAGAAAGATATTGAATAACAATTGAAAAATTATTTCACTAAAACGACACCGTAGTATCCAATACTATGTTAAATATTTTTTTGGTTACTCGGTCGTTTTTTTCTTTTGGTCATTTTGTCACACTCAAATGCAACATATTTATTTGTTCTTCTTCTTCGCCCTCTGTCTATGAAGATCACTCCCGCACTCAATGCATAGTTGATGCTCTCCCCGCTGTGGGTCTCTGAAATCAGGTCAGTGAGCCTCTTTCATTTCTTTTAGTTTTTGGGTTTGAATTTCTTTTGGGCATTTCATGCATAGTTTTGATATTTTGATTTTGAATTTTTTTTTTTTGGGAATCGTATCTTAGAATTCGTGCTGTTCTGGATTTTTGTTTTTAATTTCATACTCGTAAGTTTTTGTGTGGTGGAAAACTTCTTAGAACTCCAGTTCCATTTTTTCTGCTACTCTAAATTTCCTCGCTCATTGTGACCCTTGTGTCTAATATTCATTGCCCATTATTAGCAACGCAATATATAGACCTGAGGATCAAATTTACACACTGAATGACCAGATAATACACTGATTCCTTTTTCAAAATATATTTTTAAACCGAAATATAAAATGAATGGTTTGAGTGTCAAATTTATGTAGCCGTATATGTGAAATGCAAGTCTATTTATGTTTTCAAAACAATGGTCTTTGGATTTTGCAAATTGTTTTGAGTTTTGATTAGTGGCGTTAGCTTGCATCCCATTCATTTATGATTATATTTTGGGTAATTCTATAATGACTCATGTAATTGATAAAGTTTGTAAATGAATTTCAAAACTCCAAATTCATTACTCTGATGCTACTTCTAAAACAGAGCCCATCTAAATTCTGACGCCTTTTTTTTTATTATTTGTTTTTCCTTTTCATTTTTGTCCCTTTTTTCTCATATTGCTTACCCATCACAACTATCTTACAACCAATCTTTAGTGATAATAATACTTTTTAGATTAAATTTTGTAAATAGTTTGAAGTTTTGGGTTTGAATTCTTTTGAGTAGTTATTTCATGTTTGTGCTTGGTGGAGTATTTGCTTTTGTCAATTTGAAAACCCTAAATTTATTACTCTACTGCTACTTCTATACCCTCACGCTCTGAAACAAATTCATCTAAACCTTTTTGTCTTTTCATATACCTTTTCAATATTAATACTTATGATCACCAGTACAACAAGAGGTAATCCTGAATTCTTAATGTTCAATTTTATGTTTTACATAGCTTCTAGATGTTAACTTTCGTTGTCTCCGTGTATCTGTTCCTATATGTGGTATCAGAGCCTAGGCTATATAATCATGTGAATGTTAGAATTCAATTACATTTGATTTATGATGTATTAATATAAATATGGCACCTATGATTTAATTAATATGTAATTTCATAATAATATATGTTTTGTATGTTCATTTATTCATAATGGATGTTGTTTTAGCCCTAATCCATGGTAGATTTTCCCTATAATTTTATTTTTGGGATGTAATAGGGAGACTGGTCATAAGATCAGGTTTCCTCCCTGATTTATTTTATATTTTCATATTTTATTGTATTTTATTTTTAATTTTATTTTATGTAAAAAGTCAAAAATACAAATGTAAAAAACTGCAACCCATGGCTGTTTCGGCTTCTAGAGAAGGCTACAGGTGTCCAATCAAAGAACCGTCAGAGCCGTTGGAAGCACAAGGAGGAGAGGAAGTCATGCCCAGAAAATCAGCCTCAGAAAACACCAGGCACACCCACATGCATCGTTCAAATCGGCTGCACATGGACATCACGCGCCGACACTTAGTGGGCATGATAGAGCAATTGCTAAGCCTACGAAAGCTATCATTCACAGACAAATGAAAGATATTAAATCCTAAACAAATATATCTAATATGTACCTTTTATAAAAAACAGAGCAAGCTAACTATGCAAGAGAAGTGTGAAGAATCCGTAGAAAAAGAGGCTCAGTTATATGGTTGATGTTGGAAGTGAACAAAACCTAGAGGGAAAATAATCACTATAAAATGTTATAGAATATGTGGTTAAATAAGAATCCAATAAGTCTCTTACTATAACAACATGACTAATTAGCATTTTGAATCTTGGGTCTGAATAGGTAAGTCATTATGGCTAGTTCTTTCAAAATGAGTGGCTGAAGGGCATAAGAGGATATTGAAAGCTATATATGTGTGTGTGTGTGTGTGTGTCTATATATATATAATTGATAGATTTGTGTGTTACAATTTTAGGCTTCTAGCCTTACACCTTAAGGCAGAGAATTGGAGATATACATGGTTAAATGGTTTACCACCATGCATGAACATTATGATCAGTAAACACACACACACACACATATATAAGCTATTGTGCATTTCCCTTTCACTTGTATTAATTGGGACAATTCTTTTTCACTGTCCCACATTATTGTCACTCATAAAGAAAACTTTTCTTCTCTACCTTTTGGGAACCGATCCAGTAAAGCTATGGAGAGGGAATAGTTTATATATAACCCAGACTTGTCAAAGTTTAGAACATCTTGGTGATTGTTGCTCTTAGATATTTATATTATAAGTTTGGATGAATTTTGTTATAAGCCAAAGATCAATCCACATAGGATGGCCAAATTTTGATTTCACGGAGAGTTGGATAACATAATATTAAAAAAAAAAAGATAAAAAGAAAATAAAAGAAAGCTAATTCAGTGGGCCATTTAGGAAAAATAACAATAAAATAAAGGTTAGTATGGGAGTACCAAGACATGCAAAGAATGAACCAAACCAAAGAAAAAGGACGAACCAAACCAGGGCCACCATGAAGTTTGTCTAACTTTACTACATATAAAATAAAAGTAGAAGAGAAGCTACTAACTTACTAACAAAAAACTTGAAACATTGTGTTTGGATATTTTCAACGAAGAATCTCCAAACTTTGGTAATTCAAAGCCATCATAATGTGCTTATTGTTTTTTCACTGTCATGCTTTTTGTATTGCAGCTTTTTTTTTATGTGCAAAGATATAGAAGAAGGTTAAGATTATTAGCTCCTGTAATATTCGGATCTTGATATTGAAGAGGTGCATTCGACAGTTGCCATACCATCTCAAAAGAAACTAAGGTTGAACAGATAAAAACAATATAATCAAAGCGTCAAAATCCAAACAAATAAAATTTTAAAAAATAATAAAAAAATGGGTTTTCGAACCTGCTAGCTTAGTAATGCAAGCGAAACAAATGTTGAACACTAAATCAAGTAAATACATGACATAGCCAGCAACTAAATCAAGTAAATAAAAGAATAATATGACTTACCAAAACACTAAAACGAATGATGCACTTGTATGGAATAACCTGACTAGAGCTGAAAACCCTAAAAAGAGAAGATACAGAGTAAACCCAATGCATGCATATAATTGAGAAAACAATACATATGAAGAATATAAGGGTTGGATCGGAATATTACCAGCGATTGACTAAAGGTAGAGAGCTGAGTTGAGTACTTTCTCTAGTGTATACAGCAAAGAGATAGATGAGGAAGACACTTAATGAAATTTGGGGGTTGAATTCTTTGTGTTTTGATTTGTGTATCCTAAAATGACGTCGTTTAAAGGCAAATAAATAAGAAAAAAATTTAATATATTTTTCTTTATTTTTTGGACAATCATAATGCAATTAAAATGTAAACAATGTCCAAGAGTAATTGTCACAGATATTGTCACATAATTTTGACCAAACATTCTACATTTTTTAGTGATCATTTATAAAATTTTGTCACACATTATCATCATAATTAGGCTGGAAAATTTCCCCCTAAAAATTGAACATTTTATGTGATAAAAATCAGTTGGCCACTATCCTATCTACCTTACTAAGAATCAACGTCAAACACTGGTTTTTCATGCTACATGTATACTTTTTGTGACAAATGAATTTGTGAAAATGAAATTTGTCACAGTTTGTCAAATTTTTTGTAGGATAAGAGTGTCCTAGATTATATGAGGCATTTCGCTTACTTAATAATTGAAGCATATTTTTTTAATTGAAATAATGGAATTACTCTTTCTTTCTTTTTTTTTTTCTTTTTCTTTTTTTGCATTCTCTAATTGCTAAACGAAAACGAAATATGCTCAAAACATTAAAAAAAAAAATTCTAACATACAAAAACGAAATATGCTAAAAACATTAAAAAAAATACACAAGTTGTTCTTTAAAATTTAAAATTATTACATGTTATTATAAATCTATATAAAGCTTAATTATTCAAAATAAAGTAGTATAAAATAAAATATAATTCAAAAATAAATATATAGTTGTACCAAATTAAATTAATTTCTGAGTTTATTATGATAATAAACGGCTGTTACCAATTCGGACAAATTGAATTGAAATAGATAATTTAAAGTGTAAATTGACAAAATTAAAAATTTGAAGTATAAAATGTAAAATAATAATAAAACATATATAAAAAAAAATGTGCATACATTCAAAGGTCATGCAAGAGATGCCGTGTTACAGAGGTTGAAAGTACTAAATAATCAATCAACATTCAATAATCAAGTGTATCTTCTAGGGTTTATTAGAACCTATATATAATAATGATGAAGCCTAAGGAAACTAAAGCTTCACTTTGTTGTGCTTCCTTTTCCCCGTTCTCTTCGCTTTCTTACTCTATTCTTCCCCACTAATTGTTGTAATATACATATATAAATATGCACATTTTTATTACAAAGATATACTAACATAAATAGTGAGGACTCTTTTTCATTTGGGTTGGGCTTGAACTGTGCTCCTCTGCCGCTACTCCTGATCAATGCTCTTCTGCTGCTGTTCTCGTCTGATCTTTGTCTTTGTTTTATCTCCTTGTTCTTCCCCCAAAGAATAACATGGAGACCCGCAACAATGCATATAGACCCTATGGCACTTAGTTAGACCCACATAAAACTTGTTAGATATATATATATATATATATATATATTAAGTGCTGATTAATTTTGACTATAATATGATAATTTATCATATACTACTCACGTTCCAACATAAAGTGTCTCATGAAGAAGTGCCCAACTGAGAATAACCACAGCAATGAGCATCAAGGGGCTTAACGCTGAGGCATAGACAGGACCTTTCATTTGTATACTGCATGAAGTGAGGAAAAATGCTAGTGTAGAACCCAGAATTCCCTGTAATAAAATCATTTTAACAGGTTGTGATCACAGCTTAAATTAAAAGGTGAGACACTTAGCCAACCAAGTTCTCAACTAAGCCATTAATTAACAAGCGAAGCATACTGCAAAGAGAGACACAATGAGCCACACAGGGTTCTGCAATGACCACGCGGACATGTTGTGCTTCACCAGCAAGGCAATCACTCCACACTCAATGCTGGCCATGAAACACATCAATGCAGTGCTGGTGTATGGACCTGGGAACTTCTCGCTCAGTCGTGCTTGAAGATATAGAACAACAAAGAATGAAAACTTTTTCATAGGAAAAGTTATGGCACATTAATGGATGAGGAAGGAATAAGGAGTAGTTTTAATTTACTTGGATTATGAGCCAGAGAGCCCAACCAACAGTGCTTAGCATAAGTAAAAGATGGCCTAAGATGAAGTTTGACTTGGTATTGGACTTTGGATCCCCCAATTTTTCAATATTTGTCCAGTGAATGTTTGATTCACCTAAATCAATTGTGTGTCCGTGGTAGAATGACAACAACATGGCTCCACCTACGCTTACAATTGTTCCTACAACCTTTGCTACCCTTCTTTGTTTCTGCAGTTTCTTGTCTGCCAAGAAACACAGTAGCATGTTAAACTTACAACTGTTTAATCAGAAAAATTGACAAGAAATTTAAATAGGAAAGCCAAAGAAACAAAAACAAGATTCCTTGTAGTTAGAAAGTACCCGAAGAGACAGCAAGGACAAATGTGACAGCAGAAAGTACGTTGTCCAATGCGCAGCCAATCGTTGCAGTGGAACCACTGCCCTGAAATTTATACGGTCCATAGATCCAATTAAACATATATTATGAAAATAGTAATTAAAGTACATAAACCCTCCTTATTTACATGCTTACCCTGTCATAGAACACAAGAATATCAGGAACAGAATAGGCAGTGTAATCTGGGGCCTGTTATTTCTGTACACCTATAGTTCAAAATCTACTACGTCACTTTCATATAGCTAGTAATTAATCAGTTTTTTTTTTTTTTTTTTTTTATCAATGACTTATTATAAATACATTATTAAATAATCAAAAAAAGTATGCTTTAGAAAATTGGAAAAATAGTGTTTTGATTTTTCTGAGTTGCAGCTGCTTTAGCAATGATACAACAACATTCATATACTGCTCTGTTTTTTTTTCCTCTCTCTCTCTCAGAACAAAGCTGTCGACCAGAAGTAACAATTAAGTAGTTAATTTTGTTACCTTCTCCGTCAGGTAACTAATGGGAGCGAGTACCAGCGTGGCAAAAATTTGTCTGTATGCGACGAAGATTAGTGGGTTCATGCCACAATCCATCGCCAGCTTCCTTGTGAAACTAATAAGCGCATAGAGTACTTGTACAACTATCATTGCCATGATCGGCAGCATTGTGTTAAAGCAAGAAAGCGAGAAAGAAAGAAAGCTCTCTTCTTCTATATGGCTCTTCTTAAAGCAAGAATTTCGTGGCTTTGTATTTGCTTTCTGGCTCTTTTTCTTCTTCTTCTTAAACTTACAGAAAGAAAGCGAGAGAGAGAAGGAAAATGCGTTTTGAAGAGAGAGAGATTATATAGAAGAGGATATGCTGAGAAACCAGGGACTCATGCACCATTTTAGAGCAAGGTGGGCAACAGAAATTTAAAGCAAATCTTGCATGAAAAAGAAAAGAAAAGAACAGAAAAAGAAACAGTTTTTGATTAGCTCCTACCATTTCAAGAGCCTATTGTTATAAATTTCCAATACAAGTGATTAGTGCTCAAACAGTATACGCATCGCTATCACATAAAAACAATTCTTCAAGACATAATCAGTGTACAATTCATATAAGTGTTCCAAGAGACCGGATCCACAGCCATTTTTCAATCAGAAAAAGTTAGAAGGAAAAAATTAAGATACAATCCACAGCGAGCTCTGGCCTCATATGTTAAATGCCATTTTCTCGAGAAAGTGGAGAGGTTTTTCATGACAATTAGAAAACGAATTTGATTTGAGCTCTTACCTTGTAGAAGATCAATCCACCTGATATGTTGAATACGTGGCTTTTGTTTATTGGGCAGATGTTGTGAAACCGTGGAATTGACGTGACTGACATGAGTCACCAACTCACAGATTCACAACTTCCAACTGTCTGTCTCTTAGATCCTATATCTCTCTCAGTGATTTCTCGTGTGTTTGTTGGTGAATCAGAGAATAACAATTATAATGGGTAGGTTGGATAATTCGACGGCCTCTAGTCGACGATTTCTCTCTCACTCTCAACGCCGGAGATCGTTGTCTTCCTGTTGCATCCATTTCTCTTCTCTGTCATATTGTTCGGTTGCCTATAGTGTTGAATGCAGAGAAAAACAATTTAGACACCATTATATATTACCTTTATGCTTGTTCGAGAATGAAATGGGGCGTAGGCGTAGACCCATTTACTATTTTGATTGGATTGGCTCCGATTCTTTGTAGTTTTAAGCTCTAAACTAACTAAATTACATATAAATCAAGAGAAAAAAACTTAAAACAAAAATAAAAAACAACCATGTTATCAAGCAAGCCTTTAGCATTCATGTTTTGTTCTTATGTCTGACTGGAGGGCAGAGGGAATTCGTTCTGTGAGGACATGTAATTAATGGCATATGGTAAAGGGTTAATGGAAAGGCCATGAGGCAGCTATGTGAAGACTGTCAACATGGAACTTGTTGCTTGTAGTCTGTGCCATGTATTTGATATGTAGAGAAGATGAGTGAATAATTGGTTGGGAAGCCGTTAACAAACCATGTACAGTTGAGCCTGACAAGTGTTAATTTCTATGGTATCCTGTTCATAATTCATCTGTATTTGTGTTGATGCCCTCTTTATCAATATGTAACTTGTTTCCTTGGTAGCGTAGGTATTAGATATTAATCTATGATGGAGGCTGCACAAAGTATCCAGTGCAAATCTGCATGGATCTCCTCAAGCTGTTTAAGGTAATTTTAATCTTTTGCATGACGTAACTATAACAATATTCCTTTTCCATTGAGTAACCTTTGCTTTCTATTAACTGTTCGAAAATATGTTTCAACTTGTCTCGTAATTTCATCTTGTCATAATGAAGGTTCTTCTTCTCGATGAGATAACAGTTGACCTTGATGTGCTAGCAAGGGTTGATCTCCTAAAGTTTCTAAGAAAGGAATGTGTGGAGCGAGGTGCCACGATTATATATGCAACACATATATTTGATGGTCTGGAGGAATGGCCATCTCTTACTGTAAGTTTAGATTTTTTGCCCTAAAAAATGTTCCCTCTTACCTTACCTTTCAAATCAGTGCAGATGATTTGTGTTGTTTTCAGGTTTATTTAGCTAATGGGAAGTTGCAATTGGCAAAGTCTTTGAAGTCTATGAATAGTGTCAAGGAGATGAGCAAATTGTCTCTAATGGCAAGCATGGTGTTGTTGATACAAAGTTCTACAGTTGCATTTTGAGATGTTAAAATGTGGACCGACAAACTCAAAAAGGATATAAGTTTTTACCACAAAAATGTTTTGCTTCAATGGATTTGTAGAGAACAGTAGAGAGTTGGCTAAGGAAAGAACGAGATGAAGAGAGGAAAAGAAGGAAAGAGAGAAAGGCAAGAGGTCTTCCTGAATTTGAAGAACAAAAGGAGGGAAGCCACGTAACTGGGGACCAGGAAGGCTTCACTCCACTATTGCTGGAGAAGACAACTTTGTCTTCAGCTCCAACAGAGTTCTCAGACAGTAGAAGTAGATTACAAAATTCCATTTGAACTCCGGAGAAATAGAATGTGCTCTGCTCAAAGCCGACTTTCTCTGTTTCTATTGTAATTTGTTGGTGTACGTTTCGTACATGAATTTTGATTTTATATTACTCCATGAATTTTGATTTTGGTCGCATAGCTTTTTGAACTTTAAATTCAGTGCGGCAACATCCCTTTCATAAACTCTGTTAAATATTGACTTTTTTTGCCACGTGGATGAGGATAAAATGGAATTTATATATGTATATAAAAAAATTATTTTCTTCCTTGAACTTTGGTATCAAAAGTTGCAAACTATGATCTAAATAATGCACAAAGTTGTAAATTGCTATATAAAATTATATTTTTCCTCAAACATGATATCTTTTTAATTGTTAAAAAAAATATTTTTGTTTAAGTGATTCAAAAGATTTTATTTTTCACATACTATCAGTTACCTTAGCCTTTAACAATTAAAAGAAAAGAAAAAAAAATGCATCCAAACAACTAAAATTGTATTGTGTATGAGTAGTGGAATTCGCAATTGTTTCTAAAGTTCAGGGGCATATGCAAATTGTCTGTGACTCATAAATATAATATATTTTTAATAAAAATAAAATATAGTAAATCAGCTTTTTTTCTTTTTTTTTAAGCCCTGTAATTCTTCCTCATCCAGTTTGGGGCAGAATAGCTGAGAAAGTTTTGGATATATGTTTTTATGTTAAATGTAAGGGAATTGACAATATGTAAAAAATAAATTATTTTTAATCGTTTATACCAAAAAAAATAAAATTGAACGGTTAAAAGATGAGTTTTTGGTATTAATGTCTCATGAACTTTTTATCTTTGTTGTATATTGTCCCCTAAACATTGATTTTGGAAGCATAACCCCATCTTTTATATCCGGTATAAAGTTTTTACATGAATATGATACTTAGCCCAATTGGCCGAGTATCACATTCTTGTAAAAACGTACAAACTTATAAAAATTATATCTCATTCAATACTTATCCAAATGATTTAATTCAAAAACCAATTTATAACTTGATGTAGTTTTATAGAATTTCAAAAATCATTTAGTGTTATAAGTTTATTAGTTTTTGTAATGTATTAATTATTTTTCTATCAATGTTATAATTTTTATTTAATTTTGAAAATATTTTTGTATAAAACTAAATTCAATTATGAGCATTTTAATTTTTGAATCAAATTATTTGAATAAATATTGAAATAAATATGATTTTTAGAAATTTATAAGTTTTCTAAAATATGTATTACTGGGCTGATTTGCCTAGGCCCTCGGCCAATTAGTGTCAAGGAGATGATAATAGGAAGAATAATAAGTGAACTTGGGTTTAAGTAGAAGCAGTGATAGAGACATTGGGATATTTAGAACATGAAGCATAGCTGCAGAAACAAGAGACCAACAATCTAAAGTAAAACATGAGAGAGTAGGAATTTTCGTAACTGATGCTCTTCATGTCAGCACTTGAAAGAGAGCACATCCATGTATGAAAGAGGCTGTGAGGGCGATGAAAGAAAGATGAAGATTTTGATTTTTTAGAGTTATTGTTGATTTTTGATCCATTGACCTTTAACGTGAAATGAGGAACGAAAATTCACCAAAAAAACAAAAAAGAATTCAAAGTTCACTACAAAAAAAATAACCTCCACCGACCAATGTTTTAGCGACCATCAAATATTGGTAGCTAATAGTACATATCACCGACCAACTATTGGTTTGTATAACTGTTAGTCGTTTAAGGTCTGAAAAATTTTTCCAACATCAATTACGACCACAACATGGTCGCTGTTTCAATACATCAACGACCAAATGTTGTTTGGTCGCTAATAATTATGGCGGGAATATATTTATGAGCGGGAAATCGTTTTAGCGGCCAAATATTGGTTGTTGTTTGTTTTCAGCAGCGACCAAATAGTAGTTGGTCGCTAAAGCGATTGGCGGGAACGAACCCTACTCAGGGGTGATGTTTTTAGCGACAAATAAGACTTTGGTCGTAGTTAAGATTCAACAGCGACTATTCTTTGGTCGTGGTTTACCTCTTCAGCGACCAATATATTTAGTCGCTAAATTCTACTATTTGCGAGCAGATGTTGGTCGCTGAAGAGCTTAAAAATAAAAAAAAAAATGTAGAAACATTGTAAATTTGCTTTTCAGCGACCAATTCAAACTCGGTCGCTGAAGAATACTTACACCGACCAATTACTGGTTGCTATAATCTGTTTAAGAAAATTAAAATTGGTAAATAAGATAGGCAAACTTTACCAACCAATAGTGGTCGGTGAGTATATAATAGTGACCAATTGATATATATGTACACATATGTTACCAATATATAATAGTGACCAATTAATATTACCCATGTTTAATGTATATGCATAAAGTGCTTAACAGATTCAATACATATATAATTGTACCAATTTTATGTTTTAGATATTATATATTATACATAATATATATACACACACATACATATATAATAGACATACACATGTTATAAATACTTAGATTGCTAATTGTGCCCCATTAAATACTAGGCTACATAAGCATTCTTATGACACAGGCAACATTATCAAAAATCAAAATTCTACATGAAGTATACATGTGTCTTTTAATATTTATAATCTTGTAGGTGTTTACAATTATACACACTTTTCCATAAATATATGTGTTTCGTATGAGTGCACGTACATCTATACTTATATATACACATGTGCACATAATAGTGAACTTGTACATTTAATTTCCATGTAACGCATACATACTAGTGAAATTATTACATTTACACAGACTTTCGCATACACATGTATATCATTTATGCATCTACATATATATTACATACATACATATAAACATATATATATATAAATAAAAATATTTATTAATTATTTATATATTTAAATATGGAAATTTTATTTCTCTCACCCACCAACAGATGGTCGGAGAAGAGTTTCAAATAGGCGGTCAATTTTTCCCCTAAATTTTTTTAACAAGAATTTACCGACCAAACGTTGGTTTCTAAAACTCATTAAACACATAGTTTCACTACAAAAAAAACTTGGAAAAAATTAATTAATTTTTTTTACAACAAAACTACGTCGTTTAACACTCAACCCTAACTTTTACCCTCTCCCCTTTTCATCTCTCATTCCCTCATCGTTGTTCTAGAACTGCAGCGCCCTCATCTTTGCACACCTCCTATACCGGCGCTGCACACCTAAACCCATTGCCCCTATCCCGATGCCGCACCGAAACAAATAATTGAACAACAAAATAGATAATCCTATTGGCAGCTTCTCTGTTCGTACCGCAAGGTGAGGTTGTGAGGTTCGCTATCGCTACGGTCTTCGTGCTGTGGGCTATAAGGGTTTGCACGGGGCTCATTGTCGCGCTCACCGACAGTGGGGACAGTGGGGACGAGCATCGCGGGTTGATTGCGTATGCGTTTTTCTTAATTTACACTCTATTTTCGTTGCTTGTAATATCTTAGTGATATTATTCAGTTATTGGGTTTTCAGTTTTTGGTTTATACTTAACAGTGCACATCTTGTAGCTGTTGGATAGTATTCTCTTTTTCTCTCTCAATTTTGATGGGGATTTAATGACTGATTGGGCATACCTGTATTTGTGATGTGATGAGCGATCAGTTGTGTAGAAAATAGATAATGTAGTTTCTAAATGAAATTATGCTTTCCGATTGGTGACTAATGTTCCTCAGGCATTCCTTGTGTTGGTATTAAGCAGTGCATGATGGCTTTCTTTGCTTGTTAGAAACCAATTTTGAAATGTCTTTGATTACTAGAAGTCACTTGGTGTAGTTTTGTAATTCACTCTGCTGTGAGATTAGGAATTTGAATTAATTTATTCGTATTGAAGTTAAGTTTCGTATAGGTGAAAGGGAACTTCATGACTTAGTTGACAGCTTTTACTGGTCATCCATGTTTTCTTGTAGTTACTCCATATCAAATTGCCAATTCCTTAATCTTGTTTTGTTGTTGCAGTCATGCCCTTAATAATCTATTCTACAATTCTCTTTTTCTATTGTCAGAGTTTTGGGGGTATGCTATCCCAATATAATTACAGTTTCAGATGGTAGTTTGCATTTTACGACAGGTACTAGTTTTTAGTATGTTAAACATTATTTCTGCACATTATAGTTTAAATATTTTTTTCTTTTGCTAGGCAGCTTAACAAGGCTGAAGGTTAGGGATAATACAAGGGCAATGATGAAGTCATTTACTATTTGGATTGGTATTTAAATTACAATTCCTTATCATCTACTGTTTAGATTTTTCTTGGTGCTATTTGCATAGTGACACCTTAGTAGTAATTACTTGGGTTAAAACATTACTCCAGTCAATTTTTTTTTTGTTTTTTTGTTTATGGTGGCTAATCAAGCAAAGCTGATGTTCTTTCTGCTTTACTTATGCGAGCAGATGGCTAATCAAACAATGTGGGTTCGCATGTTCTTTGTACATGCGAGCAGATATTGTGTGTCTTATCTTCGTAAGACTATAAAAGTGTAAATGCACATAGAAATATATTAGATAGTTTTTGTTTGCTTAGAAAGCCTCTGCAAAACCCACATTGTTGCACGTACATAGACATGTATATATACAAATATATGTCACAGAAAGTCCCTTTTTGGGAAAGGTTTGGTTGAGACTCTTTTGAGTCGTAAGGCTATTAATTAAATTTTTTTCACGAAAAATGATGTGTAATATCTTGTGTTCTGTTGTGGTTGTTAGGTCTACTTCTACTGACTTTGAGGGGATTGGTAGATATTAATCCACAATTTTATTTCCATTGTTCTGTTATTTCGTTCTCCACAAATTATTTGGAAAACTATTATTATTTTTGTTGTCAGATCGTTATAAAATTTTTATGTATTTTTGGGGATGTTGAAATTTTGGGAATTTTTTAAGGTTCCTTACCTCCAGTCAAGTTTTGGAAGTTTTCGAGAGTTATTTCAAGATTGCTGCTGTTACCAGTGGTGCAGTGGATGAACAAGGGAACAAAATAATAGGGGTGCTCTATATAAGTCACAAAAGGTTAGCCATTTATTCTTTCCTCTGGATAAGTAGTTGAAAATGTGGGCATTATTGCTAATTTTTGTTTTTCACACCTAATTTTTGTTTTCATTTTTAAGTTAGAGCCCAAACTATCAAAATCACACGCGGATGAGACTTTCCTGAAAGCTATGTTGGCGGCATTGTGTCCTAAATAAATAATAGAAAAAGACTTGCTTTAATTGCCTGAACTATTAACCACTTTAACCAATTACAACTATGGCTGACCCATAAGAGACACAATCTTATTGACAAGCTACGTGTTTGCTTTGCTCTCTTCATGCCCATGTGTCATGTGTGGGTTTTGTGTGAGCAAATAAAACCCATTCTGTCTTTAGCATGTTGTTCATAGAATTTTGTTTGTAGTTTGATGTTTCAACTAACTTAAGACTATTTTTCAGCAATCAAGAAGCATATGGAGAATGATATTGATGAAGTGGGAAAGATTGCACGTAGTGTCAAAGCAAAACTAGAAGTGATGAAAAGATGTAATACTTAAATAGTTCGCTTCTACATCTAATGTATTTTGGAATGATGTACTGACTCATTTTACAATACATAGTTATTTTAAGTTTTAAATTATGTAATGACAATTATTATAATAATGACAATCATCAGTTCATACTTATAATATAAGTTTTGTAATTATTTACTTATTTATTTATTTCATGCATTTTAGTAATTGTAGTAAATAATTAAATAATTTTTAAAAATTATTAAGCAAATGACTTTATCAACCAAGTTTTGGTCGCTAAAGATCACTGCTAGCGACCAACAAATGGTCGCTGAAGGGGAATTAACTTTGAAAGGTAACCTTCAACAACCAACAGGTGGTTGCTGAAAGGAAATATTCCATGACCAAATATTGGTCGCTATAGACATAGTTTTTATCGACCAATATCTATAGCGACCAATATTTGGTTGCAAATCAACTAATTTTTTAAGATTTTCAACAGCAGACGAAGCCCTTCACCGACCAATATTTGGTCGCTGAATGGTGCAAGCTTTAGCGACCAATTCATAATTGGTCGTTAAAGACTATCACCGACAGTGAATTTGCGACAAACTAGCGACCATGGTTTTTTGGTTGCTGATGATCTTTAGCGACCAAAAAAACTAGTTTTTGCAACCAATATGAATGGTCGCTGGTGATGGTTTTTTTTGTAGTGGTTGAATATGTTTTAATAGAACTGACAAGGAAAATAAATCAATGGTTTTTCGAAAATACCCAAACCAAACTTCATAATTTTTTATTAGGAGGAAAGAAGTTGGTTTTGCATAAAATAGCAAATAACAAAAAAATGAAAATGCCTTTTGCATCATACCACCAAATATGACGTCGTCTTCAAGCGTTTAATAATTATAATTATAAATAAACAATTTATCTTCTGTATGTAAGCTGCAGATGTTTCATATCTCTACGTGCAATTGACCTTCTAGCATTTGAAAGAGCGTGATTGATAATTTTGAGTAGGCAAAGTAGAGGTTTTACGTCTTATATGTATGACCCATGTGTCTACATATATGTACCTGCTAAATATTAACTTAATTGCTTTATTTAAGAATTGTTATTTGCGGAAAATTGTCGAACTATCAATACAATATAAATACCACGTGAACAAGAAATTAACCAACATTATTCTCATATTGTATATATACATATATATAAGAATTACTCTAATGCGCTATATCACTTATATATAATAAGTGATAATAAAAGTATAATTGACAAATTAACTCACACGGATCTATTGAAAAATAAATAAAAAATTAATAAATAATATAAATTTATTTTTATCCATATTTAATAAAATATCACGTTTATCACTTATTATATATAAACGATTTAGTACGTTAGAATATTTATATATATATATTAATTAATTTAATGCTCTAAATCATCTGGACCCTTCATGTAAACTTAGGATAACAGAATTATTATATATACAAGTTTCAAATATTCTAATGGTTAGTAAATGAACCAAATATATTGAATAGGATGACCGTTATGATGACAGGATTATTTAAATATATTTTTTAAAATTATAACTATATATGATATATAAACACTAATATAATTGTAAAATATAAATATTAATTTTTTTCTTTAGCCATAAATTTATAACTAATAGAGGAATGTAAGTCACAAAAATAGAGTATACAAAAAAGTTTGAAAAACCTAGCGAACCAAATATTAATAAAAATCAATGTGACAAGAAAAGTGGAAAATTAGATATCAAATAAGTAATTAGGAAAGAAAATGAAAACGAAAAGGTAAAATAATGTAGATAAGTGAAAAATATATATATTTACAGAGTGGGAAAAAAAAATTAAGAATATGAAAATTTACCTTTTAATAAATTTAACCACTTGGCGTTGTAAGCAATTTAAAAACACTCCTATTTCACATTCAAATTACTTAAATACCCTTTAATCATATTAAATATTTAACATTTTGACTATTCAAAGTTAATAAAAAATTAATAAAAACAATAAGGTTAAAAATTTGTTATTTTTTCCTTGTGTAGGTAACCTTTGCAAAAACAAATAATAAATAATAATAATAATAATAATAATGGATAACGTTTTCTTATATATATAAAGTATTTTTGCTGAAAAACAAGTTAAAGTCTTTATTCTGCTTGGAAGTGTATTTTGAATACTATTGGATACTTTAGGAAACTGAAAACAGAGAAGAATGTTAGAATCTTTGGGCACCAGTATGGTATGACTAAACTGTAACACCCTTTTTAACCAAGCCCGAAGACTCGGCCAAAGGAATGTTACTCTTCTAAAAACGGTACAATGGGTTAAATAAAAGAGAACTCCTTTTGAAATTTAAAGACAAAAGCCGGATACAAAATTTCCTTTACTCTTTAGGATAAAATTTAAACCGTTAGTAATAATAATAATAACCCAAATATATCTTTAATTGTAAACAAAATGGTTCTTTACACAAGACCCACAGCGTAAAAAAAATCAGTTGTATCCCAATTAGAGTTTTAGTTTAAATCAAAAGGACAAAATAATGCGGGATAAATTTGTACTATCACCACCCTCCGCTGGTCCGCCACGATAATGCCAAACTGCTCAGGCTAGGTTTTCGGGATTACCTATGCACAAAGAAAACAAACAGGAGTGAGTGGAAATCACTCAGTAGAGTCCCAACATGCGTGTAGTAGTGCAATGCAGTATGGTGATGTAAATGTCTATAGCCATGGGACTCAAATTTCTAGACTCTCTTAAAAAGGAAATGTTCTTGTGTCATCTATATGCATGTTTAAAACTCAGTCTTTTCCAAACCTCTTATGTAATAACTTTTAAAACTCATATCGTAGGACTTTTCACTTAGCGTAAATTTTAATTACGCTGGAGCTAGTTACCCATTGGCAACTTTAATTTTCTAAAGCAGCACACACGCATACTTTCAAGGAAATTCTTATACACTTAATCGTTTAGAGGAATCGGTGTGAGTAGGGAAGAAACTCGCTTGCATCCGCGTCATACAGGTGCCGGGGTTACTCCCTCCACATACACCACTACGCTCGCATGTGATCGCATACGAGAATCCTTTCTCTCCACTCACTAGTTAGTGGGACCTCAACTAAACGATTTACATTCACAAACATATATGCTCCGTTCGCTATACATGGATGCCTATGTATGCATGGTAGTAACTTCTCAATGCTTTAACCTTTAAAACATGATTTGACCGAGAAAACCGATTCATTGCATGCAACAAAACTTTCATGACATGTTAACGTGCATATGCATGTCCATGCTATATGTAGCAATTCCACTTTCATTTCTAGAGTACGGTACTCACAATAGTTAAACCATATCCCATCCAACAAATGAATGTAATCATAATTATTATACAGTCACATGCCACAATAATCCAAGTTCACACTAACCATATATATATATATATATATTTATAAATATACATATATAAACACATATTCATATGCATCAATAATTGTTATTTGTATAATTACATAGCATGCTTACTTCAATGCACTTATTTAGACAAGCCCAAAAACCAGCATGTCTATCAGGTTTATAAAGGCCATAACTAATTCATTAAAGCTTAGATTTCTACAACTCCAGAACCAATGGAACCATAATTCATCACAGTACAAGGGAAAAATATGTCATGGAAATCATAAAAATTATAACCATACGAATATAGTGCAATCCCATGGGTGTAAATGTTGTTCTACTCCCGAATTTTCCCAGAAAACGGTTAAACTTGTAAGACTCATAACTCTTTCATCTTAATTCTGAATTGAGAAATTCCAAAGCCAAGATGACCATCATTCATTGAATTAAAAGGGAAAAATATTACACGAAAATAAAGAAAATTATAAACCCTTCGAAACCATCAAAACCCGTGGGTTAGGTGCAGACACGTTCCAGAATTTCCAAATCGAACAGCAATTTTGTAAAAATTGTTTCTCCCTCATTACACATCTGAATCCAGTGATTCAAAAACCAAATTACTCATGAGACACTCAAGTTTATTCAGTAGAAATTTCGGAATTTTTGGACACATACACAAAGAGCAGTAATTAACCAAATCCACCCAAAATCTCAGCATTTTAAAACCATTTTGCACAATTAATTTCTCATATAACTATAAGGATTTTAGCTCATTCAACTCTCATACATTAACAACTAATTACTACCCCAAAGTTCCAGCTTTTAATTACATCTAAACCACTGCACAATGAGGAATAAATCACCAGCTCACATAATCAGGAAATTTCCAGCACCAACACATCTCATGTATCAACAAGAATTAACAAGAGATAGATGCTAAAACATGAGAATATAACTAGTTTCCATCCATCCCACTTAGCCGAAATTTATGAGCTCAAAAAGATAATAATTTTCAGCAAGAAAAACACTAAATCAAGGGTCCAAAAATGCCATGACAAGATACAGCAAGATGGAAATGAGCATAATCATAATGAAGACCAAAAATTTTGCAAAAATTGGAAACCCTAACCTACCACAAATTGGGGCTTTGGCCAAAATCCTATAGATCCACTTAAATCAAGTTAAAGACAGCACATTTAAACTTATTTCAAGTTAAACAAAGTAGATTCAAAATAAAAACACTTAAAAAGAGTGGATTTAAGTCAAAATCAACAAGAACATAACACAAAAACACTAACAAACACATCTAAGGTTGGGATCCTACCTTGAGTTAGCTTAAACCTTACAAAAAACTTTGAAAAGCAAGATGAAAATCCACCTCCAAGCTGCTGGAAATGCTGGCCGGCCCTTCCTCCTTCCTCTCCTTGAAGTTTTGAAGGAAAACTCTTGAATCAAGGTAGGAGCTAACCCTTCTTCTTCTCTCTTTCTCCTCCTTCTCTCTAAACAACCTCTTCTCTCTTTTCTCTCCAAAGTGGGCGGCAACACTAAGATTTTTCTTGGGTTTGATTTCAGCCAACATGTGGCTTATAAAGTGGGGCTTAGGGTTTTCAAAAAGGTAGCTAGCGTTTTGTTGAGGTGGCAAAAGCTAGACCACTTCTAACTCATGTTTGACCAAATTTAAATTTTGGTCTTGCATGTGGTCCCCCATCTCATTAAACAAGAACACTTCAACAACAATCTTGTCAGAAGAACAGTTAAAACTTAAGTCTCAGTCATCACACTGCCAGTCAAAGTAATGATGTGGCAGGGTGGACTGCTGACTGCTGACTTTAACTTTGACTTTGCCAAAAAAGAAAACAAACACAGAGAACACTTAGCATATCACAGACCTCCCAGTCTTAGTCACCCAACACCAGACCATGACCAGACAGTCACCGATCCATGCGTTGACTTCGACCAGAGTTGACTTTGACTAAAAGTCAACTGCACACAAAAGTAAATAGATATTACATAAACGCACTCCGATGCTCAAGTTAGTAATTATATCTTAAAAATAAAATAATAGAGTTTTTATAAGGTTAGAGATTTGTTTACCTAAGCTAGGAATTTTTGGAATATTTATAGGAAAACAGTGAGGTGTTTTAGTTCTCATATCTTATACTCCACACTCCACTGCTCCATCTGTATCTAACGGCATGAGATGTAAGAATATGGGCAGTTGCTATTACTCATGGGATGACGAGAGGGAGCATTTTGTTTCCTATAATTCAGCATAATGGGAGTAGACTCCTTTTTGGCTAACCTTCATAGGGGCCTTGAGCTAAGTGAAAATAGGCTGTAACTGGTACATATGTGGATGAGGTTAATATGCATGCTCCCACTTTGTTTGTCATGGATGTGCCACTAAGGGAAATAGGAGAATTTTTCTCTTGTAGTGCCTAAAATTATGGAAGCTGACTATAGAAGTGGATCCAATAGTGGAAAGTGCATGTTTAGCACTTTCGGATACCTATTGGAAATATTATGGTATATAATAAATATTAAATTAATATCATAAAATACTCTATAATACTTGCCCCTAACTATATAAATCAAATAATAGATAAAATTAAAAATAATATTATTTGATTAACATAGCTAAATTAATATTTCAAACTATACTGCAATACTTAGGTTGAATTTAAATTAAAAAAAAATATATATATATATATATATACTTTTATTTTAAGGATCTATAAAAGAATAAAATTTCTACATAGAGTTTATTTCTATGTGCTAGTATGCTAAAAAAAAGTGTACCCACATAAGAATGGCGCTCAAGATTCATATACTAGAATCTAAGAGGTACATATAGCAATTTAATAAAATCACTAAATGGGCCTCGTACAGGAGGTGTCACGCCACCACTTTGTAAGTGTTAATATATTGGAAAGCCGCGCCCACACTCTAATTTTACAAAATTACTAAATGCACACCAAATAAGTGGGTCATGCATTCCACTGGGTGCATATAGTAATTCCTTTGAATCACTATATACAGCCACAATATATATATATATATATATATATATATATATATATATATATATACATGCACACCTACGATTTACAAGGCAGGGTTTTATGGTTGTACAACCGTTTATATAGTCAAAATTGGCAACATAACCAAATGCTTTTCTAATTTTATAACATAGCAAAAGTACACCGTTTTGACCTATGCATTTATTTTCCTACCATTCTTTCTTTAACTGTCAACTTGCTTTATTTTTCTTTACTTCATCCGACCTTATTTGAATTTTTACTCTTTGTGAATCCGACCTTGCTCCTTTACTTCATCCGACCTAACATACATGTGTACAGAAAGATCTGACTGATCCGACCGATTTTTGAATCCAATGATCAAATCCATTTTTTTTATTTAATAAATTTATTAATTAATTATTATATGCAACCTAAATTGAATTGAATATTAATAAATATATTTATCTTAAATAATTTTTTTAATTTGTTAATTTTATTTTTTTTATTCCCAACAATAAAATAATTAATAGTTGAATTGAAGAAAGAAATATTAAAATATATAAATATAGATTGATATGAAAATTATATTTAAGAAATATAAATTAAATATATTTAATTTATTTTTTCATTAAATAAAAAATAAATATTTCATCTGACAATCTGATAGAGTTTTTTATTCTAATTAAAATAAGTTTTAATGATGGTTATATATGATCATCATTAATTATAGGGTCAAGATTCGACCATATTTTAACTAAAATATGTTTTAAGGAAGGGCACATATGACCGCCATTAAAATATGTTTTAATTAAAAATGGAAAAAAATCCGACTGTACGATCTTGACTAATGGATTTTTTTATTTTTTATTTTAATTAAAATAAGTTTTGACAATAGTCATATATGACTGTTGTTAATTGTAGGGTCGGATCAGATCATATTTCAATTAAAATAAGTTTTAATGACAACATATGTGATTGTTATTAATTATAAGTTCGAATCCATGGTCAAATCCCTATCAGAAGGTCAGATCTGACCGTTTGATAGTCGGATCACTTTCAAATGGCCGGATCTGATCTTTAGATGGTCGGATCCGATCGTTTGATGGTCAAATCACCATCAGATGGTTGGATTCGACCATTAGAAGGTCAGATGCGGCTGTTAGATGGTCGAATCACCATTATCCAACTATATCCAACCGTGTGATAGTAATAAATTGAAGGAGTATGGTTTGGTAGTGAATAATAATTTGAAATTAAAGAAGGGTAGGAAAGTAAATGTATAGGTCAAAACGTTATACTTTTAGGAAAGTAAATGTGTATGTCAAAAAGTTATACTTTTGCTATGACAAAGAATTAAAAAGCAATTATTTTATTTATTTGACTATACGAGTGATTATATGACCATAGAACCCTTAAAAGGCAAGTGGTGTACATCTTTTGGGGTGCATATAACACTTACTAAATCCACCTTCTTTTTTTTTTTTAATAATGGGAGCATGGAGTAAGAAGTATAAATGGGCAAGCGGGTGTGCTAGGTTGAGTGGGGTGTTGAGTAAGCCATGGTGCACTAGGCGAGTAGTGGCGCACAAGGTGAGAAGTGGTGTACAAGGCAACCCATGGCATGGGGGGCCAATCGTGGTGCATGGCTCATTGGCTTAGCCACGCGGCTTGGGCATTGGTCAGCCACCATTTACCTTCTTTTTCATTCTTATTTTAAGCCTTTAAGGGCTTTTGAACTTGAGTAGATGTCTTCTACACTAGAGCTTATAGTATCATACCAAGTCACATGTGGAGATAGGCTTATGTCTTATACATTGATGAGGTGCACAATTGGGGTGCACTAGGGTGCACAGTTGGGATGCATTAGGGTGCATTATTGGGATGCACTTGTAAGGTACACTAGGGTGCACTCTTGAGGTGTCTTGATTGAGTGGTTAATGCACATTGGGTACGATTTTTACCCTAAAGTAATGTGCCCCCAGTTTGGTGCACAATTGGGGTAGACTGAGATGTGCTTATGAGGCGCACTAGGGTGCACTCTTGGGGTGTGTTGACTATTTGTTAATGCACATTCGGTATGATTTGTACCCTGAAGTAAGTGCCTCCAGTTTAGTGCATGGTTGGGGTGCACTAAGATGCATTTGTGAGGTGCACTACAGTGCACTCTTGGAGTGTGGTGACAGAGTGCTTAATGTAAATTAGGTGCGATTTGTACAAAGTAAGGTTCCCCTAGTTTGGTGCACGGTTGGGGTGGACTGAATACACTTCTGAGGGGCACCAGGGTGCACACTTGGGGTGCGTTGACTTAGTGTTTGGTACACATAGAGTGCGATTTGTACAATAGGATGATGCCTTTGCCTTGTCCAACTTTGAGCAAAAATGGAAGTTCACTATGTAGAAATATTTGCATATATTATAGAAGTTTAAATTAAAAGATTAATGTTAAACTTGTGTGTGTAACTAATTATTGTGAAGTAAAGTACCCATTTATAGGAAAATTAAATAAACACTAAGTACTCATGCACATTAAGGGCGGATGTGTGTATATCTATGTTTAGGTTAAAGAATCTTAAATGAGGTGTTTATCCTGTCGGATTATTGAGGAGAAAATTGGTCGTCATCTACAACTTTCCTAGCAAGCTCTCTGAATAAGAGACTCAATTTATCTTTCAAAGAAACACAATCCTCTGTATTGTGGCCATGATCTTTATGGAAGCAATAGTACTTGTTTCAATTTCTTTTTTTTTAGGAGTCTTTAGTTTGTTAGGCCATTTCAAGAGGTTTTGATCATTGATTTGCTTAAATACCTAATCAGGAAAGGTAGTCAATGGAGTGTATTATTGGAAATGTCCTTCAAGACACTTTGGTGACCTACCTTTACCTAGTTCGTTTTTTCTCGCACTGGGAGCGTTCTTTCTTTTTTCTCCTGATTTTGTCATCTCATCTCATCTTGAGCTCATTAGTGCCTTAGCAATTGCATACTTTTGTGCACGACATATCAATCCTAAGGATCATTCTTCCCAAGTGACCATGACTTTTACTGGTTGGCACATGTGCATTGACTATAAAAAACTTAACTCAATGACTAGGAAAGATCATTTTCCTCTACCATTCATGGATCAAATTTTAGAAAGGGTTGTGGGATATGAATTTTATTATTTTTTAGATGGGTATTCTAGATATAATCAAATTGTAATTGCACATGAAGATAAGAGAAGACTACATTCACATGTCCATTTGGCACTTTTGCATATCCTAGAATGCCTTTTAGATTGTGTAATGCACCTGCTACATTTCAAAGGTGCATGCTTAGCATTTTTAGTGATATGGTTGAACGTTTTCTTGAAGTTTTATGAATGATTTTTCTGTGTTTGGTGACTCATTTGATAATTGCTTATTTAACTTGGAAAAGTTTTGGCTAGGTGTGAAGAGAAGAATCTCGTGCTTAATTGGGAAAAATGTCACTTCACGGTGAGAACTGGTATTGTCCTTTGACACATTGTTTCATCAAAAGGAATCAAGGTAGACAAATTTAAAATTGAATTGATTTTCAACTTGCCAACACCAAAATGTGTTAAAGATATTAGATCATTTTTTGGACATGCTGGTTTTTATAGAAGGTTTATTAAAGATTTTAGTACAATATCTAGACCCTTAACTAGCCTTCTATCAAAAGATACTATTTTTGAATGGACAGAAAATTATGAAAAGGCTTTTGTTAAGCTCAAAAGCATGCTTACTTCTGCTCCTATCATGCAACCATCTAATTGGTCTTTACCTTTTGAAATAATGTGTGATGTAAGTGATTATATTGTTGGAGCGGCACTAGGACAAAAAAAATATAAGAAACCTCATGTCATTTGCTATGTAAGTAAAACTCTAAATAGTACTCAATTAAATTATTCCACCACCGAAAAGGAATTACTTGCTGCAGTATTTGCATTAGATAAATTTAGATCTTATCTTGTTGGCTCACCAATTGTTGTCTTTAGTGATCATGCAGCTTTGAAATATCTTTTCTCCAGTAAAGATGTCAAACCTAAATTGATTAGGTGGATTCTTTTACTTCAAGAGTTTTCTATCACTATTCAAGATAAAAAGGGAGTTGAAAATGTTGCGGCTGATCATTTACAAGACTTATTTGTGATGAAACTTTTGACACTGCACCAATTAATGACAATTTTCCTGATGAGTAACATTTTAGTATTTCAAATTTACCATGGTTTGCTGACATTGCCAATTTTCTTGTCACAGGTCAAATCCCAAAATTTTGGACTTCACAAGACAAAAGGAAATTTTTAACTGAGGTGAAAAACTTTCACTGGGACGACCCCTATCTGTTTAAGCACTATTCTGATCAGATATTTCGTAGATGTGTAGCCGACAATGAGGTAAGTAGCATTATCAATTTTTGTCATTCAGAAACATGTGGAGGTCATTTTTCTTCAAAGAAAATGGCTACAAAAATCTTACAGTGTGGATTTATTGGCCCACTTTATCCAAAGACACGCATGTATTTTGCAAAACATGTAGTAATTGTCAAAGGTTAGGATCCATTTCAAAAAGAAATATGATGTCATTAAATCTCATTCTTGTGATTGAAATTTTTTATTGTTGGGGTATAGATTTCATGGGACCATTTCCACCGTCATTTGGTTTTGTGTATATATTGGTAGCAGTAGATTATGTTTCAAAATGGATAAAGGCAATTCCAACTCGAAATAATGATCACAAAATAGTGATTAAATTTTTTAAAGAACATATTTTAAGTCGTTTTGGAATTCCTCGAGCTATTTTAAGTGATGGAAGAACACATTTTTGTAATAAACCTTTTGAATCTTTAATGAAAAAATATGGTAAAGTTGCCACCTCTTATCACCCACAGCCAAATGGACAAGTAGAACTTGCAAATAGGGAGATAAAGCAAATCTTAAAAAAACGGTTAGTCCAAATCGTAAAGATTGGTCTTTGAGACTAAATGATGCACTTTGGGCATACCGAACAGCTTTTAAAATTTCATTAGGCATGTCTCCGTATAGGCTAGTCTATAGAAAACTATGTCATTTACCTGTGGAATTTGAACATAAAGCTTACTAGGCCATTAAAGTATTCAATTCAAACCTTAATGATGCGTAAAAATTGCGAAAGTTACAAATAAGTGAACTTGAAGAATTGAGAAATGATGCATATGAGAATTCAAAAATTCAAAAATCTAGAATCAAATTCTTTCATGACAAAATAATTTTGAGAAAAACATTTGATGTTGGTCAAAAGGTTCTGCTTTATAATTCTTGACATCATATATTTCCTAGAAAATTAAGATCAAGGTGGAATGGTCCATTCATTGTTAAACATGTGTATCCATATGGGGCTGTTGATATTGAGAATCCTAAAAATGGTACTGTGTTTAAGGTAAATGAACAAAAACTCAAATTATTTTTAGAAAATCATGTTTTTGATAAAAAAATTATTTCTCTTTCTGATCCTTATTATGAAAAATAATAATGGTCAATTGATGTAAATATTTATGTTTCTTTTTAATTTTCTTTATTTATTTTTTTAATTACAGGGTATTTATGGTTTGATCATTTTCTTCCCCGGTTAAGTGGCGGATAACATACTCTGTGATTTTCAAATCGGCTTATTTTTAGTTTTCCAAAATAACTGATCCTTTTTCTCCTTACAATGGATATCACTCTTACAAATTTGAGAAAATATTTTCCTTTTCTTCCTCACAATGCTCTAGCAAAAAATTTATAAAACCAGGTGTGCAAGATTAAGAATGTTAATGGAAAAGGGGATACCTGGAGATATATGCTAGAAAATTGAGACAAAGGTTCGATTGGCTGATGAATCTTCAGATTTGTTTGCCTCATACATGATAGGGATGGGTAAGAGTTCATATTCTAAAAGGAAAAGAGTAAAAAGACTGCAAGTTTGTCACAAATGTGCACGATGGACTTACAACAAGCGATGTCGTTCTTTAGGAATGGTTTCCATTAATCAAGAAGATAAAATAAATTTTATTAAGGATGGGCTGAGTAATGAGTCATTGGATAATATCTTATTGACTCTTAAGAAGCATCCTTATGGAGTTGTACATCGGGAACTTCTTAATTTGTGGCATCTTTTAAAAAATGAACAATAATGCTACAGTCTTGGGAATCTGACTCTAAAAGACCTATTTCCAATTTATAAGAAAATTGGATGGGACGCATATCCTTGACTCATAGAAGTCGTTTAAGCCGTTAGTGGACGTAAAATCAGAGGAAGATGTGAGCCACAATCACAACTACATGCATGTCACTATTTAAAAAAAAAAAAAAACTTTGTGTTTTAAATGTCAACATTGTCTGCACACTGCTGACCGACCCATGTAGGTATCATCATTACATTTTCCATTATTACATGGTCTTTTTACTCTATTTAAATACCTCATTTTTCTTCATCATCATCAAAGTCTTAGTCATTGTAAGGTAGAGATGGATGGAGTTTCTGTTTATCGATTCACAAATATTTGTGTATTCTGTGGATCAACTCTTGGGAACGATAGAGAGTTTCTCAAAGCAGCACACACCCTCGGTTAAGTGCTTGCTGAGAAAGAGATTCATTTAGTATTTGGGAGAGGTAGTCTTGGTTTAATGAGGGCTATATCATTAGCTGCACATGTAAGAGGAAGCCAGGTTTTAGGTGTTATTCATAGAGCTTTAACTACAACAAATATCACTAGGATGACAATTGGGCTGAAATTACAAGTCTCAACCATGCATGAATGAATATCTAAAATGCTTGAGAAATCTGATGCATTCATTGTTTTATCTGGTGGCTATGGTACTTTTGAAGAAAGTTTTCAAATGGTCTCTTGGTCCCATCTGAACATCCATCATAAACCCATCGGTTTGTTGAATGTTAATAATTTCTTTGATAGTTTGTTCGTTTTTCTTGATCATGTTGTGGAACAGGGTTTCATTTCTCATTCGGCATGCCAACTCCTTGTTTCAGCCTCAACTGCTGATGAATTAATTAATAAACTATAATGTTTTGTACATAACCCTGATCCAGTAATGGCTAAGTTAGATTGGTCAGAACGAAGTAGTAAAAAATGAGGGTTTGACCTGACACTCAGTTTATAACTTCCTTATCCTTTGATTTTACTTACATCAATTTATATTTGCTCAAGCCTTTGTTAGGTTTATCTTTTCAATAAATGCTGCATCAGGTAACATCATCTTGCCTTTTTCTATCTATATTTCAACATTGAGGACAATGTTGAAATGTGGTTAAGGGTGCTTGTTTAAAAAAAATAGATAGCTAACTAACTAACTTGTTGTAACTAAAACCAATTAAGTATGTCGAAGTAAGAAGTAATTTTACTCTTGAGACGCATCTAAGGAGGGAAGTTGCTATTTTGTATTGATTTGTAGAAGTAACAAAGTTTTATCATTTAATTCTTTTTGAAAAATTCAAGTTTATAAACTCTCATATCTTTATCTAGCTATTTTTAGTAAATATTGATAAGTTTTCTTTCACACACACTTATACACATTATTATGGGTTGCAAAAAAATGGAATGTTGCAATTATTTTGTTCCTTTACTTTACTAAAAGAGAACAACCAAGAAAAGGAGTAGTTTAATTATTAAAATTAAACAAATAAAAAAAATAAAAAAATACAAAGTTTGATTTCGTAACCTCATTAGCTTAAGCAATTAAACTCGTAAGGGTGTCTCAACACCTAATACCCTATAACCAACTGGTTTGGGAGTTATTTACCGAAAGCTCGATACAAAGGTTAAGGAGAAAGTTTAAGGGAATCAAACATTGCACTTGTCTGAATATATATATAAATTTAAATAAGCATCTGAACCTGAGTATTAAGCTCGTAGAGGTGTCATAACACCTAATGCCTAAAGACCAACTGTTCTAGGAGTCGTTAGTTCAAAACTTGTTACATGGGTTAAAGGTCTATTTTATTTATAAAAAAAAAATTGATGAATAAATAAACAACCCCTGCCCAAGGAAGTAACCTTAACAAAGTATTGAAACCGATTTTTGCTCTTATCATAATCAGCTCCATATATATGTGAAAATAAGCACCAAAAGAAAGTTTAGTAATATATTGACAATAAAAGTAGTTAAATAAGTGAAAGTTTGTTTAATTGAATTGATCAAAGGAAGAAAATAGTGATTAACATTGTGAATTCTACTAATCACTGACGCTTGTATTACTAGGGACTGGTAATAAGCTGTTTGGGATTGTGATGAGCACATGAAAGTGTATATTTATTAAAGTTAAATCATTATTTTACACTTAAAAGTATCATTAATTCTTCTTCTTTAAGTTTTAGTTTAAAAGTAAAAATAAATTGAAATGTATGTTTTTGATATAGGTTTAATAAAATAGATGTATCTTTCAATCTAGGTGGTCAATTAAGGTGATTCTTAATGTATTAGAAAGATGACTTAATTCATAGCAACATTGTAGTTACCAATAAAGCCCAGTTCAGAAGTTCAGTAGGTCATATTTGGGACGCAATACAACTATTCTGCACCTAATGACCAGCCAATATGTTTCTGTATTTGGGCCGTATCTCACAAAATACCAATCTAAATATGGTATTTCTTCTTGTTCTGGAAAGTTAAGAGTTGTACCTACATTATTGATTTTTGGATCAAAAGCTAAATCCACTAATTTCAACACGATAAGGCTAGTACAATTGGGGAGACAAACTTGATACTCAACCTAACCTTATCTCCACCTTCATACAAGTCCTTTGGCATTTACCACTCTTAATGTACTATAAATACATGCATTGGCTACTCATTAGAGACATCTTGGTGTAGAGATCAAGACCATAGTCTTCTATCTTTTGTTTCTCTCTTGTTGTAATTCTCTTTTGTTCTAAATTAAAGTTATGTTCATCTCCTTCTTCTTTCTTTATTATGAGTAACTAAACTTCATTTTGCTGGGGTAAAAGGGTGAAACTTTTAATAATAAAATAATGTTAGATTAATCTCCTTCTTGATCTTTAATATTTATATTATAAAGTTGTTATTATATGTGTTGTATTTGTCTTCAATCAACTTAGAAAACCTCATTGTAAAGTGGGGATCTTGATTCATTGTATACAAAATATTGGCACAATGAATGCTTGAACCTATTTACATGTGTTGATGTTATTACTTGAGACAACTTGCACTTGGGATTACATTATTTTAGTTGTAGCATCTAACTGCCTGTGATGTAGGAGTGTGGCAATTACTATTACTTGTGGGATGACGAGAGAGAGCATTCTGTGGAATGTGGGAGTCATTTCCTCCATAGCTTTCTATAATTCAGCATAATAGGAGCAAACTCTTTTTTTACTAACCTTCACAATGGTCTTAAGCTAAGTGGAAATAGGCTATAACTGGTACAAATGTGGGCGTGGTTAATATGCATCCTTCCTCTTTGAAAATATGAGAGCTTTTCTCTTGTAGTGCTTGATATTGTGGAAGCTAACTGTAGGAGTGGACACAATAGTAGAAAGTGCATGTTTAGTGGTTTCTTGAACACATATTGGAAATCTGAGGGTATAAAATCTTCAAGTAACGTGGGTGGCAATTAAAGTGCATGTTTCCTCCTTTTTTTGTGGTTATGATTATGATGGATCTTAAAGGTCCCAAATGACGTTTTCTTGTGTTTAAGGTTATGATGGATCTTAAAGATCCAAATTAACTATGGCAAGGCTCACAAGTTTGTTCACAAATGATGGGGTTTATATCCCTCAGCCAAATGGCCGAGGTTGCCTTCCCTCTTTACAAAGGCATCCTCAACCAAACTACCAATGGTCTCGGCCGTTTGGCCAAGGGTGCTTTCCCTCTTCACAATGAAACACCCTTGGCCAAACTGCAAAGGGTCTCAATCATTTGACCAAGGATTCCTTCCCTCTTTCAAATATATATTTTAACAATTCTTGTACAAATTAAATTTTCAAAAAAATATTTTTTTTATCTCATCTTGTCCTTCTGTGCACCAATTACAAGATATGTAATTCTATTTTTAATCTCGTCAACATCAAACATAAGATAACATTATTCTTATCTCATCTTTTTCTATCCCATCCTATCTTCTTTGATCCCATCCTCTTCCATTCTTACAAATCCTACATACCAAACGTGCCCTCAAGGCATTATTGATCTGGTAAATTGAAACTTAAATAGTGAATTCATTCTTTAAAATATTAGGTAGATGAGGAACTAAGGAAAAAAGAAATAAAAAGCTAAAAATTAAATAAATAATATAAATTAAAAAAATTGAAATCATATTCTCCAATTAATTTGGGTCTTGATGTGGCTGACTCTTCTAGTGTAACACACCCCAACCAAGCTCCATAAAACGAACAAGACTAAGATGGCTACCAAAGCAATACGTACATGTATTTGCGGAAAACATTTAAAACTTAATAAATTTACTATATAAAAACCTTTGGACAGACAAGACCCATACATTGATCGTCAAATACTTATTAAGATAAAATTTAACTGTCGTCTTTTTTTTTTAAATCCTTAACGAAAAAAAAAACAACCAATGCAAATCTCACATTTTTTAACAATAACATGTTTAAATAAATATAAACATCCATACTTCTAACTTATTTCCTAAAACATAAAATCACTAATAAAAAAAATTCAAACTTAGTAAACCTAACTTCTCATCCTAAAATTAGAAAACCTTTATTTTGTACTCTAAAAGTCTCCCCCTCTTGAGCAGCCACAAAGTTCACCATTTCCAATAATTGTCTAGAAAGACAAATCATTTTATACGTTATTACCTGGGAAAAATAAATAAACTAAGACGTGAGTTAAATAACTCAGTAGAATTATCACACAATTAAAGTATACATCCATATACAATCTTAATCATAATCAATATTGTAAATCAAACTTATTATGCAATTATAACATATGCCAATCATTGCTTTAATAATATGCTTATTGGTTGGAATTTTCTTTCACATACCATAACATATCAATCATAAGTGTGCATGCATCTCAATCTCACTTATAACATCACACAGTAAGCATTTCAATCTCACATATAGCTTACTTAGTTTGTCATGATCAAACTCAAATATTTGTATAGCGCTTCCATGTACCAATCAAATATAATGTACCGTTCATAGTCCGTCGTACATTATTAAACTCATGCATGCATGCTTACTAAACCTATTCATTATTTTAGGCAACTTATAGTCTTACTCTGTAACAACCGCATTTTATTTTCGAAATTGTCAATTTTCGAATGCATTTTTTGTTTTTCTGCGGTTTTGCCTTTTTTACCAAAACAAGCAAATTATGAATTCCCCGGGTCTTTTGTGAGGGTCGAGAGTACCTAAGGGAGAGTTGAGAGTACCTAAGTCAAAGTTTAACCAAATAGGGTTACTATTTATTATTTTAATATTTTATTAAAATATCTTTTACTTTAATTTAATTTTATTATTATTAAATTAGATTGTCAATTGCCAATTTACCTCCTTATAGCCAACACTTCTTCTCCATTTTTTTCAATTGATTTTCGTTCATATGAATTCTAGAGAGAGAAAAACCAAGTTCTAGAAAGAGAAAGTGAGAGAAAAGTGTGAAATTCAAGGTATTTTCCGACGAAACTTTCGGGTTTTGTTCCGGCCATCAAGGGGAGTTCATTGGCATAGTTTATGGTGGTTTTAAAAGCTTGGAAGTGGTGATTTCTTGCTTGGAAGAGAGGTAGGCAACTTCTCTCTCTTGAATTTTTCATGTAATTGGTTGTTTTTACATGATTTATGGATGGATTCATGTTTGGAATTGATGAATTTATGATTGGTGATGATTAATTTGATGTTTATTGAGCATATGACAAAACCTCCAATTGTTAAGGTTTAGGGTTTTGGTGAAATTATGTTTTAAAGCATGATTTTGGTTGATTAAAGCATGATTTCATGGAATTGATTAATGAAATTGAGGTTTTGCATGCTTAATTTGATGAATTGATGGAGAAATCAATGTGTTTAGGCTTGTATAAGGGCCTGGCCATGTGTGGGGTAATTATGTCAAAATTTTACATGTGAGGGACATTTTGGTCTTTTCACATGTTAGGGGTATTTTGGGTATTTTTGAAAATTACAAGGGTATTTTGGTCATTTTGTATGCGGGTATACAAATGGGATTGTTAAAACTGGTCAAGGGTATTTTTGTATTTTGCATGTGAGGACATAGATGGAATTTCTAAAAGGTCAAGGACATTTTGGTCATTTGACATATGGGGACAAAATGGTAATTTTTAAAATTATTGAGGGTATTTTCGTCATTTTTATATGAGGGGTAAAGTTGAAAATATTGGAATTTTGAGGGGTATTGTGGTCTTTATTAAATTCTAAATTATTTTATTATAAATATATAAATCAATTATTTGATTATTGAATATATGATTTATTCAAATATTCTATTTATAGTTTATTTAAATTATTTATTTATACAATGGTTTGTATAGTTATAAATATAATTATATTTTACAAAATACATATATTTTATGTATGTATTTATTAAATATGCATAAGTGTATTTTGTGAAAGTATACGTATATAAATAATTATCTATGTAAAAAAAAAATGATTATTAATTTATTATTTATACTTATGAGTATTTTCATATATGAGTGTATGTGTATATAATTATGTATGTGTATAAGTTATATTTGTATGCATATATATATGCATAAAATATGTGTATACATATATGGGTGTGTATGTATGTATTTGTGTATATATATGTGTATATGAATGTGTATTTATATATGTGTCTATATATATATTTGCATGCATTAGGGTGTGTATATATATGTATAGGTGTGTACATATATATATATGGGTGTGTATAAATTTATGATTGTGTATATGTATATGTGTACGAAATATATATTTGCATATATGGGTATGAATATATATATTTGTATGTATATATGTGTATGTGAATATTTATTTATATGTATTTATATATGTGTATATGTATAAGTGTGATTGTATATGTATTTATAATTGTGTTTATAAATATGTATATAGATGGATTGGTATATGTATACTGGAATGGTTGTATATACTTATTTAAGTAGAGAATTATTATTTGACTATTATTTAACTGAGGGTAGGGTGGTAATTAGCCATTTGCCCATTGAGGGGTATTTTGGTAATTTTTTATATACTCGAGGGTTATCTTGGTGATTATCGAAGTGACCAGTAGCATTTCGGTAATGACATCAATGTGATTGGTGATTGTTAATCATTGGTCGGAGCAGGGGCAATACGGTAATTATCACTGTCAGGTGGGATAGTTTGGTAAATATGCGAGTTATTGTTTACCTTGTTGGATTTATACATTGTGGCATACACATTCATTTACATAGAACAATTCATGAGGCATATTGTTTTATATGAAATGATGGATTTTTCCTTGAAGGTTTGTGTTTTCAAAACGGTTGCACAAAAAAAGGTGCATAGTTTTAAACTCTATTTTAATAGCTTTGTGTATCACTGACCACACAAGAAGGTAGGCCGCCCGAAACAGTGTTTCACCTGCATACCACAGAGGTGTGGTGTTTCGTGCACGGAACGCGGAAAGAGAGCGGACTATTCAGTTAAAATAAAGAAGGAAAAATGATGATTTTGTGTGTATTGTAGTACACAACATGACATGGCATTGACATATGCATTTGGTTGCCTACTGAGTGATTTATCACTCACTGTTGTCTGCTATCATATGTGGTAGGTAAATCCGAGACTCAGCAGTAGGGCTTGGTGGTGGTGCGGATCTGGGAAGGCATGGCATAGTACAGTGTTCTTCCGCATTTACTTTTTATTATATTTTGGACAAGGATACTCTGTGTTTAATTAAATACTCTTTTCTTTACGTTGTGGGTGTGTATACTTTATTTATTTTAAAGTATTACTGTATTATGGTGTAGTTTGTAAAATGGTCCCAAAGAGTAAAAAAAGATTTTAATACTGTCGTGGCATTGTATATAATAGTTTTTAAACATAAATCGGGTTTGTGTTTTTGAAAGGAAAAAGAAAAAATTTTTTGCATAGTAACTACACCTTACTCGGGAACATATGCTTAGGTGAGGGTGTGTTAGATACTCAACTACATGCTTGACACACATAGATGTCAAATCATCACTACAGATATCCATTGCAAAAATATCTTCGTCAAATTCTATTCCACAATTAACACGAATTGCATATCCTCCATATAAATAAATTCATAAATCAGACTATATGCAACCAATTAATTCAATTCCAGCGGCAAATAATCAATACATATGTCCATAAAACTCAAATAAATTTCAGCATTTTGTATGATCAATAAATATTTTAACGAAAATAATTTATTCAAACAGTCACTGTAGGAAAATAATGACCCAGATAGCTTTTAGAAATTGTAACTAATTAATAAAAATTCTGATTGATCTAAAATCAGTGTCAAACAACATTACAACATATATCTAACTGCTGAAATTTTCCTAGAATTTACCAGCTAATATAAACTCAGTTTCCAAATTTAAAAACCAAAACTGTAAGACCAACCCAGCAGTGACACATAAACTTTCAAAATTCACTGTTAATTATGTCTACCTCTAAAATTTGTGCTTTTTCATACATATGTCCCTGAGGGTCTTAGGTAATGTATATAAAAATTTCAAATTAAAACAAATTGATTTACCTATCGAAGTTATATTGAGAAACCGAACTGTTCAGAATTTTACAGCTTGAAACAGAGAACTTTGAAAATTCATAATTAATTATAGAAAATTCGGATTGAGGTGAAACACATTCAAAATTTATAGATCTATCTAGGATAAATCATCCAAAATTTTTGATATCAAATGTAGGACACGAAAATTCAAATACCCCCCCTAAATAGACAGGTTTTTCAGTAGAGTTTAGAGATAACCAACAATTTCATAAATTCAGTTATCATAAACAGCAAAGAAAACACATAAAGCAATTTGGTGCTAGGAATCCTACCTGAAATCCTTGAGTTGATTTTGGAAAGTTGCAAAACAAAAAAAAACTAGCCCCGAAATCAAGCTCCAAAAATAAATCTCAAGAAAAAGAAAGAAAAAGATTTAGTATTTAAATCTTTCACAAGAAAAATCAAAACTCCAGATTTTTTTAATCAAAATATTAATTACTCACCTTCCAAAATCAGCAGGTTCCTTCTGCTCTTTTTTTTTTTTTTTTTCAAACCCTCAAAATTCTTATCCTAAAATCGTACGTTTGTTTTTTTTTTTTTTAAAAAAAGGCATAGTCATAAATTTGTAAATGACTTGTGAAATTGAGTTTGACTTGAATTCCTCTTGTTTTTTTTTTTTTTAAATAATAGTCTAAAAAAAAACTTATCAGTTCTGTTTAAAAACCAGATTTCAATATACTTTTATTTAAAATAATAAAATCCTATATAATTAGGTTAATTTGATAAAATCTTATCTAAATTAAATAAACAAATAACAATATATTTATCCTTAATTTTGAAAAAATGATCCAGATTCCACATCCTATGTTGCTTTTTTGGCTGATTTCATCAAAACCCAGTTTGACAAACTTGATATCTTGGTATGCCTAATTTTTGTGGGTTTTTTTCCAATTAAAATTTCTGTGGTCTCTCTCTTGTTTCTTGTGTAATCTGTAGACTTATATATTATTTATTCCTATGGTAGCCATGTTTAATTTTAGAAACATTTACGACTGTGAAGTTTAATTCTTTGAAGTTCTATCTATCTCCCATATTCATTCTATTCTTTTGGATTTTTTTTTTTAAATTCCTTTTGTCTCCTTCCTCCTTTTGATATATATTTAGTACTTTTTACCTATATTTGTATTATAAACAATCTCTCTATCTTATTTTTCTTTAAATTTAACTACATAAATATGTTAATTTAACACAATTTACTTGAAGTGAACTTTACGGCTAGAAAACTCTATTAGCAAGTGCCTAGTTTGTTAATGTTTCAGTTTGATATGATAAACTAATCAAAGTATTCGAACTCTGCACAGGTTAACAATGCAGGGGTTGGTCGAACAAAATTAGATGGTGATGTATTGTTTTCACCTTCAAATGCTGATCTTGAATTTGTAAGTACTTGATATATGAGTGATTTATAGTCTAAACTTCTTGTTAACAATATGTATAAACTTGTTCTTGTTAACAATATCTATTAATAGATCCTTCTGGGGGCCCTCACTCTTTATTTATTTATTTATGTGTGTGTGTTTGGTTTTTTTTCATTGGTACTGTTAATAAAGACGATTTTGGGCCATTGAGGTGATGATATTATTTTCCGAATTGCATTTGCATTATGTCCACTTAAAGAAATAAACTACAATTATCTGATCAATGCTTCCAATTTTATCATTAATTTTACCTATTGCTTTCTCATTAATTTTCCGTGCATTTTTAATAATTGCTTAATGTTTCACTACTTGCTCTTGTGTAGTGTTCCTTCAGTAATTATTAACAAGGATGATTCATTTGAATTGAAGCCAATCCTTCATCCAGTTCCTGAGCAAAGACCACTCAAGGAAGGGAAGTCCTGGACTCTTTTTGTTGGAAATAATTCATCATGAGCCACCTTTTAATCAGAAGGTTTCATCTCTTTAAGAAGGAAGGAGATAATGAAACTTCGAAGATAAGGAAGCGAAAGCTCACTCTGCTAAGCCACAATTCTAATGGATAGTCATTGTAACCCTGAGGCTTGGTGTACATAGCAAGAACCCGCTCAAAGTGACGAGATCTTGTATGATTGAGTTTGGCAAGGACCCTATAACCTCTAGCACCTATCCTCACTAAGGTAGAGAACTCTCCCTGAATGAGCTCTTTCTATGCGTTCCTTTCCCTTACTTCCCTAAAAGCTGGATCTGTCTCTTCCTCCGAGTCTTGCCCCACCAAAACTAAGTGATTTTCTGACAGTCGTGACATCGCTCTTCCAAACGCAGTGTTGTGGACCAGGGGGTTAGTGACACTTATCGTTCAAGATAAAGGGGAACGATCCGCTTTGTGAACCACCACCGTTGACAAGTCTCCTTAGTTTCAAAGGGAATTAATATTTTTGAGGTAAGCAAAATCCATTTGTAAAGTTGATGTCAGATAAACTTGGAAAGTATATGGACCCCCCAAAATGCCATTTTGAGTGTGTACTCAGCTTATTGAACATATTCAAAAGTACTTCCATTCATCAAATCCCATAATCCAAACAGAAACCCAAAGAGGAAAAAAAACACACTTTTTGGTTCCTCAACTAGTTGAGAATTCCAAAACACTTGGTTCTTTTCCTTGTCTAACTTCTCCAAATCATGAGGCTCTACAAGTTGTAAAAAGCATTTTGCATGCATTTATAAGGTTTCTAAGGCGTTTTCGGGACAGGAGCATTTATAAGTTTCTTCTTTTATGTGTCCTCTCTTTCTATAAGGGGCTACTATTTGCTTAAATGTTTTCATATTCATTATTTCATATTTCAAATCAATTGAAAGAAAATCTATCAATATAATTTTACAATTAATATGGGAATAGTAACTAACAATGTAAAAAAATTTAAAAATGCAACTGTTTTTGGATGTATGAACCTTCTGTTATTGGATGAATGTCTTATTAGAGCTAGTATATTGACTATGTAATTTGTGTGTATACTCTTTATCTTCTCAACACCACCTATAAGATACAAGTAATCGAACAAATTGAGTAAAATCCAATTTGAACTGAAGTTCTATGTAGCAAATTATAGTGGAGTCCTCCATTATAATGTAGAAATTTAGTACAATTTATTATTTCATTTGTTAGGTGGCCTGAAATAATGTTACTTAACAAATAATTCATTCGCTTTCGACATGTTAATGCCTCTTAGACCTGGTTATGTTAGAGGGCTTGGATCGGGACCTAAGCCAACACCAAAACCACCCAAAGTACTTGTACAACAAAAAAAGCAAGCTGAAGATCGAGCTAAAGCTGCTGAGGAAAAGAATGAGGAGTTAATGAGGTAGATTGAAGAGCTAAAAGCGCGACAAGAGTCATTCGAGAAATCAATGTTTGCAACAATACAGTCACAATTTCAACAAGCAAGACTCCATGTCGATACTCCTTCTTTTATACTAGTTGACACTGAATTGAGTAAGTGGATTTATGGAAATTATGTTTCAGTTTTTGCATACTAGAATCATATAATTTGTGTTTTCCATTGTTGCTTTGTTTTAAGGACATGACATGAGAAACACTAACTGATCCATAACAAATACTTTGCTTGATATAATAAGATGAAAATCAAACAGTTTGAATGTAAAGTTTAAGCATCAATTTATTAGTTTGTATTTTCTTGTAATGAAGGTCATGGCCAATCACACTTACACAAATAATTTGTTAGTTTGTATTTTGGAAAGAAAGATCAATTTAGTAAGTACTAGTCCTTTTTGGTACATGGAGTCCTTTTTAGAAGATGGAGTCAATTACCCGCACACACAGAGATATATATATAGATTTGCATATTTGTATACACATATAGATCCAATGGGCTGTATTGTTTGAGCAACCTTATTTGGATGTAGTGTTAGTTGGCCAACCTTGGTGGAAATTCTATTCATATTTGTTCACAACACTTGACTTTCTGTTCTTGTTAGTTAATGAGTATTGAAACATAATATTTATTGGAAGTTTTCTTATGAATGCAGATTAAATATGGCATCAAAAATGAGGTTACCACATGTGGGTGAAGGGTTTTTAATGGTAAAGAGTCAGAATTTTTGGTACATTAATGGCTTGTTACTGTTCTTGGTTTATCTGAACTTGTGTTTTGGATTAGGATGCTACTACATAGATATGTAAATATGTAGTAGTTTAGCCATATGAAGGACCACTTTATAAGAGTCATAATTATTTTGATGAGTTATAGTAGGGGTGGCAATTCGTGTTGTCAAGTTGTGTTCGTGTCAACCCGTTTATTAATCGTGTCAAAAACCCTTAACCCTAACCCAACCCATTTATTAATCGTATCAGATTCTTTCAACACTAACCCGGCCTATTTATTAATCGTGTCAACCCATGTAACCCGTTTACTATTAAATTAAACTACAAATAATATATATTAAATTATAAATAATATATATTAAATTATAAAATTGTCATTGATAATTGCTGCACCAAGTCAAGCGTCTGACAACGAACTTGACGTGGCACTTGACACCCACGGATTTGCTCGTCAAATCTCGTATAATTTTTGTTTTTATTTTCACTCCTACGACGCATGTCAGGCGCTTGACATTGTACCTGACTTGCAAGCCCTTCCTCAGTAGCATGTCAGGCCCAATTTTAGGCGTCTGACTATGCTTTCATAGCAACTTCAAGTCCAATTTCGACCTCGATGCAGCTAGTATCTCTTAAAATTCAAAACACAAAAGCTGTAGAGATTTTTCTTTCCATTCCATATCATCCTAAATCATCTCAATCAAAGCTCAAATGAGAGAGTTATACCCAAATTACGAAGCAGTAGCACGTCGGGCCCAATTTCAGGAGCCTAGCGTTTCACCTTATAGCAAATTCAAGTCCAATTTTGACCTTGATGTAGATAATATCTCTCAAAACTCAAAACACAAACATTGTAGAGATTTTTCTTCCCATTCCATAGCATCTTGAATCATCTCAATCAAAGCTCGGATGAGAGAGTTATACAAAAATTACAAAGTGGTAGCAAGTCAGGCCCAATTTCAGGCGCATGAGTTTGCACCTGACATAAATTTTAAGTCTAATTTTGACCTCGATTAATCTAGTATATCTCAAAACTGAAAACACAAAAGTTTTAAAGATTTTTCTTCCCATTCCATAGCATCTTGAATCATCTTAATCAGAGCTCGGATGAGAGAGTTATGCCCAAATTATGAAGCCATAGCATGTCAGGCCCAATTTCAGGCGACTGACTTTTCACCTAAAAACAACTTCAAGTCCAATTTCGACCTTGATTTAACCAGTATCTCTCAAAACTCAAAACAAAAAAGTTGTAGATATTTTTCTTCTCGTTCCATAACATTTTGAATCATTTCAATCAGAGCTTAAATGAGAGAGTTATACCCAAATTACCAAGCAATATTAAAATTGTCCAAAATTGTCCAATTAGTTTCATTTTACACTTAACTCCTCCATGTGCATCCTAATTAGTTCAAGAATAATGAGCACATTGAAATACCAAATGAGTATAAAAAACTAAGCAATAAGGGAACAAAAATATGACATTTTGCATTCTTATCAGTCACAGACACACATTTGTATATAATTGTGATATATTTGCAACAATATGTGTTTGTGAATATAAAATAGGATAACATTATGTATCTGACATACACATATTTGTAATATATTTGTATGTCACATATACGTATTTGTATATAATTATGACATATTAATAGTAATATGTGTATGTGACATATATTAATTCAATCAATGTACATTGATAATAATTAGGGGGTTTGGTTGTGTGTGTGCTCCTCAATATTTTTATTTTACTTTTTGTAAATTTTTCAAAATAAGTTTTTAATGTTTTCAATTTATAATAATGATTATTTTTTAATTTTTTATTATATTAATTAAAGTATTATAAAATTATGTGATTATAATTAATTACAAATATTTTAATTTTTAAAATATTTAATTTAAACGGGTCAATTTTGAATTAAATGGGTTGACCCGAAAATGACCCATTTAATAATCATGTTAAATGGGTCAATTTCGGGTTAAACGGGTTGACCCGAAAATTGATACGTTTAATTAATCATGTTAAACGGATCATTTTCGGGTGAACCAGTTTATGACCCATTTAATAATCGTGTTAAACGGATTAATTTTGGATTAAGCGGGTTGACCCAAAAACGACCCATTTAATAATAGTGTTAAACGAGTCAACCCGTTTATGACCCGAACCCATTTATGCTAAACCCAAACCCGCTAACTTCGTGTCGATTTTGAGCCGTGTTGTTGTGTCATGACCTAAATTGTCACCCCTAAGTTATAGTCCTTTCTTAAAGTTTATGAGCTACATTTACTTTAAGAAATGATTATAACTTGCTAATTGGTATGGGATGTGTTTTTTTGGTACTGTCAATGGTATGGACACAAATGATTGGTTTATTAGAATTGGATCATTTATCCAAGTAATGAACTATGATATTAAGTTTTAATTAATTATATGTTGTAGACTATGAAAGAGATATTTTTAATGTAGAGTATATTTTGGTTAATTTTATGTTATTATATTTTATGAAATGGATGTAATTTTTTTTAGTAATGCGCATCCACAAAGCAATTAAGAATATTGTATTGACATGCAGCTAGCAAAAAAAGAATTATGAATAATTATTTGGTAGCTTAATAGTAAAAGTGACACAAATAAATTTGTAGCTTACTAACAAGGGAGTGGAAATAAAATCGTAACACAATAGGTAAAGTGACGAAATATTGACATGCAGCTATGAAAAAGGTAATTGAGAAAATTAATTGGTAGCTACAAAGGATGAGTGTAACAGTAAGAGTGAGGAAAATATATTTGGTAGCTAAATAAGAAAAGTGACAAAAATAAAAAGTAGCAGTAAACCAATTTATCACAAAACTAAATCTATGACAACCATATAGCTACAAATATTCAGTACAGTATGAGATTATCCATGTCAAAGTTGTCGTAGCTAATGGTAGCAACAAAAATATGTTTGTGAGTGATTACGCTTCGTGACTAAACCGAAAAACAATTAATACAAATCAGCTACGAACATGTTAAATTTTTCATTAAAAAAAGCATAATTTGCTACATATTACTTCGTAATTGAACTTTATAATATTAACTATGATAGGTCCCTCGTAACAAAATGTGATTGTTCAGTTATGAATTTTTTTTTCCATCACTCTTGACATTGTACTACGGTCCTTCAGTCATGAGTGTTTTTTGTAACTTATTATGTTATAGTTACGAAAAAAGACATTCAGCTACATAATTGGCTTGTTGCTAAATACCACTTTTTTTTTTTTTGTAGTGATAGCTTAAGTAAAACTAAAAAGAAAAGTTAAAGAATTAAGGTAACAAATTACTTTTTGAAATTTGACAAAATAACATTATTGGGTAGCATTATTATTTACTTGACAAAATAACAAATACGGGTAAATTGCTGTAATTATCACATGATATTATTTAACATTATTATCACATAATAGTATTATTATGTACTCAATAAAATTATATTTATTTCTCTCATTATTGAAATAAATCATATCATTCCCTCGTACAAATCTTAACAAACCATCTACTTCCATCTACTTCGAAGAGAAAACTTTCTAAGCATTTTTTAAAACCACAAAGAAGAAGAAAAATAAAATAAAATAAAATGCAACTCGTAAAGCCTTTATATATATATATATATTGGGAATTCCCTTGCCAGCAACCCCTTGCCCAACCTCTTGTTCACAAATGTACTGCAAAAATAACGCAACATTGCTAAATAAACGGAGAGATGTATTTAATTTAAATTGAGTCATACATAAATGTTTAAGAAAATATAATTAATTTAGAGCTAGCTTTGTTAATCATTTAGGTGATTCTCAAAAGTATATACTAACAGAAAAATTGAGCTGGCTTATGTTATTGCAAATATATAAATAGATATTAAAAAGAAAAATTACCTTCATCAATGGATGAATTCCACATTTACCAGAGTCCGTAGAAATACCTTCCAACAAAACTTGTCCAAAGCTCAAGATGTTTGGTTTTTATATGCATTGATCCATTGACCATGTGTAAAGGTAATTTTTTCATCAGACAGTCTAGTACGTTTTCAAGCCTTTTTTTCCATTTATAATAATCCATTTATCTACTGTATGTAAGCTGCAGATGTTACATATCGTTTATTTATATATAGTGAGTGAGAAAGTATTGAATGTACAAAATATCTTCAAAAATATAAGGTATTTTGGCGATGCAAGGAATCCGAAGTTATATTCACCAAAGTTGTGGATGCAAATTTTGGATTGAATAGTTGTGAAGATAAGAGAAAAATCAATGGTTTCGGGCCTTTTGAACTTTGTCGCGTAGAATGTGAATTATTGATTTGTAATTAGAGAAAGCTCCATATGTTTCGTCTTTATATACATTGACCCATTGACTTGGCTTGCCGTGTAGAAGGGAGAGTGGCGGCAGCGGCAGCATGCATGCGGAAGAAATGTTGAAATTCTTACGGGAAAAATTTTGAAATGGATGTTGCAAATATTATCTATGAAAATGAAATGTTATTTTGATCTTAAACATGAAAAGCCTAAGTCTCAAAATACTGCACAACGCTGCAATATTGCCTTATGTTTGAACACTATTAAGATAGAACTTCTTTATATTTAAACACTTATACGACCAACATTGTTTTCTTTCACCTTGATCAAAAAGTTATCCCACTGATATTTTCTTTTTTTATGCATCATAGAAAAACAAAAAAATACATCATCTCATGGCAAATCATAACAAAGTCCACAAAATGTAGAGAGATACATGAGTGGATAAAATAAATTAGTGTATTCAATTTAGATTTTTAAAGATTTTTTACAATTTAAAATTTTGAATGTATTCAATTGAGATTTTTAAAGACTTTATGAAAGTCATGATATATTCAATTAACAAGGTGTATTTAGTCAAAACTTTAAAAGACTTCATTTAAAAAGTTTGGATGTATTTAATATAACATCCTTTTACACAAGCCTAGGTTTCCAAACAAGGTGCAGTTACTATTAATTTTTTTTCTTTTTCTTTTTAAATATAAACTCAATTTATATTAAAAAATAATTTCAGACAAATTCATGTTAGTATTAAACTATTCTTTACTCTTTTGAACCATTTTATCAAACCACACCAAAGAAGTCCATATTACCTAAAATATTTAGAGAAATACTCAAACCCACACCGTAACATAAAAATATTTAAATACACAGAGTATCTATACTCAAAAATACAAAATGCGGAAGAACAATATAGTATGCCGTGCTCTCCAAATCCGCAGCTTCGCCAAGCCCTACTGCTAAATTTTGGATTTACCTATCACACAAAACAAACAACGGTGAGTGATCAATAGAGAACCTAAATGTATATGCTGATGCAATGCCATGTGATGTAATACCATACACATGAAATCTCAATTTTCCCTTTTTTATTTCATAAACCAATTAGGTCACATCCATTCCGCTTGTCATGAGGCCCACATACTTGTATGTGGTCAACAGGTCTATCCCGCACTCTCATGAAACCCACATGCACCCTAGTAGTCGGCGGTTGAATCATTATTCCGGAAAGACCCATCTACCGTGATGGTCAGTGATTTAAAGAGCTACTTAAACAGAATTTAAAAATCAAGCAACACCGGCGCAACCATTTTAAAAATATAAACTCCCAGGGAAAAATTCATTATTTCACATAAAACAACAAAACCCATGAATCATTCTATACAAATGTATACACATGCCTCAATGTGGAAATACAACCTAGCAAAGTAATAAAACGCATAATTACCAAACTATCCTACCTGACAGTGATAATTACCGAAATACCTTTGCTTAAATCAATGATTGACAGACACCAATCAAGCCGATATAATTACCGAAATGCAACTGGCGCTTTCGATAATTAGTAAGATAACCCTCTAGTACATGAAAAATTATGAAAATACCCCTCAAGGTAAATGGTCAATTACCAACCTACCTTGGTTAAATAGTAATAAAAATACATTCTCCAACCATATACATATATATATATATATATATACAAACACCCAAATATATACATAAATACGACTTAATAACAATAAATAGCATATATTTACATTTAATTATGACTTTTAAAATCTATTTAATCAATAGTTTAAAAAACTTCTACAAATCTAAAAAGTTGGGGTATCATGAGGTATCTATTTAATTTAGACTTGTAAACTTTTAAAAAGTTTTAAAAAGTCATAAGGTATTTAACTGTAACTCTTTAAAAATCCACAAAGTTTACATGTATTCAATTTAAATTTTATTTTAGTTTGAGTGTATTTAATTATGACTTTTAAAATTTTTCTAAAGTCATAAGATGTCTAATTAGACTTTTATAAACTTTTAAAAAATTATGTAGTATTTAATTATAACTTTTTAAAAATTCACAAACTTTAGGTTATTCAATTTAGACTTCACTAGAATGACTTTTATAAACTTTTGTAGACTTTTGGGTGAAGGGTAGACGACGAACTAAGAAAAAAAAAACATAAAAAGCTAAAAATTATATAAATAATTGAAATTAAAAAAATTTAAATCTTATTCTCCAATTATAATTTGGATTTCTTACCTATAGCTTAAATAAAACTAAAAAAAAAAACGTTAAATATTTAAGGTAACAAATTACTTTTTGAAATTTGAAAAAATAACATTATTGGGTAACATTATTATTTACTTGACAAAATAAAAAATACGAGTAAATTTCTGTAATTATCACTTAAATTATTTAACGTTATAGTAATAGTATTATTATGTACTTAAAAAATTATATTTATTTATATCATTATTAAAATAAATTATATCATTCACTCGTACAAATCTTAACAAACCGTCTACTTCCATCTGCTTCTTCACAAGAGAAAACTTTCTGAGCATTTTTTAAAACCACACAGAAGAAGAAAAATAAAATAAAATAAAATACAACTAGTAAAGCCTTTATATATATATATATATATATATATATTGGGAATTCCCTTGCCAGCATCCCCTTGCCCAACCTCTTGTTCACAAATGTACTGCAAAAATAACAGCAACATTGCTAGATAAATGGAGAGAAACAAAATGTATTTAATTTAAACTGAGTCATACATAAATGTTTAAGAAAATATAATAAATTTAGAGCTAGCTTTGTTAATCATTTGGCTAATTCTCAAAAGTATATACTAACAGAAAAAACTGAGCTGGCTTATGTTATTGCAAATATATAACTAGATATTAAAAAGAAAAATTACCTTCATCAATGGATGAATTCCACATTCACCAGAGTCTGTAGAAATACCTTCCAACAAAACTTCTCCAAAACCAGCTTGACCTTCTTGAGAGGGTGACATGACCGATGACTGCTCCAACCACAAATCCACATCCATATCCCATTGCTACCACTTTCCAAGTAAAACCATTTTCTGATTCTTCTTCATGATCTTTGCTCAGGAAAGGAATTGGTGTGTCTGTGTTTTCACATTTCTTTGGCAATTGAGAGCCATATAATCCTGGGTTTCCTTTGAAAGATGAATACGAAAATGTATCCAATTGTGTGCCTTGTGGTACTGGGCCTTCGAGTGTATTGTGGGAAAGGTTTAAATACTCAAGAAATGTGAGATTTGCCAACTGTTGAGGGATTCTACCAGAAAGCTTGTTTCTGGAAAGATCCAATGATTCAAGCTCACTCAGATTTCCAAGAGATGATGGGATGATTCCTGTGAAATTGTTGCTGGACAAGTTGAGCATAACTAAAGACTGCAGCTTACCTATGCTGCTTGGAATTTCTCCATCAAATTTGTTATTTGAGAGATCAATGGATATGAAAATTTTTAAGACCTTCCAGAGCTCCATTTCTGATCCCTTATTCATTACTCTCATTGAGTATGCATATGAAATAGAAAAGCCTGACACTTTTCCAAGTTGACCAAAATATTCCATGTCTGACTTATTTCCATCAAGAGCTTTTGACATGTAACCCCAATTTCTAAAGTATTCTGACGGTAAACTTCCATTAAAATGATTAAAAGAAAGATCTATAGCAACCAACTTTGCAAAACCCAAATACTTAGTAGGATGCCATATTTGACCGAAAAAGTTATTTGATCACAACACAAGAACTTGCAGCTCTGGCAAACTTTGTAACCAAAAAGGAAATGCGTCACTTATCTGGTTGTGTCCAACATTCAAAGCTTCTAGCTTACTACAGTTGATCAAAGATTGTGGAACCCTTCCTTGAAACTGATTGTGACTGAGGTCCAATACTCTCAGCGTATTGTGCATGCTTCCATATGTAAATATCTCACGAGGTATGCTCCCATTGAAGTTGTTTCCTTGCACATTCAATATCTCTAGGGAACTACCCAACCATTTCGGAATGGTTCCGCGGAAGTGATTCTTAGAGATGTCAAGAACTTTGAGACCAGTCCATTTACGAATTGATGGTTGAATTATGGTTGATCGTAAATGCGAAGTCTCCAATTGAGATAAAGATATATTTTCTATTGTTAGTGACCCTGTAAACTGATTAGAACTCAGGGAACAATTCAATCAAAGGTACTGTAAACAAACACGAAGGAACAACTCCATCCAAATTGTTATGTGCGAGGTCTAAAATGTTCAACTCACTGAGTTTTCCAAGTGAAGTCGGAATTTGTCCGCCGAAACCATTTATTGGAAGAGATAAAGCTTTCAGTTTTGTAAGGTTTCCAAGTATGGATGGAATTTGACCACTGAAACTATTATTATAGAGACTTAGAGCTTCTAGTCGCGTGAGGTTTCCAAGTGAAGAGGGGAGTTCACCACTAAATTGACAGGATTGAAGCGCTAAATAAGTAAGTTTTGCAAGGTTCCCCAATGTATATGGAAGCACATGACCACTGAAGTGGTTTAATGAGAGGTCAAGATATGTGAGCTGGGAAAGGTTCCAAATTGAAGAAGGAGGAGACCCTACAAAATTACACTCGCGGAGAGCCAATACAGTCAAGGAATTGAGGTTTCCAATTGAGTTTGGCAATTTCCCTGAAAAATTTGTGTAGTCAAGGGCCACCCACCTTAACGCGTTAGATAGTTGAAATTCTGGAAGAAATCCAGTGAGGTGATAGTTACATGGTACAATGATGTTTACTAATTTGTGAAGCTGAAAGACATTCTCTGGGAACTTGCCATGTAAATTACATCCGCCAAGACTGAGGTGTGTCAAGAAAGATAAATTTGCCAAGGATTCTGGCACAGATGACAAAATATCAACCTGGTGTAGAAGATGATGCCTTAAATTTGTCATGTTTTGGATAAGGTTTTCGAAGTCTACTCTTCCAAGATGTAAAAGACTAGATGCATCGTAATTAAGAAAAGAAGCGAGATTGAGGGAGACCAAATGGTAAGAAATGAGATTTCAGATGGGATATGACCAGAAAACATAGAAAAAGATAGGTTAAGATGGGTTAACCTGGAAAGCTGACCGAACTCCGAGGGTATGGTACTGAAACTGAAGTTGTTAAATGAAAGGTTGATCCTTCGTAGTCCGTGCAACTTAAAGAGGCTGCTGTTAGAACACAAAGGCCCTTGAAGCCAGCTGTTGGACAAGTCCAGGCCTACTACTTTGCCTGTTTTGGTGTTGCATGTAACTCCATCCCATGAACAACAATCCTTATCTTTCATCCAAAATTTCATCTTCGGATAAGATTCATAAGCATCAGCATCATAGTAAGCATTATCATAGCGGGGACAAAGGTAATAATAAGAAGTGAAGTTGGGTCTAACAAATGCAAACTCTGCTTTAAATTGTAGCAAAGCCGTGGTCTGGTCGGGGAGGCATGATGTAATTAGTGAAGAGGAAGTTGTAGAGACATTGGAATACTTCGAACAAGAAACATGGGTGCAGAAAAAAGAGACCAGCAAAATAAAGTAAAACATGAGGGAGTAGGGATTTTGGTAAGTGATGCTCTCGATGTTAGCACTTGAAAGAGAATATATGTAAGAGGCTGTGAGGACGATGAAAGAAAACTCAAGATGTTTATTTAGAAGTTGCAGATGTTTGGTTTTTACATACATTGATCTGTCGTTTTCAAGCGTTTTTTTGGGTGTAAATTGTGAAAATTCAGGATTTAATAATAATAATTATAAATATTCCATTTATGCTGCAGATGTTTCATCTCTACGTGCAATTGACCGTCTAGCATTTGAAAAAGCGTGATTGATAATTTTGAGGCAAATTAGAGGTTTTTCTTCTTATATGTATGACGCACGATACATATTTCTCACTACGTGCTAAATATTAACTTCATTACTTTATTTAAGAAATGGTATTTGTGGAAAATTGTCCAATTATCATACAATATGAATGCCACGTGGAGAAGAAATTAACCAACATTATTCTTCATATTGTATAAATATAAATATATATATATATATATATATATTACGCGTATTAGATGGAAAATTAATTTTGTGCTCTAAATCATCTGGACCCTTCATGTGCAGGCTTGCCTCCATATCTTAATTAAAATTCAGGATCTAAATAAGAGAATTATTATATATATATATAAGTTTCAAATACTCTAATAATTAATAAACGAACCAAATATATTGAATAGGAGGGTGTCGTTATAATTTTTTCATTTCTTTTGTAAATTATAACTATATATGATATATATACACTAATATAATTATAAAATATAAATATTAATTTTTTTCTTCGGTCCTAAATTTATAACTAATATAGGAGTGTAAGTCACAAAATAGAGTTTACAATAAAGTTCGAAAAACCTAGCGAACCAAATATTAACAAAAATCGATGTAACAAGTGGAAAATTAGTTATGAAATAAGTAGTTAGGAAAGAAAAATAAAAACAAAAAGGTAGAATAATGTAGAAATAAAAAAAAATTAAAATTTTAGCTTTTAATAAATTTACCCTCGGCGTTTCAAACAATTTAAAAACACTTATATTTCACTTTCAAATTACTTAAATACCCTTAATCATATTAAATATTTAGCATTTTGACTATTGGAAGTGAATAAAAAATTAATAAAAATGTTAAGATTCAAAATTTGTTATTTTTTACTGATGTACAAAACCTTTACAAAAAAGTAAAAATAAAAATAGTAGATAATTTTTTCTTATATAGATAGTGGGTGATTTTTATGTAGTGGATAGTTTTGTCATATATATATATATATATATATATATATATAGTATATGTTGGAAGCCAATACTTGGCTAGCTCTAAATACATAAAATCTTCAAGTAACGTGGTGGCAAGTAATATTACGCAGGCAAGTCAATACTTGATATTTTTTTTCCCCTCCTTTTTTTTGCGGTCCAAATTAACTATGGCAGGACTCACTATAAGTATTGACATTGTAGGCCAAACAATTACATCAACGATGGGAGAAGAGACAGGGGGCTGGTTTTCCTATCACTCCTTGAGCATCATTCGTAAGTGTTTTGTTGACCACAAATGGCGGGTTACTTGGAAAAGTAGGCTCTGTAATGGTTTAGCAGATTTGGTAGCAAAATATTCCCTGTCAAATAACTTTGTTTTCAGTATTGATGAGTTCTCTTTGGAGGAACTCCCTCTTTGTATTTTGGATAAGATTGTAGCTGAGCAGGCGCTTTGTAATCTGCTTTTTTAGGGGTCTCTTTTTTGTTCTAATGCATGTTCCTTTTCACCAAAAAACAAAAAAGCAATGGGACCAAGAAACACAAAACCTTGACTTTGCACAATGGGTGGACTCAGTATACATGGAGCATTTAACATGGCCAAGAAACTGCAAATCCCATCATTTTCGGAGAACAATAGCATTATGTATATAAATATATATATATATATCAGAAGGCTACAACAACCACACAGAAAGCTTCATGTTAGCACTTGATAGAGTGTACATGCATGTATGTGAGAGAATGTGACAAACTATTGAATGTACAAAGCGTGTGAAATGAGATAGCAGAATATAAGATGTAAGGAATCGGAAGTTATATTCACAAAAGTTTGGTTGCAAATTGTGGATTGAATAGTAGTGAAGATAAGAGAAAAATCAATGGTTGCAAATTGTGGATTGAATAGTAGTAGAATGTGAATTATTGATTTCTAATCAGAGAAAAATCAATGGCTTCGGCCCTTTTGGTCTTTGTCGCATAGAATGTGAATTATTGATTTCTAATTAGAGAAAGCTTCATATGTTTCGTCTTTATATACATTGACCCATTGACTTGGCTTGCCGTATTACGAGGGTTTTGGTCTTATATGTATGACCCACCTACATATTTCTCACTACGTGCTAAATATTATTTAAGCAAAATTATGGAATTATGATCAATTCAATATGAAACCAAGCATATACAATAAAGAAGAAATTAACCAACAGTTCTTTAATATCTATAAAATCTCTTAACTATTGGGTCCCGAGATCATCACACTGATAATATTGTCAATCAAGCATATTGCCGTTTGATTTATTCACCCTTCCTTTACGTCTAATTGCATGTAGTTTGGGTTAGAGACTTTGAGATGGACCTATAAATTAGTTCCATCAATCACGCAGTCTACTTGTTCGATTGATAGCCTTTAAATTAATTCCTCCTTTAATTTTGTCTTTTTGATATGTTTGGCTTTTTTTGGATTAATATATTCTGAACTTTCTGGGCGTTGGTTTTGTAAAGATTCTTTAAGCTTAATTAGACATAATTATGTGAAGGGCCGGTCCTAAAATTTTGGGAGCTTTTGGCCAGATTAAAATGTGAGGCCCTGGTATTTTATCCCTTGACCAAACTGTCGAGACCCTCGGCAGTTTAACCGATGGATGTATTCCCCTATATATGGAATGCACATTTTGGCAGTTTGGTCGATGGGCCAAACTATTGAGGGCTTTAATAATTTAACCGAGAGAGTGCATTTTAAGGGGGTGCATTCCGAAAAGAATACAGTTTCCTATAATAAATATAAATAATAATTTATGTTCAATAAAAATAATAATTTAAAAAGTAATTTATTAAAATATTAATTTTAAATATATATAAGGGTATAGAGTATTATTAAAATATTTAATTTTAATTATTTTATTATATTTTATAAATATATTATATATATTTATATATTAAAAGAAATTTATTTGATGGGGCCCTCACTGTTTGGGGGCCTTATGCAATTGCATGCCCTATCTGTAGGCAGGGCCGGCCCTGATTATGGGGATTGTATAGCTGTATAAGTGACCCATGGTAATAAAAAGATTCTAGAAATTAATTGTTTTGTATCATTTTATGTAAGTTTGTATTCTATATTCTGTACCGTTGCTTATTTGGTAATAAACGATTGAAATATAATCTCTATTTGGTAATAAACGATTTTGCCCCTTTTCATTATTTTTTTTTCTGTATTCCTAACACTCAATAATCGTTTCACCAATGGTTCAAATTGTTAATACTGCTAATATATTAGTTTTGGAAGCTTACGCTTGGGGCATGCAAGGATAGTGAGTGCAAAAAAATTTAAAATTAAAAGATTATCTTTCTATATACAGTGTGGTCATTAAAATTCTTACGGAAAAAATATTGTAATGGATGTTGCATAAACATGAAAATTTATTTATGAAAAAATATATATATATATATATTATTTTGATCTTAAACATGAAAAGCCTAAGTCTCAAAATACTGGACAACGCTACAATATTGCCTTATGTTCCAACATTATTAAGATAGAACTTGTTTATGTTTAAACACTTGTACGACCAATATTGTTTTCTTTCACCTTGATCGGAAAGTTATGGCTTGATATTTTCTTTTCTTATGGATCATAAAACAAAATGCATCATCTCATTGCAAATCACAACAAAGTCCACAGCAGAGAGATAAATGCGTCTGCATAAAACAAATTAATATATTCAGTTAAAATCTATGTTGGAATTTAAAAGTTTGAGTGTAATAAAAATTTGAACGTACTGAATTAAAACTTTTAAAAACTATATGAAAGTCATGATGTATTGAAAGACTTCTATAGATTTAAAAAGTTTGAGTGTGTTTAATTTATAATTTTTAAAATCTTTTTAAAGTCATAAGGTATTTAATTAAGATTTTTATAAATTTTTAAAAAGTAGTCGGTATTTATTTAAAACTTTTTAAAAATCTACAAAGTCTATACGTATTCAATTTAAATTTTATTTTTTTTAAAAAATGACTTTTATAGACTTTTGGATGAAAGCATATGTATTCAATGTCAAAATTTATTTCTTATCCTCCTCATAAACTTTTATAAACTTTGTTATTTAAAAAAAGAAAAGAAGAAAAACAAGAACAAAAGGATTAGGATTAGAGTACTCCGAGAGCAGCGAAAGACCATCACTGCCGAAGACGTGTTGTGGGCAATGAGCAAGGAGAGGGTTTTTGATATATATGATTTTGAGCATATCAAATCATTTTTTGTCCTCTTTTTTTTTTTTTTAATATATATATAATATTAAATGTAGTAATGGGTATTTTATGTATAAGAAATTCAAGCATATAGAATTTTTTTAAATAATATATAAAATATATATTTTTTATAAATAAAAAATGGCCTTTAATATGAATATTCTTTCATTATAAGCCCTCTGTTTGCTTGCTAAGGTAGTGCACGGACATATAAAGACTCGAACTCAAATATTTACAAGTATGAGGTCTTTTTGGCTCCCTTCTACTGCATAACAACAGGTGCAGTATATAAAATATTTATGACATCTAAGTAATGATTAAATGATTATAATTGAAAAGAGAGATATATTAAGTACTTTAAATATAATAAGTAAAAATAAAAAAATTTATATATATGAAGTACTTCTAAATATAGTGAGTAAAAATAAAAAGTTTATAAAAGTTCATTCAAAATTTATAAAAGTCATTAAATTTTTTTTTATAAAAATCACTCAAAGTCAAGACAGTCTAGTATGAGTTCGTTTTCAGTGCATATGAATATGAGAGGGTGTGAGAGCACTTGAACTACGAAGAGTGTGTGAAATGAGGGAGTAAAATATATGATATTTGGTGATTTAAGGATTCACCATAAAAAGGGAATCCAAAGTTAATGGGAATTGCTCAATTATGGTTGTTGGGTCCTATGCATATGTACGACCCACGCGTGCATATTTCTCACTACCTCCTAAATATGAACTTGTTAATTACTTTATTTTAGAAATGTTATTTGAGGAAATCTTGTTGAATTATCAATACAAAATAAAAACCATATACAGTGGAGAAGAAATTAACCAACATTATTATTCATATTTTATAAATTCCCAACAATTTTCTAGTTTTACTAATTCTATGTGAGTTCCAGATTAAATATATATATATATATATATATATATATATATATATATAAATTCTCAACAACAATTATAGTTGTTGGGTCTTATATGTATTTGAATGAAAGATTAAATTAAGGATCCAGATAGTACATATATATAGCAGTAAATTTATTTTTTAAATATATATCCTGAATCCAAATAAAAAACTACTATATATATAATTACTCTTTTTTATTATGTAGCTTATATATAGTGACAGGAGTCATAGAATCAGCTAATTTATACAAGGCTTAATGAAAAATAAAAATAAAAGATAATAAATATTATATATTTATTTTTTTACTCATATTTAATAATGTGTCACGTGGTTGTAACCTAACATATATAAGTTATTAGGTCTAAATATCATTTTTGCATATATATATATATATATATATATATATTAGAAATAGTCTAACACTTCCTAAATGAACAAAATATATTGAATAAGACGCTATTGCCATGATGACAGAATTATTTAAATATTTTTTTAATAGCATTTTGTTACAAGAATAATTTTATAAATTGTAAATATATACTATATATCACTAATATAATTATAAATATAAAGGTTTTTTTTCAGAACTTAATTATAAGTAATATACGAATGTTAATCAGCAAATAGAATTTGACAAAAAAAACAAAAGTTCGGAAAACCTAGCGAACGAAATATTAATATAAATCAGAGACAACATGTAAAGCGGAAAATTAGTTAATAAAGAAGTAACTAGGAAAAACAAATGAAAAAAAGGGGAGAAAATAATATGGATGAGAGCAAAAATATTTCTTTAATTATCCAACCCCATAAATTTTATTATTTTTTATTAATATTCTATTTTATTTTGAGGCTTGTGGTTAAACCTCCGGTGCCTTGTCTGGCTCCTTTTAAAACCTTGATATGGACAATACTATCAATATTCAAAAGATTTCCACCGAGGTTATAAAACTAAAACAAAAAATTTATATCATTCATATACATTCTTTCTCGTGAAAAATAAGGTAAAAAAATATATAAGATGAGATTAAAAGTTCAACAAAGATGAAAAAATATATATACTTTCTTTTCTGGATATGTAACCCATAGTTTTTAATACTAAAATAGACATAACCTAGGGGCAATATGGTAAAACTATGGTCATAAATTGACCAAAACGTATAAAATGAGAGCTTTCTTTAAAATACATTTTATGAATTTTGTATTATAAAAACATGACTACGTATGTATCAAATACTTTACCGAAATGCAAATCAATGCTAGTTTTTCCAATCCTTGTTAAAATGGAATATAGTTGTGTTGCAAGTGTTGTTATTAATTAAGAACTATTCTTAATCATTCATATGATATTATATATAACAATGGTTAAATAGAACTAATATTTTTTTATTATTTATTTATATGTGTGACAGCAATGATAAGGTGGACGACGTCGTGTGCCTTAGTGTCCACAACAACAGAACGATGTTATTTTTTTCCATCTTTTTTTTTTTGCGCCCACCTTTATTTTTCCACATTGCTTCTTTTTTTCTTTTTTTGGTCTTGTTTTTCGCGCTCACCTTCTTCTTCCTACATTTTTTTCTGTCATTCCTTCTCCAGATCAATTTTTTCCTTCCCTTGTTTGATGATCCATTTTTCCTTGAGCAATTGTAATTTAGTTATTAATTGTTAATCAGCGTTTTATTGAAAAATTTATGCTATTCTCTGAACAAAGCACTAGCACTTGGGCAGGGCTAGTGTGCTTCATAAACAAAACACTACCTTTGGCCATTTGGCAGAAGCCTCAACCATTTTGGTTGAGGGAGTGTGTGCTTTGTGAAAAATTCCAGCCATTGTACAAAGTGTGTGCAACAACACAGCACTTCCCTCCCCTTTTGGTTGACGCAAAAATGGCAGAAAGTACTTTGTTCACAAAGCACGCACTCCCTTGACCAAAATGGCCTAGGGAAGTGCTTTGTGAACAAAAAATGCACTCCCTCGGCCACAATGGGCAAGGGAAGTGCTTTGGGAACAAAGCACGCACTCCCTCAGCCAAAACCCCCAATGAACTCGGTCAAGCACTTTGTTCACAAAGAACATATTGCCTTGGCCAAAACAGCCAAGGGTAGTGCTTTGTTCACAAAGCATGCACTCCCTTGGCCAAAATGGCCGAGGGTAGTGCTTTGTTCGTGAAGCACACTAGCCTTGACCGAGTGCTAGTACTTTGCTCAGATAATAGCTTATAAACTATATTTCCTTTGATTTTTCTTGGTGAATGAATTTGAACGACCATGAATATACTTAATTTTTTCTTAACTAAGTTACAATTTAGAAATTTCAATAAAAGCCGATTACTTTTCTTTACTAAAGTACAATTACTTAAGGAAAAATTGGATCTGGCTCGTGCACGGAAGGAAGGAAGAAGGAAAAATTAGATCTGGTTTGTGCAAGAAGGAACGACCGAAAAAAAAATGCTGGAAGAATAAGGTTGGCATGAAAAATGAGACTGAAAAAGGAAAAAAAAAAAAGCAACGTAGAAAATAAAGCTGGGCATGAAAAAAAATACGGAATAAAATAACATCATTCCGTTATTGCGCATAGTAAAGTACCAACGTCGCCCACTTTATCATCGTTCCATTTATCATGTCTAGTAGAATTTTCTTCTTTTTTTTCAATTTAGTTTTTTAAATATCAATTTGATTGAAATTCTTAATCGAAATTCCGGTTGATGGTATAATTCAATATTTTGAAAGATAATTACATATATAAACCTTCAAATAGTGCTATAATTCATGGGAAAATTATTTGTTGTTAAATAGATTAGAAGAAGTATTTTTATTCAATTAAAAAAATTTCTCCAAAGATTCTGACTTATCATGGATCACGTCGATATTGGAACTTTTCAGCCGAAGAAGGAAAGGAAGTCCAACTATTTCTACATGGTCTAATCTTGTATCTCCATTAACTACTTGTCACTTGCACTATATCATGAAGTTGGAAAATGTGTTTTCCAAGAGAAAAAGAAAATTTATTCCTAAATAACCACAAAGAAATAGATCAAAAGTGAAAATGCCCTATTTAAAAGAAAAAGTGTTTTTGAGAAAGCTTAGAAATGATGCAATTCTCTAAAAGGCTGTAAATTTTTAAAGATTAAAGAAAGTACAGTCCTATTTATAAATGGACAGAGTTTTATACAGATAAAAAAAAAACTGAATTTTTTCTTTGGAAATGAAAAAATATTGTTTTCACATGCATTCAGTGTTTAAAGAGAAGAAGAATATTGTTATGATAGGGTTGAAATATATTATGGAAGAATTTCAATTTGCCATAGTTTAATCCTAGAAGGAAGCACTTCAAACAGTGAAATACTAAATCACTGTTAAGGTTGCAAGATCATGCACTCAACCGAAGCAAGTTAAACACTTAGGGCAATAATTGAAAGAAAACATTTTTGAGGTAGTAAATAGGCTTTTAGCCAAACTAGAGTTAGTAAAATGTATTAAACCCTATTACTTTTTTATTTTTTTGACAAGTTTGTTGGTTGTGAAAGTAAATTGATGGGTTTCTTTGCTCTTTCCTTTTGAGAGACTTTAATCTTTTATTGGTGGTTTAATATTTTTTCTTAATTTATTTAAAGAATTATACTGATCATTATCACATGGTTTCCCACTAACCTACCCATGAGAATTAAAAAAAATAAAAAAGCATATGAAAACTGAAAAGGAGAAACGCTAACTCAGCTTTGATATAAAATATTAACTTTCTATTTCATATTTATGATGTAGTGACTGGTGGGGTTGATAAATTCAATTTAATGTCCAAGCATAGCGAGCTGAAAACTATAACCCTTTCTTAATTATTCGCTTTTAAACATCTGAAATATAGAAGATTGTACAAAATTGTAAAGGAGAAAAGAGAGTGCACCTACGCATGCATACAGCATTCGAAATTAATTGGCACATCATACTTCATTATTATATCCCTATTATATCCCAATTATAGCTTCTTTTTTTTGGTGTATTAAGCTTTTTTTCCAACTGATATACTAGTGAGGATAGCTTTTACAACTGACATACTCAGCGTTGATTTAAAGTATTAATTTTCTGTTTCATATTTATGCTGTAGGGACTAGTGGGGTTGATAAATTGAATTTAATGTCCAAGTATGAGCTCGCATATTATCGAACTGAATACTATTTAACCCTTAATTTCTTAATTATTTGCTTTTAAACATCTGAATCCCAATTATTTTCTTGAAAAATAAAATTGAAATTATTTTGCCAACAGTAACTAGACTCTTCCATATATACACACTACAACAAAACGGATATTTTGTGTCCCCACGTTTTTGTCGCATAAACCCATTTTTTGTCACTGTATGTAATTTTGTGATAAAAATGTGTTGTCACAACGGTGACACTAAAAAGCAGACAGATTCTTCTTCAGTGACGAACACATAAATTTGTCACTAATGCGACAAATATTGTATCAAACTAAGAGTTTTCACTAATTGAAATAGTTATGGCGACAATATTGTTTGTCATATTATGTTTATAAATTTGTCACTAGATGTACGAAATTTGTCACTGTTTGCATACATGTTTCCGGTCAAACCTTAACATTCTATGACAATGAGAATTTCAATGACATCGTATACTAGAGACACTAAACGTTTTTGCTTCAAATTGTATTGTCACTGAATAAATATGTGGCAGTTCAACTGATTCTCACAATAAATATTTGTGACGATCCTATCTGTCAATAGTACTATCTGTGACATATTTTAACGTTGTCACAGTTAATATATGTGGCATTAATACTTGTGACTAAAACTATCCGTCACAATAATTAATTTTGCCACGTCAACTTTATCTGACAATAGCAATTGTCACTGTATCATTTGGTGACATTATTCGAATTCGCTTTTTATTTGTGACAAAAAAAATTTACACTAGATTATTTGGTGATATTGGCCTATTTGTCACTTTATATTTGTGATAAATATTTGTAATAAAGTATCATTTGGTGACATTGTTCGTATTGTCACCTTTTATTTGTGATAAACGTTTGTTTGTGACACAAACCATTTACAACAATACTTACCTAACACAGATTATTACCATACAATAAATGTGAAGAAGCTGAAATTTACAATCCTAAATGAATATAGTATTGTAACGTGTCTGAAATAAATCACACCCTGTAATACACATTCTAACATGTAAATAATAAATTCTCATGTAACATTTTATATATAAAAATGCACATTCATACCATAGAGGACTTAAAAATAAGTTATATCATTTGAAAATGTACATTATGATGATTTTTCATTGAAGCAAAGCAGTTATTATATATGCTTCCACGAAAAATTATCCCAAAATATATCATGCTCTGTCTGCATATGCACATCCTACCCATTACAATTTACTTATAATTCCAAAAAAAAGTCTAAATTATCGCATGTCCAAAGGTCATCCAAATACCAAAAGTTAAGTATCCAAAATATGTTGTATTTAACATTTTCAGCTTTGTCAACTTATAAATAACTTACAGGCCCTCTGTATGTCTTCATTATCTACCTCACTTTACTTGTGCTTTATATATTCAAGCCATGACCTGCAAAACAAGAATAACAATTGATTATCTAAGACATCATATTAATGAACTTCGACACCCTAATGTCAAACGCTTTCATCGGAAAATATGTGTATAAGATAGGATATACAACTTAAACAGCACACTAATTGTGAAGTATGGTAATACATCCAACGCACATGTAAAAGGTATGCATGATTTGTATAATATAAGTGCAATGCAATAAAGTACCTTCACCGCTATCTCCATTGTAGGTGTCAAACAATCAAGGGCTGAGACCTAGCTCTCTTGTCCATGAGTCAAATCTCCATTTTCTTTTCCATGTCTGCAAGCCTTGTTTCCATTTCTTTATTTTTCTTCAAAGATTCTGCATAAATTGCATGGTTTTCCTTCTCTCTATCCTTATACTCTTCTAGTTCCTTTCACAATGCTGTGTTTTTTTCAATTGCTTTATATGTCTTGGATTTTTTGCCCACACTCATTCCATGGAAACAAGCAGATTTTTCAGTTAACACTTCTGCAAATATCTCATCCTCGCTTAATGAACTTGACTCTCTTAATGCAACAAGCCAGTCCTATAAAATAAATGGAAATCACATAACAAATTAGCATTACTTAAAAAATTAAATGTATGGAGTGGTTCAAGTTATTTTAATATGCAAACATGATCATCATCTTACATAAATGTCTTTTGACCTTGGATCCACCCAATCATTTTTCCTCTTACTAGAATGTGTTTCATTCCATAACCCAATTTTGTCTATTTGATGACATTTCATGAGTCTCCTGTATGCAAGAAAATCAATGGATTGTTGAATACATACTTAATTTTACATAAGTGCTTAGAGGTGGAAAAAAGTAACTTGCTATAACATCATACACAAGTGTTTTAATGAGAGTATACTTTCCCACCTCCGATTTCTTATCATGTATTATCCTAGCAAAGGACTTGGTTCCGACAAAATGATTACTTCTTGGTTGAGGAGAAAACTACATATATAAACAAAGTGTGAAGTCAAAACAGAGAAAGACAAGAACTATATATAAGCATATATGTATGAACTACTTCCACAAAACAGAGACTTTAACATGAACTGAGAATACCAGCAATGCATTATGACCGAGAATGAATTGTCTAATTTCACAAAACAAGCAAATGAATGAAACAAAAGACAAAGCTATAGCTAGGTCATGACTTTCATGAGCAGGCATTAATGAAGATGGACATGTTAGAGTACATAAATTCCATCAACAGCTACATAAAATAACCAGAAATTTCAGCACTCTAATATAAGTTGATTACCTTAAAATTTATCCAAGTTGGGGACCTTTTTGGCTTGCCTTCCCACTTGTGCGTTGAATTTTTAATACACTTTCATCAAAGTCATCAACACAAAATATATCAATAATAAAAAAGTATATAAAATATAAATAATAAATAAATAATAACTCTCTATGGAATTGGAGTTCCAAAGCAAATATTAACAATTAATATTTACCAAGCTCACTAAACCATGTCACATCATCTTACACTCCAAGACATCTGGAAACAAATCAATCTAAAAATAAACCATTTATTCTTCTTTAATATTATAATACAGTGGAAGTCAATAGTTGAACCTGGGTAGTGTCTTTGACACCACAGTTAGTGATTCTAATGGAGTAAACAGCTCAAATCTCGCCAAATCAACAAGATTAAGACGAGCAAATCAATGGTTAGTTACACCTTGGGATTCTTATTGGTAACAAATTATCAAAACAGTTTTGAAATTAAATTAGCATTTGAGGTAAAAAGAAAAGGAAATTTACATTACTACAACAAAAGTTAGAATATTCTATTTCCTGTGAGAGCTTGTGCAAAAAGTAATAACTTTTCCGCAATGAACATTAATAGCATACACTAAAAAATAGCCAATGTATAAAAAAATTAACTGCGTTAGGGTCACAATCTAGTTATGTTGGAAAGGTTTTAGAAGAGACTATGTAGTGATGTTAATAAATAGCAACATATTAGCTTCTCCTCATGCTACACCTTACACATAGGTAGAAGGAAAGCCCCAACAATCATTAGCAAATAAATCTATGAGATTAGGAGCTACTTTGGTCTCAAGAATATCCCTATGTACCTCCTTGAATGAAATGGTCCCATATATACTATCTGCTTCTCACTGTACTACAACAAATTTTGCATTAGACGATGCAAATTTTCATATTCTCACGTATAAAATTTCTACACCTATCTATTATTCATTGAAAAACAGCCAATTTATAGAAAAATTAACTGCCACAAGGGAATCAAAAGCAAAAACAAAAACAAATGCAACTAAGAATAAAAACAGAAAAGCAAAAATAAGACCCAAAGAGAAGAAAAGAATACAGAATTATGTAAATTATTACATTTAACATTAACTTACATACAATGTTTCTTAACTAAGAAATTACTTATGAATAATTTATATAAGCTTCCCCTTTCCAAAAACGAATAACTTTTATTCACAGAACACGATATTTATATATACAGCAGGATAACTCATCCATAATGTCTAATGTCATAGATTTTACATCAACTAAAGCCGAACCATCCTTTGCATGCATAAAAAAGAGGATCAAGTTGCAACTTTCATTAACTGGCCAGCAGTGCGTGATAATGAAAAACAAGTTAGCCACTTTATGATATCCCATAAACTTACTTATGGTCACTAAGGGTACATTAAAAATCTTAAAAAGAAAGACTACATATTATCCTGACACTGTAAAAAAATTAAATTCATCTCATGACACACTTTGGTACCATGCTTTATTAACAAGAAGTTACATGAAGCACCCATCTTAAATGCTTTAATGTTCAATAAGAATAATAAATGCAGGTAAAAGATGGTTTGATGTACCATATGCATAGATGCTTCTAAGGAGGTTCTCCTACAATCCCATAGTATCAAAACTATCATGAACCTCATCATATGATAAATATGTTAAAAATATAAAAGCTATAATATATATATATATATATATATATATATATATGTATATATTATTTAACAAACAGTGTTACAAACATTCTTACTAACTATTTAAAAAGATAATATATATATATATATATATATATATATATATATATATATACAAGTTATAATAAATGTGTTACAAACGAGAAAATCAACCTTTCTATTTGCAATTGATCACCAAATAACAAATAGAAAATAAATAGTATAATACAACGTGGAATAGTATTGTAAGTGAACAAATAAACAGCTCCAACCAAACCAACTCAAATTAAGCATGAACAATGTAATCGGATAGGAATAGCATCTTCTTAGCGAGTGATTGGACATCAAATGATGATTATGTTTCCATAGCAACGAACCATTTAAAAAAATATAATAACAAAATCAAATCAAACATACAGCGTATTGGCCTTTCTCTTTATTAACTAAATAATTGATTTAGTCCTACAGAAAACAAAATAATAACAATAATAATAAAATCAAGGTTTCAAAATTGGCAAAAAGTAAAACTAGAGAGGGGTAGGAGGAGAGTACCTGAAAGCGAACTAATAAGAGTTTTCTTCCCATACTACTCTGATATCTATAATTCTGGAGGAGCTGAGGAGCAAAAATGCAACCGCAAGCAGCAAATAACGCAATGTGTGTGAACACACGGATAAGGGTTTAGGGAAATCTGAGGGATCTTTTTCATATGCCTCTCACACTTTTTTTATTTTTCAGTTTTTCCCTTTCTTCTCCCTCTGGGTTTTTGTAGCTTGCAATGTCAATTACAATCAGTTTTATAATCATTTGAACTCCAAATTCAATAAATATTTGAACCACCTCCGTCTTCATAGTTTTGGCAAACAACAACGAATCTGATTTTAAGATCCAAAATCAAGAAATGTAGTTTAAGATTATAAAAAAAGAAAAAAAGAAAAAAGTGTGAAAAAGAAGAGGATTTCTTCTTTGAAAAGGGTTTGTACGAAAAAAATGACACTTAGAAAAGAAATAGAGCCATACATCTGAATCAGAAAGAGATCTGTAAATCATCGGCATATGAACCTCAAAGAATGCGTCGACAACAATGACACACACCAAGACCATTTTCATCTGAATCATCTTTGTCTGAACCACCTTCATCTTCCTAGTTTTAAGGCAAACAGTGCCAGGAAAGATAAAAAAAAAATCATCAAAACAAGTACAGATCTATTAAAAGAAAGAAGAAGGTGCGAAGAAGATGGTTTATGCGAATGATTATCTAGGTGAGGAAGTGGATTTCTGCTAAGAGTTACCCATGCGAAGAAGAGGGTTCCTGGTTTCTGCGAATGTTCGAATTATTTGGGAGTTTAGGGAGAAATTTGGGGTTTCTGCCAGTGACTTTTCTTTAGGTTTGGTAATAAGAAGACAAAACGCTGTCGTTTATCCTCCAAATAAATTTTTCTTTTATTTTTTTTATAAAAAAATAAGTATAAATAATAATCTGTGTCACTATACTTTGGTAACGAAACGTATGATATAAGGTTGACTAAGAATGTCATAGCTTTTAGTGATAATCTCTAAAATTTTGTCGCAATAAATCTTATAATTTTGGCGGTAACAATTCCCGCCCAAAAATTCCTATTATTTGTGTCAAATCCTGGTGACAAAGGTCATGTTGTCGCTTGGTGAAATAATTCATCAAATATCAGTGTCAGATACATATTTTTTACACTAAATGTACGATATCTATGACAAATCGAGCTTTGACACAGAGAAAATTGTCACAGATTGTTATTTTTTTTGTAGTGACATTATGATAGGTTCTGAATTTTTATCTAAGCATCATACTCTGTTTAATTATTGTTTATAAAATTTCCAAATCAGAGAACATATTATGACATTCTCCAAATACAGATAAACACAATATAAAATTGAAAATTCATGATTTAATAGTAGAAAATTTATATGATACTCCTAACACATATATAAGTAATATATAAAAAATCCAGATTTATTGAAATTCATACAAAACATGGTTTCCCAAGAAAATATAATCAGACATCATAGAGACTCTGATTTTCAGCAACTAAACACATGAAAAACAAAAATTCATATTAAATAAATCTCTCGCAAATAAATTATATTAATAATTATGCAACAGTCCTCGGAAATTTAGACACAGAAACATTTAACAGATTCTGGAGGCATGAGCATTAAATAAATATAAAATATAAAATAAAGTTAAAACAATTCTGGACAGCAAGATAAATTAATTAAAACATAACAAAAGTAAATTTAAATATTAGAACATACCTTCTATAATAGCGACGAGGATCCAATTAAAGCAACAATCAGAAACAATTATAGAGAAACAAGGGAATAAGAAGTTTGATTGAAAAGAGTAGGAGATGAGAAGAAGGAGAAACAAAAAATAATAATAATAATAATAAGCGTGAGAAAAGGGTTTTAGAAAAATAGAGTTTAGGTAACAATTAAGAAGGCTAGGGATTTTATTTTTAAATTATTAGTTTTTTTAAAAAATATAAATAAAAATAAAAATATATTAATAACAATATAAATAATTTAATCTAAATGAATGATTTTATCAGATTTGCCAACATCCTATTTTAGAATAATTTGATCACAAATTTTTTTAAAAAGCATTTAAACATATTATCTTTAGATATCTAAAATATATATATATATATATAAAAACTAATCCTATTAATTATCAACTAATAAAATTTCATATAAAAATAAATAAATTCAACAATAACACATGTAACGTGAAAATCATATGCATGTATGTAATTAATTAAATTGAAATATTGATAGGGCACTTATTGTCACTAGAGCAGCTCTTGGACCGTCCACTGCAAAAATTATAAATTAACATAAACTTAATAATAAAAATAATATTTAATAACATTGAACATGCATAAATAATTAACCACAATATTAAATAAAAATCTAATATTTAGTGCACTAATATAGGGCGTTACAAAAACTGTCCTGAATGAGTAAGATTTTAGAGAACTGATTTTTTTTTATAAAAAAAACTCTGCTAAATGGTTTCTGAATTTAATTTATTTTACTAATTAATAAATAATAAAAAAATATTAAATTATTAGAGGACAGTTTCTATTCAACCGTTGTAAATGGTTAGCATAATTTAGGACAGTTTTTAGTATATAAACCGTCCTCTATGGTGATAAATTTAAATTTGTTTATTTATTTATTATTTTTTTTAATTTCAGAAACAAATGGAGGACGGTGACATTTCAAACCGTCTCGAATGGATTACCTTTTAGAGTGGTTTTTAACCTTCTTATAAAACACTTGGCTTCTGATGACCTTATAGACACTTGGCTTCTTATCCTGAAAGATGTTTTGTTGTGGTTATAAACCGTATTAACCGTCTTGGAAGGTCTTTTTTCTAACAGTGTTAGTATTGGAATTCAATTTGTTGGATGCATAATGTTGTGGATATATGATGATTTATGGCTTTGACCATCGCAAAAATAGAAACAGATTATATTATCGCTACATGATAAACATTTGAGTTTTATTTTGTTTTCATTTTTATTTAGTAATTTATTTATTTTTATACCATTTGAATTTGGTTGAAGCTATCATTTTATTTATTTTTATACCATTTGACTACTACGATTGACTACAACCAAAAAAAAAGACTATACTACGATAGACCTTGCAGTGATTTTTGGTACTGGATTTTCTACTGCTAAACAAGCTTGTCACTCTAAAGCGGCTTTCAGCATCACAAAAAATATACATTGGCAATCCATTAGTTATATCCTTAATTTATCACATTATCAACACCTTAATTACCAAAAAGAAAAGAAAAAATGTCAATAAGAACGTGTGCATGTCGATGCACCCTCAATTGGGTTGTCTATTTGCAGTTATGTTTGCAGGACTGGATATTTCTAAGTGGATTGGCCCAAAAAAAAAATGAACGCTTGTGTCTTTTTTTTTTTTTCGAAGTAAAAAAACAAAAAAAATAAAATTTAGATGAGAAAATTGTGTAGTATTGACGAATGAGAAAAAAAGTATATTTCTCAAGTGGCTTTAAGATGGTAAAGTGTCAAGGAATTTCCACATTTCAAAAATATAACTTCTAAAATTTAGATGGTAAATTTTGACTAAAGCTAATATAACTTTATGTAATTTACATTGAAAATTAAAAAATATATATCCCAACCCTGTAATTTGAGTTGAAATTAAAAACACACTAAAAAATAGTTGAAAAATAACTTTAAAGTTTTTTTTTATTATTTATTTATGGGTTTTGATGTGATAGCCGAACCTAATATATATTAATGAAAAGAAGCTATATTTGCATAGAATTAAAATTTTAATCAAAAATTACTTTTATACCTTTCAAATGCATTGAATTGATAATTAAAACTTTAGACTTATCAAATCACTCGTACAACCACAAACACCAACACAAAGGACCTCTCATCTCATTTATTTTCTTCCACCTTCCTTTTCCACATCCCCGTTGCTATCGTCCTCTTGCTCTCCTTTTCTCCTTCCTCATCCTCATCCTCTTCCTTTTTCACCATCATCGTCAAAATGTAATTTTACTTTAGCACGGATGATATATTTTTTTAGATCAATAAATCCATCTAGAAAAATATGAAAAAAATATTTAAATTAAATTTTCCCCTCTCAGTTTTTCAATGATATATCGTATCCATGAATTAAAGCTCGGAAAGATCCTCAAAATTAATTTTTTGTAATAGCGTACACAAGTACAAAGGGGTAGGAAGCATCGCTGATGGCCACCATAGGGATGTTAACCACCTATAGCAACAACCAACCATTGGGGGGCACCACCACCGCATCGGTGGTCGATCGTTGGCCCTATGATGGTCACCATAGGCCTTATTTTGAAATTCGCATGTCAGTTTAATTGACACTTTTTTTAAATGCATAAATCAATACAGAAAATTATGAAAAAGTAAGAAAATTAAATCTTACTCTCGTAGCTTTCTTACCATATATCATATGGACGAATCCGAGCTCAGAAAAGTCTTAAAATTTAATTTTTTTCAACAACGAGCACAAGTGCAAGGGGCGGACAGCACCGTCGGTGGCCACCATAGGGCATTATGGGCTACTGATGGGGGAAATCCGCCCATAAAATTATGAAAAAATATTTAAACTAAATTTTATTCTCTTAGCTTTTCAATCATATAATATATGTTTTAATCCGATTCCGATAAGATTTTCAAATTTACATACTTTCAACAGTTCGCAAATCGGTCTGTTGTGCATGTCAGTCAGATTTGTATAGTTTTTTGAAGTCATATATTAATCTAGAAAATTATTAAAAAATATGTAAATTAAATCTATATCCTTATAGCTTTCAAAAAATATATCATATGCATGAATCCAAGTTCAGAAAGGTTTTCAAATTTAGATTTTTCCAATAGCTCACACAAGTACAAGGGGAGGACAACACCGTCTGTGGCCACTATAGGGTAGTTGATGGGCCATTGATGGGGGAAATCCACCCATAAAATTATAAAAAATATATGTAAATTAAAGCTTATTTTCTTAGCTTTTCAACTATATATTATATGCATAAATCCAATTTCAATAAGGTCTTCAAATGTAGATTCTTCCAACAGTGTCCAAATTGGGTTGTTGCCTATGTTAGTAAGATTTGTATTTTTTTTTGAAGTCCTATATCAACCTAGAAATTATGAAAAAATATATAAATTAAAAATTATCATTTTAGCTTTCAAACTATACATCATATACATGAATCCGAGTTCAGAAATGTCTTCAAATTTAAATATATCCAACAGCGCAAGAGAATGTCTGGTGGCGGGCAGCAGTACCCCGTCGGTGGGTGCCATAACACAGTGATGGGCAACATGGCTTCGTTGTGATTGTCGGTGGCCCACCAACATACCTATGGTGCCCACCGATGGCGTGGTGGTGGCCACTATAGGCCTTATGGCGCCTATGATGGCCACCACCGATGGTGTGATAGTGCCCACCAATTAGGTACTGGTAGCCGCCACTAGATATTTTCACGCGATGTTGGAAAAAATTTAAATTTGAATACCTTTCCGGACTTCGACTCATATATATAATATATGGTTAAAAATCTTAGAAGATAAACTTTAATCTAAATATTTTTTCATAATATTTTAGGTAGATTTATGCCTAAAAGAAAAATGTACAAATCAATTTGATGTGCTCACCAAACAGGTTTGTGCACTATTGTAAAATACTAAATTTGAAAACTTTCTTGAATTCGGATTCATGCATATGATATATAGTTGAAAAGTTAAAGAGATAAGTTTTAATTTTATTATTATTTTTTAATATTTTCTACATTGATTTTGGCTTCCAAAAAAATATGTGAATTAGACTAAAATGCGAAGTCTACCAAAATTGTGTTGCTACTGTGACAAAGAAGAAGAAGAAGAAGAGGAGGAGGAAGAAAAGGAGGAGCAAGAGGGTGACTACGATGGCAATGGGAAAAAGGAAGATGTGTTAGTTGATTGTGTATTGCATTAATTAAAAAGAAGTATATATGTACTTCTTGCATTTAATTTGAGAAAGAGATAGTTTGATAAAAGTATAAATTATAAACAGAAAAAGTGGCTAAAATTTTAATTCTTACAAAAAATAGCTAAAATAAATTAAGACACCCCCACCACTTGCTATGGCATTAAAAAACCCTTGATAAAAAAATTGTATGAATTTCAAATCAAACCAATTACAAATCAAACCAAATACAAATAGAACCAATTACAAATCGAACTTGTTTGCTAGTGCTGAGTATACATGGAATTTCAAACCTACTAAGTGATGAACTAGTTCGCTAGTAATGAAATACATATTTTATAAAGTATATGGTTTTGGAATTATGGTTAGGAAATAAATATTTAAAGCAAAGCTACGAATGACAATGGGAAGAAAGAATAACATTAATCCTAAGAGGAATAGCATTACTCCTCATAAGAAAATCTAGAATGGCGTACTCCTCATAACACCATCACCATCACCTTCTCCACCGTCTGAGCCACCCAACAACCTAGCCACCATCACGTTCTCAAAGTCTACGTCAGCATCGAAGAACACAAAGAGGGTTTGGTTTACTGGTAAGTCTCTATCTTGATTCTTAAAATACCCAATATTAGGGGTTTCTTTATTGGTTGATTGCTTGTTGATTCTGGGTTTTATTTTGATTTACGTGATTTTGATTTTCAAAATAATTACCTGATTCTGGGTATGACTTTTATTTTATGATTTTCTTGACTTTGATTTCCAAAGTAAATAGGGTAGACTTTGATTTTTGATTTATGCTTCTTCTGTATTTTAGATTTGTTGGGTTCCAATTCATTGTCCAAGAGTTTATAATATCACCATATACAATATCAAAGGCCTGAGACCACCATTACTGGTACACAATAATCTCTTTCTTTATTTGCTTCCACTACACTTTTTGTCAAAACTTTCTAATTTCATATATTAGTTCTTGAATATCAATTATACTATTAAGCCTCAATCTTAATATATTATGACGATCTTATTAAGTACTGCCTTATTAGTAGTTTTCATCTACTACTGTTGATTGCATTTAATTATTGTGTGACTGAGCTTTTTAGCAAATTAATATGAAACAAATACCTGACTAGCTAGCTAATTTTTCCATTAGTAGTTTATTAATGTTAACCCATGCCAACCTGAAAATGCAATCTTTTGAGCACATATTGGCTGACCAGTGAGCTGAAATATTTTCATCAAGAAAACTTGTATACTGGGATTCACTAGCATTAAAAAAATATAACCACTAGCCATCTCTTTAGAGCCATTTTAATGCCTTAATTAGAAGCTTGTTTGTGTAGTAATTTACTAGCTGTGGAGTTTGAATTATGAAAGGTGCTGTACCATTGGAGCCATTTTTTCCACCTTAGACAACTTTTTCATTGTATATCTAAAATCGCACTGTAGAAACACACACCGGAATACTACATACAGCATAGTAATAAATAGCAACTAAAAACTAATAACGGATGATAATAAAAAATTGACAACTAAAATGCAGGTTAAGTTCTCTTCTATCCTTATATATCTCAATTATTCTTTCCCATCAATATTTGTACAGCTTAGTTAATGTGGATTTTAAGATGTATTGTAGCTACATATGTTTGTAACGTGAAAACTGAAGGAGCGAAACAAGATATTGGAGAATAAAATATGAAATCTGAAATTTAAAATCTGTATTTTGAACCTTAATTAAATTTGTTTGTAAAGCTGATTTCATATTAGTATTTTCCTTTGATTTGTATTAGGTTTTCGGAATTCTATGTTACGTGTCATGCTTCGAATTCACTTTCTGGACTGCGTTGGATTACGTGACTGAGAGTGATTTGAGCAACTTGGTTTGTGCTCTGCTACTAGATGTTCTTACTGCACATTGTGCCGTTTTTCTTACTCTGTTCTCACTTTGGCATATTTTTAACAATGCAGGGAACTTCTAACAGCGTACTTGGAATACTTTATCCCTGCATGACTTTCACCAAATAAAGACGTTTCTTGCTCTTACTTTTTCTGTAATTAAGTAATTTCCGTGTTTGATTTAACTTTGAATATTTTGAGAATAGTTTAATCCTTGAGTAGTCAAATTTCTTGTTAAAGATGAGCATTAAACAGAAATGTCACTGTGCATAGCCTTGAGAAATTAAAGGGCTCTCTCCGTTGATGAATCTTGTTAGCAGTACTTGTTCTGTCAACTCGGAATCCATGTTCTATTTCTTGGTGTCAGAATCTAGTTGAAGTTAAACTTTTTTTTTTTTTTTGGTAAATTAGTTGAAGTTAAACTTAAACATGCAAATACACTGCTAGAATGCTCTTCAAGTTATGCTTTAAATTTTTAGGTTCTGAAAATTGTCTTGTCACGTAAGAAAGAATGTGCTTTGTCAACATTTAGCACCATATTGATTATGTAATGTATGCATATAGATCGATGATGTTAAATTTACTTCTTAACATCCTATCATAATAAGCCAACTATGTTTTCGGGACGGAAATTCATTTGCAAATAAGCTATTTATAAAATGGAATTAATTAGAAAAATAAGAAAAGTAATAAAAAAAAAGGTACTAGACCTTAAGTGCGAAAGTAATAATTTTATATATATATATATATATATATATATATATATAATATGGAACAGATTGTAATAAATTAGTTGAAAAATATAGAAAATAAATAAATAAATATATGGATTAAGAAAATAAGAAGACATTGTTGGTGATATTCTTGTTTTAAAATAGAAATATATTGTGAAAAAGTCAAAAAATAATTGCTTTTTTTTTTTCTTAAAAGTTAACGCATATTGTGTAATCCATAGTTATGGATTAAAATAGTTTTAAAATTAAATTTGTTTAATTTAATTTTCTGGATAATATTTTATCCGATCAGTTAAGATTCAATTTAAATTAAATTTATTTTTAAATATATTTATCTTAACTGAATAGATTGGATAAGATATGCTTTATATTTTAAAACTTTGTAGTTTTATTATAAAGATACATCGTTGTTTTTTTTACGATTGCTAGGTTTTTCAGTCTTCAAGACAGAGAGAAAAATGAACATGAAAAGAAAACTGTGATTTTATTTTTCCAGAAAAATCAAACATGTTTTAGAAAAGAACAAATGAAAAGAAAGAATACTTTTGTTCTTTGTTTTTTACTTAAGTGTTCTATAATTAATTTCCATTGATAGCTATGCCCACTCACTGCTCTATCACATAAGAATAATACTGGAAGATCGGACGGTGGATAACGCGATTAGACGGTTCAGATTAGAGATCAGACAGAAATGTGGCTGATGTATGGTGTTGATTACCTAGTTGGAGGAGCAGCTTGAAGATCTGCACATCCAAGAGGTAATCTTGAATTCTTAATGTTCAGTTTCAGGTTTTACATAGCTTCTATATGTTAGCTTCCGCTGTCTCTGTGTATGTGTTCCTATATGCGGTATCAAAACCTAGGCTATAAAATCATGCGAATGTTAGAATTCAATTACATTTGATTTATGATGTATTAATAGAAATACTGCACCTACAATTTTATTAATATGTAATTTCATAATAATATATGTTTCGTATGTTTATTTATTCATAATGGATGTTGTTTTAGCCCTAATCCATAGTAGATTTTCCCTATAATTTTATTTTTGGGATGTAATAGGGAGACTGGTTATAAAATCAGGTTTTCTCCTTGACTTATTTTAAATTTTCATATTTTATTGTATTTTATTTTATTTTATGTAAAAAGTAAAAAATATAAATGTAAAAAACTGCATCTTGTGGCTGTTTCTACTTCCAGAGAAGGCTATAGGTGTCCAATCAAAGAATCGTCAAAGGCGTTAGAAGCGTAAGGAGGAGAGGAAGCCGTGGCCAGAAAATCAGCTTTAGAAGACACCGCACATACCCACACGCATCGTTCAAATCAGCTGCAAGTAGGCCTCACGCGCCGGCACTTAGCGAGCGCGTGATAGAACAATTGCTAAGCTTACCAAAGCTATCATTTATAGAAAAATGAAAGACATCAAATCCCAAACAAATATATCTAATATGTACCTTTTATCAAAAACAGAGCAGGCTAACTATGCAAGAGAAGTGTGAAGAATCTGTAGGAAAAAAGGCTCAGTTATATGGCTGATGTTGCAAGTGAACAAAACCTAGAGGGAAAATAATCACTATAAAATGTTATACATAAAAGAATATGTGGTTAAATAAGAATCCAATGAGTCTCTTACTATAACATAATGACTAATTAGCACTTTGAATCTTGGGTCTGAATAGGTATGTCGTTATGGCTAGTTCTTTCAAAATGAGTGGCTGAAAGGCATAAGCGGATATTGAAAGCTATATATGTGTGTGTGTGTATATAAATGATAGATTTGTGTGTTACAATTTTAGGCTGCCAGTCTTACACCTTAAGGTAGAGAATTGGAGATATACATGGTTAAATGGTTTACCACCATGCATGAACATTATGATCAGTAAACACAAACACACACATATCTAAGTTGTTGTGCATTTCCCTTTCAATTGTATTAATTGGGACAATTCTTTTTAACTGTCCATGTTATTGTCACTCATAAAGAACAACTTTTTTTCTCTACCTTTTGGGAACTAATTTAGTAAAGCTATGGCGAGGGAATAGATTATATTTAACCTAGACTTGTCAAAGTTTAGAACATCTTGATGATTGTTGCTCTTAGATATTTATATTATAAGTTTGGATTGATTTTGTTATAAGCCAAAGATCAATCCACATAGGATGGCCAAATTTCGATTTCATAGAGAGTTGGATAACATAACATAAAAAAAATGAAAATAAAAATAAAAATAAAATAAATGAAAGCTAATTCAGTGGGCCATTTAGAAAAAAAGAATAATTAAAAAAAAGGTTAGTGTGGAAGTACCAAGACATGCAAAGGATAAACCAAACCAAGGAAAAAAGACGAACCAAACTAGAGCCACCATGAAGTTTGTCTAACTTTACAACGTATAAAATGAAAGTATAAGAGAAGCTACTAACTTACTAACAAAAAACTTGAAACTTTGTGTTTGGATATTTTCGATGAAGAATCTCCAAACTTTGGTAATTCAAAGCCGTCATAATGTCCTTTTTTTTTTCTTTTTTCTTTTTTTCACTATCATGCTTTTTGTATTGCAGCTTTTTTTTTATGTGCAAAGATATAGAAGAAGGTTAAGATTATTAGCTCCTCTAATATTTGGATCTTGATATTGAAGAGGTGCATTCGATAGGTGCCATACCATCTTAAAAGAAAGTAAGGTTGAACACATAAAAACAATACAATCAAAGCGTCAAAACCCAAACACATAAAAAATAAAAAGTAAAAAATAAAAAAAAGGGTTTTGCTAGCTTAGTAATGCAAGTGAAACAAATGTCGAACACTAAATCAAGTACCAGATTTTGATAGAGTTTTTAGGAAGCAAAATGGAAAGATCTAAGAGTTTTAAGTTACACAGCTGAATAGTTCGTCTCCCGGCTGATGCCAAAAAGGAAAACTTATTGTTGATTTCTCGTTAAGTTCTTTGAATAATCATTTGGATCCCAACCTCCTTTTATATTATCCTAAAAAGTAAAAGAAAGTAACTACAAAGATGGATAACCTTGTTAAAAAGAAATTACTATAGGATCATGACAAATTTCAAGATGTAGTATAGCGAATGACAATTGAAAAATATTTATTTATGCTAGTTTATGCTCCTGCATCAGTTCTTCGCAGGGGTGGTAAGAGGAGTTAAGTTTAAATAAGATATTTTTTTATTTAATTGTTTATATATATATTTCAAGTTCAGTTCGGATGCACATATAATTCATTTGTTCTGGTACTCTATTTTCTGTCATGCACAAATTCAAAGCCTGTCCCATTTTCTTGATATAATCTTGCTTGTGCTTGCCCTGGTTCACATCTTGTGTGTTCGAATTATATGTTATTTAGTTACTTTTATTATCTATTTTTGTTATAGGCTCTTCAACAATAAATATTGTGTGTGGGTATTTTACAATGATGATGATGAAACACATCATTGGCAATTCACAACATCAAGAAATAGCTTATTTGATAAGTAAAATAATAAATATTTATAGTATTTTTTTTCCCTATATTATGGTATTATTACATTATTTAATTTGTAGATTTTTATCTAACTTGTAGTTTGAAGCCATTGACACTTTTGAGTTAGAAGTTGAATAGTTTAGAGATAAATGGTATGTATTTCATTAATAGTATTAGGTGATTGATTTACTTAATTCGGATTTATAATATATGCATATTTGTAATTGTTGCTTTGCATATTTGCAATACTATAAGGACACGTTTAGTACGCTGTATTGTATTAGTCTGTATTCTATTGGTTAGTATTATATTAGCTGGATTGTGTTAGTCTATATTATTTATTGTACATATATAAAAATAATTCCAAAATAATTTGATTATTATGTTATAATATCATAATATTGAACAACACCATATAATATAAACCCAAAGAGGGGTGATGTATAATTTAATCCATATTTTCCACATAAAAATATATCCATGTATTATATAATACACTCCTACTAGTTTTACCAAACATGAAATAGTATTATATAATACTATCTAATATTTTCCCATCCACTCCAAAAAGAAAAAAAACATCATCAGCGACCATTTATATTGGTTGCAAAAACTAGTTTTTTGGTCTCTAGTTTGTCGCAAATTCATTGTCGATGACAGTCTTTAACGACCAATTATGAATTGGTCACTAAAGCTTGTATTATTCAGCTACCAAATATTGTCAGTGAAGGGCTTCATCTGGTTGTTGAAAATCTTAAAAAATTGGTTGATTTGCAACCAAATATTGGTCGGTAAAAACTATGCCTATAGCCCAAAATTTGGTCGTGGAAGATTTCCTTTCAGCGACCACCTGTTGGTCGTTTAAGGTTACCTTTCAAAGCTAGTTCCCCTTCAGCGACCATTTGTGGTCGCTGACAGTGATCTTTAGCAACCAAAACTAGGTTGATAAAGTCATTTGCTTAATAGTTTCTAAAAATTAATTAATTAGTTAATATAATTACTAAAATGCATGAAATAAATAAATAAGTAAATAATTACAAAACATAAATTATAAGTATAAACTGATGATTGTCATTATTATAAATAATTGTCATTACATAATTTAAAACTTAAAATAACTATGCACTCTATAATCTAAAACTTAAAATAACTATAGTCGGTACATCATTCCAAAATACACAACCACTCTAGAAAATTTATCAGATTTAGAAGAGAACTATTTAAGTATTACATCTCTGTTCATCACTTCTAGTTTTGCTTTGACACTACGTGCAATCTTTCCCACTTCATCAATATCTTTCTCCATACACTTCTTGATTGCTGAAAAAATAGTCTTAAGTTAGTTGAAACATCAAACTACAAAAAAAATTCTATTGAACAGCATGCTAAAGATAGAATGGGCTTTTATTTGCTCACATAAAAACACACACATGACACATGGGCATAAAGAGAGCAAAGCAAACACGTAGCTTGTCCATAAGATTATGTGTCTCTTATGTGTCAGCCATAGTTGTAATTAGTTAAAGTGGTTAATAGTTCAGGCAATTACAGCAAGTGTTTTTCTATTGTTTATTTAGGACACAATGCCGCCAACATAGCTTTCAGGAAAGTCTCATCCGTGTGAGATTTTGAGAATTAACAACTCCACTGGTAGTTTAGGCTCTAACTTAAAAAATGAAAAACAAAAATTAGGTGTGAAAAACAGAAATTAGCAATAATGCCCACACTTTTCAACTACTTTTCCAGAGGAAAGAATAAATGGCTAACCTTCCGTGACTTATACAGAGCACCCCTATTATTTTGTTCCCTTGTTCATCCACCGCACCACTGGTAACAGCAGCAATCTTGAAGTAACTCCCGAAAACTTCTAAAACTTGACTGGAGTTAAGGAACCTTAAAAAATTCCCAAAATTTCAACATCCCCAAAAATCCCTAAAAATTTTATAACGATCTGGCAACAAAAATAATAATAGATTTCTAAATAATTTGTGGAGAATGAAATAACAGAACAATGGAAATAAAATTGTGGATTAATATCTACCAATCCCCTCAAAGTCAGTAGAAGGAGACCTAACAACCACAACAGAACACAAGATATTACACATCATTTTTCTTGAAAAAAATTAATTAATAGCCTTACGACTCCATTTCAGACAGAGAGGATAAGATGCTACAGGCCCCTCCTCCTCCATAAAGCATGTCTCTCACTAATCTTAATCTAATGGATTCCGTAACATTGCTTGTATCCTACTGGTTTAGCAGAGGCTTTCTAAGCAAACAAAAACTATCTAATATATTTCTATGTGCATTTACACTTTTATAGTCTTTCGAAGATAAGACACACAATATCTGCTCGCATATATTTCGAAAGCAAGATTTGTAATTCAGTGTTTGAAAGTTGTGGGGAAGTGACCCTGGAATCACCTAAACTTTCAATATAGGTAACCTAAATGTACTAAGTAAAGCAGAAAGAACATCAGCTTGCTTGATTAGCAACCAGAAACCAAAAACAAAAAAACTGACTGGAGTAATGTTTTGAGCCAAGTAATTACTACTAAGGTGTCACTATGCAAATAGCACCAAGAAAAATCTAGAGTAAACAGTAGATGATAAGAAATTGTAATTTAAATACCAATCCAAATAGTAAATGACTTCATCATTACCCTCGTATTATCCCTAACCTTCAACCTTGTTAAGCTGCCTAGCAAAACCAAAAAATATTTAAACTATAATGTGCAGAAACAATGTTTGACATCTGAAACTGTAATTATATTGGGATAGCATCCCCAAAACTCTGCCACTAGAAAAAGAGAATTGTAGAATAGATTACCAAGGGCATGACTACAACAAAAAAACAAGATTAAGGAATTGACAATTTGATATGGAGTGACTACAAGAAAACATGGATGACCAGCAAAAGTTGTCAACTAAATCATGAAGTTCCCTGTCACCTATACAAAACTTAACTTCAATACGAAGAAATTAATGCAGAATTCCTAATCTCACAGCACAGTGAATTACAAAACTACACCAAGTGACTTCTAGCAATCAAAGACGTTTCAAAATTGGTTTCTAACAAGCAAAGAAAGTCATCATGCACTGCTTAATACCAACACAAGGAATGCCTGAGGAACATTAGTCACCAATCGGAAAGAATAATTTCATTTAGAAAATAACGTTATCTATTTTCTACATAACTGATCTCTCATCACATCACAAATACAGGTATGTCCAATCAGTCAATAAATCCCCCATCAAATTTGAGAGAGAAAAAAAAAAATACTATCCAACAGCTACAAGATGTGCACTGTTAAGTATAAACCAAAACTGGAAACCCAATAACTGAATAATATCACTAACTGTTAAGTATATATATATATATATATCTATGTTTATGTGTATGTATGTAATATATATGTAGATGCATAAATGATTTACATGTGTATGTAAAAGTCCATGTAAATGTAATAATTGCACTAGTGTGTATGCGTTACATGGAAATTAAATGTACAAGTTCACTACTATGTGCACATGTGTATATATAAGTATATATGTATGTGCACTCATACGAAACACATGTATTTATGCAAAAGTGTGTATAATTGTAAACACCTACGAGATTATAAATATTAAAAGACATGTATACTTTATGTAAAATTTTGATTTATGATATTGTTGCCTATTTCATAAGAATGCTTATGTAGCCTAGTATTTAATGGGGCACAATTAGCAATCTAAGTATTTATAACATGTGTATGTCTATTATATATGTATGTGTATATATATATATATATATTATGTACGACACATAATATCTAGAAACATAAAATTGGTACAATTATACATGTATTAAATCTATTAAGCACTTTATGCACATACATTAAACATGTGTAATATTAATTGGTCACTATTATATATTGGTAACATATGTGTACATATATATCAATTGGTCACTATTATATATTCACCGACCACTATTGGTTGGTAAAGTTTGCCTATCTTATTTAGCAAATTTTAATTTTCTTAAACAGATTATAGCAACCAGTATTTGGTCGGTGTAAGTATTCTTCAGCGACTAAATTTGAATTGGCCACTGAAAAGAAAATCCATAATGTTTCTACATTTTTGTTTTTATTTTTAAGGTCTTCAGCGACCAACATCTGGTCGTAAATAGTGGATTTTAGAGACCAAATATATATTGGTTGCTAACAAATTATTTGACAGATTGGAGAAATTTTTTATTGAAGTCCTTTAGCAACCAAAAATATATTGGTCGCTGAAAAAGGTAAACCATGACCAAAGAATGGTCGCTGTTGAATCGTAATTGCAACCAAAGTCCTATTTGTTGCTAAAAGTAACATCACCCCAAGTAGGGTTTGTTCCAGCCACACAGCTTTAGTGACCAGCTATTGTTTGGTCGCTGATGAAGACAAACAACGACCAATATTTGGTTGCTAAAAGGATTTACCGTGCATAAGTATATTCCCACAATAATTATTAGCGACCAAACAACATTTGGTCGCTGATGTATTGAAACAGCGGCCATGTTGTGGTCGTAATTGATGTTGGAAAAATTTTCCAGACTTTAAACGACTAACACTTCTACCAACCAATAGTTGGTCGGTGCTACATACTATGAGCGACCAATATTTGATGGTAACTAAAACATTGGTCGGTGGAGGTAATTTTTTTTGTAGTGATCCCCACAATACACCCTACCAAACATGGCCTAATAGTATTATTGTTTTGGATTCTACAAAATTTGCATACTCTATATTACCAAGTTAAAAAAAATATATATTATAGAAAAACTAGCAAATTAAAAATATTTCCGGCAATTTTAAAGAATAAGAAATATAAACCGTTCTAAACTAAAATAAAAAATAAAAAAATATTAAAAATCATTTTGGATGGTTATGTAGAAAATTGTCCTAAATGGGTAAGATTTTAGAGGACTTTTTTTGTAGAAAAACCGTGCTACATGGTTTCTGAATTTAATTTATTTTACAAATTAATAAATAAAAAAAAATATTAAAATATTAGAGGACCGTTTCTATTCAAACGTCCTAAATGGTTAATAATTTAGGACAGCTTTTAGTATTTGAACCGTCCTCTACGGTGACAATTTTTTTTTTTATTTTTTTTTTAATTTCAGAGACAAGGAGGACGGTGAGATTTCAATCCGTTTTGAATGGGTTAACTTTTAGAGTGGTTTTTAACTGTCTTATAAAACACTTTGCTTTAGACGACCCTCTATTTGAAGATAGTATTGTAACTGTCCTGAAAGATGTTTTGGTACGGTTATTAACTGTCTTGGAAGGTCCTTTTTCTGGGAGTGTTAGTATTGGGATTCAATTTGTTAGATGCATAATGTTATGGATATATTATGATTTATGGCTTTGAGCATCGCAAAAATAGAAAAAGATTATATTATAGCCACATGATAAACATTTGAGTTTTATTTTGTTTTTATTTTTATACCATTTGAATTTGGTTGGAGCTACAATTTTGTAGTAAATATTTATTGTGTAAACCAATAATGTAGAAATCAGTAAAGGCTTTACAGGAGTAAAGTAAAGCAAATATTCAAGTGTATTGTATATGAATTAGCAATTACTCAATTTACAACGTCAAATATTCAATTTGGTTGTGCGATGACGATTTTGGCCAACGGTCTTGACGGAATTTTGAAAAAAACAAAATACCAACTTTTCCCTCCATGGTGTTTTCTCTCGGTAGACTCTCATTGTGGGATTTAAATCGTTGGTTTTTAAATTTAAGAATAAATATATTATTTTCTTTTGTTAATTGTTTATCTAGTTGAGATAAGATTCTATCAGATAAACCTGATTATATAGGATTTTATTATCTTAAAATTAAGTAGATTGAAATCTGTTTTTAAACAGAACCGATAAAGTATTTTTGGATTATTATTATTATTATTTTAAAAAAAAACAAAAAGAGTTCAAGTCAAATTCAATTTCTTAAGTCATCTACAGGTCTATGACTATGCTTTTTTGAAAAAAAAAAAAAACAAACGTACGATTTTAGAGGGGAACGACTGAGAGTTTTTGAGGGGTTTGGAAAAGAGAGCAAAAGGAATCTATTAATTTTGGAAGGTGAGTAATTGATACTTGGATCAAAGAAACCTGAAGTTTTGATTTTTCTTGTGAAAGATTTAAATACTAAATCTTTTTTTTTTCTTTTTCTTGAGATTTATTTTTTTTGGAGCTTGATTTGGGGGCTAGGGTTTTTGCAACTTTTCAAGATCAAATCAAGGATTTCAGGTAGGATTCCTAACCCCAATTTGCTTTTTGTGTTTTCTTTGCTGTTTTTGATAAATGAATTATTAAAATTTTGGGTTATTTCTAAACTTTGCTGAAAAACCTGTCTATTTAGAGGAGTATTTGAATTTTCGTGATCTGTATTTGATGTTGAAAATTTTTGAATGATTTATTGTACATAGATCTATGAATTTTGAACGTTTTGGTTTTTTTTTTTACCTCAATCCGAATTTTCTATAATTAATTATGAATTTTTGAAGTTCTCTGTTTCAATCTGTAAATTTCTGATCAGTTCGGTTTCACTGTAAATTTTTAATGGGAAAATCAATTCGTTTTAATTTGAAATTTTTATATACTTTACCTAAGACCCCCTGGAACATATATATGAAAAATCTCGAATTTTGGAGTCATATATAATTAACTGTGAATTTTATAAGTTTCTATATCACTGCTGGATTGGTTTTACAGTTTTGGTTCTTAAATTTGGAAACTGAATTTATTTTACGTGGAAAATTCTGGGAAAATTTCAGCTGTTAGATACATGTTGTAATGTTGATTTGGCACTGATTTTGGGTCAATCGGAATTTTCATTAGTTAGTTATAATTTCTGGAATCTGTCTGGGTCATTCTTCTCACACAGTGACTGTTTGTATAAAATATTTTCGTTAAAATAGTTACTGCTCATATAAAAATGCTGAAATTTACTTGAGTTTTTGTGGACATATGAATTGATTATTTGCCACTGGAATTGAATTATTTGGTTGTGTACAATCTGATTTATGAATTTATTTGTATGGAGGTTGTGCAAATTGTGTTGATTGTGGAGTAGAATTTGACGCAGATATTTTCTTTTTGCAATGGATATCTGTAGTGGTGTTTTGATATTTGTGTGTATCAAGTATGTAGTTGATTAAGACTATAAGTTGCTTAAGATAATGAATAGGCTTCGTGAGCATGCATGCATGAGTTTAATAATGTACGACGGACTATGAACGGTACATTACATTTGGTTGGTACATGGAAGCGCTATACAAATATTTAAGTTTGATCATGACAAACTAAGTAAGCTATATGTGAGATTGAAATGCTTATTGTGTGATGCATGCACACTTATGATTTGATATGTTATTGTATGTGAAAGGAAATTTCCAACCAATAAGTATATTGTTAGAGTATGGATTGACATATGTTACAATTGCATAATAAGTTTCAATTATGATTTTGATTATGGTTAAGTTTGAATTATGATTTTGATTATGATTAAGATTGTATATTGATGTATGCTTTAATTGTGTGGGAATTCTACTGAGTTATTTAACTCACGTCTTAGTATGTTTATTTTTCCCAGGTAATAACGCATAAAATGATTTGTCTTTCTAGATAATTATTGAAAATGGTGAACTTTGTGGCTGCTCAAGAGGGGAGACCTTTGGAGTACAAAATGAAGGTTTTTCATTATTATGTTGAGAAGTTGGATTTACCAAGTTTTTTTTATAGTAATTTTACATTTTAGGAAATAAGATAGGAGTATGGATGTTTTTGTTTATTTAAGCATACTATTGTTTTAACTTGTGGGTTTTGCATTGGATATTTTTCTTTTGTTAAAGAATTTTTTTTTTAAAAAAAAGAACGACATTATATTTTATCGTAAAGAGTATTTTGACAGTCAAGGTATGGGCATTGTCTGTCCAAAGGCTTTTATACAATAAATATATATTAAGTTTTCTTTTTAAAATGTTTTCATAATGGTGCTTGCCATCTTAGTCTTGTCCGTTTTATGGAGCTTGGTTGGGGTGTGTTACATTGATTGAGTTTTGAAATCTATAATTTAGTGCATTTCAAAAAAAATGTACTATAATGCATTTAGGGTTATTTGATGTCATAGCCTGTCTCACAATTATTTAATGAAAAATAGCCAATTGAATGAGAAATTAAAATGTTAGCCTAAAATTACCTTTATACTCTTAAATTAAATTTTTTGATGTCATAGCCTAGCCACCATCACTGACCCCTGTCTTCTTCTTCTTCTTCTTCTTCTTTGGCCAATCACCTATACGAATGTGTAAAAATCAATTATGTATGAAGTATACATCGAATTGTAAATAGGTGGTGAGGGTAAGGGCACCATTAGGTGGTGGTCAGGGTGAGGCTTGGTGGTGGGGGCACCACCGGGGTGGTAATATATTTTTTTTTTTTTCAATTTGTATATATATATATATATATATATGAAATTAACAAAATAATTCACAAATATAATATAATTCACAAAATTAACTGTTATGTACATGTTATATGCCAAGTCCGTGTGTTACCTCTATATCATTTTAGTGATGGTGGAGTGGAACTAAAATGCTTTGATGGTGGATGGTAAGGCTTGGTGGGGGTGGTGGGGGCACCATCAAGCCCATAATTTTTTTTTTTTTAATTTTTTTTCAATTTAATATTTATTCAAATTTAGTTGGATTTAAACACATATAACTAAAAAATATATGTAACTAAATACTCAAACTTTACTAAAATATTTATTTAAACATTTAGCATACATTATAATCTCCTTCATGCTTTCAACTTATTTTATTGCTTCTAACACATTTCATACACAAATTCAAATACCTAAGTATTTTCTAATAAAAAAATTTCAAAATGAATATATTCAAATGCTTATTGCTAACAAAGGAAAAGGAGACAACGGTGGTGGCTTTGTCAAATAAAAAAAAATAGTAAGTTAAAGAAGGGTAGTTGGATAAAAATATTGAGTATTAAATGAAAAAATAATTAAAATTTTAGTTTTTATAAAAATTGACTAAAAAAAACTTAAATGACTCCACCATGTGACATCAAAAAACCCACCCTTAATTTATATATTTAATTACTTTCAAACCGTATTTTTCTATTAAATTAATCCAGCTAAATAAAATGTTTACTTATCAATGTTGGTTATATATATATAAATATCTACAGTGTATATAAAGGTCAGTTGCTGCAAAGGCACAGTAAATTTTTTTCGTCCTTATTTTGTCGTTTTCGTCCTCTCTTTTCTTTTTATTTTTTTTCAATTCGAGGCTTTTTTGGATTTTTTTTCTTATTTTGCAGATGTTTACGTCAGAATGGGTGTAACAGTATTATTTTTGGATATTTTTTTGGGTTTTTGGGTAAAATAACCACTAAAATAACAGTATTTGGAAAACTACCCACCAATCTATATTTCTTGTAAAATCTAGACAGTATACCGAATTTACCCTTCACTAACTCTCTTAGCCTGAAACCCTATTCTCCTAAAACCCTACCCGCGTCAAACTTTTCCACGAAGTCGCCGTCGTCTTTGACCGTCAACTCTCACCTTCTTCTTCCATCAACAACAATGGCTCCGTTGAAGAGATTGAGGAAGGCTGAACAAATCCAGAAGCAACAACGATGGCACCACGAAGAAGAGGAGCCGTGATGTTGAGGAATCTTCTAATGCACTCCAGGTATGAACAAATTTATGAAAAAAAATAAAGAATTTTTATATATATAAGTATTCTATTTGAATGAGTATTGTGTATGCATATACAATTTGTATAGACGGCCAATTTAGGATACTCCTCGGCCAAATTTACCGAGGCATCGGCCAAATTGGCCGAAGCCTTGTTATATCACGGATACCCACCGCCAAGGTGCAGAGGCATCGGCAATTTGGAGGGGTGCCTCTTGTTATATACGGATACCCCGCCAAATGTGCTGGGAATCGCCAATTTGGTAGGGGTGCCTCCTATTATATACGGATACCCTCGCCAAATTTCGAGGCATCGGCAAATTTAGCGAGGGTCTCGTATATAACAGAGCACCACCCAAATGGCGGATGCCGCAACTTTGGCGGTATATCATATAACAAAGAGCCCGGCAATTTGGCCGATGCTCGAAATTTGCCGTGATATATAGGAGGGCACCCCGGCCAATTTGGCCGATGCCTCGCAAACTTGGCGAGGTTGCTTTGCCTCATTTACACTAGTGTTTCAGCCATACGGTAGGGACTAAACAATTTGGTAGAGTGAAATACCATAAAAGTTATGAATGCAATTACACCTGAAATTCATACACTTCACACATATATACTTATACATACATACTATTGTTGTTAGTTTCAATTGAAAATGCAGTGATTGGTTTTGTTAATAGGTTTTGATTATTTTGATATGTTTTGTGTTATAGGTTTCACGAAGAATTATTCAGGGGTGCGGGGATATTGCTCATCTCATCATATCCAACCCAGAGTGGCACTCAAAGTTATCTGATAAGCTACGAGAAGGGATAGATCAATTTGAGGCTTCAATTTTGGTGATTTCACAAGGATGAAGGCGACAATTTTGTGGTGGATTTGTGCACCACTTTATTGAGACAACTATACAACGATGACCCACGCGTGATCGAGTTCAAATTCAATGGAGTTGGAGCAAGGTTTGATAGGAAGGCCTTTGCCATGTTCATTTGGGTTAAACGTGGTAAATTCCTAAGGAAGCGGAGATGAGGAATTTATCTTATAGCTTGTGGACCAAGTACTTTGGTGAATCGGGTCCAATGACACAAACGAGAGTTCATCTCAAGAACATTGAATTCAAGTACGACAATGATCAAGAAATATGGGACAATGTCAAATCGCATGTTCTTTTTCTAGAGACGTGCTTCTCCCGTAGATCGATCAAGATTAGTGAAGAAAAATAACTTTACAATCATTGAAAATGATAATTTGCTAGAAAAGTACCCATGGGGAACTTATGCTATGATCTTACGATTTCAGTCTCCGTCGAGATGGAAGAAACACAAGACATCCTACGGTCTTTACGGATTTCCTCTTGCATTTCAGTGACACTATATTACATAAACCATCATGTGTTTATATTTTATAATTATGTGCTCTTATCAAATTCATTATGACTTTTTGTGTAGATGTGGGGCTTTCATGTGATACCCATGGTTCCCACCATGACATCGCTCGGAGCCTTTCTCGGTGTCAGATATCCAAGGATGCTAGGATACCAATTCCCTAACATCCTACACTATAATAGGCTGGCCAACGACGTCTTCAACAAAAAACAAGTAAGTTCAACCCAAGTTGAATTTTCATGTGTATTTTTTATGATCGGTTGTATGATTTATTTCAATTGTATTTTCGTTCTTGTAGTATATCGTGAATAATGAGCTTATTCCCAGCGAGGAGGAGTTGAGAAGACTTACATGATCAACTTCGGTAAGGCCCGACAACAAACAATATGTTGGGCCACCAGTTGTACATGTATCAGCCCCCTCATCTGCAGCGCCCGAGCCAGAACCAGAGCAAGAGCCAGTGTATACTACACGAGCTAGCACACAATCTCAACCCGAGGGTGCTCATTCGCAGTATCTTGAAGGCATGATAAATGAGTTGCGGGAAGATTTTGCAAATATGCGAGCTGACTTTGGACTTCAATTGGCGCAACAAGGCAGCGATATACGAGAGTTGAAGACAATGGTGGGCGGTTGTTCTGACATCATAAACAACAGGTTTATTTTTTTAATTTGCATTGATTATTTGTTTAATTTTACTTTTACTGATTAATGGTTTACTTAATTGAACTAATGATTATTTTGGTATATTATGTAGCAAATAGTAGCTTATACGCCGCCACCACCATCCCCAGCCTCAGAACAGGAACCACATTATCCAATTCATGTGGTTTGGGATCCTTTAAACCAAGAGACAAAAAGAAAAAAGCATTGTCTAAATTTCTTAAGGATAGAAAAAGTAAATTGTCTACGGTGGTTTTGATAAGATAAGTAAAGAAGTTTATAATATATTCTTAGCTGGAGGTGGTTAAATAATGATGTAAGTATAGTTTTAATTAAGCAAGTTGTAACTACTTTGTGGGCAAAACCCAAACTTCACTATTATAATTGTTTTGTAGGGAATGGATGTTGTCCTATTTTCATTAGAAAGAGGATCGATAGTAACTCTGACTATTTCCATCGAACATGATCATAACCGATTGCTTCTGGGTGCGTTTATGTATATGTTTTCAATTATCAAAATATAATAATTGTGTACACACTAACACAATATATTTGTTTGGGTCCGTGAATAATAGGCCTCAATGCAAGCGTTATAATAAGCATGTGGTTCGGGATCCACATGTTGATGAGGACATGGACCAATTTGAGCGTAACATTGATTGGGCGGTGAGATGAACGATAAGCCTTCCGTGATTATTATGCGGAAAAATGCCGCCGGATCATCATCTTGGGTACAGGGACATTGTGAGTATTAACCATTTTATATTTTTCAATGTTATTGTAACTAATTGTAATTAATTTTACTTACAAATTTTAGTTTTTCCAAATTGGTGTAGGTATATATCCCATGAATAACAATGGTGCGCATTGGTTGACAAATGAAGGTTGATATTCGTGGCATATTACCCTATCACGACTTCGGCAATTAAAATGACACCTAAGTCATGGTTTCAAATAAAGAATGCAAGACCATTGGCGGTTTTGTTCCGTATTTGCTGATGGTCAACTAATACTACACTCATCATCCGGATCAAACGGACTTAACTCCATTCAATGACCGGGAAGAGGATTCCTCACTCCAAAAAATAAGCGAGTAATTTCTTCAATACTCATTTACACATTTTTGGGTATCAATATATCTTATTATTTACTTAACCAATTCCAATGTGTTTTTTCATGGTGATCGGTGTTTATGCATTGAAGTATATAGAATACCTTGTTCTTTGAAGGCCATTTGACTTCAATGTCACATTGCTTTATTTAGGAGAAATATGCTATGGAAATTTTTCACAATGAGATGTAAAGTACCTATTAGTTTAGTCAATATTGTAATGAATATAAATTTATTAATGGTAAAAACTATCAATTGATTCATTTATGAACTGATTCATTTATGAACTTCAAAATTGTAAGTAAACAAATGTACCGCACCAACAATTTCAAAATAACTTGTTTAAAACAAACTCAAACGAAATACTGGCTATCTGGCAGGCACTGAAGTGGGCGAGTGAAATTCCAGCAAGTTCGTAGCTTGCGGAATTTCACTGGCTACTATGCAGTGCCTCAGCGTTTAAGAGTAGTCCTATAAAGGCACACTCGGTGATATACCGAGGCACTCTGCTACTTACGTGCCTGCGTTTGGCGAGTAGTCCTTATAAAGGCACACTCTGATATCTTGAGGCACTCGGCAAAGTGGAGTGAAATTCCACAAGTTAGTACCTTCTGGAATTTCACTCGGCTACTATCCGAAGCCTCGGCATTTTGGCCAGTAGTCCTTTACAACGACACCTTATATGCCGAGCTAGATAGGGGTGAAATTCCACAACCATTAACTTGCTTTCGAATTTCACTCGGCCATTTTAGAGTGCTCTCATTTGGCCTAGTAGTCCTTTACGCACTCGGTGATATCTTGGGGCACTCGCATAATGGTGGCCTCAGCATATTAGTAGTATTTCGTTTGACATAGGGATTTTGTTTTTTACAAAATTTGGGTTTAACTTACAACCCAATTAATACAATACCACAATAAAATGAATATCTATAATGGCATATTACGGTGCATGTTTGTCGGTTGTGACCAACCTTGCATCTCTACATTTCGATGTGGTGGTCTTACTCCTCCGGACGTAATCCTTCGAGTCCCAGGTCTTAGGGAGCACGCTTAACTATTGGAGGGAGACGATCCGATCACGGTAGGGGATACATGCGAAACGCCTATCATCTAGAGGATATATAGTCATTGCGTAGCATTCCTCCATGAAGAAACACCGTAATATTTAGAACAAAAGTGGTAGGCCAAATTTCTAAATCGACACGCGAATTGCATGTATACATGGATACCCATCCATTTGAAGCTGCGACCGCGAGCATGTTTTAGCTTCCAAGTTAATTGTGGTAACGAATTGAAAAGTCTGAACTTCAAATTCATACAAACTCAAAGGGATTACGATGAATCTCAGACATTCATTTAGCCTCTTTGTTAATATCTTTTCAATCCATGGAGTAAGGTGTGGAGGTAAATGTAGATTCATTTCGACGCCATAAAACCAGGTTTTCAACAAAGACCTTATGCTCGGTAGAGGTACAAGCGGAAGTGACCTAGCATCTCTTAAGACGCATTCATACACTCACTATATTAGTTGTCATTATCTTTGTATCTATTGCGGAAAAAGCTCTTGCCCACTTATCGACTAGCTTCCATGACATATTGATATGCTCAGATATTAATGGCCTCTAGCTTTCGCATTTGCAAAGTCTGCAGGAAATAAGCTTTAGGCTTGATAAAAAGCCATATGGATATGTTTATTTTTTCCAAAATGCAGTTTCACATTGCGGCTTAGATGATACATGCAATTTCCATGATAAGCGTTGGGATATACCAGGCAATAGCCCTTTCCAAACCCTATGTCTATCGGTAATAAATGCTAAATCATTAACCTCACTCCTTAAACTTTTCAAAGAACGAGTGTATGATGTTTCATTCTCGATTATCCACAATACCAAAGGCTAGAGGGTATATCGCTCATCAAGCATGATGCAATAATTAAAGTACCCTTGTATTTTCCTTTTAGATGGGTCCCATCCACCTACAAAGCCTAACTTTATGAAATCCGACAATACTTTTGGCTAAGGCCATGAATAAATATTGGAAGCGGTTGTCATCATCCGTCTTAATACGAGTTATGGTACTGGATTCTTTGCCTCCAACATTGAACACCACACGAGCAATGCTTGATATGACTCCCGGGGTGCCTCGATACTATTTAATGCATTTTCTCTTGCTCCATGCCTTGTCATATGTTATCTGGACCCTAGCTCATTGGCAACATCCAGGTACAATCTCTTTTGGTCTATATTGGCGACCGTAACTTGGTACTTAGATCTAATATGATTCCTATATATTTCTTTGCTTGTTGTCGATGATCCGGTTGACATTGCCGAAGTATTTCAAGCGTGATATTTAAAGACTACCTTTATAGCCACAACTCTACATTGGGACCCTGGTAGCACGCACGCCATGTACAATTGTGGGAGGTACATCCTACCTCGAACCTTTGTGAACAAGACTTCATGACCTTAAATTGAAAATTTTCCTTCATCATACATGGCCAACTTAGTTGCAACTCTTTTTGTTGGCGTATATTTGACCAACCGGATGCATCGCCAGGATAGTGAATAATCATTACTTGAACTGGTTCAATTGTTGGCGATGAAGGATGACTAAAAATTGAGATGCACTTACCCTTTCACTTACTCTTATGTTTTTTGAATTACTTTCATTACGAATAGGTGGAATGAGAACACCGTCCGTCCTCTATACCGAGATACAAAATGAGCATCACAATTTGCTTGATTGGAACTTCAAATGTACCATTGACTTCGATATCATCATCCAATGCAATATCATCTTCTTGCATTACCGCATTAGTATCATCATCACACTCTAAATCATAATTGTAAAGGTTATACAACCTATCATATTCATCTATTGGCAACACGCGATCACTGTAATGTCATCCTCATTGTTCAAATTAAATGCAATATTTTCCTCAATTTCATTATGTGGGATTGAATAATCTTCATTTCCAATTCCACGCCATTAACATTCACATCCACTATTGGTATCGACGCGTTGAAAGTCTATTCTACCACGAGGAGGCAAATGGAATCGCGGATCAAATCTCTTTCTCCAACTGTTGCCTTTTTATGGGAGGAGTATCTTGTAGCGCCAACCTCGATAAATAGTGGAGATGTATGCATTGATCCACACGAAAATGCTCTTTGAAGAAACACTTCACATCTCCATCATTTTCAATCTCATGGGATCCAATTTATAACATGATCGAGCTATAAACTACATTTTGATCTAAATTGGTTGGGATTTAAACTTGTTGCTTCATATGCTATTTCTAATAACTCATTATATATGCGATTAGTGTGTATGAGTCTTGCTTTCGCTTCCCATCCACATAAGTCCAATTCCTTCGGCATCCATCTCAAACATTCCATCACAATAATCACAACTATAGTTTTCTTTGCATCAACAACCTACAAATATAAAATTATATAGTTTACTTTTTTCCAACTTTTATTTTATGAAATCAAAAATAATTCTTGCAAAGTTGGCTCAAACAAATTGACATAGAGACTTTTGCCAGGCCTGAGCTAATCTGCGAGGAAAGCATAAAATGATATTCCTACAAATGGCATAGGGACTCGGCGGGCGATAGATCGACCTAGGGCCTTGGCGTTCTGCAGGCCAGCCAATCTAGCAGAAAGCATAAAATGGTATTCCCGAATTGGCATAGAAACTTCGGAGACTAGCGATTGACCTAGGCTCCCGGGCACAGGCCCAGGCCAATCTGAGGAAAGAAATGGTATTCCTCGGTAATTGGCGTAGGGACTCGGAGGGCTCAGTCCATACCAACACAGGAAGACCATTTATGCTTTCAGGTAGATTGACAGTCCCAATTCATTGAGGAAGGCAAAAGCCAATGAATGCACCATTGGCGGGTTAGTATGCCAACACTGGAGGATGCATCCCAGCGTCTGATTTCTTTCGATCTCGTCATTTTTCCAAAACTCATGCATTCCAAACACAATACATCAAAACCACAAAATCAAAAGCAAATATACATACTTATTACTTATTACCTTCCTCATATAAAAACATAACAAAGTATGCAATCAGAAATTACAATTTGTTATTACTTTTTTACAGTGATGAGATTTAATGGGAAAAAGAAAAAAATAAAGAAGTTCAAGAAAAATAAATTAATAAGGAACAAAAACAAATCGGGAGGTAGATAGAAGAAGAAAGAAAGAAGACGAACTTTTAAAGGAAACCCACAACTTAACATACATGGAAAAACAAAGTGTCAGATGAATTAACGATGGAATGGGTTCATTGTACAAGAGAGTTAGTGAAGGGTAAATTTGGTATCTTGCAGATTTTACTGAAAATATAGATTGGTGGGTATTTTTTCAAATACTGTTATTTTAGTGGTTATTTTACTCAAAAACCCTATTTTTTTTTTGCCTATTCCTGCTTCCATCTCCATCGTCGTAGTGGTTTGCATCTCTGTTGGCTGGGTTTGCAAAATTGAAGACCGGAGATTTGCGGGGTTTTGGCTTCCATGGTTAGAAGAAATATACACGGAAGGAAAAGAGAAGATTTCTCAAACAAAAAAGGGCGAGCATTGCGTCAGAAAAAGCAAGGATGAGTTGGGGGAGGTCGGGGTTTTACCACTTCTACTATAAATTAAACAAAGGAAAGGCATTGGGTATTGCTTTCTTCTGATTCCCTCCATCATTCCCTATACGCATTCCTTTTCCTCTCCCATTTTGTCACTTTTTGTTTGTTTCGTTGGAAAACTCAAAATCCCAGAAAATACCTAAAAAGGGGAATAGATAAAAACCACCGAGTGCCGGAGATGGAGAGCGCGTCGGAATTGGTGCCATTCCCATTGCTGATTACGCCGATCGAGTCCAACTACAGAGCTTGCACCATTCCCTACCGGTTTTCCTCCGACAATCCTCGCAAGCCAACACCAACTGAGATTGCTTGGATCGACCTCTTTCTCAACTCCATTCCTTCCTTCAAGTATTTCCCTCATTTTAGAGACTTTTTTTTTTTTTCTCAATTTGATGGCATTTTTGAATGATATTGGACTAGAATTTCTAAAGGTTGACATTTGACCACTTCGCAATTTGTTACAGGAAACGAGCGGAGACTGATGCTACAGTCCCTGATGCTACAGTCCCTGATGCTCCAATTAAAGCTGAAAAGTTTGCTCAGAGGTTGGCTTTCCTTTTTTCAACCTTACGTTTATAACCTTTTTTTATGTATTACTTATTATATTTGTAAGTAACTTAGAGATATGTGTACTCTTTCTTATTGAAATTATGTGATGTTGGTCTGAGTGGTTTTTCAATGGTAACAGTTTAATTATTAGCAATACCTCTTGATTGGATGTATTTTTTAAGCCTTCAAACTATTATTAATATTTTTTTTACTTCAGAGACTGAAAAAGACAGTGGGAACTTCTTAATTTTAAAACCTGAGATGTTTTCCAGCTTCTGTGAAGAACCATCTCATTTTGCATGGTAGTACGACCTTAATGTATCTAAAACTTGACCTGAGCTTTTGTTGAAATAATGATCTTCTGTTCAAACGGTGTGTAATCCATTTACATTGGATAGTATGATATTGCTGGTGCCGGTTAATGAATTTCTGCATGTCAGGTTGTATTATTGAAGGAAAGAAACTACTTTGTCGAACTGACAAGACTATTATATCGTGATAAAACATAAAACTTGGTTTCAGAGAAAGCGGTAGCCAAAAAAGAAGTAGCTGAAATCATTCGACGGTTCAACATCCAAGTAAACAATTTGACTCAAGTGAGTATGTTTGTGGACCCAGGTTTAGGATATTGTATATGGATTTTGTACAACGTTATAGTAATTGCAACTGCCTATTGTTCATGTTTATTTGGTGCTTTTTTAACATTTATTTTCCTGGAAGAATCTTTTTTGCTAATCTATTATTTTAAATCAGGAATTTTGTTTTCAAAATTACTTAACTTTGTTTTTCCCTTATTGGGGGCAGGGGTTGTAGTTTCTACTACAAGACAGGGTTTGTGAATTTACCAAATTAACTCCAGTGAAACTTCTAGAAGAGACTGAAAAGGTTGTAGGTGATCCTCAACTTCCTATCCAACATCGTGCACTTGTTGAAAAAAGCAAGGAATTGAAGAATATGGAGCAGGTGAGTTTCCATATTGAAGAACATACAGGGTTAAACAGTTCATTGCTTTGAATGATATGATGTTTAGGTAAACCAAGCTTGTCTAACATGTTTTAGGCTGTTGAGAGAAATGGAGAAACTTTAAATCAGCGGAAGGCACTCATTGCTAAGCAAGAGAGAGATGTTGCTTGAGTCCGTCAAAGAGAAGAATTTTTCAAAAAGGTTTGCTTTTAAGTTTTGTTGATCTTAATTTCTAGCATAATGAAAAACTGATGCTTTTATGCTCTTATTTATAGGCTGAATCCATGAGAAAGAAATTACCGTGGCTAAAGTATGACATGAAGAAGGCTGAGTATATGGAGGCTAAGGAGCAGGAGAATGACGCAAAGAAGAAGTTGGATGAAGCTGCAAAAACTTTGAATGATCTTAAAGAACCTATTGAGTATGTCTTGATTTGACTGTATTATTCAAGCATACTATATTTAAGACGTGTGGACTGGTTAAGTTATGTTTTCAATTCTCTTTTTGTGTTACATAACTTGTGCTATATCTGTCTAGGGAAGCACATGACTATTTCTATGTGATTTAGGGTTGTGATTATTCAAAGACCTAAGTTGATCATGCAATTCATAGGTATTATTCGAAGGAGTCAAAGGACTGTCATTATATGGTCTTCATTAGTGTGCACATGCACTGCTGATGTACTTTTAAGTATTTATGTTTATGTTTAATGTTTATATTTATTGGATTTTCAGAAGCTATTGTACCAAGATGTGAAGCTAATCTGATGAGGAAATTAGTTGATGATCATTAATGTGTTGTTATGAGCCTTATTAAGTAAATGGTATAGGTCCTCTAAGTGACTCAAGTGCTACTAGATTGTGGCCAGTTAGGTTAGGGGTATTAAAGAGAAGAATGGTAGTTGATTTATATTCATAAAGGCCATTGGTAAGTGTTTGTTTGACTAAAGCAAGGTTTTGGAAGGTTCATTTTGAACATGTAGTAAATATTTGTTAGATGTCAGTTCAAAGGTGATGACTGGCAAGACTTTTCAAGTGATTAGTGTTTTTCAAAAATGCTTAGTGGGGCGTTTCATATATTATGGTTGGGGCATTGGAGTAAATTTAGTTTTACAAGCGAGTTGGCATAGATTTGTGGTTGGTAGTGAATTCAGGTGTTTGTCTGATCATAAATCAACTTACTGGCTGCAGGAGACAGAAGCAAGAGAAAGCTAGGTTGGATGGCAAGAGTAAAAATATAAAAACTGAGCCCTATGTGCTCTTTGGAGGTTAGCGATCTTCTTAGTTGAATTTCTAATGAATTTCAATCTTTTATAGTTGAATTATTAGTTTTTTGATGAGTAATTTGATTGTCGTGCTTTAGAATTTTTATTTTCCATATAAAGTTTACTTGTCTTGTTTGGAAAGTTTGGTTGTTTTGTGTTCCATTATTTATTGTGGCACTTAATTTTTGTTGAGTGTTATGTTCTTGTAGTTTTGTTTAGGGTATCAGAGCACCTCTGTGTGTACAGAGAGGTGCACATACATCAAAACATATCAGCTCTGTTTTGGCACTTGTAATTTTATGAGACTACGCCTAACATATGTTGAGTTTTATTATTTTGGAGTCTTCTTTCCCCCTGAAAAGTGAAGAATCTTGTGTAGGGAAAGACAAGTCAGTGGTTTTATGGAGTATTCAAGACCATATATCAGCGGCAACCTAATCACCAGGATCTGGTGCATCAATCATTAAACAGACCTCTAAGACTGGAGAAGGTAATGAAAAAGCTGCTGATGGCCCTTCTGTTGCTCCACAAGGAATTTACCATGGGCATGAGGATACAGTTGAAGATGTGACATTTTGTCCATCTAGGTAACTTGATACTATCTACATACAGTTATTGAATGCTTTAAGTGGGATTTGCAACACAAAATTTCATTTTTCCTGTACGAGATGAACTTTAGGAATTGTGATAATAGTCTTTTCTTCTTCAATTTGTTAATTTATGCAATCTATTGTCATGCTTCCTGTATGTTGGTGTCATTATTCTTTTAATTAGCTTTTTATATTTCATTACAGGAGTTGTATTGTGATTAGCTTTATGAGATTATGACCTTTCCTTTTATTTCTAATGGTATTTTTTATTTCTGCTAAAGTTCACAGGAGTTCTGCAGTGTTGGCGATGATTCTTGCCTCATATTATGGGATGCACGAGTTGGAACTAACCCTGTTGTTAAGGTTCTGAATCCATCATTTTTTTTATTATCTCTATTTTTCCATTTTTATGCAATGGACAAAACTTCATTATATGTGTTAAATATGCACTTTAGTTTAGGTTCTGATGTGAGTTTGCAGTGCATATCTTTGATATATCAATTATGTATGTGTTGTTGTTCAACTGCTGCATCTTGAATGTAGGCACTAAAAGGTTCCACAAGGGAGCTAAAAATGAATGTTCTGAATCTCTTGCCACTACAAAATTTCTTTGGTTTATGTTTTATAAAGCCTATCATACTTTTCCATTATATTGGGTGTACTAAAGACAGCTTCTGAATCCTGCTACTTCATGCTGCCAGGGCTTTATTCTTCCTTTCTGTTGCATGAAGTGATGAGCAATGTTATGTAGCTCTTATGGATTCCATGTTCTTGTATTAATGTATGTGTTCATGTTTCATGTCTGCTTTTGATCTTGTAAAAATGTTGTAATGCTTAATTCTTTAAGCTGTTCCCATTTCTATAAGAGTCTTTTTTATGCTATGTATTACTTTATGTTCTTTATTTCTGATTTACAGGTTGAAAAAGCACATGATGCTGATCTTCACTGTGTTGATTGGAGTCCCTATGATGATAATCTTATTCTAACTGGGTATGCTTTAATTTCTTCTGCTATTTTGTTGACCCTCTGAGTTTGATTGAGCTTCTTAATCTATTGCTACTAATGGAGAGATAAAATGTCAACTGCATTTATCTGAGCATAATTTCTTCTACAGGTCGGCAGATAATTCTGTCCGCATGTTTGATCGCCGTAATCTCACTTCTGATGGAGTTGGGGCACCTATTCATAAATTTGAGGGCCACAAAGCTGCTGTTCTTTGTGTTCAGGTTTCAACAGCATTGCATGTTCTTTCTCATTTCATGTACTTTCTAGGAAGTATGCCTGTTGCTGGAATTGCTTGTATTTATTACTTATTTTATTTTATCCAATGGTCTCCAGACAAATCTTCTGTCTTTGGGAGTGCTGCTGAAGATGGCCTCTTAAACATTTGGGATTATGACAGGGTTACTCCTGACTCATCTTTCTTTTTATTTTATGATGCCTTTCTCTTGTCTTTTAGTTTTTCTGCGAATTAATCTGGTATTCCCTGTGACTTATTTTTATCCTATGTCCCATAGAATAGGAGAAATGATCTTTTTCTTTCCCATCACTGCAGCTTGCCTCCTAATATTATTATTATTATTTTTTTAATTTTTTTTTTAAAACTCTTCTTTTTCATAAATTATAATGTGGATTTCAGGTTGGTAAAAAGGTAGAGCGGGCAAGAAGAACCCCAGCTCCTCCAGGCTTGTTTTTCCAACATGCTGGGCACAGGTTTGGAATTGTGTTTTTATATTTGAAGTGAATAAAGAAATAAGTTCTTTGAAACCTTTTCTTTGGTGATGCACACAGAATTCACTTTAGTGATTAGGTAATTTGAGTCTTGTGAAGTATAGTTGCTTGCTTTTTCTGTTTACAGGGATAAAGTTGTTGACTTCCATTGGAATGCATCTGATCCTTGGACTGTTAGTGTCTCTGATGATTGTGATACTACTTGTGGAAGAGGAACATTGCAGGTAACTGGGAGGATGTTGATTTATATTGTCATTCACATATAACGTGAAAAAGAGATTTAGAAGGAAGAGATGTTTAACGTGTTGGGAAAATGTAAATGCAGATTTGGCGCATGAGTGATTTGATATACAGGCCAGAGGAGGGGGTTTTGGGAGAGCTTGAGAAGTTCATATCGCATGTTGTTGCATGTGCTTCTTCAAAGCCTTGAGACTGAGAGGAAGACAGTGTCTGCTGAAATTAATGAATCCCTGGGAAGGAAATCTGCACTGTTAATTTTTTTTCATATTTTTTTATGATGTATCTACTATTAACTACATATGGATAGATGGGTGGGTTTTTTTTTTTTTTTTAAATTTAGGTTGGGATTGTTACCGATGATAGATTTTTCCCAATACTAGGAGATGGTAATTAGGAGTTTATATTGAACTCTGAAACTGTTATTTCATCTTATCCTACTTGGGTAATCTAGGACCAACCCGGTTCAGATTCTGCTAGGGCTTTTTAACAAGACTTTAAAACCGAACTATTTTCCAAGTTTGATTGAATATGTCTTGCATATGATCTATTTCAATTGTGCTTAATCAATGGCATTCTTGCGCAGCAAAAATTTTGGAAATTTTGGGTGGTTTTGCACCAGAAAACAGACGGGTTAGTGGCCCTGCGAAAGTATGTATATATATATATATATATATATTTATTTTTTCATTAAGGATATAGCACTCTGGATTTAATTTCTTCAAAAAAAATTTATTTATTGTTCAAATTTGTTGTTGGAATTTATGTCTGGCATTTTGTGTTTGCCAAGTATACATGAAAGAAAAAAGACAGAAAGAAGAAAGAATTAAAACGTCTGGAGGGAGCGTGAAGGAAAATTAATTGTTCTCACAGCCGCTTAGATTTATTTTTTTATTTCACTGTGCAACGAATCGCCAACTTCACTACTGTTGATAAAGGGCATGACAGTAATTCTAAGAAAATTGAACAATTTTTATAAAATAAAATTTGAAAACGAAGAAAGAAAAATATAAGGAATTGAAAAAATTATTATATAATTATAATACTTAAGTATGCTAATATCATTCCCAATTAGAACAACCCATTTCATATTAACATCCAGAAGAAGAAGAAAAATTTCCTACAGTAGTCTCGATCTATTGAAAACTTAATAAATTATTTTAGAAAAATGAAAAATTTTTCTGCGAGATACATGATAAATTTATGGTGTGGCTGCTAATGCCCATCTCTTGTATGGAAAGACCCTCAACAGTTGGTGCCTCACCATTACACTATTAGTGGGGCACCTACAATTTAAATTTTTTTTCTTCAATTATTACTTTATGAAATTAGTTTTTAATTTTTTTTTTACTTTTCAATTAGTGTTTTATGCTGCTCATTTAATAATGAATTTTTCTTTGTGATTTAATATATATTTTTTATTTATTATGTAATTAGTTCTTTATAATTTAACAGTAAGATTGAAGAACTTTTTTTTAATTAAAATTTGTAAATTGCTCCTTAATTGAATAGTAAAAGTTTAATAATATTTTAAAAGTTTAATAATATTTTCATATTAGTGTTAAATTTGATTACATTTTAATATTTTTATTTTAATTGGGAGAGTATAATTATTTGGTTATTTTCTATTGGTCGTTGTTTTGTATAGTTGTATAGATTTTAGTTATTTCTATTATATATACTTGTTAATAAAAAAAATTAAAAATTTTGTTTTAATAAAAAGATCAATGTTGTTTATTTAAATATGTAGAAATTTAAATTATAAATGTCGTGTCATATATTTTCCTTGCATTGAAGCCCCACCATCACCTTCAACCATTGGTGCCCTACCACCATCACTACTCCTAGACCGTTGGTGCCCCACCATTAGAGTTTTGGTGGGGCACCAATACTACTCCTAAACTCCATTATTACTCCTAAATAGTTGGTGCCCTACCACTAGAGAGTTGGTGGAGCACCAACACTACTTCTAAACCGTTGGTGCCCCACCATTAGACTGTTGGTAAAGCACTAACACCATTCCTAAATTGTTGATGCCCCACCATTAGACCGTTGGTGGGGCACCAACAGTTTCATTTTTATTTATTTTTTTATTTCCGTTGCATCGAAGCTCCACCACCATCTTTAACCGTTGGTGCCCCACCACCATACCGTTGGTGGGGCACAATGATTCCATTTTTTTTAAATTTTTTTTTATTACAACTAAACTCCATAGACTGTTGGTGCCCTACCATTAGACCTTTAGTGGGGCACCAACAGTTTCATTTTTATTTTTTTTCCCTTACATTGAAGCCCCCCACCACTACCTTCAACCATTGGTGCCCCACCACCAAATTGTTGATGTGGCATCCACGGTTTAACTTTTTTTTTTCATCAATTGCTGCTTTAAGAAATTAATTTTTTTTTAATTTTCAATTAGTGCTTTTTGCTCTATATCATTAGTATTTTCTATAATTAGTGCATTAATTTTTCTCTTCTAATAGATGTCAACGAGTTTGAAGATTTGCAAATTTTGCTCTTTTATTATTATTATTATTTTTTCTGTATGTTTTGATCTAAAAGTAGAATTTGAGAGATAGGAAATTGATAGTGTAAGTGGTGAATATTTTCTCTGTTTCTATGAGAATATTTTGATTTAATATTGTTGTACCCATTTTGTTAAATTAATTTTTGTATGTTTTCTATTTGGGAAAACCCAGCAGAGGAAGAGCTTCAAGACATGATTAATGAAGTGGATGTTGATCGTAATAGCACCAGAGTTTGCAGAATTCTTGAACTTAATGGCTAAGAAAATGAAGGTAATTTTATTTTTTATATCAACTTTTCAATTTATATATATATATATATATATATATATATATATATATATATATATATATATATATATATATATATATATATATATAGAACAAGTGTGTGTACCAGTAGTTAGACTAACTTAATCAAGAACAAGTCCCACACACAACAGGAGGAAGATGAAGGATATATATGTATACCACAATGCATGGCTTATATATATACACACACACACATCAGAATTTATGGGTGTCATGTTTTATCTTGTACGTGATAATAGGAAACTGATGCTGAGGAGAAGGATCAAAACGGCTACATTTCTGCTAATGAGGTAATAATATTTGTTCATAAACTCTAATATTTTTCAATGCAAATGTAATATATATTTATTGTCTTCTCTCTCAATGCATGCATTTGCCGCACAAAGCAGTAGATATAATTTTCTTTCTTTATTAATATTTTTGTTTTATAATGTTATATGTAAAGTGAGTAGATGATGTACATGAACCCATTAATGTTATAAACATATACATTTATGTATGTATGTGAGAAGATGGTGTTGCAAAATGTTTTCAACAGGAAATATTAATTATATATATTTTGTCTCTCTTTATAAATCATAAAAAATCCAATAAATGACATTTCACATTAAATACTTGTAATTTGAATACTTGTATTTTGAATTTTTTTATACTAAGACAATTTGCATAAGTTTGTAATGAATTGTGCAATAGTTATGTATGGATTATGACAAAGTTAATCTCAAATATTCTTATTATTATATGTTTGTAATTATTTTTGCAGCTTTCCATAATACATAATAAATTTTATCTATTTAATTTACTTATGAATTTGATAATTATTTAGATAATTTTTTTTATATGATTATACAGAGTTAATTTTTGTTGAAAAAATTTAATTAATATTTTTTTAAAAAGCACGTGCAGAGCACGTACCAATATCTAGTGTATATATATGTTGAATGTGTTCTTCTGTTTCATTTTTTCGTCCAAGTCTTTCTGAAGATAAACTTTACACATGCTTCCTAAACTTTCAACTTCATCGAGGGCCAAAACTCTTCCAACTACGGTAGGGGTCCTATTTATTTATTTATTTACTCTGTTCAATTTATAAGATATTATTCATGTCAAAGACAAGTATGATTTTGTAGGCGCAATGTGAGTCTTTTCATTTCTCTATTGAGACTGACAAGACCACTAGAACTGTCTCTGGTCACTAAGACCATTACCGCCAACCAAACTTCACTGGACAAAATAAAATTTGTGTTTTTTCATAATGGTGGGGAAAATGAAAAAGAAAAATGGAGAGATCTTGATTAAGAGGAAAGAAGTTGGTTTTGCTTAAAATAGCAAATAAAAAAAATGGAAAGACATTTATTCAGCAGACGGTCCAGTGTGACGTCGTTTTCAAGCGTTTTTTGGATGTAAATTGTGACAATTCATGATTTAGTAATAATAATTCTAGACAATCCATTTATCTTCTGTATGTAAGTTGCAGATTTCTCATCTCTGCGTGCAATTGGCCTTCTAGCATTTGAAAGAGCGTAATTGATAATTTTGAATAGGCAAATTAGAGGTTTTTCGTCTTATACGTCTACATATTACTCACTACCAGCTAAATATCAACTTAATTACTTTATTTAAGAAATGTTATTTTAGGAAAATTGTTGAATTATCAATACAATATGAATACCATATACAATGAAGAAGAAATTAACCAACATTATTTTAGAATAATGTATAAATATATATATATATATATTAGAATTGCTTTAATATGTTGGAAGTCCAGCCACCATACATGTTCAAAGTTTGCTGCCGCCAACTTGCCACCCAAGTTCAATCAAAGAGGGCTGCTGTTATTAGCTATATGTTAGCTGGTAATTAAGTCGGTTTACATAAGAGTGTTGTAGAACTTGTACAGTAACTGACTATGTATGCTTATAAATAGAACCCTCCCCATTTGTGTTTTGTATCTTGAATCCTAGAAAGGAGAGAACTCCAGAGAGAGTTGTGAGAGAGCTCCAGCGAAAGTGTATGTTTTTGAGAGTTTTGGTTTTGTCTTTCACTATGTAATTATTCATTTGTGAAATAAATTTTATTTCTCTCAAATTAATTGTTATTAGTGATCAGAAAATCACAACAAGTGGTATCAGAGCTCAGGTGAAGCTTGTGGGTACGTTTGGAAGGCAAAATAAAATTTTAAAAATTTTGCTATAGTGCATTGCTACAGTACCGTCGGGAGGTTGAAGACGAGCTACAATACTTGCTACATCATCGAACATCCAGCGCCAGATTCTTGAGTCATCTCCCGTCATGCGCCGCGTCGCCCACATCACGCACACTTGTCTGTTGAGTCATCATCCACATCACGTGCCACATCAGCAGGCGTGCCACGTCACCACCAGGTTTGAAATTTTCAAAAATTACAATTTTGTCCCTATAATTTCTGATATTTATAGTTTGGCCCCAAAACTTTTGGAAATTATAATTTGACTCCTATAGTTTGTGAAATTATAATTTGACCCCAAAAGTTTTGTAAATTACAATTCTGCCCCAAATATTTTTAAGTTTGAATTTTTGACCCGGAAGAGTCAAAACCACCATTTTTGGCCGATCCGGACACAACGGTGCACTCCGTTTAAACCAGTTTAGCTCCAATTTTTTGATCAAGTCATTGCAAAGTAGAAATGTCAATGGAAGAGTCATCATTTGGAGCTATGATCAAGCTTACTGCCACCAACTATACACTATAGAGACCTCGTGGAAGATCTTCTTAGTTGCAAATATCTATTTGATCCCCTAGAGTTGAAAGGGGAAAATCCTGACCCCACCAAAGAAGGAGAGTGGAAGAAAATGAACAGGAAAACGATTGGTCAAATTCGACAGTGAATCGATCACAGTGTCTTCCATCATGTTATGCAAGAGACAGACGCGTATGCCCTCTGGAAGAAGTTGGAGGACATGTACCAGGCCAAGACTGCTCGGAATAAAGCCCTATTGATGAGGCGGTTGGCGAATTCAAATCTATGAAGTGGAACTTCTGTAGCTGAGCACACCAGTGAGTTTTAGAGTCTGGTAAATCAGCTATCTGCGGTGGACTTGAAGTTAGGAGATGAAGAATAGGCCCTACTACTACTTAGCTCACTTCCGGCAATGGAAACACTAGTAGTTTCCACCGGTAATTCGACCTCATGGCAAACTTACTATGTCAATGGTTAAGGATGCCCGTTCAACGAGGAGGCTAGGAGAAAGAACGCAGGGGTTGATCAGTCACATGCCCTCGTCACAGAAAGGAGAGGAAAACAGCAAGGTGGAACTCAAAGTAGGTGGAAAGGCAGAAGCAAAAACAGGGGCAGATCCATAGATGGAAGGAAGACAACTTACAAGTGCTACCACTGTGGAATAGAGGGACATCTAAGGAAGAACTGCAGAAAGCTGAAACAAGAGCAGAGTCAGAAGACCAATCAGCCGAATAATGATGGAGAAGTATTGGTCACTGTTATAGGAGAGGTGGCATATTGTTCCACCCAGGAAGATAAATGCCTTCATATTTCCAGTCAAGATGTCGAATGGGTAAAGATTTCTTCAACACGTACAAAGCTAGAGACTTTGGTACTGTAAAGATGGGAAATACTAGTTCTGCGAAGAATATGGAAATTGGTGATGTTCAAATCAAAACAAATGTAGGGTGTACAATTACTTTGAAGGATGTCCGTCATGTTCCAGATCTTCGGCTTAATCTACTTTCGGGAATAGTCTTTGACAGGGAAGGCTACGACAACCATTTCAGCAAAGGCACATTGAAAATGACAAAAGGTGTCGTAGTTGTCGTCCGAGGACATATTTGTGGAACGTTATATAAAACTCATGTGAAGATATGCACAGACAACCTCAATATCACAGAAGGAGAGGCGTCTCAGAATTTGTGGCACCAGAGACTCGGTCACATGAGTGAGAAAGGTTTGGCAACTCTGACAAAGAAGAAGCTTATCACTGTTTCCAAGGATGCTATGCTGGATCCTTGCAATTACTATTTATTTGGTAAGCAGCAAAGAGTCTCGTTCAGATCCACTTTATCTAGGAAATCATAGTTGCTCAGTCTGGTGCACTCTGATGTTTGTGGTCCCATGGAGGTGGAATCATTAGGTGGCAATAGTTATTTTCTGACTTTCATTAATGATTCTTCTCGGAAGGTGTGGTTGTATTTTCTCAGGATGAAGGACCAAATACTGAATTACTTCAAGCTGTTTCATGCTATGGTAGAACGTGAAACCGAAAAGAAACTGAAGTGCCTTAGATCAGATAATGGAGGTGAGTACACTTTCAGGGAGTTCAATGCCTACTGCAGTAGATACGGCATTCGACATGAGAAGATGGTCCCACGAACCCCACAACATAATGGAGTAGCCGAGAGAATGAACCGGACAATCATGGAAAGGGTTAGAAGTATGATCAGTATGGCGAAGCTGCCAAAGCCATTCTGGGGAGAAGCTGTTCATGCCGCCTGTTATCTAATCAACAGATCACCGTCAGTTCCATTAAATTTTAGAATTCCGGAGAAAGTATGGTCTGGTAAGCATCCCTCCTACTCTCATTTAAGAGTATTTGGTTGATTAGCTTTTGTACATGTATCTAAAGAGCTCAGACAGAAGCTCGATGCAAGGACTACCCCATGTATCTTTATAGGATACGGAGATGAAGAATACGAATATAGATTATGGGATCCAAAGGCGAAAAAGGTTATTAGAAGCAGAGACGTAGTGTTCCATGAAAACCAAACAATAGAAAACATTGAAAAGCCCATGATGTCTTCTGATTCAAAAGATAGTATCCAAGATTTAGTTCGGATAATGCACACACTACCACACCACGAGTGGGGTGCATGAAGAAGTACCAGAAGCAGAACAAGGAGAAGAAGAAGAGGATACTGAGCAGGGGGAGACTCAATCCTCTCCACCAGAGAGTAGTACATCTCCTATGGCTAGCCAGTTGCGGAAATCAGAACGAGGTAGGATTCCGTCAACAAGATATTCGGAATCAGAGTATATTTTGCTTACTGAAGAGGGGGAGCCAGAGAGTTTCTAGGAAGCTGTATCTCATCAAGACAGAATAAAATGGCTGCTAGCAATGAAAGATGAGATGGAATCTTTGAAGAAAAACAACACGTACGAGTTGGTTGAGCTTCCGAAAGAAAAGATGGCACTGAAGAATAAATGGGTGTTCAAGCTTACGAAAGACGGCAGTGGAAAAGTGGTGAAACATAAAGCTCGGTTGGTTGTCAAAGGATTTATTCAGAAGAAAGGAATTGATTTTGACGAGATATTTTCACCAGTTGTGAAGATGGCTTCAATTCGTATCATTCTTGGATTGGTAGCTAGTTTGGATTTAGAGCTTGAACAAATGGATGTAAAGACAGTATTTTTTCATGGTGATCTGCATGAAGAAATCTATATAGAGCAGCCAGAAGGGTTTGAGGTTTCAGGGAAAGAAAACCTTGTATGCAAGCTGAAAAAGAGCTTGTATAGTCTTAAACAAGCACCGAGACAGTGGTATAAGATGTTTGATTCATTCATGGTAAATCAAGGCTATAAGAGGACTGCTGCAGATCAGTGTGTTTATTTTCAGAGATTTCAGGATGGAAATTTTGTTGCACTTCTACTATATGTGGACGACAGGTTGATTGTTGGAAAAGATACAGTGAAGATTAGTCAGCTGAAAAAGGAACTCTCTAAGTCATTTGATATGAAAGACTTAGGACCAACTTAACAGATTTTGGGAATGCAAATAGTCCGAGATAGGAAGAAGAAAAGGTTGTGGCTATCTCAGGAGAAGTATGTTGAACGGGTGATAAAGAGATTCAACATGGATAATGCCAAGCCAGTAAGCGTTCCATTAGGAAATCACTTCAAGTTGAGCAAGAGTATGTGCCCCTCATCCAGGAAAGAGATCGAGGAGATGGAGTCAATACCTTATTTTTCAGCAGTTGGGAGTCTAATGTATGCTATGGTATGCACTAGGCCAGATATTGCTCATGCAATATGATCAGTGAGCCGATTTATTTCTAATCTTGGAAAGAAACATTGGGAGGCAGTCGAGTGGATTCTCAGATACCTAAAGGGTACATCGAAGATATGTCTGTGCTACGGGGGAGCTGATCTAGTCTTGGAAGGCTATACAGATCCAGATATGGCCGGAGACCTTGACGGAAGAAAGTCTACTTCAGGTTTTATTTATACTTTTGCAGAGGGAGTTGTATCATGGCAGTCAAGATTACAAAGGTGTGTTGCTTTATCTACAGCAGAAGCAGAGTACATTGCAATAGCAGAAGGAGCAAAAAAAATGATATGGTTAAAACGGTTTCTTGAAGAACTAGGCTTGAAGCAAAAGGAGTACAAGGTACATTGTGATAGTCAAAGTGCTCTAGACTTGAGCAAGAATTTAATGTACCATTCCCGGACAAAACACATTGACGTTCGTTATCATTGAATACGAGAGGTGATGGATCAACAATTGTTGAAACTAGTGAAGATCCATACAAAAGAGAATCCAGCAGACATGTTATCAAAAGTGGTTACTTGGGAAAAGTTAGAGTTATGCAGAGACATAGCTGGATTGGATGGCATGTGACCATCAGTTTTGAATGCGGCTAGAGGGGGAGAATTATTGGAAGTCTAGCCGCCATGCATGTTCAAAGTTTGCTGCCGCCAACTTGCCACCCAAGTTCAGTCAAAGAGGGCTGTTGTTGTTAGCTGTATGTTAGTTGGTAATTAAGTCGGTTTACGTAAGAGTGTTGTAGAACTTGTACAGTAACCGACTATGTATGCTTATAAATAGAACCCTCCCCATTTGTATTTTGTATCCTGAATCCCAGAGAGGAGAGAACTCCAGAGAGAGTTGTGAGAGAGCTCCAGAGAGAGCGTGTGTTTTTGAGAGTTTTGGTTTTGTCTTTCACTGTGTAATTATTCATTTGTGAAATAGATTTTATTTCTCTCAAATTAATTGTTATTAGTGATCAGAGAATCACAACATAATACACTATATTATTTATATATGGTAACTGATAATAGGAGTATAATTGACAAATTAAAGCGGGCAAGCCTATTAAAAAGTGAATATAAAAATTAATAAATAATATAAATTTATTTTTATCCATATTTAATAATATATTATGTTTATATCACTTATTATGTATAAATAATTTGGTGTATTAGAGTATTTCTATACACACACGCGGATATTAGATGTAAAATTAATTTAATGCTCTAGATCACCTGGACCCTAAACTAAGGGTACAGGCTTGCATGTATATTTTAATTAAAATCCTAGATAAGAGAATTATTATATATATAAGTTTCAAATATTTCTAATGATTAGTAAATGAGCCAAATATATTAAATAGAACGATGTTGTTACGATGACAGGATTATTTAAATATAATTTTTGAAATTATAACTATATATGATATATAAACACTAATATAATTGTAAAATTATTTACCTATAGGCTATAGCTTAAGTAAAACTAAAAAAAAAAGTGTTAAATAATTAAGGTAACAAATTACCTTTTGAAATTTGACAAAATCACATTATTGGGTAACATTATTATTTACTTGAAAAAATAAAAAATACGGGTAAATTTCTGTAATTATCACTTAATACTATTTAACGTTATAGTAATAGCATTATTATGTACTTAAAAAATTTATATTTATTTATATCATTATTAAAATAAATTATATCATTCACTCGTACAAATCTTAACAGACCGTCTACTTCCTTCACATTCTTTTTAATGACATGTCTTTAACCAACCATCTACTTCTTCACAAGAGAAACTTTCTAAGCATTTTTTATGTTTATTTCATAACAGACAAACTGACTTGAAAGCACACAGAACAAGAAAAATAAAATAAAATGCAAGTAGTAAAGCCTTTATATTTATATATATTGGGAATTCCCTTGCCAGCAACTCCTTGCCCAACCTCTTTTTTCACAAATGTACTGCAAAAAGAACGTAAAACATTGCTAGATAAACAGAGAGAAACAAAATGTATTTAATTTAAAATGAGTCTTACGTAATTGTTTAAGAAAATATAATTAATTTAGAGCTTGCTTTGTTCTCAAAAGTATATACTAACAGAAAAAACTGAGCTGGCTTATGGTATTGCAAATATATAAATAGATATTAGAAAGAAAAATTACCTTCATCAATGGATGAATCCCACATTCACCAGAGTCCGTAGAAATGCCTTCCAATTCTCCAAAACCAGCTTGACCTTCTTGAGAGGGTGACATGACCGATGACTGCTCCAACCATAAATCCACATCCATATCCCATTGCTACCACTTTCCAAGTAAAACCATTTTCTGATTCTTCTTCCTCATCTTGTCTCAGGAAAGGAATTGGTGTGTCTGTATTTTCACATTTCTTTGGCAATTGAGAGCCACATAATCCTGGGTTTCCTTCGAAAGATGAATAAGAAAATGTATCCAATTGTGTGCCTTGTGGTACTGGGCCTTCGAGTGTATTGTGGGAAAGGTTTAAATATGCAAGAAATGTGAGATTTGCCAACTGTTGAGGGATTCTACCAGAAAGCTTGTTTCTCGAAAGATCCAATGATTCAAGCTCACTCAGATTTCCAAGAGATGATGGGATGATTCCTGTGAAATTGTTTCTGGACAAGTTGAGCATAATTAAAGACTGCAACTTACCTATGCTACTTGGAATTTCTCCATCAAATCTGTTATTTGAGAGGTCAATCGACATGAAGATCGTTAGGGCCTTTATGAGTTCCATTTCTGATCCCTTATTCATTACGCTCATTGAGTATGCATATGTAACAGAATAGTTGGACTCTTTTCTGTATTGACCAAAATATTCCATGTCCGACTTATTTCCATGAGGAGCTTTTGAGATGTAATCCCAATTTCTAAAGTATTCTGACGGTAAACTTCCATCAAAATGATTAAAAGAAAGATCTATAGTACCCAAGTTTGTAAAACCAAAATACTTGATAGGATGCCATATTGGACCGAAAAATTTATTTGAACACAATACAAGAACTTGCAGCTCTGGCAAACTTTGTAACCAAAAAGGGAATGTATCACTTATCTTGTTGTGTCCAAGATTCAGAACTTGCAGCATACTACAGTTGATCAAAGATTGTGGAACCCTTCCTTGAAGCTGGTTGTGACTGAGGTCCAGTACTCTCAACGTATCGTGCATGCTTCCATATGTAAATATCTCATGAGGTATGCTCCCATTGAAGTTGTTTCCTTGAAGATTCAATATCACTAGGGAACTACCCAACCATCGCGGAATGGTTCCGCTGAAGTGGTTCTTAGACATGTCAAGAACTTCAAGACCAGTCCATTTACGAATTGATGGTGGAATTATGCCAGTCAGATTATTTTGTGAAATGGAGATGTAGGATATCGGGATGAACAATGGTGGAATTGTAAAAAATCCATGCAATTTGTTTCCAGTCAAGTCTAGAAGTTCCAAATTTTTTCCTATGACCCAAAACCACTTTGGTATTTCGCTTTCAATTTTGTTCCAGGAAAGATCTAATTCCTTTAACTGATCTTGGGTTTTAAGGAACTCGGGAAACTCACCTATGTTGCATGAAGACAAGGATAATGTTCGAAACTTTGGAAGTTCAGAAGCTGTGCTTGCTGTTGTTATAGATAGACTATTAGATGAAAGGAAAAGAAACTCAAGCTTGCTCAGCTTGCAAAAGTCACCCAACTCAACTGTGCCACTCAAGTTATTATCGTCAAGGCTAACATATATTAGATTTGCCAACTTGAACATCGTCCATGGAGTTTGACCGCTGAAACTATTAGCACAGAGACTTAAAAATTCTAGCCGTGTGAGGTTTCCAAGTGAAGAGGGAACTTCACCACTAAATTGACAGGAATGAAGAATTAAATGAGTAAGTTTCGCAAGGTTCCCCAATGCAGATGGAAGCACATGACCACTGAAGTGGTTCAATGAGAGGTCAAGATATGTGACTTGGGAAAGGTTCCAAATTGTAGAAGGAAGAGGCCTTACAAAATTACACTCATGGACAGCTAATTGACTCAAGGAATTAAGGTTTCCAATTGAGTTTGGCAATTTACCTGAAGTCTACTCTTCGAAGATGTAAAAGACTAGTTGCATCGTAATTAAGAAAAAAAGAGACTAAGGGAGACCAAATGAGTAAGAAATGAGACTTGAGATGGGATATGACCAGAAAACATAGAATAAGAGAGGTTAAGATGGGTTAACCTGGAATGCTGACCGAACTCTGAGGGGATGGTGTTGAAACTGAAGTTGTTAAATGAAAGGTTGATCCTTCGTAGTCCGTGCAACTTAAATAGGCTGTTGTTCGAACACAAAGGCCCTTGAAGCCAGCTGTTGGACAAGTCTAGGGCTACTACTTTGCCTGTTTTGGTGTTGCATGTAAGTCCATCCCATGAACAACAATCCTTTTCTTTCTTCCAAAATTTCATCTTCGGATAAGATTCATAAGCATCGGCATCATAGTAAAGATTATTATAGCGGGGACAACTGTAATAATAAGAAGTGAAGTTGGGTTTTATAAATACAAACTCTGCTTTAAATTGGAGCAAAGCGGTGGTCTGGTCGGGGAGGCGTGATGTAATTAGGGAAGAGGAAGTAGTAGTAGAGACATTGGAATATTTAGAACAAGAAACATTGGTGCAGAAAAAAGAGACCAGCAAAATAAAGTAAAACATGAGGGAGTAGGGATTTTGGCAAGTGCTGCTCTTCATGTTAGCACTTGAAAGAGAATATATTCATGCATGTATGTAAGAGGCTGTGAGGGCGATGAAAGAAAACTCAAGCTGTTTATTTAGAAGCTGCAGATGTTTGGTTTTTATATACATTGATCCATTGACAGTGTAAAGGCATTTTTTCATCAGACCGTCTAGTGCGACGTCGTTTTCAAGTGTATTTTCTGGTGTAAATTGTGAAAATTCAGGATTTAATAATAATAATTATAAATATTCCATTTATGCTACAGAGGTTTAATCACTACGTGCAATTGACCGTCTAGCATTTGAAAAAGCGTGATTGATAATTTTGAGGCAAATTAGAGGTTTTCCGTCCTATATACATATTTCTCACAACCTGCTAAATATTAACTTCATTACTTTATTTAAGAAATGTTATTTGCCGAACATTGGCCAATTATCAATACAATATGAATACCACGTGAAGAAGAAATTAGCCAACATTATTCTTCATAGTGGATAATTTTTTCTTATATATATAGTGGGTGATTTTTATATAGTGGATAGTTTTGTCATATATATATATATATATATATAGTATATGTTGGAAGCCAATACTTGGCTAGCTCTAAATACATAAAATCTTCAAGTAACGTGGTGGCAAGTAATATTGCGCAGGCAAGTCAATACTTGATATTTTTTTCCCCTCCTTTTTTTGTGGTCCAAATTAACTATGGCAGGACTCACTATAAGTATTGACATTGTAGGCCAAACAATTACATCAACAATGGAACCAAGAGACACAAAACCTTGACTTTGCACAATGGGTGGACTCAGTATATATGGAGCATTTAACATGGCCAAGAAACTGTAAATCATATTATTTTCGGATAAAAAAAGCATTATATATATATATATATATCAGAAAGCTACTACAACCATAAAGAAAGCTTGATGATAGCACTTGATAGAGTGTACATGCATATATGTGAGCGAATGTGACAAACTATTGAATGTACAAAGTTATGGAATTAAAAATTTTCATAATTTCATAAAAGTCTATAGGTATTCAAAAAGTCAATGGATTTTAAAACAATCACATTTTAATAGACTTTTTATAACTTTTATTTTAAATCCTTACAAAGAAAGTTATTAGAAATCTTTCCCTTATCTCAGAGATTTCAATTGACTTTTTTCAAGACTCTATAAAAAATCAATTAAAATCTATCTATTCTATTAAAATCACTTATAAAAAACCTATAAAAGTATGTGAAAGTTAAGATTGAATACATCCTCCTTAGTTTTTGAGAAAGTTGAATTTCCCTGTCAGCATAATAGTCGTATATATATAATGAAAAAATATGGACCAATAAAGAAAATTCATTATATCAAATGTGAGGCAAGGGGAGGTTGCAATCAATTGCCCTTCTCGTTCTCATCAAACAAAAGACTACCATACATGCCCTTTGCCGGCAAGCTACCATCGCCTACCTGTTTTATAGCCATTTCTAGCAGCCCGCATGCGAGATCAGATCAACTGCTCTACTACCATCATGCCGAAGGTCTTTTCTTAAAGAGGACGAATAATAAAAAGCTTTTTTCATAATCTTAGAGGCCCTGCACCCACACCACTTCATTCAATTGCTTTGTCATAAAGAAAGGGAAGGAAAGATTAGTTTGATCAAACGCCTGAACCTACCTTTCTTTGCTAGGAGGGGTGGCCCAATCAATAATAGATCTCTCAATGAGAACCTCATTCTATCTAGAGGAAATGGCTTTGGTGGATCCAGTTGGTTAAGTAGTTATGTCCGTCGATACCCACCTGCTTAGAGTGCGGGTAAGGGCTCACCTGTTGATTGTGTTGTTGCATGCTTTTTTGTAAAGCCCTCACCTTCCACGGCTATAGCCAGCACCAAGATGGTACCTATAAAGTTATAGGCACCTATTCATTCAATCAATGAAGCTGCAGTCGATTCTGATGATTATGCTGTTGATGAGTCAGTCGGTTCGGAAGTTGGTTCAGCAATAGATGTAGTCAATGGGGTAGAGGGTCTGCAGATACTCGTCGAGCTCCTCATTGCCCCAATATTCCCTGTAGGCTTCCTGCTTTGCCAGGGCGACAACTGTCCAAATCATTTTACGATTCTTCACGTTTGGGGAGCTCCTGTAAGGGGACTTGAGTCTCAGCAGAACCTTCTCTTTTCTTCTTTCTGTTTCCTTCATCTCCCGGGTCCTCAACCAAATTTGCTCCGTTTTACTCAGTTAGGGGAGCAGGGGTACCCTCGAGCTGTGGTTGGGTAGTGATTTGCGGTAGCAGGGGTAGAACTTGGAAGGCTGGCCAAGGTTTTGTTCTTTCGAGCGGACGAGATCGGCTCGGTGATTGAGGGCTTACGTGGAGGCGGCATTGTTACCACGGGCTTGGACGTCACTTCTACATTTCTCTGTTCTTTTTATGGATGGGGGCTCTCCCCCTTAGTAAAGGCATATATGCCGAACGGATTCACAATAAATAATCATCAAACGCGATTGAAAAACATCAAAAAAAGAAAGTGAGGCTTAGTCGTGCGATGTAGGGCAGGGTGCCATAGAAAGATGTTTGGGGGTAGTGGCTTTAAGTTCGAAGGGTTGTACCTTACTCGAGTGAGGAGGTAATAAGATGTGAATAAGCACAAAAGGAAAGAAGTAGGGTTTGAACTTACGTTCTTTAGATGGAGAGGGTGACCGGGATAAGTGATATGCAAAAAGCGATATGCTTTACACGTTCACTTCCAGGACGTCACGTTCGCGCCTCTTATGACTGTAATGATTGGGGTTGGCTTTGCTCGACAGGTCACTCAGTAGTCTTTCCCGGAGTACCCCTATTTTAGTGAACCCTAGGAGTTGTCGGCAGCTCGACAATCTATATTTCAAATGTTGACCGAGGTGAAGCTTTTGGCAGGTATTCTGTTAGTTGTAGGTTTCTCTACTTTAGGCTCTTCTGAGGGCCTTTGTTTGAGGTTCTATAGTTTGATGGTTATCTCTGTTCTCTTCTCCCGTTCCCTGGTAGCTAGGATAAAGTTCTCTCTTTCTTTCCTTCCTTCTGTTTAGGGGCACTCTAAAGGCTTTACAACCTTCAGAGCTGGTTGACAGCGGTCTAATTAGTCCATCTCGCTTTTTGATAGACATCTTTCGATTCTCGGTCTCATCCAACAAACTACTTTAGGTCCTTATTCTGTGTCCTATCCTTCCTGGTGAATTTTTTGTTTCTGAAAGAGTAGCGGCCCATTTTTCCAGCTCTGGAGAACTTTATTAAAGCTAACCTAGAGAGCTTTACTTTAAGATAGCTCGGGCAGGCACTCCTCTTCTAAAAGAGGAGTTGCTTGCCTTACCACACCAACCACCTTAGCGCTGGAAGTTCTCACAATGGGCTGATCCGTTTCTAGTGAGGACAATCGGATTGGGACGATCAGGTCTGTTGAGGGCAGCAGCACACTAATAGGTGGATTGCCATTCTTGTACTATTTGGGTAAAGGGCAGAAGCGCTTTTTCCCTCTCACCAGTACTTACTATAAGGGGTGGGGCGGAACCGGTTCAAACCAAATATCTAACAGCTGCTTTCGAGTGAACTGAACTCTTGGTCTTGCTGACTAAAAGGGAAAAGAAAAATAGTACAAGGCATTTTTCACTCGTTTACGGGACCAATGTCAAAGGAAAATTATAGTTGCACTCTCTTCCTTGAATGAATCACATTTGTGGATGGTTGTTCTTACGGGATTCTTCTATCTATATTTAGAACTGCTAGATCAACTATTCTGGTTTTTATTCTTTAGAACTAGTAGAACTCTAATGTCACTCGCCCGTTCAAACTTTTCTGTCCATCCCATCTAAAACCCTTGAATTAGTGAATCCGGGGACAGAGACTTAGTCGCTGCTTTATTTAAACTGCTAAGATAAGATCTAAGACCTTCTCTTCTTTTCTACATCCTCATTCCTCCTTCTTTTCAGATACTTGTCTAATGCTACAAAACCAGCTTTCCTAATCAATTAATTAATGTGTAAGAACCTACCCTCATCGAACTGAACGTCTAACCTTCCCATATTTGATGACAGACTAATGTTTAACACCTTCTGCTTTCATAGAGATGTTTTCTTCTCTGACCGCCAGGGATTACCCATATATCGATGAATAACCGTGAAGTTCAAAAATCTTTTGAGGGACGAGAGTCGACTGACTAACAAGGAACTTACAGAAGGGGGAAAAGAGGAGTGAAACCATTCAACAGAGTTGGAAAAGACTTCGCTAATCATAATAATGTTGGTCTTACCTTTGTTCGGGAACTCAAACAATGAGATCACTGATGCTGACCACCCTCTATGTCTTTGTTAGTGAAGTAAATCACCCCGAAAAAAAAGATCCGCAGTGTTCAATGTGAGCCCAACCACCCCACTCTAATAGCAGGAGAAAGGAAAACGCTTGATCCATGGAGTCCGTCATCGGATCCCCCCTTTGACAGATAGAGTTGAAGAAAGAATTTGCTGGGGATTTAAGATTTAGATCTTCAACTACTTCCGAGAGGGTCTCATGCTACAATATGAGTAGAATACATAAGGGTATAGTCAGGGTAAACCAATTTAGATTTTGACGTATACCTTTTATTGGAAATATACAAAGTCGTAATCCTAACTGCGAGAGCAGCCCTTTTGAGATTCATTCTTGCATTCCAGTCTAACTCTCTTTTATGTCTTTCACTGGATTTCCACTACTTGACTTGGGACTTAAGCTTAAGCTAGCAGACTGAGCTTTAGCTTAAGCAAGAACGAAGGCCATACATCTCTTTTTTGGACAGAACTACTTGAGCTGGAACTTTGAACTCGACGAGGTATTGGGTTCTTGCCCTATTGAGAGTATCTTCCATTCTCTCTTAACCAGACAGATAAACAAATAGGCAATCCGATAGATAGATTATGGCTTCCTCACTATTAACAAGCTCCCACAGGCTGTGAACTGCTTTCGACTTTTGTATTCAGTTTGTAGCCATACCGTATAGAGTGCAACTATACCGCATAAATAATAGTGAACAACTATTATCGGCTTAGTATATTATGCTATAAGTATATAAATGTACCTTAACAGATTTGAAAATATCTTCTTAAATCATTTTGAAGGTATGTATATTTTTATCAGTCCAATTACAAATCCTAGGAAACAAATCATCTACCTTGGTAGCATACAACCGTCCCATTAAAGGAATTGTCTCGTATCCCCATACCTATTTAAAAAAAAACAAGAAAGTATCATTATTGACTATTAATGTATAATAAATAATTATATATAATACTTTAGGATTTACCTAAAAAGCTAAAGGGAATCCACCTAAACTATAAGTGGATAAGGGATTTAAACGGCCTCTATGCAAACCAAAAACCTTGTGCAATTCTCTAATTGTAGCTTGATATGCAACCAACCCCCATGGATATTGGTTAAAGTACTTCAAGTCCTCGACCTTAGAAAAATGAGTGAGGTCAGCATTCGTTTGGCTTTCCTTTCCAAGTATTCCACACTCAAGTATATATAGCAAACTCAGTTTAACCATATCATCTTTTTCTGTACAATATTTGAATCTCAAACTCAAGAATACTTGCTTAGAATCCTTAGGTTTTATACATTTGCTACCTCCAAAATATATATTGATGATACAATTACATTTTGGGGGAGATGGAACATCTATATCTTTTATGTTCAAACCAATAATTATACCAAATTCCTTTATGGTAAATATTGCCCCATTGTCATTAAAATTAAACTCCATAACATTAAGGTTGTGGTTTACTGCTTGCCTTAGTATCATATGGTGTACTATGGCGCTAACGTTATCTCTCTCAACCGTTTGATAAGTGACCCAAAACAACTATGTGACAATTTCTTATATAGATTTTTCTTCAGTTTCGATGGCTTTTTGGGGTCTTGATCAAATTTAACTTTCACCTCATTTATGCACCTTTGTAACACCGCCTTAGATGATACCTTTACTGGAGAATGCTCAATATTGGGGTACAACAAAGGCTTAGCATTTGCTATTTTTATGTAAAAATAATAATATACAATAATATAACAATAATAATATAAATTATGATACACTATAATAATATACTAGAATACATTAAAAAAAAGTGAGGTGAGGTTGGTGGAGGTCGGTGGCCCACCGACCCCTTCCCCCTCACAAGTAAGGAGGGTCAATGGTAGGGTCCATGGCCACACACCCCCCACCCCCCACCCCCCACCGATGAGCTGACCTCGATGACCAATGTGGGCGATGGCACGATACGGAGAAGATAGAATAACCACAGTTCGAATAGTGAAGAAGATAGTGAAGAAGAATGGTGAAGAAGAGAAATGAAGAGAAAGGACATATTGTTATTGGTGTCCAAAATTTTAATTCAATTGGGGGTAGTTTTATAAATTCAACCTATAATTTTAATTATACAAAAAAGTGATTATTTTTACTTATGCCTTATTGGGTCTAGCTATGGCATAAAAAAACCCCTTAATAAATTAATAAATTTTTCATTTGGACCCAGGTTTAGCCCAACCTGAATAATTCAAAAAATTGACAAACATATTAGTAGGTTGGGTTGGTTTGGGTAAGGCCCAAATATAAATTTGCTTGGTTGGGTCTTATAAAAAATAAATTGATTGGTTTGGTCCAAAACCGATCAACACAGCCTGATGCCCAGCCCATTTTGTCAAGTGTATACAATTGCTAGACCAGATATCCTTGACAACTAAACAAAAAAAGCATAAAAAATGCTTGGATTGTATTTTCAATTCTCTTTCAACAAATGACACAATATTCTCTATTGTAAGGTCAAATGGAATGCGCACAAACCATTATGTTGCCACATCCAACATGATCACCATACAAATAAGCTTTAGTAGTACTCATCTTGTATATATATTTATTTATCAATATCTCTCTTTCATCTTCTACGCTGACTTGAATTTTAATTGTATTACGACACCTTATATATTTTATAACATATCACAAAAATGGTGTCAAAATATTCCACTAAGGTGTACGTAGTAGAGATTAATATTTGTCTTTTTATATGTTGTCATCATCTTTTAAATTAAAAATAACTCAACTTATATGATGAATGCTAAAAAATATGTATTTATTGAGAGTTTAAATCATCAATATACACTTAAAAAAGCAACACTGAACATGCACTTATTTTGCACCCAAATGGAGCAAACTGATATAACTGACACGAAAATGCTATTCCTGCTAAACATCGGTTTGTTAATATGATACACCTTCGTAATTCCAAGCAAGATGCTGACAATATAAAAGAAGATCATGCTCGAATACAAAGAAACCTATTCCAATATATAGAAAACATCTCAAAAGATGCAATAAAAAGAAGTAGAAAATAAACTAAAATCAACAAATTCCTTCACTTATTATTCTTCCTGATCTAAGAAGGTGCAGATTGCCAATACAACCAATTATATCAAGAGAAATTACTAATTAAAACAAACGTTTTTTTAACACAAAACATAAGGATGAAATAGAATATAAGACAACTTAAAAAGACTACCAAAATGAAAGAAAAACACTGCCCTATGAGTCTAACGAACATGCCCATCATATCTTAAAAAGTAATAGCAATACCATACTAGTCTAGATGTCTGATAAGCCTCTTTCAAATTCAGCTTCCAACTTATTCAATCTTGCATTCAACTTAACCCGTTCTTCTTCCAACTCTTTCAATCTGGCACTGAGTTGAACTCGTTCTTCATCAAATTTCCTCTAAATGTGCGATGCTTTCCACTTGCAAAAGTTCTCACAGAGTTCATCTTGGACTTTCTTTAGCTTCTCGAACGTCTCACGGTCTTTACAACTCTTAGAGCCTTCAAACTTCAAAAGTCTTGCTTTATTATGGTATATTGCGCTTGCTATCGTGCATGCGCACCTCAATTCCCCATCTCCACTTTCTTCGAGCTCGGAAAAACAACAAAGATACTTCTCGTTAAGCATCTTATCTATGCTGTCTTTGAGCTGAGAGAAACAAATAAACAAAATGTTGGATACAAAAAAAATGAAAAAAAATAAAAGAATTTAATATATATCATATTTATTAACATATCATTGGTTCACTATATATTATTTGTTTTCGCTTAGAAACATTCTCTTGTCTCGCACTCTAGCATTTCTTTTCATAGATATAGAGTAAACCATTACTATGTTAATATTAACATATTTGGGTTATTATTAACTATTAAGCGTTAACCAGTTTTCCATACCTCATCATTATTATGGTCTTCCAAACCAGAGGGAAAAACAGTGTCGCGTAGGGGATTATTCTGGTTCTCCAAATTAGAGGGAGGCACTGCATCGGGTAGAGGACTGAAATGCTCCCTCATCCCTGGGGCAAAGTCATCATCATTCACACCAATATATTATTTGTTAAGTCACTGAAATTTATTACTTATGCAATAAATGATACATTAAGGCACTGATTCGTACACTAACACTAAAGCCCTAACCTATTTTATCAATTTTATAGAGTTTAAAGAGGGAGATAAGCAAGTTCAATTCCGCTAATGTTCATCGTCCACAATTTTAAACTTACAATGCGAGGAGTAGCAGTTGCTGTAGTGTCAGAACAACCTGAGGTAGGAGCATGATGGGTCTTGGAACTTCCATTAATCGAAGCTTTGGAAACTAATAAGTATTAAACAAAATAAATCTTTATTACATTGTTTACTATTCTTCCATCATTCAACAAGTAGAATCATACACTCATAAAAAAACAAGTAGAATTATATCATTCAACTGAGGTAGCATACCTTCAGAATCCAAAGGATGTAGAGTGGGCGCAAACTCACTCTCGGATCGTGCTGTTTCCCTTTTCCGATGCCACCTCCTCACACCTTTCTTTTCAGAAAGGTTTTCAGAAAGAGATTCAGAAAGGGATTCAAACTTATTTTGTAGAGTGAGGTGTGTAATCACTTTGCTTTCCATTAAATTCTTCCGTATAGTTTAAATAAAATTAAAACCAAAAGCTAAAAATGGCCAAGATTGTAAGATTCCGATTTCCTAACGCGCGCCTATTGCGTAGGATTGCTCTGAGTTCGTTGCAGAACAAGGTTCAGTTTGTTAACAAATTCGAACCCCAACCCCAAAGGCAAATCCACACAGTTTGACCCTCTACTTCCTACTTGTACTCATATTGGAATTAGTATAGCATAAGTTCACTTAATGCACTCTATTAATTTAATTGATATTTAAGAAATTTTTTTCTTACATTTTTTATTGGCATCTCATTGGTTATTTAAAAAATATTTCTACTTCTCATTAATAGTTATTTTTGACAATTAAAATAAAGAATAAAAATATAAAAAAAATTCATTATATTTAAATAATAGGTTTCACTCCTAGTTTTACAAGGATATAGCCAAGCCGTACCCTACGCATCAAATATGGATATGGCCATGTAAAGTTTTCAATTCGTCCCCTAGAGTCTTTCAGTTGTTACGATTTTCCCCCATCAATAATAACAAAATTTTCTCTATAAAAGATTGTAATACTACATTTATTAGGCTAGAGTCTTTCATAGTCATTGTGCTTCTTCAATCTTGCTTTGAGTTTAAGCATTCTTCATCCAAGTCTTTCGATCTTGAATTGAGTAACGCTCGTTCTTTCTTCAATTCTTTCACAATAAGAAACCTTCTATAAGTGTCAAATTGTTCATTAATATACCTTCTATAAAGGCCAATTCGTTCTTCTTCAAATTCATCATATATCCTTATCTTCTACCTCTTTTCCCTTGCGGTCTTTTCCGCTTGTAGGCCTTTGAAACTCCAAATACCTTGCTTCTAAATACTTACTAACCTCCTTATCTTGCCAATAGACCTCAAGTTCTCACCTTCACTTTTTTTCGGATAGAGAGAAGTGATGAAGAAACTCATCATTCAACTTCTTATATTCATCATCTTTGAGGTGAGAGAAAAGAAAAATGAAGACAACAAAATCCAAAGGAATAAAAATGTTGAGTTTCATAAGAAATATTTATATGTAAAGTACTATCTCAAATTATGAATGAAATATATAATATTTAAAAGTTTATACAACCTTCGTTCTAGTCCTTGGTAAATTACATGTTTTGTTTTGACAAATCAAAATTATGAATGATGGATCTAAGACTTAACTGAACTCCACTCCAATAGTAGGGCTTATACACAAAAAATGCGTAATAATTAAGCTATTTTTCTAAAACTGTCGATTTCCGAGCGCGTTTTCAGTTTTATTAAAGTTTCACCTTTTTCACTGAAACGAGCAGTTTCTGAATTCCTCGGCCATTTTCTAAGGGCCGGGAGTACCCTGTGAAGAGTCAAAGAATTTTTTTACCCATTTTACCCTTGGTCAAAGGTTGACCAAGTTGACTAGGGTTTTGATTTGCACTATTTACTATTATATTAATAAATTTAAATATATTTACTTTTTACTTTATTTTATTATTAAAATAAGTTACGAATTGGATTGTTATTTGGGGTGGCCGACTCTTTCTTCTTGCTTTCACCACTTCAACTATCTTCAATTACTTTTAGAGAGAGAGAGCAAAGTCTAGAGAGATAAAATGTGGAAATTTGCAAAATTCAAAGAAATTCCAAGAGAGAATTTGAGGGAAGTGGCTGACTGTTTTGGGAAGATTTTTGGCATTGAATTTGGTGGTTTTCAAAGCTTGGGAAGAGGTGTTCTTGCTTGGAGGAGAAGGTAGGCAACTATACCCATTTTATTTTCTTGCAAATTCATGTGTTTTTGTTTGTTAACTTAGTGGATTCTTGCTTGAAATCATGGAATTGATGATGGGTTGAGTTTAATCTGATGTGTATTGAATTAAGTGATTATATCCCCAATTGTTAGGTTTAGAGATTTGAGGAATTATTGTTTAAAGCATGGTTTTGATGATTTAATGCTTGATTTAATGAAATTGGTTGATGAAAATGGTTGTAGGCCTTGTTAATTTGCTGATTTGAGGTGAAATTGATTGATTTTGGTGATGAATAAGGTACAGCAATGCATGGGGAATTATGTGACAAATTTTATTTGTAGGGGGATTTTAGTCATTTCACGTAGAAAGGGTATTTTGGAAATTTTAAAAAATTCCAAGGGTAAAATGGTAAACTTGCATGTAGGGGATACAAATGAAATTTTTGAAATTGTTCAAAGGCATTTTGGTATTTTACATGTAAGGGATATAGGTGGAATTTTGGAAAAAAAAGTCAAGGGTATTTTGGTCATTTGACATATAGGGACGTAAATGTAATTTTTAAAATTATTGAGGATATTTTTATCATTTTTCATAATAGGGATAAAGTTGAAAATATTTGGAATTAGAGGGGAATGTGGTCTTTTCCAATTTCCTAGTTATTTAGTATATATATATATATATTAAATTACTAATTGCCAATTAATATATATACATGTGTTTTCAATTACTATTATTTATATTATCATAAATAGCATTAATTATACATGTATTTGTGTAATAATAAATATAGATATATTTTACAAAATACATGTATTTTATGTATGTATTTATTAAATATACTTAAGTGTGTTTTGTAAAAGTTTATGTATAAAAATAATTATTTACGTATTAATTGAGTATTAAATTAATATATACTTGTGAGTATATTTATACATGGGGATATATATATATAATTATGTATATGTATAAATTATATTTGTATGCATGTATATGTGTATAAAATATGTGTGTACATATATGGGTGTGTATATATATGTGTACGTGAGTATGTATTTATATGTGTGTATTTTTATATATGTTTTTATGTGTATATGTATACTGGAGTGGTTGTATTTACATATCTAGTTTGTATAATTGACGGACTGTTAATTTAATCGAGGGTAGGATGACAATTATCCAATTACCTATTGAGGGGTATTTAGGTAATTTTTCATTTACTTTAAGGGTACCTTGGTAATTTTCGAGATGGCAAATGACATTTCGGTAATTACATCAGTATGGTCGAGCGAATTGTATTGGTTGATCAAGCAGGGGCAATTCGGTAATTACGATTATTGCAATAGGACGATTTGGTAATTATGTATTTTGTTGCGTGGTTTATTATTACTTGTGCATTATGACTTGAGCATTCATTTGCATAGAGCAATTCTGGTGATTTATTGTTTTATGTGAAAGGAAGAACTTTTCCCTAGGGGTTTGTGTTTTCAAAATGATTTGCACGACGAAGTGCATGGTTTCAAACCCTGGTTTGTAGTCGCTCTGTGAATCACTAACCACACATAGCGATGGGTCACCTGGAATTGTAGTTCATCCGCATACCACAGAGGTGTGGTGTTTTGTGCACGAAACGTGAAAAGAGAGTGGGTTGTTTGGTTTAAAATAAATAGGAGAAAAATGATGATTTTAGGTGTACATTGTTACACTTTATGACATGAAATTTGCATTTGTATACGGTTTGTTTATTGAGTATTTTTCACTCACAGTTGTTTATCTTGTATGGTAGGTAAGTCCAAAGTTGAGCAGTAGGGTTTGACAGGGTGCTAACCGGACGATGCAGTATAGTACAATGTTCTTCCGCGCTTTGGTTTGTTATTTTAGGGAATGATAATATATTTTTAAATACTATTTCTCTTTACAGTGTGGGTCAATACTTTGGATTTATTTTGAAGTATTACTGTATATTGTGTGGTTTGCAAAACGATCTCAAAGTTTAAAGGAATATTTTGGTTTTGTCTAAAAACGTTTTCAGCAAATCAAATTTAAAAAGAAAAAAAAATTTATATGGTTAACACACCTTGTCCGAAAACCTAGGCTTGGGTAAGAGGGTGTTACAAAATAAATAATAAAAAAACAATCGTCGCCATTATATGTCCACCTTCAAAATATGTACTTAATTTATTTTTCCTCAAAACCTAATTATATTTTAGTTATTTAATAAGAGATAGCATATTACTTGTTTATAAACAGTTAGCATTTTGCAAACCTAATCATTATTTTGGTTATCCAAGTTAGAGGGAGGCACTGTGTTGTGTACTAGAGGAGTATTCTGGTTATCCAAGCCTTTCTTTTCAGCAAGGCATTCGAACTAATTTTGCTAGCACTTTGTTGCCCATTAACTTCTTCTGGAAGGTTTAAATGAAATAACCACCAACCAAGCATATAAAGGATAACATAAACAAGATGGTGTGCTAGAAAGAGACGTAAAACTCAAAAGAGGAAACATCGAAAATGAAATGTTAAAGCAAATGCGAAGTTTTGAAATAGCAGGCAATTAACCCTACTCAAAGATGGAATCATATGCAGTTCTTTAAAAGAAAATTGGTCATTGGATAATAGTGAACAAAGATGCAGATAGTACTTTCAAACCAGCCAGTTGCAAAGTCTAGCACAATTGGAAGAAAGAAACTGTTTAGGCCATGATATGAATAAACCAACCATAGAGCTTTGAAAAGTACTTTCCATAATAAAATAAGCAAGAATAACTGACAAACAGCCATCTGAAGCAAGAAATCAAAATTTCAATAAAATCCAGATATAAAGCTAAATGAGAAGGCACAAGTTCAGTCATAAGCAAAAAAAGGCATCACAAACCCTTGATCAACGAAAATAAAAATGAAAAAACACAACATAGATTCTCATGAAGAAGATAGCATAAGACAGAGGTAGTGAAAAACAGATCCCAACAAATGTAAGTAGTGAAGCAATAAATTCCAACAAAAACAGAAAATCATATGAAATAAAGAGGTTAAAAACCTGAAAGAAAGGAATTATGTGAAAGAGTATACAAAGCACATCAAACGCAATGTTAGACGTGCTTATGTTTTATATTAGAAATGAATTCAATGACAGTTACTGGTCACGTATCATAAAATAGCTGTCACCAACCAAAAACTCAACAGGACCAAATATGGGAAAGATTGCAAACTTTAGGCTCATGAAACATAAGCTGTTGACTGTCGTGTATGCATTTTAATAAAAGACAACTCCAATGCAGCATTTTGTTCCTTTCTTCTACTTCTTCATTGAAGATGACTAAATTGAAATAAATATTGATGCAATGACATTCCAAAATAGTCAAAGTTTGAGACCGTATTGCAACATATAAAATGAATGTTCCAGTTTGGAAAACAATTTCAATGAAAACTAATAGCATAAAACTAAAATTAAGGAAAACAATAACGACATCTTTGGAGAGTAATAAACATGCAATACAACTCCAGGAGAACATAGCAACTACCTTTCTTTTATCTAATCCCAATCTTGTGCTACAATTTCCCTATACAGCTCAGTAAAAGAGCTTCTTCCTATTAGACAATTCTAAAAGAAAAACATATATATATTAAAAATACATACAAATAAAGATTAAATTTTTCAAGTTTGTTTCAAGCTAAATTCCTTAGAACAAGGTTCAATTTGCTAACAAATTCGACCACAACCACAAAGGCAAACACTTACACGTTATAAATAATGGAAATTAGAGATTAACAACTTTATAGAAATCCTAATACCAACTTACTCACACACTGAAACAGACAAAATTAGAGCAGTCAAAAGAAGGGAAATTAAGTATAGAAATAAAATTGGAAGGACTCTTATACTCACGTAAAGAGTCCAACAGACTTGCCAAAGAGAGTTTAACTGTATGTGTTTTTTTTTGGTAGAAAAGGACAATGCATTAGAACAAAAAGGAGCAGCCAATCAAATGGTTACACAAAAGCAGCAGCCTGCTCAACAGTGTAAAATCCAAAATACAAGGTGGAATCAAACCTAAAGAAAATTTGTCAAACTCAAAAGTACGATTTAAAGAAAGGGTCAACTTTGCGGCTGCATCTGCTACCATATTCTTACTCCTACTACTCCATTTCACTTTCCATCCATGATTATCGAAACACTTACGGATACTGCAAATGGAATAATACGCATACCAGCAGGTAGGATCCTCCTTTGAAGAAACAGCTTCCTCCACCTCTTTAGCATCTGTTTCCCACTCAACCCGTCTCCAAGCACACTATTCTGCGTATTCTTCCGCCCACCTCAGAGCATCTACTTCAGCCACAAACGAAGACCCACACTTCAAAAGCTTCGTAGTAAGATAGAGTAACTGCCCTTGGTCATTGCTCACCACCATAGCAGCAACAGCTTGACCAGCAGCGTAAGCAGCATCTACATTTACTTTAATAAAGCCATGTTGAGGAGGGCACCACCTGTGAGAACCATCAGACAACGGAATGGAGATATCTTGATTCTTTGTATGGTCAGTTGACATAAACTCCTCTACTGAAACATTAAAGCTCTTGATAAGAGAGATCCAGTTGATCTCCCCCTCAAAGAAACACCTACAACGGGCTTTCCAAATTGAGTAGAAGAGAGTTGCACCAAAAACTAGTAACTCTTCAAGCTCCATTCCTCCCAATAACATCTCTGCTGTTGGGTTAAGGAAGGAATTAAGTAATTCATATATGTTGTCACCCTTCCACAAATCCAACCTACATCCCCAACGGCTTCCAAAACCAAGAAGCCTCCCTAACTGATAGTTTTTGAAAATATGAAAGTTAGCCTCCGCCTCTGCTCCACAAAAGTAACAAGAAAGGTCTCCTATTCCAGTCCTCTCCACAATTGCTGTCCTGGTGGGAAGCATGCCAGCAAGCATCCTCCAACAGTGGAATTTCAGACGTTCGTGGAGTTTGCTCATCCATAATGTCTTCCAAATAGAATTAAAATCCCCTCCAATTCGATCTTGCGTGATTACCTGATAAGAGCTCCTTACTGAAAATTGACCAGATTTGCTACCCATCCAACAGATTTTATCCTTGCTAGAAAAAGTGGGCCAATCCATATTCAGAATTGCCTCAGCTGACTCTTGATCGCAGATACTTGTAATAAGCTCCCGATTCCACTCTACATTCGACTCCAACTTGAGATCGGCCACCATCTTCCAATTTGAATTGTCAATATTATCTTTAATTCTAGGAATCGAATTATCAATCCAAGGAATCCAGGGATCCCTCCAGGGGTTAATCATCCGGCCATCACCAATCTTAAAATAAGAGGCTCTTCTAAGAATCGGCACTGTTGAGAGTGCCTCGCCAAACCATAGAGCTTCCTCTCTTCCACCCACAATCAAACACAGTAGAGTCTTTAAGGTATTTCGCCTTGATCAATTTAACCCAGAGACAATCTTTCTCAGAAGCTAAATTCCACCCAGATTTTGAAAGCAAGGCCATGTTAAATCCTGGAATCTACGGAACCCCAAACCTCCAGCCTCCTTTGGAGTGCAAATGTCATTCCATGCCCTTAATGCTAAAAACCTATGTTTTCCATTCTTCACACCCCACAAAATCTCCTGATCAAAGAATCCAGCGCCTGGCAAGAGGAACTCGGCCATTTGAATGTTGACATAGAGTAAACAGGGATAGCCTGGGCCATTGATCGAATGAGCGTAGATTTTCCAGCTCTTGAGAAAAGCTGGCTTTGCCATCCTTCCATCCTGCGTTGGACTCTCTCTGATATCTTAATAAATTCCTGGGATCTTTTACGGCTAAAAATGAGAGAATTCCCGAGGTATATAGCTCCAGTCCCCATCTCCTTGAACCCCATAATCTCTTTCACCTTTCTCTTCATTTGATGATTTGTACACGGGGAGAAGAAGATATGAGTCTTCTCAGCACTCACCTGCTGACCAGACCATGTACAAAATTTAGAGAGAGTGTTCATAACTGAATTGGCGTTTCCTTCACTTACCCACAAGCTAATATAATATCATCTGCATACATCAAGTGGGACACTGAAGACGCTTGTCTGCTGATTTTTATTCCATTTAGGGACCCTATACTCTCCTGATAGTACAACAGGCGTGATAGAACCTCAGCACATAGAATGAAAAGGTATGGGGATAGAAGGTCTCCCTGCCTCAACCCTTGGGTTGGAGTAACTTCACCGCAGAAACTTCCATTTAATAGAATATTGTATTTGACCGTACTAACATAGCTGAAGATCATCCGGCGGACCTTACTCGAGAGGCCCCATGCTCCTAAGACCACATCCAAGAAGCTCCATTCTATACGATCATAGGCTTTTTTGAGGTCCAGCTTGATAAGCATAATGCCCTTTTTTCCTTTATGGTTCTTGATTGTGTGCATTAATTCTTAAGCAATCATGGAGTTTTCTGCAATCCATCTTCCTTTTAGAAAAGCACCCTGGTTAGGAGTAATCAAACCTTCCAAGTGTTTCCCAAGTTTGGATGTGAGAATTTTGGAAACAATTTTATAAGTTACGTTGCAAAGACTTATCGGCCTAAAATGGTTGAAATTCGAAGCACCAGTAACTTTTGGAATTAGAACTAGATTAGTTCTATTCATCAAAGCCGGAACCTGCCCTTTCAGGAAACAGTCCTATACAAAACTGCTGACTTGTTCTCCCACAATAGGCCAATACTTTCTATAAAAACCTCCAGTGAAGTCGTCCGGCCCTAGGCTTTTTAGAGAGTGCATATCCCATAATGTTTGCCGAATCTCCTCTCCCGAAGGAATTTCCATCAATTTTCCATTATCCGTTCCCGTGATGCACAGAGTGATTAAGTTCAGCAAGTCTCTGGAGAGTTTAATTGTGTTGGGAAGTGTCATTTACTTCGCTTGTTAGGTTTAAGTTCGATTTCCTCTACTAGCAATCCTTATTGGTGGGCGATTTCTAAACACCACTATAAGTCATTGCTAAAACTTGTAGCATGACCTGGACTCGGATAACTAAAATATTTATGTGAAAAAAAAGATAGTCCAATGGACATTTTATTGTTTAAAAATAAAATAAAGAGTTTATTTCTCCACATTCTAAATTAATACACTATAAGTTTTAATGCACTCTATTAATTGATTTTTTAAAAAATTATTTTTAATTTTTTTATTGGCATCTCATTCGTTCTTTAGTTTTTCCTTCTCATGAATGATTATGCTTGAAAATCAAAATAAAAAATAAAAATACAAAGAGTTCTTTTCACTCCTTATATATAAATACTGAGGAAGATGCTCTTTATTATGCAATTGGAGATGCTCATTTAATCGAATGGATACAAAACTTGCCACCTTATTCCTTATTTTTTATGTATGTATGTATGTATATATATATATATATATTACACTACTACAAAAATAAGATATAACGATACCAATTTAGCAATGGACCCGTGCCTACCCGTTGCCACTTCTTTACAAGATATGGTCATGGTCATTGAGAAGACCATCGCCGCCTCAAAGACGGTTAGGAGTTTTGGTGACGGTCTGGATGTTGACCATCACCAAATATATATTGTCTTTCAAATTATAAATTATTTTCTTATTTTATTAAAAAAATATTAAATTGGATAAGAGTTGTGGCGACAGTATGGATAGTAACCATCGCCAAATGTGTACGGTCTTTCAAATAATATATTCTTTTTTATTTTATTAAAAAATGTTAAATTGGATAAGAGTTTTGATGAAAGGTGTGGATACTGACCGTCGCCAAATGTTTAGCCTTTCAAATAACAAATTATTTTTTATTTTGTTAAAAAATATTAGATTGGATAAGAGTTTTGGTAATGGTGTGTGGATAGTAACCGTCAAATATGTACGGTTATTCAAATTATAAATTATTTTTTAATAAATTAAAAAAATATATATACAATTGAGTTAGAGTTGTGGTGACGATCAGAAGACTCGAGCCACGTCGATGCCCATGAGCAGTCCCGAGGACTCAAGCCATCACTGAGACCTGCTCATTTGCTATATGTTTTCAGTTTCAATTTTCAATCTTTCAGTTTTTAGATCTGCCCATAGAAGTTATTTAAATTACTAATGTAAGTCAACCGCCATTAGTATAGACAATCATGCTGCTTACGATCTGAGAGAATACAGAAGCTGCACTACTTGTGCAAGCAGTGAGATGAGGTTAATTGAGTGGACGCGCTTGAGGCTGTAGAGGTTTTTTCGCCCGCGCCCGATCGACATGTACGTGTATATGGTCTATGAATTTTCAAAATTAACATTCTCAACTCCCTCTTAATTAATTTCTGCTTCTATAGTCCTATGATTAATACGCGATTATGAAAAATATTTTTGTAACATTTACTTCTTATAAGTTTCTGCTTTTTTTTTTTCTATGTGCTTGTTGAAAATGAAATCTTTTGGTTTCTGATGTGCAGTTGGAATTGTTTTCATTTTATATATGATGTTTATGTGATATTAACTTCAATCAATGTGTATGTGTGATTGTGTTTGTACAAGGTCAAAGAGCTAGGTCTCTGCTGAAATTAATTTATGATATACAGTTTATGTGGCTTCAAGTATTTTGTTCTTTCCACTGTTTCTAAATTCCAGATATAGCACATAAACAAACATCAGGACACGGAAAGAAAGGGCTTACATGGTTTTTCATTTCCACGTTCCAACGTTCATGGAGGAGGAAGTAGTATTGGTCATACTGGTCATTCATGCATTTGACGAATGGTTCTGGTCCTCTAGTATTATTATATAATTTCTTGAATTACGTTTCTTCTTTATTTTCTTCATTACATTGAGTGGCTCTTTCACAGGCACTTGGAAATCTATCGCGCGCTAATCCTTACTTCATTTGAAGAAAATAACATGTAGCCATTTCATTTTTAAGGTCAATGAACTTTATAGTCTTGATGATGAGATTGCATTTAGGAATGTAACTGTGTCTTAAGAAAATAGGCCTTGGCCTTTAACCCCTGGAACAGCGACCCAGATTGGTTAGTTTTAGTTGTAATTCTTTTTGGTGATATGTAACTATGTTTTTTTCCACTCGTATTGGATATGTCATAATCATATTCAATGATATCTTGTTTGTCGCATAGTTCTAGGTACCATACCAACAGAATACCTTGTTTGTTGAAGATGTTGCTCCCTTCAAATTTTACAGGTCTGCCTGTATTGTGAGTATTTGCATCGATCCCTGTAATACTCGATTAATTTTTCAGGCGTGTTTTCGGTGTGCATTTGTTTATTTACTTAAAGAACCTTTTTTTCTTAAGTTGTCTTTATTGAAGAATTTTTGGGATGAACACTGCAATTTGTTTGTTTAATTTCTTATCTGTTTTTGGGTTCAAATCATGTTTTTTGCTATTTCATCTGAAGAGAAGAGTTGGACAAAGAGTTGTAATTTATTTTACTTAATTAACTAATAAAAATAATTAAATAAAAATAATGTTGCCAAAGAATAATGACAAAGATGAAGAAATTTATTAATAATTAAACAAAAATAATGTTGCCAAAGAATAATGACCAAGATGAAGAAATTTATTTATTTTTCTCTATGAAAAAATTATGTTTATTTCAATATTTAATTTAAAACAAAATAAATTATAAAATTAAAATAATTTTATAAAATGATAAAATATACAAAAATGTCAAAAAGACATTCAATGATCTATGAGATATAAACCATTATACTCTAAAGTCCTCCACATGCTCTTGAACAATGACATTGCCTGTGAAAGTGTATAATGAAATGTTTGGCTGCTCACATTACACTTCACCTGCAATTAGAAAAGAATTCATCACGAAAAATGGTCAGAAAATTAAAGTTATCTTGAAGGGCTATAATGGTTGGAAAAAAGTTGATAGGCTTACCGAAGCGTGACTTGACAAATGGCCTTTTTGGTTTGTTGGTTTTCTTCTTCAACTCAGCTATAGAGGGAGAAGTACCAAAATCAGTTGCTAAATAATTGTCGTATTTGAGATAATTCAGACACAAAACACAGCAATAATTGTCGTACTTGATAATCATGGATGATCTCAAAGTTTTTATGCGTGTACCCCACAAAATTGATGTCCTTGGAGGAAAGCATATGCAAAATTGAGGTGAAAAATGAGATAGGATAGAATACTTTTCAGAAACTAGAAAAGTATGACAGTGACAAAATAAACGATTTAGATAATACTTTCATAAATCATTATCCAAAACGTGATTTTAGACATAGAAAAGATATTACATCTTTGTCAGCCATTGAAGATATTTAAAACGGTTGTAGAGACAAAGCGAGAGAGAAGAAAAAAACTAAAGCATCTTGAAAATACCTTTAGTGACTCTAATCGCAACATCAGGAACCCTATTATTATAATGTTCTCAGTGAAGCAAATGCTAAGATGCAAATAAACAGCAGCAGAAATAGCACCAGACCAACAATTATCATTCTGAAGACGCTTCTGTTTCACAAAAGTAAAAGGAAGAAAAGACAATAAGGAACTAAGCATCCATCATTATTTCATACTTCAATGAAAAATTTCTCTAATAAATAAAAATTTAAGCCTGTATCTAAGCTAAATAAATAATTAATGCACGATACTATTTCAGGAACCAGCAAAAGAAGTATCACGTTGAATCCAAGACAGTTTAATACGATAAAATGAACTGTAGAACTCACACAGTCCTCAAAAGCTTCTTTAATGAGAGAAACAAGTAGCACCAAACTCAGGGAAGCACATTCATAATTGGACTCACAGGATGCATCATCATGCAAGCATGATAAGAAATCCAAACATGATTAGCACAAATCTGATACGACTGCTAGCTGTATTATCAAATTTCCCCAAAGTTATTGTTAAAGCAAGACTAGGGATGCATAAATGGCTTGATTCACTGTGAGAAAAAGTTCTCCACTGAGGCAGCTATTCTCAGCAAACAGAGGGCTTGATGGAGGTCAAAAAAACAGAAAGAAGCTGAGCCACCCTTTCAACCGATTTGGCATTGGTAACAGTTGGGCAATTGACAGATTACTGGAGTTTCCCTTCTAGGAGAGAAAGTCAATAAAGGAAAAGAAATTTTGAACGCAAGAATTTATATAAAAATATAAACAAACAAGACTGAAACACTTAATCTAGGTTCCAGGCAAGTAAGAATTATAACTGCATCTCCAGTGAAAAAAACTGGACATCGATACTTATTTTTTTTTGGTAATTTAATTCCCTTATGGGAATAAGTAAACAAATGCTACTAGATGTTTGATGGGCTATTCGAATTCAGGATCTCATAAATGAGATAAAGGGATATTATCACTGGGATATCCCCTAGGGGACGACATCGATACTTGTTAATAAAACAATAAGAATCCAAATAATGAACACTTAAAATAGTGTATATTTATTAAGGTTTAAATCATCATTGTATACTTAGGAGCATTATTAATTCCTCTAATTTAAACAACTTCTTTTATTTTAAGTTTAAAAGTAAAAACATTTGAATTTTTTTTTTTATACACAGGTTTAATAAAATGAGTGTATCTCTCAATTTAGAAGGCCAATTAATGTGATTCTTAAGGAAATCGTAAAGTTCAATTTAAAAGTTTAGTATATCTTGCAAAATACGGACTCAAATACCCTAATTTTTTATGATCTGTAAAGCTAAGACACGTGGCAACAATTTGACATTTTGACTAAAAGATGATTCCACTGAATTCAAAGTGATATACATGGTGTAAATGGGTAGATAAGCATGACATAGATTTTTAAAGTTTATCTAATCTTATATCCATTTCATACAAGTCTCTTGGCATTTATTTGTTGTGTATATCATAAGTACACATAAACATAACAATATACAATAGAGTAAAATTATCAACTTATCATCATCTTTGACTCCAAGAATAATTATCAATACTTTGATTTATTATTTTATTTGCTTACCAGATTTTGATAGAGTTTTAGGAAGTAAAATTGAAAGATCAAAGAGTTTTAAGTTTCACAGCTGAATAGTTCATCTTCTGGCTGATGCCAAAAAGGAAAACCTATTGTTGATTTCTCGTTAAGTTCTGTGAATAATCATTCGGATCCCATCCTCCTTTTATATTATCCTAAAAATGTAAAAGAAAGTAACTAAAAAGATGGATAACCTTGTTTAAAAGAAATTACTAAAGGATCATGACAATTTCATGATATAATATAGCGAATGACAATTGAAAAATATTTATTTATGCTTGTTTATGCTCCTGCATCAGTTCTCAGCAGTTGGGAAGAGAAGTTAAGTTTATATAAGATACTTTTTTGATTTAATTGTTTATATATATATATATATATTTCAAGTTCAGTTGGGATGCACAAATAATTCATTGTTCTGGTACGCTATTTGCTGTCATACACAAATTCAAAGCCTATCCCATTTTCTTGATATAATCTTGCCTATGCCTGCCCTGGTTCACATCTTGTGTGTTCGAATTATATGTTATTCAATTACTTTTATTATCTATTTTTGTTATAGGCTCCTCGACAATAAATGTTTTGTGTGGGTATTTTACAATGATGATGATCAAACACATCATTGGCAATTCACAACATCAAGAAATAGCTGATTTGATAAGTTAAATAATAAATATTTATAGTATTTGTTTTTCACTATATTATGGTATTATTAAATTATTTAATTTGTAGATTTTTATCTAACTTGTAGTTTGAAGCCATTGACACTTTTGAATCAAAAGTTGAATAGTTTCACTACAATAAAAATTTGAATTAGTCACAAAAATGCTATTTACAAATTCTTTTTTTCGTAACTAAAGCATATGATTTTGACACGAAAAAAAATGTCATAACTAACAGGGATATGTGTACTACAATTAGTTATAAATAGAACTTTGTTACTAAACATTAGACAAAAACACCACAATTTCCTTTTGGCGGCAACTTTCCCACCATAATTATGCTTACGTGGCATAAAAAATCCTTATTAGTTACGAGAACCAATTGTAACTTTACACTTAACAAAAAAAATTTTGTTCCCAAAATCCTCAAATCAGTTTCATTCTTCCAAAATCATCCCCAAATCAAAACCCCAAATTTCAATCTCACTCTCAAATCCTCAAATGTCACTCACCCAATATCTCCAAATCAAAATCCCTAAATCATCCAGCCATGATCACTGATCTGCGATGAAGGAAAGAGAAATCTTAGTATCGCTTCTCAAACCATGTGGGAAGTTTCGGATCTGAGTTGTCGCTCTCTTGTCTCCGTCTTGCTCTGTTTCAGAGAAGCTCATTCGACTTTTACTTCTCATTCTATCTGAAATCTAAAAAAGAAGGTAGGGAAAGAAACCCTAACTCAGAGAAATGGAACATAGCAGCAGTAGTGACGCAGCTACCAATGTGGTCCAAGTATTTGCTGCTGTGCTAAACTGGAGTTCCACTTTGATGATCGTAAAGCAGTTGTCTCTTACCTTGAAACAATACGCTCTCTCTATAAAGTTTATCTCTTTGGAACTTTGTTTCTCAACCTCTTTTCAGTCATCTATTATATATATCAACTTCATAATTCTTGCAATAGTTTTTTTTTTCTTTTTAGTTTCAGAAACTTTTTAGCTCTGCAGAGTTTTTGGTAAGATTAGTATTTGTGATTTGGTCGTGTTTTACAAAGTCGGTAATTGTGATTGTCCTTGTTTGCATTCAAATTAAATATGCCATTTGTACTGTTAAATTGACTGAAAATTACTAATAGGAAGGGAGTCAAATATATGCTAAAAAACGTAGGCAATTGAGAAAGAAAATAGAGGATGGCTTACACTTTATTCATATTTAGATTGCTTTGTTTGGAATTATTACACTTTATTGCTGTAATATATGACACTTGGTAGAAAAGAAAAATGGCAGTCTTTTTTTTCTCTATTTTAATACACATGTGTCAACAACATAAGTTGATCTTTTGATTGACATGAGATATTTCTTCACAAATACTAGAATAATTAGTATTTGCTATGCTACAACATAGTTGTATCTGTTTGTTTTCCACTCTTATTCTCACTATTTTTAAATATAAATATGTTCCTTTAAGTTGGATTTAAAGGAACAAATTATGACTAAAAATTCATTTCTTTCTTTGAATAAGTTCATAATAGAAGAAGAAATAAATAGGAAAATGCCTCCAATTTTGTGGCTTACAATTTTATGTATGTTATGAATGAAGTGGCTTCTCTTTGTTTTGTACATTTATTTGTCAGGTCGATGATGATTTGAAGTTCCTTTTAGAGAATGATGATAGCATACGGGTTGAGGAGACAGTGAAGAACTATTCTGATGAATTATCTGCAACAGTAATTTTTCAAAAAATTTTCTTCTCTGTCTTATGGCGCATAAGCATATTGTTTTTGTTAATATCACTGAAACATACATGGTGGATATAATGTTGTCTCAACTTCAGGATATTTACTCAACTTTAATGGTAGTGTTATGATAGTTTATCTGAACTGGGCACAAATGTATGCTTGTTTTAGCTAAGGTACATGGAGCTACAGCTCGAGGAACTTCTTGATACTGTGATGTCCAAGTGCAGGTACTAACCCTTGCTGAGAAGAGAGCACTCCCTATAACTACTAACTAGGATTTTTTAAATGTACAAAACAATAGCTAGGATAGCTCATGTGTATAAACATTTGAAGCAACAATTGGCCTGTTTCCTCTTGGATGTTTCAAATGTTTCTGTTGTTATTCTGTTGCCTTAAACGTTTTAAGTTCAATTTTACAGGCCTATGACTCCTGCTGAGAAGCGAAAGCTTTGGAAAGTGATTCACGTTTTAACCCCTTAAACATCTTGACCATGTTGTGGAAATCATTCAGCGTAGTAATCCAGCAGAAACTAAATATATTTTGTGGATTTGCCATGGTCCACAAAATATATTTTGTGGAGCTTTAGATGATCTGTTTTGTGAAATTGCCATAGTAGGTTACAATTTGTTTGGTTCCTTTGCCTTCTTTCAACATGTGGGTTTGGTTGGGCAGGTTTTACTATTTTTATAATGCTTTCTGTCGTTTCATAATTGTTTGCTTTGGAAATATATTCATTGATAATGTGAATGTATGTTCATTTTATGGCATTCAGTACTGAGGCTAATAGACATTGGTTATCATGTCTTTGGCTTTGTTAGGTTGCTAAATGCTAAAGAAAACATCTGAACTCCTAAAAGCTGGCATGTATGATTATGTAATCGTCAATCTAAGCTAGCGGTGGTACATAATTTTGTTTGCTTTTAACTTGTTTGTTCTTTAATATTGTAGAAGTTAGTGAAATTTTGTAGTTTTCTGTTAACCTTTTCACTCATAATTTTCAATCAAGGAAAGTCTTAGTTCTTTACACGTCTAGTTTATGTTCATCCAAACTAAGTAGATAAGAAAGATGGATTGCATCTTTATAATCACATCTAAAACAAGAAGTTTTTGATTCATATCATCAGGAATATTCCAGATATTTTACTGTCTTTCCTAGTGTTTCAGTAATCATATTTTTTTCAGTAGATGAAATCTCGGTTGGTCGATGCATTTCATTCCCTTGAATTTGGTGCTTCTCTTATTCCTCGTCACTGTGGATAAATTAAGTGTGTTTTTGGATCAAGATTGAACTGATAATTAGCTTATTGAATATGTTGGCTTGTACGACAGGACCTATATAGAAAATTCTTTTTCTCATGCTCTGTTTCTCCAAGAAGATGTATGTTTATATGAATTTTCCTAAACTTGACTACAATATTAAATCTAATTCCTCAATCTACCAGCTGAAAGTTGGCATCATAAAGATATGTATGTAAACAAAAAATTATTCCACAGTCATGTAATCAATGAGGAAATATATACCTTGTACATTTTCACTTACTACATTCAACCTCTTCCTAGGGCTCCTTCATCAAATTCTAAATTCCAACTCCCTAAGAAATGTAGAAGTGGCGTAGAGAGGGTCCTTCCAAAGCAACCGCCGATGACAACCTACATGATGGGGCAATGGCAAATGAAGAGGAAGAAGGTTGATTACTACATTAATATGCATGCAAATATTGTGAAAGTATACATAACTATGATTATTTATTGTTAATGTATACATAAGATGTTCATGGTTGAATGTGTTTAAACACCATATGGATGCAGGTTGTGAACAAGAAAGACCAAGTTCCTTCACTGATTTTACTGAATCACCTGAAGATGGCGATGTTGAGGGTGATGGGATGGAGAATGCAACTGACTTGGAATATATGGGTAAGCTAAAAACATTTATAAATGAAATTGATTTTAGGATAAATGAACTGTAGATTGTTGATGTATTCAGCATGCATGCTAAATCTGGAAAATATTTATGATTATTCTGTTGATATTATTAAAACATGGATATATCAAGCATGTGTGGCTATGTTATATGATTAGTCTGTTTATATTATTCAAACATGGATATGTACAAAATGTGTGGTTGTGTTATCTGCTTAAGCTATATATATTATTCTATTTTTTCCTATGTATGTATGATTATGCAAACATAAATGAGAGCAGACAGCACAAGAAGAGTGCATAAGAAGCGTACAAAAACAATTGGACAAGAATTGACAAAGTGGAAGAAAAGAGAAATTAAACTGGTTGTTGATATACCAGAAGACATAATGAGACTAGTGGGAGTAAATAGCCAAACGTTAATAACTGAAAAGGGTTGTGTTGTGCGTGGATTTGTACTAGTGATAGTCGTAGGATGGAAAGATATCAAGAAGGAAAAGGGAGATGACTTGCTTTGTGAAATGAGGGTATGTTTTTTACAACTCATGAGTGGGATTTAATTCTGCTCAAGTATATTGAGCTAATTGTTATATGATGTTTTAGTTCTAGCAGACAAGTGTAGATGATGACAATTGCTTGTGGATTAAATCTAAGTATGAATTTAATGTTGTATGGTGCTTCAATTAGCATACTATTCTATGTTAATTATAATATTTTATGGATTTAATCCAAGTATAGTTTATATATTATGCATTGTGTGATTGTCTTATATTGACAGGTAACCCAATATTAATTTATTAAAAATTAATTTAATGAATTAAATTGGATATTGTACAATTCTTGAAAGAATAATTACAAAGACAAGTGTAACTATTATTAAGCATTCACATATTTTTGTTGTAACTGTAATTCAAACATTGACAACATTAAGCATTTGTAACAAATGACATGTATATTGTAATTGTAACTTTTTATATTTCAATGATAAAAAGAATCGTTATTAAAGATACTAGAGTTACAAATTATATTACCGTAACTAAGAAGTTAGTTACGAAATTTATAATCTTAGCTACAATTTTCACACGAATATGAAATTGTACTAATATGTAGCTACGAATTATGAATTTGTAATGAGTAATCAAATAACAACGAAAAAGTGGTCGTAACTAATTATATGATTTCGTAATTAAATGGCCACTTGATCAACATTTAAGGTCCTAATTAGTTACGAAATGACTATTCAGTCACGAAAAAAATTATCAATTAATAACGACAATTTTTATAAGTAAAGGTATTTTATAGTTATGAAACATGTGTCGTAACTAAAGATACTATCTTTAGTAACAAAATGTCAATTTTCGTGATTTATTACTAATCTATTACGGTCCTTTAGCACGAACAATCCACGAAAAAAATTCGTTGCTATATGGTATTAAGGCACGAAAAACCGTAACTGATTAATCTTCAGGTATGTTTTTTAAGTTTGTGACTAATTGAAAAATTTCTTGTAGTGTTTGGATATAAATAGTGTGTATTTCATTAATAGTATTAGGTGATTTATTTACGTAATTCGGGTTTATAATGCATATTTGTAATTGTTGCATTGCATATTTACAATACTATAAGAATATTATTGGATTGGATTCTACAAAATTTGCATACTCTGTATTAGCAATTTAGAAAAAAAGAATTATAGAAAAATGAGCAAATTAAAAATATTTCTGGCAATTTTAAAGAATAAGTAATACAAACCGTTCTAAACTAAAAAATACAAATAAAAAAATGAATATTAAAAATCATTTAGGCTGGTTATGTAGAAAACTGTCCTAAATGGGTAAGATTTTAGAGGACTGTTTTTGTAGAAAAACCGTGCTACATTTTTTTTGAATTTAGTTTATTTTTATAAATTAATAAATAATAAAAAAATTAAAATATTAGAGGACCATTTCTATTCAACCGTCCTAAATGGTTGCATAATTTAGGACAGCTTTTAGTATATGAACCGTCCTCTACGGTGATAAATTTATTTTTTATTTTTTTAACTTCAGAAACAAATGGAGAACGGTGAGATTTCAATCCGTTTTGAATGGGTTACCTTTCGGAGTGGTTTTTAACCGTCTTATAAAACACTTTGCTTTAGACGACCCTCTATTCGAAGATGGTATTGTAACTGTCCTGAAAGATGTTTTGGTACGGTTAGTATTGGGAATTCAATTTGTTGGATGCGTAATGTAATGGATATATGATGATTTATGGCGTTGAGCGTCGCAAAAACAGAAAAATAGAAAAAGTCAGTAAAGGCCTTACTCAATTTACAACGTCAAATATTCAGTTTGGTTGTGCATTAACGATTTTGGCTAACGGTCTTGTCGGAATTTTGAAAAATACAAAATGCCAACTTTTCCCCTCCATGATGTTTTCTCTCGATAGACTCTCGATCATTTAGCCACATTTTCGTGAAGACCACATTATTTACTATAACTTCTGAATCCATACATTGAATTACAATTTTCTTTAAATCAGAGTGTCTTTAGTGCATTTAAAAAAAAAAGAGTACTAAAATGCATTTAACCCTTAATTTCTATACTTAATTACTTGCATATAAACTAAAGACTAATTATTTGACATATAAATTAGCCCAACAATCATAAGTTTTTCCTTTACTCTAATGTCCCCTAAACTATCCACCAAAACAATCATAAGGTTTCCTTTGCCCTAATGTCCCCTAAACTATCCTTAAAATTGTAAATTATTTCATAAACTATATAATTGACAGACTCATGACGCATAATTTTACCTTAAATACATTATTTTTTTAATTGTTCTAAAATATTTATTTTACATGAAAGATTCAAAATAATTTATTTTCTTTACCTACACCTATTTATCTTAGCCTTTACTACAAAAGTACATCTAAACAATTAAAAATATTGTGTTTATAAGTTTGAATAGCCAAAAATATACTACATATTGTTTCTAAAGTTAGGAAGTATTATTATCAATCTCATGCTTTAGGAAGTAATTTGCAACTTTGTATGTAGTTTGAGAGATATTGGTGTCAAAAACTCTTTTGAAAATATAAAATAAACATGAATAAGAAAGAAAGTGTAACACAAGATGAACATAAAATTCTTAAAGACAAATTGACAAAAGATGAACATATATATATAGTTCGAAAATTTAGAATTAAAAAACAAGGAAAAATACCTTTTTATCCCCGCTCATTATACATATATGATCACCAAGGATTGGCAAATCAACTGGACTCTTCATGTAAACTAAGGATGCAGGCTTGCCTCTATATTTTAATTTAAATCCAGGATCTGGATAAGAAAATTACTGTATATATAAGTTTCAAATACTCAAATGATTAGTAAATGAACCAAATATTTTGAATAGGATGATGTGGTTATACTGGCAGGACTATTTAAATATATATATATATTCTGTAAATTATAGCTATATATAATATATATAGACTAATAAAATTATAAAATATAAGTATTAATTTTTTTCTTCGGCCCTAAATTTATAACTAATATAGGAATGTAAGTGACAAAATAGAGTTTACAAAAAAGTTCGAAAAACCCAGCGAACCAAATATTAACAAAAAATCGATGTGACAAGTGGCAAATTAGTTATCAAATAAGTAGTTAGGAAAGAAAAATAAAACAAAAAGGTAAAATAATGTTGATGAGTGCAAAAATATATTTAGAGAAAGTAGAAATAGATATTAAAACAAAAGAATACGGAAATTTACGTTTCAATAAATTTATCCTCTTAGCGCTTCAAACAATTTAAAAACACTCATATTAAAATTTCAAATTACTTAAATACCCTTTAATTATATTATATATTTAACATTTTGACTATTCAAAGTGAAATAAAAATTAATAAAAACTATAAAATTAAAAATTTGTTATTTTTTTTGTTTGTGTACAGACTTTACCAAAAGAAAAAAAAAATAGTGGATAATTTTTTCTTAAAAATAGTGGATGATTTTTATATAGTGGATAGTTTAGTCATATTATATATATAGTATATGTTGGAAGCCAATATTTGGATAGCTCTAAATATATAAATCTTCAAGTAACGTGCGTAGCAAGTAATATTATTCAGGCAAGTCAATACTTGATTTTTTTTCCCTCCCTTTTTTGTGGGGATATGATTATTATGATGGATTTTAAAGTTCCCAAGCGACTTTCTTTGTGGTTATTGTAGGCCAAACAATTAAATCAACAATGGGACCAGAGAGACAAAAGCTTGACTTTGGACAACAGGTGGATCAGTACATATAGAGCATTAAACATGGCCAAGAAACTGCAACCCCATCATTTTCGGAGAAAAATAGCATTATATATATATATATATATCAATAATCGGAGAGTTGAGAAAGCTACTACAAACTGTATTTTTCTATTAATGTTGCTTATATATATATATATATGTTGAATGTGTTCTCTCTTTCTTTTTTTCATCCAAGTGTTTCTGAAGATAAAGTGTATAACTTAGACTTCTAACTACTTTTTTGACATTAAACTACTTTTTTCGATTTTATTTTATTTTCTCTGTTTTTGATGACTCTGGACGTAAGCGCTCACTAAAACATGAGGGTGATACTTTCTAGATTGTGACTCCATAATTTATTGCTTTTGTTTTTCACTCTCAATCAGTTCCTTGCGGGTTCCTCATACCTCCAATAGTAGAATATATGTTGAATACAACATTGATATTAACCATTAATTACTCTTAATCAAATGTAAACCCATCATACAAAACAACAATATATAGCCAAATCAAGGAAAATCCTATCAAAATAACTAGAAAAATTTACACTAAACAGCCCCCCGGTTTTTAACACTATTTGAGAAATTCCTCTACTTTTTTGACATTCATGTAAAACATTTATGAGTTTAACAGATCACCAAGACCTTACTGATTACTCCCCTGAATTTCACAATTGCCGTCCTCTTAAGGCATTATTGATCTGGGGCCGGTGGACAAGTTTCTCTGGTGAAATGTCCACTTCAATTGAAAGACTTGGTTCCACTTCAATTATATGAATTAAAAACGCCTACCATTTTTGAGTTAGCATTCCAATGTAAATATCCACTTCAGTTTTAGGAGTTAGATCTTGGGCAGTGTTGAGTTTCCTGGGTTGGTTCCAATAGATGATCAATAGCTAATGCTAGGCATTTTAGTTCTTAGTTGTAATCGTCCACTACTACAAAAATGGGATTCGGAGACGGGCATTGCCCGTCGCTACAGCATTTTGGCGACGGTCAATGTACCGTCGCCTTGCAAGGCGTCGCCAATGAGAGGATTGTTTTGGCGACGGGCACGTGACAGTCGCCAAAAGCTTAGATATTTGGCGACGGCCCTCACGTGACCGTCACCATAAATAATAAAATATTAATATTTTAATTATTATTATAAGATTTTTATTATAATATACTTTTGGCGACAGCTTTGTGTGACCGTCGCCAAAAATATTATTTTGATTAAAAAAAAAAATAAAATACTGTTTTATTATATTTAATATAATATAATAAAATAGTATTTTATTATACTTTTTAACAAATGCACCATAATTACCAGGGGTGGGAAATAATTCTCAGCAGCCCGCGCGGAACAGACAAACCTCCATGAATGCTAGTATCAGAAGCAGTAAAGGTCTTGCAGAACATGTGAGAGGTAGTCGACTATTACATGTGACAGAAAAAAAAAAAAAAGAACCTAAATGCAAAGATATGTTATACTTCACTATTACTTGCAAAAATTTTCCTCAATTACTTTGCTTAAGTGATGTTTACATAACTTACAGTGCGCAATAAAGTCCTCCTATGCCTTTCTCGAGCATTGTTTATGGCTTGTTTTAACAACAAATCAGCCAATGCCATCAGCTTCAACTACAAAATCAAAGCCTTCAAAAACATAATATAGTAAAGACGAACATCTTCTAGCATTTTTTGCTCTACTTCTGCTTCCGAAGAATCTCCACAAGAAAAATGAAAACCATGTTTAAAAAAAGCTTCCAATAAAACTAATTGCAACTTCACAGAATAGTAAAGTCATCGTTTTATTGAAACTCAACCTTCCAACTATTCTGTCGACGCGGGTACAACACTTGGCGCAGACTTTTGCTCTTTGGCACAACCTATCACGCAAACATACTTCAGAGAAACACAGAGCATAACTACAACTAGAACTACAATCCACCAAAACAAGGTCAAATTGAGATGACTTGGAACCTACTTGTTATAAGAACTAATGCATAATTCATAATTCATAAAAGAGAAAAAGATGGCAAGAACAAAAATAAAAACAGAGATTTCCTCTATAAGTTATCAAGCAGTCACTTTTACAGCATTTTCTTCACAATTGTTTTGGCGTAAAGGAAAAAGCTTTCAACTTACAGACCAATCCGTGCAAATACAAATCACAAAATATCATTTCCTCTAAGTCCAAGTGTAGGAAAACCCACAAACTTGAAATCGACTCGATGCTAAGGAAATTTGAATAAGAAAAAAACAAAGTTTGAATTTTCCAAGATTTTGCTGGGGAAAAAAGAAGGAATGGCTAAATGAAATTGAATAAACTGAATGAGGGGATGCGTTTAGATCGCACCTGGACAATCCACGCCTGGAGAGATCGGCTGAGGCAGGAGTGAGTGAAAACCCTAAAGCTTTGTTGGCAGATGAGGAGGAACCGGAGGAAGCAGAGGATGGAGCTTTGTCATCCTCAGAAAACACACACGTTGGTTTCCGCTTCGCCAAGCCCCCCCACAAAAGTTTTCAGATCTGGTCTGGAGAAGAAGAGGAAAGAAGAGAAAACAAGAAAGAGAAGAAAAGCGGAGAGAAAGAAAAAGAAAAGGGACCCACGCCCGGGCTTTAAGCGACAGTCACATGTGCTGACCATCGCCAAACCCTTTAATATGATTATATTAAAAATAAAAAATTTTAACTACTCAGTTTGTTGACCACGTGTCCACTAATGGACAGATTTAGCGATGGTCACAGCGCGTGCCCGTCGCTACAAGTTATAATATAATAATATGAAAAATTCAAAATTAGACGTTTGGCGACGGTTACACACCAAACCGTCGCCAAATATGTGATAATTAAAATTTATTTAATAATTAAATTTATTTTATAAATTAAAAATATATTAAATATTATTTAACAACAAACTTTATTTTTAAATTAAAATTTTTAATTTTTATTGAAGTTTTAAAACTTCACTTTTGGCGACGGTTTTACACATAACCGTCGCCAAATATGTATTTTTTATTAAAATTTATTTAATAATAGTATATAAATTTTATTTATATAAAAAATAATACGTTTGGCGATGGTTGCTTTTACGACCGTCACCAAAATTGTGTTATTATTTTATTATTTTCTCCACTAATACACATTTAGTGACGGTTTTTTTCAAAACCGTCGCCAAAAATGTATTATTATTTTATTATTTTCTCCAATAATACACATTTAGCGACGGTTATTTAGAAAATCGTCGCTAAAAAGCGTAATTTCTCAGTTAATATTTAGCGACGGTCTGTCTGACTGTCGCCAAATAGGTTTAGCGATTGTTTTGAACGTTACCGTCGCTATATGGATGTCGCCGAATGCACTTTTTGTAGTAGTGGTCTCTCAAGGAATTACAATCCAATCTCAGCAATGACGTCAAAAGAATTTATATAAATTATGAATAGCCAATGCTAATGCTGGGATATGACCTTCACTCACTGCAATATGGAATTCATTAAATAGTCCCTTCTAGTGGATCTACTAAATTTCGGCACGAAATTAAGATACTTGTTTCAAAAACTACTAAATTTCTAACTATGACATACAAAAAAAGACACAACGAAAAGAAAACTCCATATTCTTAACTTAAGACATGCCTCCTAAACTTCAACTTCACTGACGGCCAAAAGTCTTGACAAAATAGTCTTCAACTATTTTTACTGCACGGTAGGGATCTTATTTATTTATTCTGTTCAATTTATAAGATATTCCTCATGTCAAAGACACTTGTGTTTATGTAGGTGCAATGTGAGTTTTTATTTCTCTATTGAAACTGACAAGACCACTAGAACTGTCTCTGGTCACTAAGACCATTAGCCCCAACCAAACTTCACTGGACAAAATAAAATTCATGATTTAGTAATAATAATTCTAAACAATCCATTTATCTTCTGTATGTAAGCTGCAGATTTTTCATCTCTACGTGCAATTGACCTTCTAGCATTTGAAAGAGCGTAATTGATAATTTTGAATAGGCAAATTAGAGGTCTTTGGTCTTATATGTATGACCCACGTCTACATATTACTCACTACCAGCTAAATATCAACTTAATTACTTTATTTAAGAAATGTTATTTGCAGAAAATTGTTGAATTATGAATACAATATGAATACCATATACAGTGAAGAAGAAATTGTAGATATAAATGATCGTTAAAATGTAAACTTTTTTATTTGTAAATATTATATAATTTTTTAAAAATAAAATATTAAGATTTTATTTTAAAAGGAATTATTAAAATTAAACTTTTTATCTAATATAATATAAATTTTAAATGATATTATAACACTTTATGTATATTAAATAATAAAAAAATAATCTAGTTCGGTGTGTATTGAATATAATATAATTATTTAAATTTTTATTCGGAACTGCACCAAACACAGTACAATATTAATTTTGTCAATTCAGTTCAGTTCAGATCAAACTATTTTAATCTGGAGATTAATAAATAATACAGTACTATGGACTAAACATTGCCTTGTGGTGCTGAAATTTTAGACCAAACAATTACATCAACAACAGGACCAGAGACAAAAGCTTGACTTTGCACCATGGGTGGACTCAGTATATATGGAGCATTTAACATGGCCAAGAAACTGCCAACCCCATCATTTTCGGAGAAAAATAGCATTATATATATATATATATATATTATATCAATAATAAGAGAGTTGAGAAAGCTACTACAAACTGTATTTTTCTATTAAATTAATCCATCTAAATGAAGTGTATACCTATTAATGTTGCTTTTATATATATGTTGAATGGGGTGTCTGTTTCTGTAGACGACTTAGACTTGAACTACTTTTTTAACATTAATATAAAACATTTATGAGTTTAGGAGATCACCGAGACTGAATTTCACTATATTGTAGTCCTCTCAAGGCATTTATGAGTTTCTTAGTCAATTAAAAAAGAGGCATAAAGAAACTTAAATAGTGAATTCATTTTTAAAAATATTAGGTAGATGAGGAACTAACGAAAAAAAAATAAAAATAAAAAAGCTAACAATTATATAAATAATTTAAAATAAAAAAAAATTGAAATCTCATTCTCCAATTAATTTGGATTTCTTACCTATAGCTTAAGTAAAACTAAAAAAAAAAAAGGTTAAATAATTAAGGTAACAAATTACTTTTTGAAATTTGACAAAATAACATTATTGGGTAACATTATTATTTACTTGACAAAATAAAAAATACGGGTAAATTTCTGTAATTATCACTTAATACTATTTCACGTTATAGTAATAGCATTATTATGTACTTAATAAAATTATATTTGTGTATATCATTATTAAAATAAATTATATCATACACTCGAACAAATCTTACCAAATCGTCTACTTCATTCACAAGAGAAAACTTTCTAAGCATTTTTTATGTTTATTTCAGAACAGACAAACTAACTTAAAAGCATACAGAAGAAAAATAAAATAAAATACAACTAGTAAAGCCTTTATATATATATTGGGAATTCCCTTGCCAGCAACTCCTTGCCCAACCTCTTGTTCACAAATGTACTGCAAAAAGAACGTAACATTGCTAGATAAACAGAGAGAAACAGAATGTATTTAATTTAGATTGAGTCTTACGTAATTGTTTAAGAAAATATAATTAATTTAGAGCTTGCTTTGTTAATCATTTAGCTAATTCTCAAAAGTATATACTAACCGAAAAAACTGAGTTGGCTTATGTTATTGCAAATATATAAATAGATATTAAAAAGAGAAATTACCTTCATCAATGGATGAATCCCACAATCACCAGAGTCCGTAGAAATACCTTCCGACAAAACTTCTCCAAAACCAGCTCGACCTTCTTGAGAGGGTGACATGACCGATGACTGCTCCAACCACAAATCCACATCCATATCCCATTGCTACCACTTTCCAAGTAAAACCATTTTCTGATTCTTCTTCATCATCTTTGCTCAGGAAAGGAATTGGTGTGTCCGTATTTTTACATTTCTTTGGCAATTGAGAGCCACATAATCCTGGGTTTCCTTCGAAAGATGAATACGAAAATGTATCCAATTGTGTGCCTTGTGGAACTGGGCCTTCGAGTGTATTGTGGGAAAGGTTTAAATACGCAAGAAATGTGAGATTTGCCAACTGTTGAGGGATTCTACCAGAAAGCTTGTTTCTCGAAAGATCCAATGATTCAAGCTCACTAAGATTTCCAAGAGATGATGGGATGATTCCTGTGAAATTGTTGCTGGACAAGTTGAGCATAATTAAAGACTGCAACTTACCTATGCTACTTGGAATTTCTCCATCAAATCTGTTATTTGAGATGTCAATGGACATGAAGATTTTTAAGGCCTTCCTGAGTTCCATTTCTGATCCCTTATTCATTACGCTCATTGAATACTCATGTGTAACAACATAGCCGGTCATTTCTTTATATTGACCGAAATATGTCATGTCCGACACATTTCCATCAAGAGCTTTTGACATGTAACCCCAATTTCTAAAGTATTCTGACGGTAAACTTCCATCAAAATGATTAAAAGAAAGATCTATAGTACCCAAGTTTGCAAAACCAAAATACTTGATAGGATGCCATATTGGACCGAAAAATTTATTTGAACGCAACACAAGGACTTGCAGCCCTGGCAAACTTTGTAACCAAAAAGGGAATGTATCACTTAGTTGGTTGTGTCCAAGATTCAGAACTTGCAGCTTACTACAGTTGATCAAAGATTGTGGAATCCTTCCTTGAAACTGGTTGTGACTGAGGTCCAGTACTCTCAACGTATCGTGCATGCTTCCATATGTAAATATCTCATGAGGTATGCTCCCATTGAAGTTGTTTCCTTGAAGATTCAATATCACTAGGGAACTACCCAACCATCGCGGAATGGTTCCGCTGAAGTGGTTCTTAGACATGTCAAGAACTCCAAGACCAGTCCATTTACAAATTGATGGTGGAATTATGCCAGTCAGATTATTTTGTGAAACAAAGAAGTAGGAAATCGACATGAACAATGGTGGAAATGTAAAAAGTCCATGCAATTTGTTTCCACTCAAGTCTAGAAACTCCAAATTTTTTCCTACTGCCCAAAACCACTTTGGTATTTGGCTTTCAATTTTGTTCCAGGAAAGATCTAATGCCTTTAATTGATCTTGGGTCTTAAGGAACTCGGGAAACTCACCTATGTTGCATAAAGACAAGAATAATGTTCGAAACTTTGGAAGTTCAGAAGCTGTGCTTGCTGTTGTTATAGACAGACTATTAAATGAAAGTAAAAGAGACTGAAGCTTGCTCAGTTTGCAGAAGTTACTGAACTCAATTGTGCCACTCAAGTTATTGGTCCCAAGGTGAACACTTGCTAGACTTGCCAACTTGAACATCGTCCATGGAATTTGACCGCTGAAACTATTATGAGAGAGACCTAAAACTTTTAGTCGTGTGAGGTTTCCAAGTGAGGATGGAATTTGACCACTAAATTGACAGGATCTAAGGAGTAAATTAGTAAGTTTCGAAAGGTTCCCCAATGTAGATGGAAGCACCTGACCACTGAAGAGGTTCGATGAGAGGTCAAGATATGTGAGCTGGGAAAGGTTCCAAATTGAAGAAGGAGGAGTCCCTACAAAATTACACTCATGGAGAGCCAATCGAGTCAAGGAATTGAGGTTTCCAATTGAGATTGGCAATTTCCCCGAAAAATTTGTGTGGTCAAGAGTCACCTTCCTTAAAGAGTTTGATGGTTGAAATTCTGGAAGAAATCCAGTGAGGTGATAGTTACATGGTACATTGATGTCTTCTAATTTGTGAAGCTGAAAGACATTCTCTGGGAACTTGCCATGTAAATTACATCCGCCAAGACCGAGAGTTGTCAAGAAAGATAAATTTGCCAAGAATTCTGGTACAGATGACGAAATGTCAACTTGGCGTAGGTGAAGATGCCTTAAATTTGTCATGTTTTGGATAAGGTTTGTGAAGTCTACTCTTCTAAGATGTAAAAGACTAGATGCATCGTAATTAAGAAAAGAAGAGAGACTAAGGGAGACCAAATGGGTAAGAAATGAGATTTCAGATGGGATATGACCAGAAAACATAGAATAAGAGAGGTTAAGATGGGTTAACCTGGAAAGCTGACCGAACTCCGAGGGGATGGTGCTGAAACTGAAGTTGTTAAATGAAAGGTTGATCCTTCGTAGTCCGTGCAACTTAAAGACGCTGCTGTTAGAACACAAAGGCCCTTGAAGCCAACTGTTGGACAAGTCCAGGCCTACTACTTTGCCTGTTTTGGTGTTGCATGTAACTCCATCCCATGAACAACAATCCTTTTCTTTCTTCCAAAATTTCATCTTCGGAAAAGATTCATAAGCATCAGCATCATAGTAAGCATTGCTATAGATGGGACAATCGTAATAATAAGAAGTGAAGTTGGGTTTAATAAATGCAAACTCTGCTTTAAATTGTAGCAAAGCGGTGGTCTGGTCGGGGAGGCATGATGTAATTAGTGAAGAGGAAGTGGTAGAGACATTGGAATACATAGAACAAGAAACATTGGTGCAGAAAAGAGAGGCCAGCAAAATAAAGTAAAACATGAGGGAGTAGGGATTTTGGTAAGTGATGCTCTTCATGTGAGCACTTGAAATAGAATATATTCATGCATGTATGTAAGAGGCTGTGAGGGCGATGAAATAAGACTCAAGATGTTCATTTAGAAGCTGCAGATGTTTGGTTTTTATATACATTGATCCACTGACCCTGTGTGAAGGCATTTTTTCATCGGACCGTCTAGTACGACGTCGTTTTCAAGCGTTTTTTTCCTGAAAATTCAGGGTTTAATAATAATAATAATTATAAATATTTCATTAATGCTGCAGATGCTTCATCTCCACTTGCAATTGACCCACTACCTGCTAAATATTAACTTCATTATTATTTTATTTAAGAAATGTTATTTGCGGAAAATTGTCAAATTGTCAATACAATATGAATACCACGTGAAGAAGAAATTAACCAGCATTATTCTTCATATTATATATATATATATATATATTACGGATAGTAGTAGAATGTGAATTATTGATTTCTAATCAGAGAAAAATCAATGGCTTCGGCCATTTTGGTCAGAGAAAGCTCCATATGTTTCATCTTTATATACATTGACCCATTGACTTGGCTTGCCGTGTAGAAGGGAGAGTGGCGGTGGCAGTGGCAGCATGCATGTGGAAGAGAGTGAAATTACGAGGGTTTGGTCTTATATGTATGATCCACCTACATATTTCTCACTACGTACAAAATATTATGTAAGGAAAATTATGGCCAATAAAGAAGAAATTAACCAACAGTTCTTTAATATTCATAAATGTAATCGTGGTCCACTAATAGTCGTGTAATTAAATAGCTATTTTGTACAGTAATCAGTCCACATGTGTTGTTTTGGTTGGTCACCGTACCAGGTGTGGGCTGGATGCATATACTCTGTTGATTGACAGAAAAAAAAAAAACGGGGAGAAGAGCGGGAGAAAGGGGTAGGTGAGAAGCTTGCTGGTTCCTGAAAATCCCTAGAAAACATAAGGAAAAATCTGATGCTTTTGTAAACGGATTAACTTGGGTTTTGTTAGCAGCTTCTTGGAAGTTCTTGTAATCCTTCTCTCTGTAATTTTGTTTCATCTTCATAGTGGATTACTCTCAGCTAGAGGGAACTGGATGTAGGTACTTCATTGGTACCGAACCAGTATAAAAATCTGTGTTTTATTTTTATCTTATATTAGCTTTGCTGCTTTATGGTTTGCTGTGTTCTTTGTGGTTGATCATTGGATTATTAGACTTGGTTTGCTGGTTTCGTTATTACAATAAAATCTCTTAACTATTGGGTCCCGAGATCATCACACTGATAATGTTGTCAATCAAGCATATGGCCGTTTGATTTATTCACCCTTCCTTTACGTCTAATAGCATGTTGTTTAGGTTAGAGACTTTGAGATGGACCTATAAATTAGTTCCATCAATCACGCAGTCTACTTGTTCGATTGATAGCCTTTAAATTAATTCCTCCTTTAATTTTGTCCTTTTGATATGTTTGGCTTTTTTTGGATTAATATATTCTGAACTTTCTGGACATTGATTTTGAAGAGATTCTTTGAGTGTAAATAGACATAATTATGGGGATTGTATAGCTGTGGAGTTGACCCATGGTAATAAAAAGATTCTAGAAATTAATTGTTTTGTATTATTTTAGGTAAGTTTGTATTCTAACACTCAATAATCGTTTCACCAATGGTTCAAATTGTTAATACTACTAATATATTAGTTTTGGAAGCTTACGCTTGGGGCATGCAACACTACAAAAAATATTTAAATTAGTCACAAACTCAAAAAACGTACCTGATAATAAATCAGTTACGATTTTTTGTGCTTTAATATCATATAGTAACGAATTTTTTTCATGGATCGTTTGTGATTAAATGACTGTAAAAGATTAATAATAAATCATGAAAATTGCCATTTCGTGACTAAAGATAATATTTTTACTTACAACACATGTTTCGTAACTATACAATACCTTTACTTATGAAAATTGTCGTTACTACTTGATAATTTTTTCCGTGACTGAATAGTCATTTCGTAACTAATTAGGTGGCCATTTAGTTTCAAAATCATTCTATTACTTTCGACTACTCTTTCGTTGTTATTTGATTAATTGTTACAAAATTACAATTCGTAACTACATATTAGTTACGAATTTATATTCATGTGAATTGTAGCTATAATTATAATTTCATAGCTAACGTATTAGTTACGGTAAATTAATTTGTAACTCTCATATAGTTAATAATGTTTTTTTCTTTTTTGTCACTGAAATATAAAATGTTACAATTACCATATACATGTCATTTGTTACAAATGTTTAATGTTATCAGTATTTGTATTATAGTTACAAAAAAAAATGTGATTGCTTAATAATAGTTACACTTATCTTTGCAATTATTATTCTAAAAATTATATTATATCCAATTTAATTCATTAAATTAGTTTTTAATGAATTAATATTGAGTTGCATGTGAACACAAGACAATCAGACAATGTATAATATATAGACTATACTTGGATTAAATCCATAAAATATTATAATCAACAGAGAATAGTCTGCTAATTGAAGCACCATACAACATTAAATCCATGAGCAATTGTCATCATCTACACTTATCTGCTAGAACTAAAACATCATACAACAATTAACTTAATATACTTAAGCAGTATTAAATTCTAATCAATGTTTAACACAATTCCAAACATTATCGAAGAGAATCAAGTTTGCATGGTCTTCTCTTCAACTATCACTCAAATGTAAAGGTTAAGGAAAGGCCAGCGCATAATTAGAGTTTCCATATAACATATATTATACCCAATCCTAGGTGGATACACATAGTTCCCAAGACCAAAATATGTCGTATATCCATAGAGCAAAATAACTTCCAAAAACATTTTCATATGCACCCTCCTCATATCCTCCCATCAATCATCTGTATATTAGACAGATATAGTGTCAGTTCAGCTACATTTTGGAATTGAATGAATCATAATAATTATCAAGGACAATTCTATCCCATTATATTAATGTTTATGAGTCACTCACGATTGTTGTTTTTGTCATGCATAAAAGAAGGCAGTGAGCTGCTAGTACTCCACTCTTGTTCCTCATAATGATGTCTAATATCAGCCCGTAGTCTCTCATATAAGGATGCTTCCATTCCATTTTAACATGCTTTCAACTCGGCCACTTGCTTAAAGTACCTTTGGGGTATTCTAAAAGTACTAGTTAATGGCAAAAAAATTTAAACAATTAAAAAATAAGTACCTTAGATCCAAAGTCAAACAAGTTCCACAATGTTAGTACATAAAAATTTCAAAGTAAATACACCTTTACCTCAAAGTGTCAGGTTTATTCATTCAAACCAATCTCCCTAACTAGCCTATTACAATGCTTCTATTTTTTTTTGGACCCTATTTTCAGGTGATTGATCTTGGTACACAGCTACAGTACTATAAGAAGGTAGAGACTTGGTTGAGGAACAAGTTAGGTAATGTTGAAGCTGAAACAAGATTGTCAAGAGTTGTCTACTTGTTCCACTATGTCGAACTACTACAACAAATCACAATACATTGGGATGGTGATTGGGAACTTGACAAGTGCTATCAAAGTAAGCATTATTTTTTTCATGGACCTTCACCAATGTAGTAGCTTAATTTAAAGCTATGTTGGGTGAGTATAAATGGTTTTCATTTTTGATAGGAAATACATAAAAGATGAGGCAGAAAATTTGGATTCATCAACTCGCCAGACAGGTGTTCACCAGGCCTCGGAATTATCAAACCAGAAAACAATGATAGCTGCTTATAAGAAGTTACATCACTGGCAAAATTACACAACAAAGCTCTTTCAAAGCTTCTAATAATGCTACAAACTCAGCTGAAGGGTTTCAAATACTCACTCTATGGCTTGAACCGAAATCTAAGAAAAAGAATGAAACATCCACACAAATATGGTAAGTACTACACTCTTGGCTCTTTTGCACATCATCATCTAACGTTTCTAATACATGGGCCTCTAATTACTACCTGATTTTTACTGTGAGGTTAACTTTATGCCTGGGCCATAGCATGTCAGAATTTTCGAGGAAAAAGAGAGTCCAGTCGGACTTCTCTGAGTTAAAGCTACCTAACCTTTATTCCAAATCCAAACAAAAATGGTTCAATGGGCCCAAGTCAAACTAACCAGCCCTTTGTATATTTAAGTCTGGTTAAATTCTAAGAAATCTAGTTCTTGTTGTATCTTACATGTGGTTAGTTTTCAAGTTTTCCTATAGGCATTGAAGTTTTAGACATTTTTGTCAATATAATTAATTAAAGAAACTTCATTATAAATGTAATAAAGTTGCGGAATAATTATTGAAATTAAAAGGGCAATTTGTTTGTGATGAATTTGTAAGGTTTAAGAGAAGGGAAAGAATCATGCTGTGGGACAGGGCAGTACAGAGGGGTGTTCAGCTGTGGAGGAAAAAGATTAGTCAAGGAGTTTGATTCGTGTGAGAATCCAAATGATTATCTGTTTTGGGACTCTTACCATCTCACTGAGTTATCAATTTGTTTGTCACCATGAAATGATAAAATCTGGGCTTTTTAGTACAAAACAAATCAACAAACTGTGCTTATTTTGAATACAAATTTTTAACAATTAAAGTGGGCTGAATGGACATTAAAACAGCTTTTTCTTAGGGTATTAGGCTCGGTAAATTTGCGCCCAAGTTTTTGACATTTAAACTTAATAAATTAATACATTTTTCATTTGGGTTGGGTTGGTTCTGGTAAGGCCCAAATATAAGCTTGTTTGGTTTGGGCCTTATAAAAAATAAATTGATTGGTATGGTCCAAAACCGATCAGCCTAGCCCGATGCCAAGCCCAATTAGTAAATGTGTGTCCAATGTGGGCGTATACAATTGCTATACCAGATATCCTTGACCGCAACCAAAAAAACATAAAAAATGCTTGGATTGTATTTTCAAATCTCTTTCAACAAATGACACAATATTCTCTCTTATATATAGTAATAGTGTTCCACGCGCCACCCAATTGTAAGGTCGAATGGAATGCGTACAAACCATTATGTTGCCACATCCAACATAAATGTCTCTATAGTAGCACTCATCTTATATATATTTATATATATATATTTATAAATGTCTCTCTTTCATCTTCTATTCTTACTTAAATTTTAATTGTCTTACAACACTTTATATATTTGATAACATATCACAAAAATGGTGTTATAATATTCCACTAAGCTGTACGTAGTAGAGATTATTTTATAAATATATATATATTTTATGGCTGACACGAAAATACTATTCCTGCTAAACATCAGTTTGTTAATATGTTACACCTTCGCAATTCCAAGCAAAATGCTGAAAGTACAAAATAAGATCGTGATCGAATAGAAAGAAACCTATTTCAATATATAGAAAACACCTCAAAAGATGCAACAAAAAGAAGTAGAAAATAAACTAAAATCAACATATTCCTTCACTTATAATTCTTCCTGATCTTAGAAGGTGCAGATTGCCAATAAAACAAATTATATCAAGTGAAATTCCTTATTAAAATGAACGTTTTAAAAAAACAAAACATAAGGATGAAATAAAATATAAGACAACTTAAAAAGACTGCCAAAATGAAAGAAAAACACTGCCCTATGAGTCTAACGAACATGCCCGTCATATCTTCAAAAAGTTATAGCAATACCATATTAGTCTAGAAGTATGATAAGCCTCTTTCAAATTCAGCTTCCAACTTATTCAATCTTGCATTCAGCTTAACCCGTTCTTCGTTCAACTCTTTCAATCCTGCTCTGAGTTGAACTCGTTCTTCATCAAATTTCTTCTAAATGTGCAGTGCTTTCCACTTGCAAAAGTTTTCATAGAGTTCATCTTGGACTTTCTCTAGCTTCTCGAACGTCTCACGGTCTTTACAACTCTTAGAGCCTTTAAACTTCAAAAGTCTTGCTTGATCATCGTATATTGCGCTTGCTATCGCGCATGCGTACCTCAATTCCGCATCTCCACTTTCTTCGAGCTCGGAAATACAAGAAAGATACTCCTCATTAAGCTTCTTATACAAAAAAAAGTATATCATATTTATTAACATATTATTGGTTAACTGTATATTATTTGTTTTCTCTTAGAAACATTCTCTTGTCTCGCACTCTACCACTTCTTTTCATAGATATACATTCTCTTGTCTCTCACTCAAACATTTCTTTTCATAGATATGCAGTAAACCATTACTATGTTAATATTAACATATTTTGGTCATTATTAACTATTAAACGTTAACCAGTTTTTCAAACCTTATAATTATTATGGTCTTCCAAAGCAGAGGGAAAAGCAGTGTCGCGTAGGGGACTATTCTGGTTCTCCAAATTACAGGGAGGCACTGCATCGGGTAGAGGACTGAAATACTCCCTCATCCCTGGGGCAAAGTCGTCATCATTCACACCAATATATTATTTGTTAGTCACTGAAATTTATTACTTATGCAATAAATGATAAATCAAGGCACTGATTCGTACACTAACACTAAAGCCCTAACCTATTTTATCAATTTTATAGAGCTTAAAGAGGGAGATGAAAAAGTTCATTTCCGCTGATGTTCATCGTCCACAATGTTAAACTTACAATGTGTAGGGGTAGCACTTGCTGTAGTGTCAGAACAACCTGAGGTAGGAGCATGATGGGTCTTGGAACTTCGGTTAATTGAAGCATTGGAAACTAATAAGTATTAAACAAAATAAATCTTTATTACATTGTTTACTATTCTTCTATCATTCAACTAGTAGAATCATACCATTCAACTGAGGTAGCATACCTTCAGAATCCAAAGGATGTAGAGTGGGTGCAGACCCACTCTCGGATCATACTGTCACTATAAGAAATCTCACCTACTGTGACAAAATTCTTTGTGTCAAAATACGATTTGTCACACATAATATACATCTAGTGTAAAAATTTGATATAGGACACTGATCCTTAATGAGATTGATACAATAGTATTAAATAGATATTTGTCACAGAAAGTGTTAATTTTTTTGAGAGAAATTTTCCCGCTTTATTTTGCACCCAATTTGTGATAAAATTTCTTAAATTATCACTAAAGCAATTAAACTTCCTAGTCAAACTTTGAATAAATTATTTACGAAAATGAGCATCTGACACGATTATGGCTTACCTGCATTATTATTTAAGAAAAGATAAATGAAAATAGGGAAAAAAAATTTATATTCCTTAATGCTTAAACGACGTCGTTATGCTTTGAGAAATTTAACCCAAATTTCACCAAGTGTTTGCTACTCTTTCTCACTATATTCTTTTGTCACTACTCTTGTGCTCTATCTCTCTACTGTATTCAATCTACTATCACCTTGTCAATCATTGGTAAAATTCTTTCTCCAACCCTCCTAATCTCCATTTCTATTGCTTTCCCTTTCTAGATTACATGCATGGCTTGGGGGTTTAAGGATGCATTTTTTTTTAGGGTTCGCAGCAACATGTACAGGCCAGCCATAACTGAGAGTTTATGGCTTCTCAACATACTATATGAATCCGATGCAATTTCCAATAATCGATATAATGTTAACTAAAAATCAGTATTTGAGCTTGAAAAGGTAATATCAAAATAACTTAAAGAGGAATTTATGTCATAATGATCCCAAATTTTATGGAGACCAGATTAGTTGGATCTCCATATATATTATACTGTATAGGTCTTTCACCTCTAACCAGCTCCTTTACCCTGAGAAAAGCCGACAAAATAAAGATCATTCTGAAGAGTCATCTAATAAGTAGTGAAAAAATGAGCCTTATAGTGTAGAACCAATGGCAGAGAGTAATCAAGTGATGGTAAAATAAATTATTTACCAGTTATAGGGGCTTTGTACGACTTGAACAAACAACTAGAGTACTAAAACCATGTCAACTTACCATCAATCCCAAAGCTTGAGTTGATAGGAGATGGTAAAATAACAATGTATACCATGGTTGACCCATTTACTTATAGTACATTACTCAAACCCTTCAAAAGACATGGTAAAAGCATGCATTTAAATAAATTCAGTAAATTATATAAGGCACAATAAATACGTTGCATTAAGAAAGATTGCTAGTTGGAAATTCTTCTAATAGCATAGCTTTCCAATTATTACTAGACAGTATATAGATGATCCCATATATTCATATCCATGGTGCACTGATGTGAATTTGTAGTGCATATCCTTTCTTTAAGAAATTATACAGAGAAACTGGGTACTTCTAACATTGCTTTAGTCTGTACAAACATACAGTGTCATCTGTTATCAAGTATGTATGAAAAATTATAATCACAATTTTCAATATTCTATAAAAAAAAAAAATTCTTATTTCTCATATAAAGGTTGTCTCTGCCGAGGTTGTTCAGATTCAAAATATTCAAAAAACAGTGTAAATCACTTTGTTCTTTAATGCGGTAGGAAATTTTATCTGGCAGACTAATGAGTTACTAGGTTAATTTTTATTTTCTTTTTTGGTAGAGTGGCTGAGTAGGAGTGCATTTGTGTTGTGTGTATGAGTTTGAATTGATGGTTCACTAATTCATTGGGTTTCTGGTTCTTGAGGATTAATGGGGTTTTAATTGCTTACTTTGTAATTTTGTGTTTTGACCATTGAGTGACCTTCATGGACTCAATGTTAAAGGATTGAAAGGACTTTGTTTTTAGTTTATGCACCATCTCTTTTTAATGTGAAGTTAAACTGTGTATGTGACTGGAATTTGATGAACCTAGAAGTCTTGGCGATTATATTTGGTGAGAAAATTACTGTCGAATTGTATTCTTCTTAATAAGTTTATAAAATTGCTTATGTTATTTTAAGTAACTTCTTTTGACTTTGGCGTAAATTTGAATTAAATGTCACTAATAGAATGTTTGCATACTATAGGTTTTGTTAATTGTTAATAAAAAAAACTAACATTTTATCCCAAAAAAAAAAAATCTGATAAAGCTGAACATACTTGTGGACATAAAACTATATAGTAATAAATAAATAAAAATGACGACCTAATGATGCAGGGAAGATCCTCCGTTTAGTTGGTGAGTAAACAACAGAAAGAAATCATTAAATTTCTAACTGATGGCCCTATCTTGTTATTCTCATCAAGTTCTGCAATACTTCGCCATAGTCTAAATAATGGTATTATGTTAATGAGACATCATGAACTGAGTTTGAGCTTTACAATCTCATGGGACCCAAAGAGTTAATTGAAGAGTAAGTTTTTTATGTGACTTCATAAGTTTTTACTCTAAACTTCATTTTGTTTTCTTATATATTCCCAGCTTGATGGATAACCTTAAAGAACTGAAGTATAACGTCGTCTAAGGTTAGATTATATACTCCACTTGCGAGAATGTTGTTTCAACTGTTTGAAGTTCTGCAGAACCGAAAGACAGTTCTGAGGAACACACTTGAATTGCAAGAGGCGGAATGCTTTCAAATTCCTTCTTAGGTTTAGGAAACAGTAAGGAATATATAGATGATTTTTCTGATGTTTCAGCCGCCCCAACAGTGTCTAACACCTCATAACAATAGACCCCGTTGCTAGTATCTCCAGAATAATTCTTACATTTCCTAAAAAGCTTAATTGCTGACAGAAAGGGGACAAAATAATCACAGAACCAGGAGCAACCAGCACCCAGTTTGTTTGAATTATCATATTCCCCTGCCTTTATTTCCATGCGTATATAAACGTGGTGGGGGATATATAGGAGCAAATCTTAGTACAACAAACTCTGACAAACTGAATCACTTTTTTGGGTACAGAGAAACTAAACCATTGGATATTGAATTGAAAGTTTTATTTGGATTACAAACCCTGACACAGAAGGGTCACAGAGGGGGGGGGGGGTGGGGGGGAGGGAGGGAGAGAATAGAAGCGGAGGAACAGGAGAGAGATTCAAGAAAATGGAATAATAAAAAGGGCAAAGGATATGATGAGGAAGAGTTGGGGGATTGAAAATGGACGGCTACAGAGAATTTAGACTTTGGAATCAATTAGGAGCCTTTTTTTTTTGGATATATAAATTTCAATCAACTTCGTTTGTTTTATCTTTATCATAAAGATGGTGGTACATGTCCATTTTTTCCACTAGAGAGCGGGGAATCACGCAATTATCAACAACTTAAGTCACACACACACACACACACATATATATATATATGCATGTATGGATATTACAAGATAGGGACCTATTGGTTTAAGGTGAAAAAGCATGCGTATACATATGCATGTAGTGATTTTATGGCATATAATTTCTTTTTTTCTAAAGCTTTTAATCATTAATTCGACATTATATATGTATGTTTCGAACATGTCATTAGCATTAGGTGTTAGCTTATGACTTTAATCGATTTGAGAGAAGGTTTTAGAGCATCTACGACTAGACCTCCTCTCACATGCAAGTGCTATTGATCTTATATTGAGATGTTTGCCATTCTATTTTAAAGATTTCTACATATAGATATATATCACCATCCAACCCTTCTTTATTATATTAATATTTTTTTCCTAAGAAAAATTATATGTCATTGCAAATAATATTCCTTGTTTTTTTTAAATGATATAATATATCTGATATATGAATGACAAATTATATTAAACAGAAATTAGAGTGAATTAATTAATTTAAAGAGGTGGATGATGTTTTTATTTTATTTTTTTTTGGCAAATTAAGAAATTAAAAACTTGGGGGGTTATAATTTAGCTATCATTATCAAAGGGAATAGAGTTCACTTCCCTTTTAATTTGTATAGTGCATATATAAATAAATAAATATATATATATATATAATATTCTTTAGTTAATTGAGTTCGTTCAGTGTTCTTGCAAAACTTTCATTTCGACTATCTTTTGTTACAAAATTTTTTTGCCTATATTTTTAAGTTTTAGTAAATAATTGATGGAGAGAATAGTAGCAACATTTACAGTTTTCTTACTTCATGGCAATATTTTACCATAATTATATAAATTTCAGTATTCTAGCCCCCCATTGCTGTGTGTTAAGTGCTCCTGCATCACCAGGTGTTCTATGAAGCTTGTGTGAGAAAGGAGTTTTAGACCCCTCATCTTGATCTTGAATGCTGATGAACATTCAAGGAGAACTCCTGAATCTTGATCTTAGATATTAAAACAAGCTTGCCTGATTAAACCAGCCATTTTGTTCAGTACAACTGAGTGAATATTTGACAAGTTGAAGTGCCACACAGTTTATTTAAAATGAATTATATTGAATCATATTCTCTTAAAGTCAAATACTTGTTAATTCGGAATTTAACTGTTAAAAGTCTAACAATAATTTTTCTGAAGGGTCTCTAATTTTCTAAGTCTTGGTTCTAGTTGTTGTTCCACATTTGGCTGTCTACCATTGAACTAGGTTTGTTGAATAAAGGGTTTAAGCTACCCAATGAAGCTTTGAGCTTACTCATCAAAACTTGCGGTACAAATCCAGTAAAGAAGAAATTTACTTGTTTTCTTTCTTTCCCCAACAAACATTACCTTCTCTAAAACAAGTTAATTACTTCAATAGCCAAATTTCACTAAAATTTAATTTTTTAAATGTGGGTTAGAGGCTGTTGTCACTCCAAGTTCTGTTTGGATTGTACTTCTAAGAATTCTTAACCTTCCCTTGCTCTACGTCACATTCTCTGGCAGATGAATTCTTACTTAACGACTTTTTCTTATATATATATATATAAACATTTTTTGTTTGATTATTTTCCCTCTAGGTTCTGTTCACTTTCAACATCTACCAGATAAATGAGCATCTTTTCCTGCAGATTCTTCATACTGTTCTTGCTTAAGGTCTAAGGCTTCTCTGTTTTCGATAATAGGTAAATATTATATTTATTTGTTTGGGACTTGATGTCTTTCAATTGGCTGTGAATGAAAGCTTTGTTTGGCTTAACAATTGCTATATCTAGACTTGATTGTTAATTTCGCTCGTATAGAATATGTTTTTATAATGTTTTATTTTATTTTTTCTTTGTTACTTCGAGTTTATATGTAAATATTTTTCATTAAAAATAAGTTGCATTATGAATAATTTTATGCATATAGAATCTTACCTACACCTTCTTGAATAAGAGTAATGAAATATCAATTTATGCATACACTTCATAGTCAATGCTTTGTACAGTTTCCGTTTCCTTACGTGTATCCGTACCCCTTAGATATTGCATCTTTTAATAGTGTGGAAGTTTTCTTTCTTTATATATATATATATATATATTTTAATCTCTTATAGCTGTGTGCTTGTTTTCAATTGCTTAACCTATTTGCAATATTAATTCTGATGAAGTTAATTTGCTACTTGGAAGCATTCTTATGATATCTATTTATTGGAAGTGGCTTGATTACATCTTTAATACTAAATTCGAATTGGTTCTAGTGGAATTTTAACTTTTATCACTGGCTTTGTAAATATGCATTCACAGTTTGTTGTCATCATATATGTTCCATAAAGTAATTGGTATATTTTTGGTTTACAATATCCTGTTTAGGGTTTATTGATGTTTAAGGTACAAAATAGAAAATGACAATGTAAATTCACTTAATAAGGTCAAAGTTTGTTGAATTTTGCATGAAATATGAAATTAGAAAAGTATATAGGAGGCATTTTTCCATTGAAGCCGTCTTTTTTTTTTTTTAATTACATCTAAAATAATGGGCCATAAATTTACGCTGAAGATTGAAATTGTCTACACATAATATATATATATATATTTTACAAAAGTTACATTTAGAAGAATTTCATGCATACATAATGTTCTTTGACATTCTTGAATAATCAATTAGAAAAAATACCCTGCATAATTGATGCTTCGTACAGTGTGTTTAATGTTTAGGGACACACTAGCTGATAGTGTGCCGCTTTTTAGTAACCAATATGCCACTTTTTAACACCTTTTAATCTGTTTTGTAATGGTGCATTTGTCTTGAAATGCTTTTTTTTTTTTTTTACTAAGGTTATAGTGTTGCATTTAACTTTAATACTTTGATATTTTTCAGGCAGCATATTCATTTATTTTTCACTTTTAATTATTATACAATATTCTTTTATGCTACATGAAAATTCACCGTAGAGATGGATAAAAGTTGGATGCATCTTCCTAATCGCTTACACCCTAGATATGCTAATGGTGTCAATGAATTCTTAAAGTTTGCCATTGATCACATGGGCAATACAAATACAATTTGTTGCCCATGTTACAAGTGCAATAATGTTTTTTGGCTTACGACGGACCAAGTTTGGGATCACTTGATCATATATGGCATTGTAAGGTCATACGAACCATGGATATATCATGGAGAGATGTTGAATACCCCTGATGATAATGCTCCATTCATTGAAGACATTGATGACAATATCGAGGAGGACATAAATGCTGTTGGAGATGGAACTTAGGATATGCTGGAAGATTTGAATAATCATGAAATTTTTCAAGATTGGGTAAATGCATCTACATCTTATTCTTCTGTAAGATGCAATGCAACCTCTATACCCTGGATGTAAGCACTACAAAAAAATTGACCTTCAGCCACGAGCAGTTATTTGTATCTAAATGTTATTTTTCGTAGCTAAATGGCTATTAGTTACTAATATTTTTCGTAACACGGTCGTAACTAAATGACCGTAACTAAATGTCTACTGCCACGAAAATAAATTTTCGAGACTAAATATTATCATTTAGTTATGAAAGACCTTCAGATCTAAATTTTTCAAAAATCGTAAATAAGCTTGGTTTCGTGGCTAACTAAAAGCTACGATTACAAAATTCGTAGCTGCAAATCTGTTACAAACTTAAAATTTGTGGCTGAATTGTCACCTACTTAATGTAAAGCTTGTAACAAAACAGCTACTAAAGTAATTTTTGTAGCTTATTTACAGCTATGACTATTAGTTTTATAGCTACTTTTTAATAGTAACGATTTTTATTTGTGCGTGAATTATAACTATAAATTAATTTTTGTAGCTAAATTATAGCTATGAAATTATATTTTATTGCAATATACTATAGCGATGGGTTATGCTCTTGTGGCTAATTTTTAGCTACGAATTGTAACATTTTAATTATTTTGCAGTTCTGAAATAAATATGTGGCTCAGATATTACCAGCTACAAAAATATATTTTGACACATATTTATTAGTAATCAATATTTAAATATTTTCATAATTATTAATTTTTTAAATACCAATATGAAGGACGAAAGTTTAAAACCTTTGATCAAATGGCAAAAAAAAATTTCATATCCCAATTAGCTACATATTTCAGTTTCATTAAAAAATTAATGCCATAAATGTCATATTTGTCTTGCATCTATCTGCCTTTACTCAAATGCATAAATTATAACAATCATAACTCTAATATAAACAAGTGCACACATTTAAGAGAACTAACCATACTAAATTACCATAAGATAACATCACAGTTTGTTTGTTATTAAGATGAGACTAAACAAAGTCATGATCCATCACAGATATATGTGATGGAGAATGACTTTATACATCATTACACTGCAATCAAAAAAACTGCCAGCACATACTCATATGTATATCATCTTCAAAATATAATCTTCTACTCCAAACTTCATATGACCAATATTTTAACTAATTCCCAAAATATATTTAAACAAACAACGTTTTGTTCAATTTAAAGGTCATACCAAATATGCATTTTCTCACAAGTCTAAAAGAGCAACAGCGTAGCATAACTCATGATTCACTATGTTCAGATGCACCTGCACATTGGTACAATCATCTGATAATTAATTAACCATTGAAAGATAGTGATATAAAAACAAATGAAATAAAATTGTATTTCTATTTTAATACTAATTTTTTCTTTTACTTTTTGTATGTACCTTGAGTATATTAAACATGTTAAATATGTTGTACTCACCATTAAATGTTTCACCATGCATCTATGAAGGTGTATCCACATTCAGTCTTTCTTGTTGCAAATGTGCTTGAACATCTGCACGTATTCTTTGAAATAGTGAGTCCTCAATTCTATCTTATCGAGCTCTTAATTCTTCAATTTGTTTTGTTAACTCCTCATTTCTTTCTTTAGCAGATTTTGCTCTATCTTCAGCCTCCTTCCTTCATTGCTTGCTCAACCTAAGTGCTCTTGACATTGGTTTTGGACCATGACCAAAACCTTGCACATATCCGCACTTTGGTGGCACAACACTATTAAATATTTCATCGATTGTCATGTCTAATCCTTCAGCTTCACATCTCTCCTTTGTTTCTATCAATTGATTCTACAACCACACACAATGTGCATTTTTAGTTCAATTTATTTTGCATCTTTATAAGCATAGAAAAGAGGCATTGTTCCATTGCTAACTTACATAAATTTGTTCTTATTTAACATCACTCCATTTCCCTGTGTTTTTGCTGAAATGTGTTTCGTGCCGTAGTGTCATCCTATCCACCTTGTCCCCTTCCACCTCCTACAAATCCATACAAATAATTACCAATGAAACACTTTAACACACCAACAATCAGCAGAAAATAATATATCTGAAAATGAAACATAAGCAGTATATACCAATTCTCTTGACACTCTAGCAAATGACTTTGTTCCGGAGCAATGATTTGTTTTTCGAGCAGCTCTGTTTTTTCGATTATAGCACTTCTTTTTTGTTTCATGAGTAGTATACAAGGTAACAATGACATTATAGTATGACAAAGGGATTGCATGAAACACCATCACTTATATATATATATGTTTATCTTGACTCTAGTAATTATTAAATCAATTGCAGATAATTACTTTACTACAATTCATGAGAATTTTTAAATGTAAGAAAAGAAAAGTGGCCATCTATATTTGACATGTATAGCTCAAAACTCTGTGAATTATAGCTACAAAGTTAAGTCAAAACAACAAATCATTGGCGTTGACAAAGTTAAGTGAATTATAGAATTTCTTTTCTTTTCTTTTTTTTTTTCCTCTTTTTCAATTACACTTTATAGAAGACGACAAATCCTTGACTATATATATAGTTCATACGGTAAGGCTGTCAAATAAATATGATGACCATTGACCATGCATGTAATTGAAAATTTCAATGCTTGCACCAGACCATGGACTCCATAATATGCACCACGTATCCTAACTTATGGACCATCAACCTCTTCTAGCTTTTGGGTTTTAAGCCCGAGCCCAAACTACCTTGCATAATCATAATAGACCTAATATAATCACTTCCTCCACATGCCATTTACTTATTTATTTATTTTGACTTGGGCTTAGCTTATTAAGTGAAAAATGACAATGATACCAAATATCCTAGCCTGAATTATCATGACAAGCTGATCAACAAAAGTTTGACAAACAAAACCTATAACTGGAACTCATTGCTTTTTATAGTTGATTTTTACAGATAGTGTAGGTAAACATATTTTGATAACATGAGCATTGATATCAATAAATTCGTACATTCATGGTCAGACAACATGAAAAACATTGAATTATTTCACTATGTATACCTTCTGCAGATTGAGCTCTTTGCCACGCACTGAGCACGGTGTCGAGGTGTGGTGTTGTTTATGTTGGTCTTGTACTCCCTTCACCAACTGGACTCACAAGTGCAACATTTTAGACAAAAAATTATGTAATTGAAAGTGTTTAATACAATTATATAATCTAGAGTTTAATGTAGAATATCTAAGAATAAATTATAAAAAAATTGCTGCCCATACCTTCCATACTTTTAGATATATTAGCCATGACAAATCCATATTTTCTAGGGCTTGACCTTGTTGGTAAAACTCCCTTGGATCCTCCTATTCCAGCTGCTTTATTTGCATTCATGACATGACCAAAAAATTAAATTAGTCTCTGATCATAAGCCCACATTTGGTACTTTAAGTTCATGTCTTTTATAATGGAAGTTGCAAAAAACAAAGAGGTAGTTGTTCCAAGTACTTATTTAACTTTAGTATGCAATATTATTGTTTTCAGCAAACAAAAATTTTTGTGAAACATTTTGTTTCATATTCTCTAGGTTTTACATAATTATTAAATTTGGCAAATCAAATTAAGCAACTTAATACAGTGAACCATCCATAATCTTTGATTAACTGAAGACAAATATATGATCATTTCATTATAAGCAACTAGATTCCTTTTGATTTTTTTCCTTTTCTTTATATAATTAATCACTAACCTTTATATATATATATATATATATATGAAACATGTACAAGACAAGAGGCTCCCCTAGTGAACACACACAAACCAAAAATCCAAATTTCTAAAGTCGCGAAAATAGGCAAGAACTATGTTTCCTCACGAGGTTATCACGCTAAGGGGCTTGTCTTCTCTCATTGTACAACTACGTCTTTCTCTTCAATTTACTAGAATCAAATTAAATCCCACTAATTGGGACAACAACCTGCTGCTTACATGTGTCTTATTATTATTTGCTTTTGCTAATTAAATTTCTAAACTTTTCTCAGGATATATTATTTTCTTAATGATCGCTTGGTTCGAACCAGAGGTTTTGCAGTACTATAGCTCCCATGTAATAATGCATGTACATTACATAGCAATTTTGATTGATTATGGGCATATAGCGCCGGCAATATGATTTGGGGACTCATGATTACTTTTCAAACCCTATTCGAAGGCCATAACACCGTCCTTTATATGGACGATGGGTCCATTTCTAATCCACCTTCTGAATTAAAAGTTCATTTTATCTTATTGTTTCATTGTAAGTTTCTTTGCTTCTAGCCCTGGTGCTAAAAATTGTTGCAAGCTTGATGAATGCAGGACTTACTATAATTTGTTCTTTTTCAGTTTTAAATCCTCTGATTTATGGGAAAAAAAAAAGAAAAAAGAAAAAACCATGGATTATAATTAGAAAAAACCATGTTATAATTTTAACATAAAATGGAAAAATCGAGTGAATTTCCAATTAGAGAATGTGCAAGGCTGATCATATAAGTCTTATAAGATCTATGAACAGACGGGTATAACTGTAAATCAAGTAGGCTTAGATCGGGATGCAGAGCCATTGACATTACCTTCAAATTATAAACTAATGAACTCCTCCGACGATTGAAGGAGTTCGAAGAAAAGAGAACAAAAAATTTGAAAAAAAAAGAAAAGAAAGAAAAAGAAAGTAAAATAGAAATACCCGTCAAATTTCCTTAGATCTGATCGTATTGTTATCCCACCGGAGTAAAAATGTCTTCGAAGTTTCAAATAAGATGAAACACACCCTTTTGGCTTCATCGCGGCCGCGACTCATCTTCTCAGAATCAATTTCACTCTTTAACGTCTGAATTATAGATAAGTGCTTTTGATATAGATCTAGGGTTTTGATTGGCTACCTCGAATTTACTGGGCATGGGATACCGAATCAGCAAAGCGGGGGAGTGGCTTCATGGGAGTGATGGTGATGAGGTCTGGCGATGAAGTCGATTGTGCTGGTGGTTATGGTGAGTCTTGGGTATTTATGGCCTCATCGTAGCCGTGATCAATAGTACCAGAATTAACCCTAAGGTTAAATCTTATTACCTTTTCGATGGTTATGCTCATCTCTCTCCGGTCTAGCTTGTGGCCTCACGGTCTCCAGGTATGGCATTAGGATCGCTTATGTGATGTTAGGTACCTGCATCTCCACCTTTATTTTAATTGTTGCAAGCTTGATAAATTCTATAGCTCTCCTCCCAAAATTGCATTGTCAAAGCAGATAGGAGTATGGAGCTACGATGGGGTTAGGGATTGACGATGACAAAGAGAAATCAATACGACGTAGTTTAGGCAAAACATGTTAGTTTTTTTATTCAATAATTGAAAAGTTATAAATTAGTTTGGTAGCTATTTAATGTTAAAATATTATTTTTATTGAATGGTAATTTATAACAATATAAATTTGTAGTGTAATACAATAAAAGCCACGCCAAGATTAAAATTGGAGGAAAGTTCCAAAAATTTAGGGGTTTAGTTACAAAACCAGCTACGAAGTGCGATTCGTTACTAATTTGACTAATTTCTCAGCTATCAGTTACGAAATCAAATTTTGTACCAAAATATACCCATTTAGGTACGAAAAAAAAATTTGAGACAATGATTTCGTAGCTAAATGTCATTTTTTTTGTAGTGAAGGTATCTCAACTATCATTCATTGTCAAGTTGCTGCATTTAAAGACAGAATAAATGGACTAATAAATCCTTCACAATGTTACTTAAGTTGCTTCAACATATGCTCCCCGATGATGCATCAGTCCCTCTAAATTATTACAAAGCTAAACAAGTAATTCTTGATTTAGGACTCACGTATGAGAAAATAGATGCATGCAAGAATGATTGTGTCTTGTTCCAAAAAGATTTGGTAGATGTAGATACTTGTCCGATCTGCAAATCACCTACGTACAACCCTTGTGAAGAAAATCAAAAAAAAGTTACGGAGAAGGTTTTGCGTTATTTCCCTTTAACACCCAGGTTGCAAAGGCTGTTTATTTCATCTAAAACTGCATCGGATATGAGGTAGCATACATATATGCATGTTAAAGATGGAATTTTGAGCCATCCAGCTGACTCAAAACATTGGAAGGAATTTGACCAACAATATCCTTTGTTTGCTAGTGATCCACGCAATGTGAGGCTTGGAATAACAAGTGATGGCTTTAATCCCTTTAATAAAATGAGTAGCTCTTATAGTATGTGGCCAGTATTTGTAGTCCCCTACAACTTACCACCATGGAGATGTATGAAAAATCATTTCCTTTAGTTGACTTTGTTGATCCCAAGTCTTAAAGCCCCATGTAATGACATTGATGTATATCTTCAACCATTGATAGATGAGTTAAAGGAATTATGGGATTATGGCGTCAAACATTTGATGCATCAATGGACAATCTCTTCCAAATATGATCCGTGCTTTTTTGGACCATTAATAATTTTCTAGTATATGGCAATATTTCGGAATGGTGTATGAAAGGTAAATTAGCTTGTCCTATATGTAATGAAGACACATCTTTCCATTCGTTGAAATATGGGAGGAAGATTTGTTATATAGGACACGTCGGTTCTTACCTATAGACCACAATTGGCGCAATAATAAAAGATTTGGTGCTAGGGACTCAAAGTTATTGTCCGAAAAAGATGTTATTGACCAACTCAATGGTTTCACGCAACCTATTTTTGGGAAGATACTTGATGGGTCCATGAAGAGGAAGCGTGCTTCATGCTTGTTAAATTGGACCAAAAAAAGTATTTTCTTTTGAGTTGCCATATTAGAAAAATTTAAGAATTCATCATAATCTTGATGTTATGCACATCGAGAAGAATGTTTGTGATAGTGTTGTTGGAACTATTTATGAAAATGGAAGGCAAAACAAAAGACACATTCAAATCTCGTCTTGATTTGGAGGATATGGGCATTATGCGTGACTTACACCCAATATAGAGGGATGGTACAATTTATTTACCCCCCCCCCCCAATGTTATATGCTTAATAATGAAGAGAAAAATATCTTATGCGACTTTTTAACTTCAATGAAGTTATCTGATGGATATGCATCTAACATTTATAAATGTGTAAATTTAAAGGAGTATAAGATTGTTGGACTAAAGAGTCAAGATTGTCATATCCTCATGGAAAGATTGTTGTCAATAGGTTTGCATGGAAATTTACGGAAAGATGTATGTAAGTATTGATTGATCTATGCTCTTTTTATAGAGAGTTGAGTTCTAAAACTTTGAAGGTGAATGCCTTAGAGCAACTAGAAAAAAAAGTTGTTGTAATTCTTTTTAAGCTGGAGACAATATTTCCTCCTGCATTCTTTGATGTAATAGTGCATTTATTAATCCATCTTCCACCTAAGACCAAGATTGCCGGTCCTTGCCAATATCGTTGGATGTATCCATTTGAAAGGTAATAGCTCCAACACCTATATTTATATGTTATTTAAAATCCTTGTTCATTTTGTTTCAAGTCACTAATAATGTTATGTTCAATTTGTAGGTGCATGCACAATCTAAAGGGTTATGTTCATAATAAGGCTCATCCAGAAGGATCAATTGCTGAGGGATACATTAACAAAGAATGTTTGACATTTTGCTCCATATATTTCAATGAGATGGAGACTATCTTTAACAGACAGGAAAGCAATTTTGATGCCGATGGCAGTGAAAGTTTTAGTGATTTATTAGTTTTCACTCAAAAAACTCGTAGATTAGGAGAATCAATAGTAGAAAAGCTGAATAGGAGTGAATGAGCAAGATTAGGTGGTATGTATTGAATAATTGTGCAGAAGTTCTCCCATATATACAGTAAGTCATATTCTGCCAATTATATGTTGCATTTATCAAGTAAATCTAGTAATACTACATGGAATTCCAGATTGTATATGTCATGTTTTATTCATATATGTAGTGTATGCTATTTGCAAATTGTGTAGTGAATATAAGGAACTTCTTGAAAGAGAGAATGTTCAAAATATTTCTCATAAACAGCAATTAGAGTTCCCTATATGGTTTCTAAAACAGGTGCGTATTGTGCTATAGTAATTATTAATCTTTATATACTTTATCAATAATGTAATTAATCCATTAGTGCATTTGTGTGCAACTTATTCAAATGGAGTCAGATGGGAATGTCAATTGTAGTCCTGACTTAAAACATTTAGCAAAGGGACCCCATAGAAGAGCTTTTAGATATCTTGGTTGCATTGTTAATGGGCATAGGTTTCGCACGATCAAACATGACGCAAATAAAAAAACTCTCAACAGTGGAGTTGTTGTAAAAGGAGAGGACAGTGGGGCTAAAATATATTTCTTTGGTATTCTTAATGATGTAATTGAGTTGTCCTATTTAGGTCAAAATAGAGTCCTCATCTTCAAGTGTGATTGGTGGGACATTAGCCATCGAAGTCAAACTCATATAGATGAATATGAGTTCTTGAGTGTCAATATATCAAGGACTTGGTATAAGGATGATCCTTATATTCTTGCAAATCAAGTTGAGGAAGTTATTTATATGCCCAATGAAAAGTTGGGAAGAAATTGGAGAGTTGTTGAAAGGGTACAACCATGCCATATTTATGATGCACAAGTTATACAAAGACATGGAGATGCAGGAACTGAGGCATTTCAACAAGATTCAAACTGCAATGATTTTGATAGTGATGCTACACTTGATGATTTTATTCAGCCTCTTACCCGGACGACATGGACGACATATATATTCAAGCGAATGAATATAATTCTATACATTTACTTGGTTCTTAATGTACTTTGAACACTGAAAATGATCAGGATGCCATAGATGGTGGTGGTAATGAATAAAGATATGTATGTTGTATATTATTATTATTATTATTATTCTTTTTTTTTTTTAATATGGATGGGCAAATAAACTAGGTACTGTCTCATTACAATTAATTGACGATGATTTTTATTTATGTAGCATTAAGGGTTTATTAATTCCAATTGCAAAGGCTATCTGTATGATTTAACTAGCACTATAAATTGCATATTTTTGTACACTAAAATGCACTGTTTAAACAGTAATATGAATGTTGTATCCTTTGTAGGTGTTACTTGAGTCACCACACCTCTGAAGCCAAATAAGAAGCTTGAGGTACGCAGAAGATTACTGCCCACTAGAGTGTCACCAAGACAATCTATGAAACATACAATAGGTTTGACTTTTTGACACATTAATTTTACCTAATACATTTAATGGAAAAATACAACACTAATGGTAATTATTTTCTAATGTTGTGATATGAATACATTGAGAAAGATGGTACAACATGGATATATGTCCGGAAAGCAACAAATGTATCTGAAGATAATGTTGGCCTCAAGACAGAGCCAACTGCTATACATGATAGATCTCAACCTGCAAATTCAAGTCCGGGTACTTCATCAGGTATATATAGTTATATATTTGATATGTATATAATTAGTAAAAATATAGTGTAGTGAAGCTTGCAAAATGAGTGCAAAATACTGCTAAAACGGATTAAAGGTAGGTTAAGTATTCAAGAACCTGTGTCCAAAAGATATGTCATCAACTGTCAGATTTTTCAACTGTTTCATTTCTTTTGATTTATTAATTTCTTAAGTTCATTCGCCAGTCAGAACCTTGGCATAATTTGAGGTTCAAAGAGATATAAATCATTAACGAAAAACTTAAACCCAAATTTGTAACAGTTTAATTTTTATAATTTTTTTTTAATCTTTTTTTAGTTAAATTTTCAAGTTAATGAACGTAGCTTTAGTCTCAAATTATTCTCAAGGTGTAGCTAGTCTAATTAGTTACTTTTTTTGTTTGAAATATTGAACAAAAACTTTATACGTAAATTAGCTACCTAGACATACCAAAAAACGTCTAAGAGTGGTAGCTGACAAGTTCAATAATGAAGCAGAAAAAACTTTCTTCCAAGTCATCAATGTTTTAGAAGAAAGAACAAAATAATCTGGAAGACTACACAGTGCCATGAAAATGAATATACTAGAGAGAGAGAGAGAGTGATAATTATCCAACTATGATTATTATTTTTAAATTTTTTCCAGCATATTAGTCTTTTGTGGTTACTCCATTAAATTTTGTCACCACACGTCTAAATCAATCTCTCTTGAAATTATATATTTTCAAAGAAAAATTCAACTAAGATTGAATACATTAGAGTGCCCCCAAGTGTGTTGTATGTAAATTTGTGTAGTTTTTGGTGAAGTTGGTTTTTAATCATCTATAAGTATGATTTATTCAAATCTTTGATCAGTTTTAATGATGATATTGAGAGATAGATCAATTAATAATATAGAATAATAAAAAGGATTTATATATTCCCTAGCTAAAAGGACTCGCAGTATTAAAATCTTCGCAACCTATTTTTGCAAATATTTGTATGTTATTTTCATTTAGCTAGAATTTATAAAAAAAATTGGTAAACTTAGTTTTTTAATTAGTATTAGTATTTATTTGTTGGTAATGACTGAAATTAATAGGCCTAAACCCCAATATACCCTCCTAGTAGTCTCATGCTAAATATCCTCCTCACATATTCATCATATCTGTATATTGTAATAGATGATTCAATCATGTATATGCATAGAGATAAATGTAACACCCCCTTACACATGCCTAGGTTCCCAAGCAAGGTGTGTTAACCGTATAAATTTTTTTTTAAAAATTTGATTTGCTGAAAATGTTTTTAGACAAAACCATAACAAAACCAAAATATTCATTTACTCTTTTAGATGGTTTTGCAAACCATACCATAGACAGTATTACTTTAAAATAAATTCAAAGTACACACCCACACCATAAAGGAAAGTAGTATTTAAAAATACATAATATAATTTCCCAAAACAACAAACCAAAATGCGAAAAAATATGGTACCACATCATGCCCTCCAGTTTGCATCCTGTCAAGTCTTACTGTTTAGCCTTGGACTTACCTACCATACAGGACAGACAACAATAGTGAGTGAAAAATACTCAATAGACAACCATATGCATGTGTCAATGCCAAACCATGAAGTATAACACTGTACACCTAAAATCATCATTTTTTGCCCTATTTATTTAAAATAGGACAGCTCACTCTCTTTCCGCGTTTCGTGCATAAAACACCACACCTCCGTGGTATGCGGATGAACTACTGTTCCGGGCGACCCACTGCTATGTGTGGTCAGTGATTTATAGAACGACTATAAACTAGGGTTTGAAACCATGCACCTTGTCATGGAAATCATTTTAAAAACACAAACCCTAGGGAAAAATCCTTCATTTCACATAAAACAATAAATCACCATAATTGTTCTATGCAAATGAATGTTCATGCTACAATGTACAAGTAAAACTAGGCAACATAGTAAAACACATAATTACCAACCATTCTATTTCAATAGCTGTAATTATCAAAATGTTCCTGCTCAATTAACGATTACAAATCGCTCAACTATACTGATGTAATTACCAAAATGTTATTGGTCATCTCGGGAATTACCAAGATATCCCTCAAGTATGTGAAAAATTATCAAAATACTCCTCAATAGGTATATGGTTAATTAACACTCTACCCTCGGTAAAATAATAGAAATAAACATTTCCAACCATACACACATAAACACATATACAAAATACGCACATATCAATATATCTTCACATACATATATATATATATATATATATACACAAACACACATATACACACTCATATATATATATATACGCATATTTTATACATATATACATGCATACAAATACAATTTATACATACACATAATTATATATATATACATACCCCCATGCATAAAAATACTCGCAAATATATATATATATATATATTAACTTAGTACTCAAATTAATACGTCATGTATTATTTTTATACATGAACATTTACAAAACACACTCAAGTTAATAAATACGTACATAAAATATATGTATTTTGTAAAATATATCTATATTTATTATTACCCAAACACATGAGTAATTAATTATATTTATGTAAATGTAAATAATAGTAATTGAAAATACTTACATATATATATTAATTTACAAATCAGCAATTTAATATATATATGTATTAAAATAATTTAAAAATTAGAAAAGACCTCAATACTCCTCCAATTTTCAATATTTTCAACTCTACCCCTCTTGTGGAAAATGAAGAAAATACCCCCAACAATTTCAAAAATTCTATCTACGTCTTTACATGTCAAATGATCAAAATGCCCTTGATCTTTTTCAAAATTCCATCCATATCCCTTACATGTAAAATACCAAAATGCCCTTGAACAATTTTGAAAATCTCACTTGTGCCCCCTATATGCAAGTTTACCATTTTACCCTAAGAATTTTAAAAAATTTCCAAAATACCCTTTCACATGTGAAAAGACCAAATTGCCCTCACATGTAAAAATTTGCACATAACTACTCTATAATGGTCGGACCCTCTTCATGCAAAATTCCATTGATTTCTTCATCAAATCATCAAATTAAGCATGCTAAACATTCAATTCACCAACCAATTTCAACAATTCAAGCTTAAATCGAACAAATTCAAACATTAAACACCAATTCAATCAAACCCTAAGCCTAGCAATTAGGGATTTTGTCAACCAGCTCATTGCACATTAAATTAAGCATCATTGATCATCAATTCCATGATTTCAAGCAAGAATTCACCAAATTAACCAACTAAAACACATAGATTTGCAAGAAAATAAAATGGGTATAGTTGTATACCTTGATTCAAGCAAATTTTCAACACTTCCAAACTTTGAAAAGCCTTCAAAACCAGGCCAAAAACTTTCCTTGAGTGGCCGGCCTCTACCCTCCAAATTGCACTAGAAAATTCTTTGAATTTTGTGAATTTATTCACTTTCTCTCTCTCTAGAAAAATTGGAAATAACACAAATGCAAATGGGAAGTATGGGAGTCAGCCATCCCAATTCAAAAACCAATTGGTAACTTATTTTAATAATAAAATGAAGTGAAAAGTAAAGATATTTAAATATATATTATTAAAATAATGAATAGTCAAAATCAAAGTGGTCAAACTTTGACCAAGGCCAAAATGAGTAAAAAATTTCCTCAACTCTCCACGGGGTACTTTTGGGCCTTACAAAATGCCCAGAGAATTTGAAAACTATTCATTTCGGTGAAAAAGACGAAACCGCTATAAAACCGAAAAAGCGTCCGGAACTCGACGGTTTCAGAAAAATAGCTTGGTTATTATAATAAATGTACATAGCTCTTGTAAAATGATCTCTTCAAGTTTCAAGCTTCGACTTTTATATATATAAATTGGACTATATATATATATATATAGGAAAAAATAAGTTGTGAGTGTCTCTAAAAATTTAATTACTTAGCTACTCTTCTTCTTTTTCTATTTGAGATTGCATCAAATTTATATAAATATAGGTTGGGAGAGGCCAGTCGAATGTTGCCACTACAGAGAGTATAAAATTGGGTTATTTGATGTCGTAGTCCGGCCTACAATCATTTAATGAAAAAAAAGCCAATTTGATGAGGAATTAAAATGTTAGCCTAAAATTACCTTTATACCCTTAAATTAAAATTTTAATGTCATAGCCTGGCCACCATCACTGACCCCTTTCTTCTTCTTCTTCTTTGGATAATCACCTGTACAGATGTGCAAAAATTAATTATGTATGATATATACACGAATTGTAAACAGGTAGTGATGGTGGGGGCACCACCAGGTGGTGGTCAGTGTGAGGTTTGGTCGTGGGGGCACCACTAAACCATACATTGGTGGTGAGTTTTGACGAAACTTAGTTGTGGTGGGGGCACCACCAGCCAATATTTTTTTTTTTTTTTGTTTTCAATGCCGAAAGCTATGGTGGCAAGCATGTATTTGCATTCATTTAATTTTATATATATATATATATACACACACATATGAAGTTAACAAAATAATTCACAAATATAATATAATTCACAAAATTAATTGTTATGTACATATTATATGCTAAGTCCATGTTTGTGTGTTACCTCTATACCATTTTTAATATGTTAACTAATTAAAGTAGTTAACACATGAGGCTTGGTGGTGGTGGCACCACAAAAGCATAGACTTGGTAGTGTTAGTGGGTGCACCACTAAGTAGTGCCTTGGTGGTGGGGGCACCATCAGATGGTGGTGGTGGTGGGGCCACCACTAAGCCATGCCTTGATGGTGAGACTTAGTGGAATATGATGGTGGGTGGTGAGGTTTGGTAGGGTGGTGGTGGGGGCATCACTAGGTGGTCCACCAGGTGGTGGTGGGACCACCACCAGCTAATTTTTTTTTTTATTTTTTTTTTCAATACCGAGAGCTATGGTGGCCAGCATGTATTTGCATTCATTTAATTTTTTATATATGTATATATATACATATGAAATTAACAAAATAATTCACAAATATAATATAATTCACAAAATTAATTAATTGTTATGTACATATTACATGCTAAGTTAATGTTGTATGGCTAGGGTGTGCAAAAAGTGACAAAAATTATTGCAAAGAGTGGTAAGGAGAGCTTAAACAGAGAGTGAGCTATTTCTCATATGTGAGAGAGATTTATACTGTAATTCTTCAAGTTGATAATGGATTCATGTGTTAGTGTGCTCCGTGGATGTAGGGATAACATTGATCACCAAACTACATTAAATCTCATTTCTTTTATTTTCTGCTGTGTGATTGTTTAATTCTTTTAAATTCATCAATTCCAATATCCTAGATAATAAGGTAGCGTTCTAATTTTTACTAAAATAGATGTACACGCCAAGATCAGACCATGTAGAAATAGTCCGTCTCCCTTTTTTTCAGTGATAGATTATTTCCTTTTTGAATCCTAAAAAGTTCCAATATCGACATGATCCACGATAGGTCATAATTTTTGGAGAAATTTGTTCAATTGAATATAATACTCCTTCGAATCTATTTAACTGGAAATAATTTTTTTCATGGTATTTTATATTATACCACTATGTGAAGGTTTATATACATAGTATTTTTTTAAAAAATTGAGTTATACCATCAAATCAGAACTTTGATTAAGAATTTCAATCAAATTGGTATTTCAAAAAAAAAAAAAAAAACTCTATTAGACATGATGAAATTTGAAGAAAATGTTTGAGGAAAATTGTTCTATTTTAAAGGTTGACTAAATTTGACTCCTGTTTTTCCATAATAGTGGGACTCAAAGTTAACTATTTTTCACCTATAATTTTTTATTTTGACTTTGACACTATTTTGCAGAGCTCATTAATATTAGTCCGTAGATGTATGACACATCTAATTGGAGTTATGGTATAAGATGTGATTTATAAAAAGTAATGGTAAAATCATAATTTTGCCAATGTTTTTTTAAAAAATTCAGAATTTTCCTTTTCTTTCTTCTTTCTCCACCCAGCTCTCTCTCTTCTCCAACGAACACCCCCGTTCCTCTCTTCTTACAGTTATGCCACCACTAGTGTAATAACCCGGTTCTGGAAAATATTTGAAGAAAATTATTTTGCTTTGAGGGTTGACTGAAATTTGACTTTTTTTTTTGTTCAATAGTGGAGTTCAAAGATGATTTTTTGTTACATATAATTTTTTATTTTCACTTTGACAACATTACATTGAGTCGATCGATAAAAATCCGTAGACATGTGGTACATATAAATCGGAATTACGGTGTATGAGATATGATTAATAAAAGACATTCTTTTTCTTTTTTCTTCCTCCCCCAACTCTCCCTCTTCTCCACCTAACACCCTTCCCTCTTCTATTCCCCTTGCAAAAGCACCACCACCAGACACTGCTGGAGTGTTTCTAGCACTTTTCAAAATCTAAAGGGTAAAGGCTTATTTATATCTTTTAAATTACATGAAAAGTCTATTACTAATACAAATCAGATAAAGAGTTCAACTTCAATTAGGCTATTTAAAGCCACAAACCTAACAATATTCACTTTGGCTTAGATAGCATCACCAAAATCTTAAAACTAGAATTTCACAGAACATTTTCACTAAATGCCCAATGGACAACTCAAAAATATGAGTAACAAAAATGCTCAAACAACCATTGAACTTGTGACTAACTAATTTAAACAAATTCTTACGCTCCACCTGCTCATAGAGGTGCCTCTCAAAAAGGTTTCGTGTTTACCGGGGAAAAAAAAATCATTGGCTTTCCATTTAATGCCTATTTCTTATAAAGCATAAACAACAAATGGCTCTAATCCTAGTCCTTTTTTATTATATTTTTTTTTCTGTTTATGTAAACGCTCTAATCATAGCCAGACACGAGTGTTTAGGGGATCTAAGGGAATCAATAATGGATCCCCTTATCATTGTTACATGCATGTAACAAGTTTATCAATTTTAATTAATAAACTAAATTTTAGGTATCCTAATTTTCCCTTGATCTGATGAAAAAGAAAAACGCCAAAATTGTAAAAGTTATCCTCATCAGTACGTCAGTTAGCAAAAAAGCTTATCACACCTCCATTACTTTAATAAAGTAAAACAAAATATAAAAATATATATAAAAAAAAATATAAAACAAAAACAAAAAAAGAAGCTATAATTGGAATATAATAATGAAGTATGATGTGCCAAGTAAAAAGACATTTCCTCTAATTTAATAACAGACCTGATCAATTTCGAATGCTGTATGCATGCGTAGGTGCACTCTCTTTTCTCCTTTTAGAATTTTGTACAATCTTCTATATTTCAGATGTGTAAAAGCGAATTATTAATAAAGTTTTCAGCCCGCGATGCTTGGACATTAAATTGAATTTATCAACCCCACTAGTGACTACAACATAAATATGAAATAGAAAATTAATATTTTATATCAACGCTGAGTTAGCGTTTCTCTTTTTTAGTTTTCATATGCTTTTTTATTTTTTTCAATTCTCATGGGTAGGTTAGTGGGAAACCATGTGATAATGATCAGTAATTCTTTAAACAAATTAAGAAAAAAATTAAACCACCAATAAAAGATTAATGTCACTCAAAAGGAAAGAGCATTGAAATCCATCAATTTACTTTCACAATCAACAAACTTATCAAAAAATGAAAAAATAATAAGGTTTAATTCATTTTACTAACTCTAGTTTGGCTAAAAGTCTATTTAGTACCTCAAAAAGTTTTTCTTTCAATTATTGCCCGAAGTGTTTAACTTGCTTCGGTTGAGTGCATGATCTTACGACCTTAACAGTGATTTAGTATTTCACTGTTTGAAGTACTTCCTTCTTGGATTAAACTATGGGAAATTGAAATTCTTGCATAATAAATTTCAACCCTTTCATAACAATATTCTTCTCCTCTTTAAACACTAAATGCATGGGAAAATATTTAGTCTTTTCCAAAGAAAAAATTCGGCTCTTTTATCTGTATAAAACTCTGTCCATTTATAGATAGGACTGCACTTTCTTTTAAAAGTTTATAATCTTTCCGAGTTTTCTAAAAAACACGTAATAGAGCTTTTTCCTTTAAAAAATATATACGTTAAAAAAAATACATTTATTTTTTTATTTTAAATAATCAAATAAATAAATCTAAAAAATATCTGAATAAAAGTATTTTTATTTCTTAACATTATAGGTTTGTTTCAAAACATAATATTTTCTAACAGAAAAAACCCTTTTGATCTATCTTTTTGTTGTTATTTAGGAATAAATTTTCTTTTTCTCTTGGAAAACACTTTTTCCAACTTTATCATATATTGCAAGTGACAAGTAGTTAATGGAGATTCAAGATTAGACCTTGTGGAAATAGTTGGACTGACTTTCCTTCTTTGCCCGAAAAGTTCCAATATCGACGTGATCCACGATAAGTCGGAATTTCTGGAGAAATTTGTTTAATTGAATAAAAATACTCTCCTAATCTATTTAACTACAAATAATTTTCCCATGAATTATAGCACTACTTGAAAGTTTATATATATATAATTATCTTTCAAAATATTGAGTTATACCAACAACCGGAATTTTGATTAAGAATTTCAATCAAATCGGTATTTAAAAAACTCCAAAAAAAAAAAAAAAACTCTACTAGACATGATAAACTTTTTAAAGCAAACAAAAAAAATTATATATATATACACACACACATATAAATAAATAATAAAAAAAGATTAGTTCTAATTAACCATTGTTATATATAATATCATATTAATGATTAAGAATAGTTCTTAATTAATAACAACTACTATATGCCATTTTAACAAGGATTGGAAAAATTAGCATTGATTTGCATTTCGGTAAACTATTTGATACATACGTAGTCATGTTTTTATAATACAAAACTCATAAAATGCATCGTAAAGAAAGCTCTCATTTTATATGTTTTGGTCAGTTTATGGCCAAAGTTTATGGTCAGTTTATGGGTGTAAACATATCCAGAAAAGAAAGTATATATTTATTTTATCATTGTTGAACTTTTAATCTCATATTATATATTTTTTATCTCATTTTTCATGAGAAAGAATGCATATGAATGATATAAATTTTTTGTTTTAGTTTTACAACCTCAGTGGAAATCTTTTGAATATTGATAGTATTGCCCATGTCAAGAATTAAAAGGAGCCACACGTGGCAAGACAGTGGAGATTTAGCCACAAGGCTTAAAATAAAATAGAATATTAATACAAAAAATAATAAAATTTATGGGTTGGATAATTAAAGTTTTTTTTTTCTTTTTTTTTTTTTTTGCCGCAAAAGTTATTTATACAAGTAAAACAACACATTTTTTATTTTATTACTTTTATCAATTTTTTATTCACTTTTAATAGTCAAAATATTAAATATTTTATATGACAAGGGTATTTAAGTAATTTAAAACTAAAGTAGGAGTGTTTTCTAAGTTATTTGAAACATAAAAAGGTTAAATTTATTAACCGTCTTTGTTTTATTTCTACTTTCTCAAAATATTTTTGCTCTTATCCATATTAGTTTCCCCCTTTTTTCTCATTTGTTTTTCCTAATTACTTCTTTAATAACTAATTTTCTGCTTTACATGTTGTCTCTGAATTTTATTAATATTTCGTTCGCTAGGTTTTTTGAACTTTTGTTTTTTTAGTAAAACTTCTATTTTGTGATTAACATTCGTATATTACATATAAATTAAGTGCTGAAAAAAAATTAATATTTATAATTATATTAGTGATATACCACATATAGTTACAGTTTATAAAATTATTCTTGTAATAAAATGCTATTAAAAAATATTTAAATAATTCTGTCATCATAACATCTTATTCAATATATTTTGTTCATTTACAAAGCATCAACGTATTACAAACTCTTGCACCTGGGGGTGTGGCCTAGCGGAAAGGAAGCCGATCGTTCCATCACACTCGCCATGGTAGAGTGGTTCGAAGTCTTGGCAAGTTATATGCCTCGTGTACTTCGCTTGAATCGCCAGTGGTGGAGGATGCAGTTGAGCCACCGCTCTTGAAGGGTTGCAAAGCTGGAGTAAAGGACTCTACCTGATGAATCCAATCCCTTTTTCTACCAAAAAAATTACAAACTCTTATATATATATATATATATATATGCAAAAATGATATTCAGAGCTAGTAATTTATATATAGTGATTTACAACAACGTGACATATTATTAAGTATAGCTAAAAAATTAAATATATAATACTTATTATCTTTTATTTTTATTTTTCATTAAACCTTGGTGAATTAGCTGATTTTATCTCTTGTGTCATTATATATGGCTACATAGCTCAAAAGAGCAGTTATATATATATATATATAATAGTTTTTTATTTGGATTAAGGATATTTAGAAAATGAATTTACTGCTATGTACCATCTGGATCCTTAATTTAATCTTACATTCAAATACTAGATAAGAGAAAATTAAATTCTGTATATATAATATAATTAATCTGGAACTCACAAAGAATTAGTAAAACTAGAAAATTGTTGAGAATTTATAAAATATGAAGAATAATGTTGGCTAATTTCTTAATAATTCAACAAAATTTCTTCAAATAACATTTCTAAAATAAAGTAATTAACAAGTTCATATTTAGTAGGTATTGAGAAATATGCACAGAATAGGTTGTACATATAAGACCCAACAACCATAATTGATCAATTCCCAATAACTTTGGATTCCCATTTTATGGTGAATCCTTAAATCACCAAATATCATATATTTTACTCCCTCATTTCACACACTCAGTATAGTTCAGGTACTCTCACAACCTCTCACATTCATATACTCTGAAAACGACGTCATACTAGACTGTCTCATGAAAAAATTGCCTTTCCAAAATTTTTTTTTATTTGTTATTGTGTGCAAAACCAACTTCTTTCCTCTTTCACAGGGACTAGATCAGTAAAGACGGACGACTAACTACACAGGGTCAATGGATCATTGTGTATTAAAAAAAACATCAGCAGCTTCTTATATCAACAATCAATAATTCACAATAAAAAATAAGCATATTGAGCTTTCTTTCATGTATTCTCTTTCAAGTGCTAACATGAAGAACATCACTTACCAAAATCCCTACTCTCTTATGTTTTACTTCCTTTGCTGGTCTCTTGTTTCTGCAGCTACCTTTCATGTTCTAAGTTTCCCAATATCTCTACCAAATGGGTAAGAAAAGAAGCGAGACTAAGGAAGACCAAATGGGTAAGAAATGAGATTTCAGATGGGATATGACCAGAAAACATAGAAAAAGAGAGGTTTTGGTGTTGCATGTAATTCCATCCCATGAACAACAATCCTTTTCTTTCTTCCAAAATTTCATCTTCGGATAAGATCCATAGGCATCAGCATCATAGTAAGCATTATCATAGAGGGGACAAAGGTAATAATAGGAAGTGAAGTTAGGTTTAATAAATGCAAACTCTGCTTTAAATTGTAGCAAAGCGGTGGTCTGGTTGGGGAGGCATGATGTAATTAGTGAAGAGGAAGTGGTAGAGACATTGGGAAACTTAGAACATGAAACATAGCTGCAGAAAAAAGAGACCAGCAAAATAAAGTAAAACATGAGAGAGTAGGTATTTTGCTAAGTGATGCTCTTGATCATGTTAGCACTTGAAAGAGAATACATGCATGCATGTACGTAAGAGGCTGTGAGGGCGATAAAATAAAGCTCAAGATGTTTATTTTAGAAGCTGCAGATGTTTATCGTCTGTCTTTACTGACCTTTAACGTGAAAAGGCGTGTGAAAAAAGAAAAAGAAAAAAAAGAGTCTTGATTAAGAGGAAAGAAGTTGATTTTGCATAAAATAGCAAATAAAAGAAAATGAAAATGCCTTTTTTTCATCAGACCGTCCAGTATAACGTCGTTTTCAAGCCTTTTTTTGAGTGCAAATTGTGAAAATTCAGGATTTAATAACAATAATTATAAATAATCCATTTATTTTCTATATGTAAATTCAGGATTTAATAATAATTATAAATAAGCCGCAGATGTTTCATCTCTACGTGCAATTGACCCACGTCTACATATTTCTCACTACTTTATTTAAGAAATGTTATTTGCGGAAAATTGTCAAATACAATATGAAAACCATATACAGTGAGGAAGAAATCAACCAACATTAATCTTAATATTGTATTAGATGGAAAATTAATTTAGTGCTCCAAATCATTTGGACTCTTCATGGATGCAGGCTTGCCTCTATATTTTAATTAAAATCCAGGATCTGGATAAGAGAATTATTGTATATATGAGTTTCAAATATTCTAATAATTAGTAAATGAACCAAATATTAAATATATATATATATATTTGTAAATTATAACTATATATGATATATATACACTAATATAATTATAAAATATAAATGTTAATTTTTTTCTTCAGCCCTAAATTTGTAACTAACATAGGAATGTAAGTCACTTAGAGTTTAAAAAAAAGTTCAAAAACCTAGCGAACCAAATATCAATAAAAATCGATGTGACAAGTGGAAAATTAGTTATCAAATAAGAAATTAGGAAAGAAAAAATTAAAAAAAAGGTAAAATAATGTAGATAAGTGAAAAAAAAAAAGAGAAAATGAAATAAAAAAAAGAATACGGAAATAAGAATACAGAAATTTACGTTTTAATTAAATTTAATCTCTTGACGTTTCAAACAATTTAAAAACACTCATATTTCACTTTCATTACTTAATACCTTTAATCATATTAAATATGTATCTTTTTTGACCTTTCAAAGCGAATAAAAAATTAAGAAAAACCATAAGATCAAAAAATTGTTATATTTTTACTTGTGTATACAACCTTACAAAAAAAAAAAAATAGTGGATAATTTTTTCTTATATATATATCTATAGTGGATTTTGGTAATTGATGCTCTTCATGTTAGCAGGTGTGAGAAACTATTGAATGTACAAAATATCTTCTAAAATATATGATATTTTGGCGATGCAAGGAATCCGAGTTATATTCACCAAAGTTGTGGTTGTCCAATACATCTTTTTTTTTATTAAAGATGTGTCATTGTTATATTGTATTGTTTTACAACCAAAATATGTACATAAGTGAGTGGAATTCAAAAAGTTTATACAAAAAAGAAGAAAAAACAAAAAGAAAGAAGACGAGTCCTTTTAGTGGACATTTGATGAATTTTTGTTGGGATATAGATGGGGGACTGCATATCCAGAGGCCTTAAGTATTGTGGAGGCTAATGGGGTAAGTAGGTGTGTTATGTTTACTCTGAGTACAACCAAAACAATTTATTTGATAATCTGTTTTCAATCAACAGATTTATATTCCTATCAACTTCGTCCACGAACACTGGATGCTGGCTCATGTGGATATAATCAAACGTCATGTGATTCTATATGACTCGTACATGTCTATATCCAAAAAGCATATGACCGAATTGGAATCTTTAGGAGCGAAGATGCCATATTTCTTGAAGGCGCTAATGTTTAAGATATACGCTCTGAACTGAATAAAGGTTTCAAGCCATTTATAATCCACTTATTTAAGAAAACTCCACAACAAGAGAATGGGTAAGACAGTTTATTCAATACCTTGAATTACATTACAATGTTTTAGATATTTAATTAATTAATATTGCTTCTTCTTGCAGAGGTGATTGAGGTGTGTTAATGGTTAAATTCATGAAATACTTGACAGTCAATCTCCAATTGACATTCAGCTCATCTGACATACCATTTTTCATATTGAAGCACGCTCAAGAAATTTTGGCAAAAAATTTATCAGTTTGATTTAATTGAATGAGCAATTCGATGTGCAGTATAGCATTGAATTTTTGTATTATTTTACTATTCATTGTATAACAGTATTTTACTATTCATTGTATTCATTTGTTATTATTTGTAAAATGTATAGCATTTAATAATAATATTTATTATATTTGATGTATACAAAAGAAGAAAAATTATTTTATTAATCAAATAATACTAGTAAATCCTTAAACAAATGACTTTGTCAAAGAAGTCTGGATTCCTGAACAGGACATAAGTGTCTTCGTCAAGTGGGAAGTTATTGATTCATCACTGACGAAGTGCTTCATTAGTGTAACACCCCTTTACCTAAGCATACGTTCCCGAGTAAGGTGTAGTTACTACGTAAAAAATTTTTCTTTTTCCTTTAAAAAACACAAACCCGATTTATGTTTAAAAACTATTCTGGACAATGCTACGACAGTATTAAAACCTTTCTTTACTCTTTGGGACCATTTTACAAACCACACCATAATATAGTAATACTTTAAAATAAATAAAGTATACACACCCACAACATAAAAAAAAGAGTATTTAATTAAACGCAGAGTATCCTTCCCTAAAATATAATAAAAAAGAAAATACAGAATAATACTATACTATGTCATGCCTCCCCAGATCCACACCGCCACCAAGCCCTACTGCTGAGTCTCGGATTTACCTACCACAAATGATAGCAGACAACAGTGAGTGATAAATCGCTCAATAGGCAACCAAATGCATATGCCAATGCCATGTCATATTGTGTACTACAATACACACAAAATCATCATTTTTCCCTCTTTATTTTAACTGAATAGCCCACTCTCTTTCCGCGTTCCGTGCACGAAACACCACACCTCTGTGGTATGCGGTTGAAACACTATTCCGGGCAACCCACCTTCTTGTGTGGTCAGTGATTCACAAAACTATTAAAATAGAGTTTAAAACCATGCACCTTCTTTTGTGCAACCGTTTTGAAAACACAAACCCTCAAAGAAAAATCCATCATTTCACATAAAACAATATGCCTCATGAAATGCTCTATATAGATGAATGTGTATGCCATAATGCATAAATCCAACAAGGCAAACAGTAACTCGCATAATTACCAAACTATCCCACCTGACAGTGATAATTACCGAATTGCCCCTGTTCCGACCAATGATTCACAATCACCAATCACATCGATGTAATTACCGAAATGTTACTGGTCACTTTGATAACTACCAAGATAATCTTCGAGTATATAAAAAATTACCAAAATACCCCTCAATGGGCAAATGGCTAATTACCACCCTACCCTCAGTTAAATAACAGTCAAATAATAATTCTCCACTAGAAATATAAATTCCACCATTTCAGTACATATATTCATCTATATACATATTTATATACACAAATATAAATACATATACAATCACACTTATACATATACACATATATAAATATATATAAATAAATATTCACATACACATATATTCATACAAATATATATATTCATACCCATATATGCATATATATATTTCATACACATATACATATACACAATTATAAATTTATACACACCTATATATATATAATTATAGATATAACTATACAAACAAGTGTATAGATAAATAATTTAAATAAATTATAAATAACGTAATTGAATATATATATATATATTATAAAATAACTTGAAATTTGATAAAAACCTCAATACCCCTCCAATTTCAAATATTTTCAACTTTACCCCTCATATGAAAAATGATGAAAATACCTTCCACAATTTCAAAAATTACATTTATGTCCCCACATGTCAAATGACCAAAATGCCCTTGATCTTTTTAGAAATTCCATTTATGTCCTCACATGTAAAATGACCAAAACACCCTTGATCAATTTCAAAAATTCCATTTGTATCCCTTACATGCGAAATGACCAATTTACCCTCAACAATTTTGAAAATACCAAAAATACCCCTAACATGTGAAAAGACCAAAATGCCCCTCACATGTAAAAAAATTTAACAAAGGAACCCCTAACATGGCCGGCCCCTCTACATGTCCAAATTCATCAATTTTCTCATCAAATCAACAAATTAACAATGGTTTATACCATAATTCACCATCAATTTCCATTAAACATTTTAATCCAACAAAATTAAGCATAAACCATCAAAATCACAAATCCTGAACCTTAACCAATTGGGGGTTTTGTCTCACACTCAATACACATCAAATTAAGCATAATCAATCAACAATTCACCAATACATAACATGATTCCATCATTTAATGAAGTAAAATCACACATTTACATAAAAAAAACAAAGAGGAATAGTTGCCTACTTCTCTTCCAAGCAAGATTACCCCACGTCCAAGCTTTGAAAATCACCAAAAAGTATGCCAATGAACTCCCCTTGATGGCTGGTACAAAACCCTAAATTTTCGTCGGAAAATTCCTTGAATTTCACACTTTCTCTCTTTAAAAATTAGATTTTCTCTCTCTAGAATGAAAATGGAAGAAAACACCATTGAAATTGGAAGCAAGAGGGTCGGCTAACAAGGGTAAAATATCCCAATTTATATATTAAAATAATAATAAATAAAGTAAATAGCAAAAAATATTTACTAAAATATTAAAATAATAAATAGTAACCCTACTTGGTCAAAGTTTGACCAAGAGCAAAATGAGTAGGAAAAATTCCTCAACTCTCCATTGGGTATTTTCGGCCCTCACAAAATGCCTGGGGAATTCATAAATTGCTTGTTTCGGTGAAAAAGGCTATTCGGCGAACAAACCGAAAATGCGTCCGAAAACCGACAAAATCGAAAATAAAATGAGGTTATTACAATCAGTGTTAACCCGGTCGACCTTTGTCAATCCTTTCAAATGGTTCTTTACATTTTGCTCAGTTGTGACCTACTTGATGACAGCAACTATACTTGTATCTAATTTTTTCTTCCCCTTGTGATAGAATCCGATTTTTCCTTAGTCTACCAGCAGATTTTCTTCTCATTTCAGGTGATCGAACCACTCTTTGTTTTACTTCATCAAGGACATCCAACTATATTGGATCCCCTACGAAATATGTGGATTCCGCATACGCAACACGTAGTATGTTGGTATAGTTGTAATGAGATGTGATAGTATGAAAAGAACAGTTGCAACGCATACACACTGCCATAGCATGAACACATGGAATCTGATCAATTTCAAACTTCCTGCTTGTACATGTCTTCTTGTTCAAATAAAAAACTAAGCCTTCAATTTCATTGCTCCCCCATACTCTGTAAACATTCGGATTAATTGGAGTCACCACCATTTTAGATGCAACTTCGCTTCGCTTATTAAGTTTTGCTTCAGCCCAAGAAGTTAACTCAATTGTCGTATTGCAGGCAATAGTACAACGATCATGAAACCATTATTGTAGCTTTGCAAGGATAGTTTCCTGCAATGGGAAAATTGGCATCTCATGACCATCTTTGAGAATAGCATTCATACATTCAGCGATGTTTGTTGTCAAAATATTATATCTTGTGATAGGAAACTTAGATCGAGTCTTCCAAGTATTTAACAGCCCTTATAGAGATGTGTTGCAATTCATCCATGTAATAATCAAATTTTGTTGGTAAGTATGCCTTCGCAGCTAAATAAAAATGGGGAAGAATATCATCATTGTTTGCAAACTTTTTCGCCTTCAAGTTCCGACTAATATGATACATGCACAACCCGTGGTAGTTGTTGGGGTATATGACTTTCAATGCATTCTCTAAACCCTTGTGACGATCAATAATGAAAACCAAATTATCTGTATCTCTAAAACATTCCTTGCAACATACAAAGAACCATGTGTATACAGCTTCATTTTCTCCGTCTCCAACACCAAAAGCAAGTGGATAAATCTCACCATTACCATCAAGTGTGGAAGCTATGTACAAATGACCATTGTGTTTGTGCTTCAAATTTGTTCCATCAACAGCAACAACTAGTCTGACATATGAAGCAAATCCCTTTGTTCTTGTATTTACAATTATGTTCGAGATGAACATCCTTGATCCTAAACAATTGAACAAAACGCGGGATTTTTGTTGCACGAACTTTCCACTTGCAATTGTAATCTCGACAGCGAACCTCATAATGATCGGGTGATGATCTTACTACCTTGAACTCAAAATTATTCTCGACTACCATTAAATGCAACTTATTTTGCATTACTGTCATAAACTATTCCAATCTCAATGAGCTCGCATGCAAAACTACCTGGTTCAATGTTCAAATACCGACACAACGTACCACCACTTCTTGCACTTGTCTTGTTTCTTGACAACTGTGAACTTCGTACCCTTGCCACGGAAGATGGGTGTGTAGCCACACTATGTGGAGGTTGAACGCAGGTTTGTGCAGCAATATTATCTTCATTAGGTTTATTTTCATATTGATTATCAAATCGAATTGACTCGTATTCACTATCATTGTAATGTGCTACCTCATACTCTTCGTTCATAAGAAAGTAAGTGTTCGCACATACATCTATATCATCACGAATATTTAGGAATTCACGTTCACCCTGATGATGACATCCATTCGAACCACAATATGGAATTTCTGGTAGTTCAGTTTGTGGTAGTTGAGTCATTGGTACTTGAATTTCTAGTAATTGAGTATCTAGTACTTGAGTTTCTGCTTTGCCAATATTGTTCATTTCGAGACTCTTATTTGTTTTATTGCCATACACGGATCTTGAACCACATTCTCCTTTCAGTGTAGACAATTTTTAGTTGCTTACATTATAAGATATCAAACCATTCTGAACATCAAACAGTGGCAGCATAGGCAACACGTCTACAAACAATGGAGTTACTGTCTAAAATGCTTCACAACCCAAACAAAATTGGATACATTTGTATTGTTTCGAATAGTTTAGCGATCAACATGCAGTTTGCATTGATTGTACTGATGCTTCATTCCCAGCAGTGTTTTACTCCTATCAACATCAAGCATATTATATATTCGGTTCTCCAAATCTTTAAATGTGAAGGACTCTCTGATGTCAATTACTTCTGACCTATAATTAAGGAAAACCCAACATCCATCATCTTTTTGTTCCCATTTCGCTTCTTAAAAAATAGCAATAGCCACAACATCATCATACTTCTTCTCCGCCATTCCAACTACATTAGGCAGCAAAGTATTATATATAATAAGTGTTACATGAACGAAGAAATGTTTACATAAGTGTTATAAGTGTTATATTAACGTACGAAGTGCTTCGTCATGATTGAAGAAGTTGATCATCGTTGACAAAGTTGTTCTCACTGATTGACGAAACTAACGAAGTACTTCGTCACTGATGAAACTGACAAACTATTTTGTCACTAACGAAACTGATGAAGTACTTCGTCACTGACGAAATTGATGAACTACTTCGTCATTGACAAAACTAACGAAGTACTTCGTCACTAATGAACTACTTTATCGATGCTGACGAAGTAGTTCGTCAGTGACAATGAATGACTTCTTCAGTGATGAACCTGCTTCCCTGCTTCCCTTCTTAAATGATGATGAATTGTCATCATTTTAGCGAACTATCCCTCTAACTTATTATTATAGAAGCTAGACGAATATAAAAGTAGTATGAAAATTAATTAATTCCCACGATAAAAGTTAAAATCAAAGGACCCTTAACTAACCTGCAAAGAATTTTTATTTATCATATGAATCTCTAAACTAAGTATCGATATACATAATTCACAGACATGGATGGGTGAATTTTTTCACTTACAATGATGGGCTTATTACTTATACATTGTTTCGCATAGGTGTGTCGGACAGGTCGATAAATGCTCAGATCTAACTCCCCCAAAAATTTTATCTATGTTTCGCAGCTGGTCTACGAGTAATCAAAGCAGTTTTCTCCTCCTCTGTATTGTTTCCTACTTGTCGGTAGTTCAACCAGAGTAAGTTCATTATTTTGAAGATCGGTATTCATTAATTCAGTGTCAGGGGTTATTAAGTACATTCTATTGAAAATTAGACAAAATAATAAGATTCAACAAATTTGGTCAAAACAATTTAAATGAGTCAAACCCTGGATATGACATAAAAAACCCAATAAATTAACAAACTTTGCTTATTTTGAATAAAAAATTTTAACAATTAAAGAGGGTGGACATTAAATCAAACGCATCTTGGATTGGGTAAATTTGGGTTCGGGATTTTGACATTTAAACTTAAGAAACTAATAAACTTTTCATTTCAATCCAGGTTCAAGTCCATCCGACCAACCCAAAAAACCTGATGGACATATCAGTGGGTTGTGTTGGTTTGGGTCTTATATGTTAGGTTGGTTTCTTCAAGGCCCAAAAACAAACTTGCTCAGTTTTGGCCTTATAAAAAATAAATTGGTTCGTTCGGTTCAAAACCCACCAACCCAACCCGATGCCCAGCCCAATTAGTCAATGTGTGTCCAAAGTGGGTGTATAAAATTGCTAGACCACATATGCATGACCATTAAACCAAAAACATAAAAAATCCTTGGATCTCAAGTTTTGTATTTTCAGATCTCTTTCAACAAATGGCACAATATTCTCTCTTATAGTAAGAATGTTTCACCCGCCACTTAATTGTAAGGTCAAATGAAGTGCAAACACACCAATATGTTGCCGCATCCAACATGATCATCATACAAACAAGCTTTGGTAGCACTAATCTTACATATATATATATATATAACTGATATACTGAGTGACGTCATTTGGTATATCCTACGCAAAAATACAGAAAAAATAATGTATGTTTTCATTAAATGTGGACCTCAACAGTTTGGAGGCATCCCTCAGCCAAACTGTCGAGGCCCTCAGCATTTGGTTAAGGGGTGCAATCGCTCATTATATCATTTTTGTATATATATATATATATATTTATTAAAATCTCTCTTTAATCTTCTATGCAGACTCAAATTTTAATTGTGTTACAACACTTTATATATTTGATAACATATAAAAAAAATGGTGTCATAATATTTCACTAAGTTGTACATAGTAGAGATTAATATTTGTCTTTTTATACATTGTCATCATCTTTTTAATTAGGGAAAAATTCATTGAAAACCCATGGGGTTTAATATAATTACACTTAATTACCATGATTTTCTAAAAACTATCACAAACTTACCAAATAGTGTTAAAATGTATACAGATGATGGTAAGTTTTTGGTGAAAACTAATGGCGCACAGTAAACTAATGGTAAGTTTTTGATAAAATTTAAAACTAATGATGTGTAAATGTAATTACCTCGAACTTGAAGAGGTGTTTATGATATTAGCGCTTTTAATTAAAAATAACTTAACTTATATCATAAACACTAAAAAATATATATTTATTAAGAGTTTCAATCATCAATATCTTACTTTTTCTAATTTAAGCAATTCTTTATCTAATTTTAGCAGCACTGAACATGCACCTCTTATTTTGCACCCAAATGAACAATCTAATTAGCGCCGGCTCAAGGAACTGAAAAGAATATGGGCTAAAATTTTCCCCAAATTTGCTGACCACTAGTTATAGAATAATCTAGCAGCTTTTCTAGATAATTATTTAAAAAGAAATAAATATTTTCTTTCTTTGTACAAAACAAAATGTGTCAAAATTATTAAAAATATATAAAACTTGACGGTACAAGTAAATTATATTATTAAAATAAAACATATACATCACATATAAATGAGGGGGACAAATACAATAAATGAAGGGACAAATATAACAAAATACTATCTAAGTTGCCCTTTGCATTTCTTCATAGCATAAAACTCATCTATTATTGATTCATTATCAATACTATTTGAAAACTCTCTTTCTATGTGGATGATCATACAATCACTAAGGAACTCATCTTCTATCTTGTTACGAAGCTGATTCTTCATAACTTTCATAGATGAAAATGCTCGTTCTGTTGTTGATGTAGAAACAGGAAGAGTCAATACCAAACAAATCAATCTAGAAATCAAGCTGGTAGTCCTGTGCCAAGCCTGTTTCAATTAATCGATGATATAATTTAGAAATGGAATCGATATGCTAAAAGTCCAGATGACAATCCATTTCGGACTTATAAAAATCGAATTGTATTCTTTAAGCATACAATTCAAAAGTAGTGAAGTCTTCAAGATAGAATTTCTAAGCGAGATTGCATATATCATCCATATGGAATGATTTGAAACCATAACAAAGATCCAATACTGAACTAAGAGAAAGCAGTTCCACTGTTTTATCTAAAATCTATTACTCAACTCTATTATCTGAAAATCTATTACAATATTAAATAAATTAACTTGATCACGATGCATAGTTGTAATATAATCTCTTTGTTGATAAGAATGACCTGTACCAATAATATGAAGGGCATTCATATCGGGAATCACAGTATCATATTATTTACAAAAAGATACGACACTTTCATATAGATCGATCCAACTACCATCTCTCAACACTTGAAGTTTTGACTTTGTCTCTGAAACAAAGTTAAAAATAAGACAAACACAAAGTCAAATGAGGTAATGGCATTATAATATTGTTTAGCTTCACCACAAAATTGTTAATTTGGTCCATTTTCAGCGATGTTCAAAAAAAGTGTCTGTGTTGAACAAAATAACTCAATTAAACTCCTTATAGAATTAAAATGAGAACCCTAACGAGTAGTTCCAAGTCATCGTATACTACAACTTTGATTTGCCCCTCTACTTGTCTTAAGTTTTCTAGTTCTTAATAACTCATCATCTTCAGATTTTCGAGTAAGCTTTAACTCGGATTGACGCTTAGCGGAAGCACAAATAAAATTTACAACATTATTTAACATTGAAAAAAATCTCCAAATAGCCTTCACATCCTTAGCTTAAGCATTTAAAACTAGTTGTAATCGATCAGTAAAATAATGCACATAATATGCATATGGACAATCTTGCAAAAATAATACTTGCAACCCATTCCATGCACCACGCATATTGCTTGCACCATCATATCCTTGACCATGTAAATTTTCAACTTTAAGGTTGTATTTAACAAAAGCATTAGAGATCCCATTCTTAAGTATTAAGGCAGTAGTGTCAGGAACATTCACAATGTCAAAAAACCATTCTCTTATAAATCCATCATAATCAACATATCTTAGGATGATAGTCATTTGCTCTTTATTAGATTCATCAACTGCTTAATCAATAAGAATACAAAATTTGTCATCCCTAATTTCTTCACGAATCTTATTTCTTACTTTGTTAGCAAATATATGTAAAACATCCTTTTTTTTTTATTGTTGATGCAATATACTTGGCATTTCCGAGAGCTTTATTAAGGACAATATTGTTAACTTCAACACTACATCTTGCAAAAGCCTTTATAAGCTCAATGAAATTCTCCTAATTAGATGAGTTATCGAACTCATCATGACCTCTAAAAGCCAATGCATGACTTGCTAACAATCTACATTTTCTATTGTGGTGTTTAGTTGCAATCAATTCTGTGCTACTTGCTGAGAAGATTGTGCATTCATGACTATGTTAATATGTTGAGATGGGTTCCCTAAGCCACGCCAATCTATCATAGCATGTTGATGTGCTAAAGTTCCATAATGAGCAAGAAATGTACAATGTTGTCCATCAACCCTCTTTCAATTCTTAAACCTATCAACAATGAAAGTCTTATACATTTTATTGTAAAAAAGAAAGCAAGCGAAACAAAATGCCTTATCTTTAGCAACAAAATACTCAAGCCAAGAAAACTGTTTAAACCAACCATATTGAAATTGTTGAGACTACGCTCCATCTATGTGGCTAGGATACACCCCTAGTTTGGGTTGATATGGTCCAAGAAAAATATATGCTTTTCGAATGTTGTCATCATTAATGATATATTCACTTATTTGACAACATAATCTCGGATTACATTCCATAGTAGCAGCATCAAGACCATGATCCTCTCTTTGAAACTCAAATACTTGTGATTCAATGCTTTCATATACTATTCTTTCACAATTAGAAGGTCCAAATGATGAAGAACCATAAGGTATCTCACTTGATGATTCATCACTTTTTTTCTTATAAAAAGAAAAAATTCCTTTTAACTTTTTCGGATTTCGTTCACCATCTGACATCCTAAAATTTTTTTTCCTACACAAATATTAGTATACAATACAATTTTCAAACCCCCAAATTGTCAAAATAAAATTCAGTAACCAGTCCACATACCAATCAGTCACATAATTCAGTAATAAAACTAAAATTCAACAATCAATTCACAATACTAATTAGTCAAATTAAATAATAATCCACCAATCAATCCACAATAACAATCACATATTTCAGAAATAATCTAACAACCAATTCACAATACCAATCACATAATTTTGTAATAATTCAGTAATCAATCCACAATACCAATTCAGTAATACAATACTATATAACTATAATTCAACGAATCAATTCATTTAAATATAAATACCAATTAATTTAATTTACTATTAATTTCAAATATGACACAATACCAATTAATTTAATTTACTATTAATTCTAAACAAATTTAAATTATCTTATCCAAGTCCACTAAATTGAAATTTTAGCCCTAAAATAATGAATTTTCTATTAATTTTTAATAAATGTAAATTATTTTTATCTAAATTTGAATCCACTAAAATAAAATTTTACTTTAAATAAATTAAATTTTCGTAGAGTTTATTATTATTATTATTTTTATTTTAAATTACATTCACTACCACTCAATCACTCATGCCACATAAGGGTTAATTGCTCAACACATTTTATTAAATAGCCTATTAATATGAGAAAAATGAAAAAAAAATTGAAAATGGATCAGAGGAGAATTGACTCACCTAGGTCCTAATTCCGAATAAAATAATTGGTATGGAGTTGGAGTTGGTCAGCAGTCGGTGGAATGTTGTGTTATGGTTGTGGGACCTGTGAGAAGTGAGAATTAAGAAAGCTGGTGTGGGACCTGTGGGTGGCGGTTGAATATTCGTGAAAGCTTAGAAGGAATGTGAGAAAGGATAGGAGGTTAGGATTTGGAATTTGTATGAAGAGGTTGGGCTTTAACATTGGGTTGGAGGGATATTAAACTATTTTTTCTTTTTTTATTTTATCTAGGCTGAATGGGCTGTAGTGGTGGACTTAATATATCACTCATTAATTTTATTTTGTTTTACCTGTGCATAAGTATTCTTTAAAATGGTATTCCTACTTGAACCAAAATTGTCTTCAAGAGATTGAAACTCAAGTGTGTTTTCTGAAGTTTAATTTATGTCATGTGCAGTCGGCTGATCCATATAAGGAGCATATTGTATACCAGATGTACATTATGTTCCGGCATTACTGGCAGTAAGTTGTAGCCCTATCTTACAGTAGATCACTTACATATTCGTATTGGGATCTATCATCCTCTAAAGACCGTGAACGTCATGGATGGCATCCCGTGATTTGCAAGTTTTCATATGCTACTCCCATGCTTATACAATCTATAAAGGCATACTTATTCCATTGTTTCAATTTCAGATCTATTGTTTCTACTAATTATTGGTAGATTAAAGTGTTTCATTGGTAAATATTTGTATGGAATTGTAGGAGGTGGAAGGGGACAAGGTGGATAGGATAACACTATGGTACGAAATACATTTTAGCAAAAAAGATAGGGAAATGGAGTGATGTTAAATCAAGACATAATGGAGTGATGTTAAAGCAGGTGATTCTGAACATAATGGACCATGAGTTATGCTACGCTGCTGGTCTTTTGGACTTGTAAGAAAATGCATATTTTGGTGTGACCTTTAAATTGAAAAAACCATAGTTTGCTAAAATATATTTTGGGAATTAGTTTATGAATTGGTCATATGGACTTTGGAGTAGAAGATATTTTGAAGATGATATACATGTGATTATGTGCTTTAAGTTTTTATGATTACAATGTAATGATGTATAAAGTCATTCTCCATCACATATATATGTGATCGAGAATGACTTTGTTTATTCTCATCTTAGGAACAAACAAAGTGTGATGTTATATTATGGTAATTAACTATGGTTAATTTTCTTAAATGTGTGTACTTGTTTATATTTGAATTACAATTGTCATAATTTATGCATTTGAGCAAAGGCAGGTAGATGTTTATTAAATATGATATATATGGTACCATGCAATATTTGTGATGAAAGTATGTAGCTAATTGGGGTACAAAATTTTTGTTGTGGCATTTGACCAATAGGGACAAACTTTCAACCTTCATATATAGTATAATACTAAATGTAACAAAATTGAATTGGTATTTAAAAAACTAATAATAACAAAAATATATAAAAATTGATTACTAACAATTATGCTACAAAATAAACATTCGTAGTTGGCAATATCTACAAATTTATTTTGTAACTGCAAAATAATTAGGACTAAACATTAGCTAGAAGCTCATCACCCGTAGCTATAGTATATTGCAATAAAATATAATTTTGTAGCTGTAATTTAGCAACAAATTAATTTGTAGTTATAATTTATGCACAAAATAGAAATCGTAACTACTAAAAAATAGTTACCAAACTAATATTTGTAGCTCTAAATAAGCTATAAAAAATTACTTTGTAGGTAATATTTAGTTACAAAATTTACATTTGTATGTAACAATTCAGCCACAATTTTAACTTTGTAGTAGATTTGCAGCTATGAAATTTATAATTATATCTTGTAGTTAGCCACAAAATCAAGATCATATACGATTTTTGAAAAAATTACGTATGAAAGGTCTTTCATAACTAAATAGCAATATTTAGTCATGAAAGTCTATTTTCGTAGCTACAGATCATTTAATTACAGTCATTCAGTTACAATTGAGTTACGAGGAATATTAGTAACTAAGAGCCCTTCAGCTACAAAAAACAGCATTTAAATACATATAAGTGTTCGTGGCTGAAGGTCATTTTTTTTGTAGTGGATATTTAAAAAACAATAGAACTGATCTTTTATTATTTTTTTTTTTTAAAAAAAAAAGAAGAAAAGAAAGAAATAGTATTTCCATTCAATGATATGCCTTAGCTTTCATCTCAACAATCATCATAATACACCAATATAAAACCGCTTAGGTTTCTTTTTTCTTCTTCTTTTGTTGTAATAATTAATTAATTTAAGCATTGTTATTATGACAGGTTCAAATGCTTTTATAACTCCTATGTAAAGCACCAAATAATAATATAATTCTGCCACATTATAAAAAGCAAAAAGAGCACAAATTGTAAACCAATTTTCCACTACCAAGATTTTGAAGTGGCTCTCTATTATCAGTTTTTATGTAATCAGAAAAACTAACTTTTAAAGTGGTAAAAAGTAACTGTTTTCTCTTGAAAAATATTGAAGTTTGAATCCCCCATCCCCAATATTGAAGAAAAAAAGGTATATATATATATATATAAGTAAGATTGAAGGAAAATGAACCTCTAGCCTTGAGTCAATGAACTTGCACTACTAAAGAAATAGTATTTCCATTCAATCACATGTCTTAGATTTCATCTCAACACTCATTAAAAGCCCTTAGCTTTCTTTTTTCTTCTTCTTTCGTTATTAATTAATTTAAGTTTTGTTATTAGGAGAGGTTCTTATGCTTTTATAACTCCTAAGTAAAGCACCAAATAATTAATATGATTCCAGCCCATTATCAAAAGTGAAAAGGGCACAAATTGTAAACCAATTTTCCAGTATCAAGATTTTGAATTGACTCCCCATTATCAATTTTTATGTAACCAGAAAAATGAACTTTTAAAGCCGTAAAAACAAACTGTATATTTTGTTGGAAAATATTCAAGTTCGAATTCCCCATCTTCAATATTAAAAATAATAATAAGTAAGAGTGGAAGAAAATGAACCTCTAGCTTCAAGTCAATCAACTTGCACTAAGAGTAAAATGGGGTAAAATGATAATGTATGAGATAACCGAGTCTAAGTAGGAGTGCTTCTACATGGATGCATATATATGTATGCAGTAGCCGATCTTGAAAATTTGTTCAGGACACCATACCTATTTAAATATTTTTTTTTTCAAAAAAAATAATTTCAACTGTGTTGTTGTTGATTTTTGGGTCTACCTAGGTGGGCCAGAGCTCAGCTATAATGGGCCATCGAATTAGCCTTTTTCAGGTGGAGCCCTTGCTGAGGAGAGACTTCAAATAAGGCAAGACTTGGAGGTAGGTCAGGACTAGCAACTGCTAACCAAATCAAGATATCTGCAACCACAGAAAACGGTAAGTAGGGGCACAGGTGTAGACACCGGTGCGCACCCTCTGACAGCCAAGTCACCATATTTCCCAGAGAATAACACTTAGAACTCAAGAAAGAGAGACTAGGAGAGGAAGAGTTTTCTCTAGCCCGCCTTCGAGGGTTTTTTCCTTGTGCTCTTCGTTTCTGATGTCTCATCATCCCCCTCTCAAATGGGCAGAGGTTACCTTTTATACTTCGGAGGTGTGGCTTCGGATGGGTGGCATGTGGCATTAGGCTTCCCCAGACCATGCCACATAGCCCTCCTCCTAGCCTCACCCTACACCTCCAACCCTAGGCCAGCTGCATAGGGAGGCGGAGGTCAAGCCTGCTGACGTTGGGGCGGATGTACTTGCAATATATTTGCCCACTCTCCTATCTACACGTGGAGTGGTAGGTGAGCTTTTCAGCGAGGTAAAGGCTGGGAGGTGGCTGATCAGGGGACAATGGGTTGCCTCCTAGACTAGCAGGTCAACTTTCCTCATTGTTGCAAAGGGTTGCCTCCTAGTTGAGGCCCATTGTTCAGTAGACGCTACTTTTGGCAAAGCTCTCTTCCCCATTTTACCTGGCTCGGGCAGGTCATTCAATGCATGTCAGACACTCATATTCGAGCTAAAGTTATGAGCTGGCAAGCTCTGAAAGGCTTTTAAGTCTTTTCAAGTATCATGAGGGGTGAGGGCCAAGTTTGACTGGGCCTCAACTTGATACTTTGCTGCGACTTTATGGGCCTATTAAATGGATTGGGCTCGACATCTATGAGCCCTGGGCTAGTTGGAAAGTGGGAAATATTTACCTATAACAGCTGCCCCCTTAGTCCTTTCCTCCTCCTTATGAGGGAGGTAAGGACTAAACAAATTGGATGAGGTACGTGTTACCTCAGGGCTCTTCGGGGGAAGCTTAGGACAGGTTTAAGCTAATGAGGGACATCCTGGCCTCCTCTCTTTTCTCCTTTTGGATGGTCTGGTTGGCTATCATGGAGCGCGGTCCCCAAAAAGGTCCTTTCAGTTTCTCCTTTAGGCTTAAGATGGCTGCGCTTATTCAGATGCCAGGCCTCGGGTGCCGTGCTCTGGAAGGGGTAGGTAGTTGTCGCCACGTGGAACTCCCTGGACCTACTAAGGGCAGTTAAGGATGTGAGGCTCATGGGCCAAACGTGCTCCACTTCCATCGCCTACGTAGGATGATCCCTGACATTCACTCCTTTTATCCAACCATCAACGATTGGGATTCAACCCTAAAGAGTGGATAAATTCAAGAAAAGAAAAATTTTCCTCTCCTTCTGACAATCACGAGTGCTCAACCCCTGCCCATCATACGTTTTCATCTCCTAAGTTCCAGAAAACCCTAATTTTCCCACGGCTGCTCATCGTTCATTCTCCGTAGCTTTCCTTCTCCAATCATCAGCTTGAGTCCACTACTAGCGGTTTCCTTATTGCTTTCACAATTGAGTCATCCTACTCATTTCTCTTTCTTCTCCTCTTCATTTTTATCTTTTTTTTTTTGGGTAAGACCAACTTGATGGTATGGGGCAAAAGGGAATGGAAGAGGGAATAGTCCCCTCTGCATTAAGGAACCTGTGACCATATGAGGGAGGAACCCATTAGCAGAGTCTGCCTTGCCATATAGGCCTTAAGCCCTTAAGGCTTTTTAGTCCACAAAAATGGGGTTTCATTCGAAATTTGTAGCCTAGGGTTTTGTCTAGCGTCTTTTTGGACTGATTGTTGTTCCTTCTCCCTTTGTTTCTTTTTCCAGATATGGTGCGAACCCGTAGACAAAGGCTTTAAAGTTTCCCTACTCCTCATCCTGCCCCTCAGCGGGAGCCCATGGAGGTCTCCTCTGGTAACCCGTCCCCCGTTGGTAGCCCCAACTCGGTGCATGGCGATCCTACACTAGATCCTGTTCGATCGGCAGTTAGGTCTCCCTCATTGATGCAAAAGGATAGCTTTGATATGGGTGTTAAAGTCACCCCTGTTGTCGGCAACCACTGGCCTTAAAGGAGAAGGTTGATCTTAGACACTGGGTCCGAAGAAGAGGAAGACGAAGAAGACCTGACTCCACTTTGGTCTCTGTTTGGGGGGTCAGCACTGGAGGCTGGGTTTTCCGGGGTGCGCCGTGGTGTCCCTTCGATGGGTGGAGAGGAGATGAGTGGGGACAAGGCTGAGCCGGAAGATAGAGCTAAGGAAATCGAGCCAAGTGAACAATCAGATTTAGGAATGAGAGGTGAGCCCGAGGAGGAGGAGGAGGAGGTCATAGGCCATTAGGAAGGGCTATAGACCTCATCAAATCCTCCATGACTACCAACCAGCTCATAGCTGTCAAGAGATTGTATAACATCCCCTTAGACGTTACCCTTAGGGAGCTTAAGGAAGGTGAGGTTCCAAGTCAGCCTTGCGCGGGTGAGATGACCATCACCATTCTTGCCTTTTACTGTGGGTTGAGGGTGCCCTTCCCTGCCTTCATCAGGAGATTTCTCCATGAAGCCCCTCTCCATTCAGTACAATTTTCCCCCAGTGCCTGGCAGACCGTGCTGGGCTCTTACATTCATTAGCAGAGGGAGAACGAAAAGGAGCCTAGTGTGAACTCCTTTAGGATGACCTTTTCTCTTCGGGTCTCAGGTACTCCCGAGCATTACTATGCCTACAAATATAAAAAATTTAACAAAAAGATCGAGAGCTTGTCTAGCCTGAAGTACTGGCTAAAAGATGGGTCTTTGTGGGGGGAAACTAGAAAGGGACTGGCAGCAGTGAAAGTTGGTCACACCGCATGTCCTGAAATTTTTGTACCCCTGTCTGGCTTGGGTCCAGGCCTAAGAAACCTCATGACTTGCTTGCCAAGTTTAACAACATCATGAGGCTGGAAGTCCAATGCAGGATGAAGAAATTTATCCTCTTTCCTGAACACATGATAACTTATGGTCTCTAGGCGAACCCTGAGGCTGAGGAGGAGGGTATCGTCCATTCTTAAAATCACCTGATACTTCCTCTTCCCCCTATGTATGGTGACCTGACTATTCCTCTTTTATCTGTTTCCTTACAGTGAGTCAGAATATTAGGAGCGCCTTGAGGGGCATAGCCCAGAAATCTGCTGAGAGATTTTCGCGCCCATCCTCGGCTGACCCCCTGCCACCACGGTCCCTCAGAAGCAAGGTGTCTTCTTCCCCTTCCTTTTTTACCAAAAAGGATACACCTACCTCAGGGCATGAGCAAGCGTTCCTATGAAAGGGAAAGGGGGTGGCTGTAACCCCCTCCAGCAAGAAAAGAGCCCGGTCCCCCACCAATCCAGCCTCAGACCTTCCTGGAGGGAAAGTTCCCGAAGACCTGTTGACCTTCGCGAAGAAGGCAAGGACCTTCTTGACCCGGGAGATGCGTGAAGATATCCGAGGAGAAGGCATGATTGGGCAGCTTGACGAATGCGCCAATTCCTCCTTGAAGGTAAGTCTAGGCTGTACCTCCATCGCACCCTTGCTATTCTGTTGTAAACCTTCACATTAACGCCTACTTATTTTTCTTTTGTGGTAGCTCACGTATTCGATCTTCGACGTGGTGGAAAAGAATAGAAAGCTAAACATGGAGGTGGATAACACCAACAAGGCCCTCAATGACTCCCTCGACACCAACAAGAAGTTGGAGGCCAAGTACCAGAAAGCCAAATAGGATAAGGACGCTGCCGAGGCTCGCGAGGAAGATTGCCTCTCTAAACTCAATCGCTCTGAGAAGCAGCTCCAAAATGTTCAAAAGGAGAAAGCTTCCTTCATTGTCGATCATGAAGAACAAGCTCGAGAAGAAGCTGGAGGTCACCGAGAGGGAGGTGCAAGAGCTTAGGAGCGACTATAAGAATCAACTCGTCATCGGGTTTGAATTAATGAAGGCAGCCTTCAAGACAGTGGAGCCAAAATTTGTGCTTAAACGATTGGACAAGGCGAACCTTGAAAGCCTTTATCCTGTAGTCCTGGCTAAAGTCTCAGGGGTGTCCCCACCCAAAATCTCCCTAGAGGCGCGGCCTGAAGAGGATGTCACGCGTCGTGAAGGGCATGCCAAGGCTAGCTTATTGACTCCCACCAGCACAGGAAGGGAACCTACACGTGTTGAGGCCTCTGTCAACGCTTCAGGTGTCGAGGAGGAGAGGCGAGAGGAAGAACAAGTTTGAACTAGATGACACCCCCCCTTTTTCATCTTTAATTTCCATTGCAATTTAATTTTCTGCTATGCTTTTGCTTTCACCCAGACTCCCTTTATTTTTTTTTTCTGTAATACAATGGGGTAGCCCTCACCGCCTATGGGGGCAGACTTATTATTTTATTTTATTTGACTCTTTTTTCTTTTTTACTTGCAATAATCATACCCACTGCCCCCCTTAACCCTTACTTTCTTCTCCAGTAAGAGAACGTAAGGGTTAAAGCTTGTTATCTCTGGTGAGCTCGAGCTTTCCTAGTGATGTACGGTGCCTATTCTAGAATCTTCCTAGGTATATCCCAGGGCTTGCCATAGGTTTTACCGTAGATAATACTATCAAACTATTTCAGATTCACTAAGAGTGAGGGTCCCTCCTGGGGTCTCATCACTTAGTCTGATCCGTGAAGAGTTCGTGCCCGTGGCTAAAGCTTTACTGAGTTGGAGGCCTGCCCCAGACTTGACTACTTATTACTTGCAAAATTTTATCAAAAATGAGTAATCTCTTCATTGAACAGGGAGGCTAGGCATTACAGCATTAGCCTGAAATACAAAAGATAAGTTTTCATCACGAATGAAACTCTACCCTACTGGTAGTAAAACTTCAAGTGTTCCATGTTCCACGGATGTTATAAGATAGTCCCATACATGTCCTCAATTTGAAATGTTCCCAGGCGAACCACCTTAGCAATTTTGTAAGGTCCCTCCCAAGTTGGTCCTAAAGAACCTGCGCCATGCTCCTTTGTGTTTTGTATGACCTTCTTCAACACCAAGACCCCTATGCGCAGGACCTTATACTTAACCCTTGAGTTGTAGTAGCGGGTAGACCTCTGCTAATAAGCGACGACCCTTATTGCTGCTTGGTCCCTCCTCTCCTCCAGCAGGTCGAGCTCAGCCCTAAGTGTAACTTCATTGTGATCCGGGAGAAAGTGTTGGGTGCGATAATTAGGGGCACCTATCTCAATTGGAATCACTGCTTCAGTTCCAAAAGTTAAGGAATAAGGAGTCTCACATGTGGCTGTTCTAACAATAGTTCGATAAGCTCATAAGAAGTTAGGTAGTTCCTCCACCTAGGCTCCCTTCAAACTGCTAAGATTCGCCTTAAGATTGGCCTTGATCGTCTTGTTTACAGCCTCCACTTGTCCATTGGCCTTGGGATGAGCTGGTGAGGAATAGTACAATCGGATCCCCAGATCAGTGCACATCTTACTGTACTTATCGTTATCGAACTGCTTTCTGTTATTAGTGACAATGGCCCTAGGTATTCCAAAGCGACAAATGATAGACTTCTAGATAAACCCCGAGGTTTTTGCTTCGGTGATGCCCGTGAGAGGCTCAGCCTCCACCCATTTGGTGAAGTAATCTATCGCCGCGATGACATATTTCATTTGGGCTTTTCCAGGTGGGAAGGGTCTATTATGTCCACTCCCCACTGAACAAATGGCCAAGGACTACAGATGGGGGTTAAATCCTCTAAAGGTCGTCTTGAGATGGTACTGAAGCGCTGACACTTGTCACACTTTTTTGCAAATTCCTTTGCATCTTTAGTCAAGCTAGGCCAGTAATACCCTTGTCGAATTACTTTTTGCGCTAAGGACGCTCCTGTTGTGTGGTTCCCGCATATACTTTCATGGATTTCCCTTAGCACATAGCTTGCTTCCCTAGGTGCTAGGCATTTCAGGTAAGGCAGGGAGTAGCCTTTTTGTTATAATTCACAGTCAATCAAGGTATAATGTGCAACTTGGTAGTGTAGCTTCCTTGCTTCCTTGCCTCCTTTGCCCCTTTAGGGGCTATTCCCTCTTTTAAATAGCTGACAAGGAGGTCCATCCAGTTTGGGCCTTCCTCAGCTTGTAAAGGTAAAACTTGCTCCTTTGGCGCCTCAATATTAGGGGCTGCCAAGAACTCGACTGGGATGGCTCGAACTAACTCAAAGTTTGGTGTTGAAGCGAGCTTAGCCAGAGCATCAGCTTCCACATTCTCAGACGTTGGGATTTGAGATAACACTCAACATTCTAACTTCCCAAGTTGCTCATTTACTCTTGCTAGGTAGGTCTGTATTTTCTCGTCCTTGGCTTGGTACTCCCCTTTGATTTGCCTCACCACTAACTAAGAGTTGCTGTAAACATACAACCTCTTGGCTCCCATTGCTGTAGCTAACTTTAAATTGATTAGAAGTGCTTCATACTCTGCTTCATTATTGGACGCTTTAAAACCGAGGTGGGCGACGTATTCAACTTTCATACATTCTGGGAAAGGTGAAGTTAATACAAGCCCAACCCCATATCCCTGCTCATTCGAAGACCCATCAACATGCAAATACCAGAGGGGGTGCACAGGTAGGGGGTTCCCAGGATCAGCTAAGTTAGCTATAAGGCCGCTTGGGGACACAATTGGAGAAGTGAACTCCGTTATGAAATCTGTTATGGCTTGGGCCTTTATAGAGACTCTGGGTTTGTACCATATGTTGTAATGGCCTATTTTAGTCGACCACTTGATGAGCCTCCTGGACGTTTTTGGCTTATGAAGGACTTGCCTCAATGGGTAACTAGTTAAGACTTCAATGATATGCGATTGAAAATAAGGTTTGAGCTTTCGGGAAGATACTACCAAGGCTAGGGCCAACTTTTCTATATCTGGATATCGTGTTTTAGCTGGTACCATTGAGTGGCTGACATAGTAAACTGGTAGCTGTGTCCTATCCTCTGCTCATACCAAGACTGAGCTTACTGCCGTTGGGGAGACAGCTAAGTACAAGAACAGGTGCTCTCCAAGCTGCGGTTTGGAGAGTAATGGGGGGTTGACAAGGTATGCTTTTAATTGATTGAAGGCCTCCTCACATGCAGGGGTCCACTCGAACTCTTTAATCCCTCTCAAGATTTTGAAGAAAGGGAGAGCTTTATTTGTTGCTCTTGAAATGAACCTTGAAAAGGCGTCTAATCTCCCTGTCAGCCTCTGCACTTCTTTGATACTTTTAGGTGAAGCCATGTCCAGGACGGCCCTGATCTTGTCTGGGTTGGTTTCGATCCTTCTGCTGTTAACCATGTATCCTAGAAATTTTCCTTATGACACACCAAAAGCGCACTTGGCTAGGTTGAGCTTCATCCCGTACTTGCACAGGATACCAAATACCTCCTCTAAATCTCCCAAATGGTCGGTTGCTACTGCACTTTTAACCAGCACGTCATCAATGTAGACCTCCATATTCCTTCCAATTTGCTGGACGAACATTTTGTTCACCAACCTCTAGTAGGTGGCTCCCGCATTTTTCAGGGCGAAGGGCATGACTTTGTAGCAGTATAAACCCCTATCCATGGTAAATGCTGTCTTCTGTTGGTCCGGCTTGTACATACGTATCTGATTATAGCCTGAATACGCGTCCATGAAACTCAAGAGGGCATACCCCGCCGTAGCATCAACTAATTGGTCAATACGGGGTAAGGGAAAGCTGTCCTTGGGGCAAGCCTTATTCAGATCAGTGAAGTCTACACACACTCTCCATTGTCCATTTGCTTTCTTCACTAAGACCACGTTGGCTAACCAGGTGAGGTAGTTTACTTCCTCGATGAAGCCAGCCCTCTTAAGCTTATCTACTACCACCTTGATGGCCTCATACTTATCTAGACTGAATACCCTATGTTTCTGTTGGACTGGTTTGTAGCTTAGGTCCACATTTAATTTGTGCACCATCACCACTGGGTCAATGTCGGGCATATCCTCATGGGACCAAGCGAACACATCGGCATTATTGCTCAGGATAACTTCCAATTTCGCTTTAAGCGGTGGCTCAAACAAAGCTCCTATCTTGGTAGTTCTCCCCGGATCATTCGGGTCTAGGCAAATGGATGTGAGCTCCTCTACAGGCTCACCTCGCTGGACCTTGCTACGTTCCAAATAGTCCTCATCACAAACTGCCCCTGGGTAGTGGTTCAGACTCTTTGCGGACTTTCAGTGGCTTTCCGCTCTTTGTTGCTTTTTGTTCATAGCTCTCTGATCTAGCTTGCTTATTCTCTTCCTCCATCCTTCGTGCAATATTCGTCACTTCTGGGCTGGGGCCAACCTCACATAACTCAACTTCTGCAGTTCGCGGCCTTTTTGCTACTCGAATCTCAGAGATAAGTGCATGTATCTTTTTTTCCATTTCGTGCTGATGGATCAGGAGTTGCTTGAGCAATTCGGCTTCTATAGTGTCGAGGGCAAGATTGGGGCTGTCTTGGGTTCACGAGTAGAGCCAAGTGCAGCCTCTCCCCCGATCTTGAATCTTGGGGTGGCCTTAGCGATGTCTGGGCCTTGCTCCATCGATTGTTGCCCTCTAGTTATAGCTTGCACCTCCATTAGGCCGGAGTCTGTTTCTCTTAAAGCCAAAGCATAGCAACGCCTAGCCTCATATTGGTCTCCTCACACTACTCCCACTGGAAACTTCATCAACAAATGATAAGTCGACACCACGGCCTTGAGGGAATTCAAGGCGGGTCTCCCTAGAATGATATTGTATACTAAGGGGACATTAACCACCAAGAATTTTACCATTAAAGCTTTCTTGTTCTCCATCTCTCCTGTAGACAATGACAATTCTATGCTTTCGTTAGGTACTACCTTGTCCACCGCAAAGCCATAAAGAGGACTGTGCAAGGGTTTCAGCATGTCTCGTGAGAGGCCCATATTGTCAAAAGCTTCCTAACTTTGGAGCTACCACCATCAATCAGGATTCGATGCACGCTGCTGTTACCCACACGCAATGTAACCACTAGTGTATCATCGTGGGGCTGGTGTATACGATGGGACTCCTCTTCTATAAAGGTGACAACCTGTACTAGGTTCATTGTTGAGATTACCTCCCCATGAAAGGCATTGAAAACGTGCATTCCCCCCTAGCTATCATGTCGAGCTCGACGGGCATAGCTTTTCCTAGACCTATTCAATTCCCCTACAAAATCTGATCCCTCCAAGATTGTTCGTATGTCCTGCACTGGAGGGGGAGTCAGAGCCAGGGTGCTAGTAGCTCCTCACGTCTAAGCTGAGGTTGGTTTCGTCGCCTCTCAAGCCTGGCTACGAACTGCCGAAGCTGTCCCGTCCTAATTAATGCTTCAATCTCTTCCTTTAATTCAAAACATTTTTCTGTCTCATGGCCATAATCCCGGTGGTAACGGTAATACTTGTTCCGGTTCGGCTTTGCAGGTGGGCCCTTCATAGGCTTGGGTCTTTTGAGTATATTTTGATCTTGTATCTGATTCAATGTCTCCCGTCTGCACATGGTAAGCGGAGTGTACCTGTCAAACACGCTTCATCTTGAGTTAGGCTCTCTCTAGTTAGCCCTCTCAATATCTCTAGCAGGTATGGTTGGGCCTTTTCTGTCTCTCGACTTGGTATCCTCCGTTCGGGGCCTTGGATGTGGTGGTGCCTCATTTGAAAACATCAGTCCCTCAGCTATCACATGTTTTTGTGCTTCCTTCATCACCTCATGGGGTTTTGGTGTTCTTTGCTATATCCCACTTAAGGCCCCCGGCGTGAGCCATTAGGATGGCTTGGATAGCTACTTGATCGCTGTAGACTTCGATCAGCATGGCTTCGTTGTTAAACCTCTTTGTATATGACTTCAACGACTCGTCATGTCCTTGCCTCATAGACATGAGGTGGGTTGCTGGCTTTTTCACTGGCTTGACTCCGTTGAAGTGCATCACAAATTAGGTGGCTAACTGCTCGAAGGAGTGGACAGACCTTGGCTTAAGTCGGCTGTGCCAGGCTTTGGCTGGACCTGATAATGTAAGTGGAAAGGCCCGGCACCTGGCATGGTTCGAAACTGCTCGAAATCCATCCACGACCTGAACACATCCAAATGCTCGTTAGGATCCCCCTTTCCGCCATAAATTACCAAATTAGGCCTTTTGAAGGTTTTTGGGAGAAAGGCTTCCATGATCTCAACATTGTATGGAGGCTCCCATGACCTGTGTTCCTCCACCGTCTTTCCCTTCAGTTCCCTGAGAACTTGGTCCACTATTTGATCTTTCATGGTGTAGATATATCCTTTTGAGGGTGGCTCGGCTGAGGCTCTCATGGAGCTTGTTTATCCTCGGGGAGGTGTTTCTGTACATGGTGGAGGTGACATCTCTAGTTCCTCGGCTCTTCGGTGTCCAAGGGAGTTTCTAAGATCATGGGTCCCACCTGAACCACCTTCAGCCGAGACGCTCCTGGAAATTAGGTGAGCCGAGCCCAGGCTATTCTCATGGATAGCATGCTCCTTGGCCCTTCTTCTCAAGTGATCCCTAAGGTCGGGCGGTGGCAGCCATCCTCACCCTCGAGCCCGGACCCCCCTTGCTACTCTTCGCCTGGGAACATAAATGCCCTCTTCTTCTACGACTCTTGGGTGGCTCCTTCCTCGGTTCCTTCGTCTCCCAGAAGAGAGCACATACTCATCAGCTGCTGGCTGGACTAAAGTTTCAAGCTGGGCTTGGCAACCCTTTAGGAGGCGCTCCTCAATAGTAGTGATGAGATTTCGAAGCAGGTCAGTAATATCAGCCTGAGGCTGCTCTTCGTTATAGGGTATAACCCTCTCTTCATTTTACTTCCTTTTGCGAGCAGGATTATCTACATCTTCCTGAGGTTGTGCTTCCAACGGCGATGCAGTCGGCGTGTGCTTATCGGACTGTACTTCCATTGGGCTTGCCCGAGAAGGCCCTGGATCTCTCCTGTGTCGGCCTCCTGGGAGGTCGTTGGCATTGTAACCTGGGGCTCAAGGTTCGAATCCCTAGGTTGCTGGGTAGTCGACCTAACTCTCTGTCCACGGGATCTGTCCACCATGCTTACAGGTGCTCACGTGGCTTTTAACCACGTTCAAGTGAGTATACGTTCTTGAGCGACGTGAAATATGGGTAGGGAACGGTTGTCTAGTGTTCCCTCGGACGGCGCCAAGTGTTGTCGCTGATTTTAGGGTCTAGCTAGGTGGGCTAGAGCTCAGCTATAATGAGCCATCGAATTGGGCTTTTTCAGGCGGAGCCCTTGTTGAGGAGACTTCAGACAAGGGAAGACTTGGAAGTAGGTCAGGACTGACAACTGCTGACCAAATCAAGGTATCTGTAACCATAGAAAACGATCAGTAGGGGCACCGGTGTTGACACCAGTGCGCACCCTCCGACTTCCAAGTCACCATCTTTCCCAGAGAATAACACTTAGAACTTCGAAGAGATTAAGAGGAAGAGTTTTCTCAGGCCCTCGGAGGGTTTTTCATTGTGCTCTTAGTTTCTAATGTCTCATCATCCCCCTCTCAGATGGGTAAAGGTTATCTTTTATACTTCGAAGATGTGGTTTTGGATGGGTGGCACGTGGCATTAGGCTTCCTCAAACCATGCCACGTAGCCCTCCTCCTAACCTCACCCTACACCTCCAACCCTTGGCCAGTTGAGTAGGGAGGCGGAGGTCAGGCCTACTGACATTGGGCGGATATACTTGCAATGTATTTGCCTACTCTCCTATCTACACTTGGAGTGGTAGGTGAGCTTTTCAGCGAGGCAAGGGCTGGGAGGTGCCTGATCAGAGGACAATGGGTTGCCTCCTGGACTAGCAGGTCAACTTTCCTCATTGGTGCAAAGGGTTAGCCATGGCTTATGGTACCTGTTGTTCAGCAGAAGAATACTTTTGGCAAAGCTCTCTTCCCCATTTTACCTGGCGCGAGCAGGTCATTTAATGCATGTTAGGCACTCATATTCGAGCTGAACTTATGAGCTGGCAAGCTCTGAGGAGCTTTTAAGTCTTTTCAAGTATCATAGGGGGTGTGGGCCAAGTTTGACTGGGCCTCAACTTGATACTTTACTGCGACTTTATGGGTCTATTAAATGAATTGGGTTCGACGCCTATAAGTTTTGGGCTAGTTGGAAAGTGGAAAAAATTTACTCATAACAAACTGTATTGATAAAAAAAATTCGTAATGTGAGTAATAAAAATATTATTTTTCTAGCAAAATCAACCTAAAGTAAATTTTAAAAATGCAAAAAGAATTAACAAATAGTCATAACGAAACTTAAATAGTGAATACATTTTAAAAAATATTAGGTAGATGAAGAACAAAGGGGAAAAAAAACTTATATAAGTAAATTTAATTTAAAAAAAAATTGAAATTTTATTCTCCAATTAATATGGATTTCTTACCTACAGCTTAAGTAAAAGTAAAAAAAAAAAAAACAAAATTAAATAATGTAACAAAATTTCTTTTTGAAATTCACTGGGAGGTAACAAAATTACTTGACAAAATAAAAAATACAGGTAAGTTTCTACAATTATCACTAAATATTATTTAACGTTATAGTAATGATCTATATTATGTTTTACTTAATACAATAATATTTATTTATATTGTTATTAGAAATAAATTTTATCATTCACTCGTACAAATCTTAACCAAACCATGACAAATCTAATTCCTTCACATTACTCTGAATGGCAAATCTTAACCAACCATCTACTTCCATCACATGAGAAAACTTTGCAAGCATTTTTATTTTATTTCACAAGGTGTACAGGATTTCAGACCAAACATGCGAACTTAAAATCTTCCACAACAAGAAAAGAAAAAAAAATAAAATACAAATATTGAAATTAAATTAAAATAAAATACATACAAGAAATTAAAATACATATAAAAAATAAAAAAGGTAAAGCTTTAGATTGAAACAGTACTACTATATATCCCCTGCCAGCAAGTCCTTGCCCAACCTCTCGTTCACAAATGTAAGCTGACAAAAAATTGTCCATTATTATTATTATTATTTTTTGGTAAAAGGAAGTTGCATTAGCACAAAAGAGAACCCAAACCAATACAGGTTACACAGCAGCAAAAGCCTACTCAGCAGAAATCAAGTTCAAAATACAGGGAGGTAAAGCCTCCAAAGAGTATTCATCGAACACTAAAACATAGTTACTAGACAGAGACTTTTTAGCTATAGCGTCAGCCACCAGATTGCAGCTTCTTCTCTTCCAAGTCACCTTCCAGCCCTGTCTTTCAAAACAGCTCCTGATCGTACATATCTGATTGTACACATACCAGTTCAACGGATCTTCATTTGCATTAACAGCTTTTTCAACGTCTTTTGCATCTATCTCCCATTCAACCCTTCGCTCCATTATTGTTTACTGCAAAAACCACGTAATATTGCATTACTTCATAATAATGACATAACATTCGCCTTACATGCACGTTAATATATATAGCTTTACAATCTACGAAAACCTAACTACTCAAAGAACAGATTATGTTACGTACTGCTACTCACTATTTTTAACTGCTATGTTCATAGAGCTAACAAAATAAATTTAATTTAGATTAAGTCTTACTTAACTGCTTAAGAAAATATAATTAATTTAGAGCTAACTTTTTTAATCACTTAGCTAATTTTCACTGATTCAAAAGTATATACTAATAAAAAATGAGGCTTATGTTGTTGAAAAGTTATACATACATTAAAAAGGAAAATTACCTTCATAAATGGACAGGTCCATTTATGATTTCGACATTCACCAGAGTCCGTAGAAATATCTTCCAACAAAACTTCTCCAAAACCAGCTTGACCTTCTTGAGAGGATGACATGAACGATGACAACTACCACCACAAATCCACATGCATATCCCATTGCTACCACTTTCCAAGTAAAACTATTTTCTGATTCTTCTTCATCTTTGCTCAGGAAAGGAATTGGTGTGTCTGTATTTTTACATTTCTTTGACAATTGAGAGCCACATAACCCTGGGTTTCCTTCAAAAGATGAATATGAAAATGTATCCAATTGTGTGCCTTGTGGTATTGGGCCTGTGAGTTGATTATGGGAAACGTTTAAATACCCAAGAAATGTGAGATCTGCCAACTGTTGAGGAATTCTACCAGAGAGCTTGTTTTTAGAAAGATCCAATGATTCAAGCTCACTCATATTTCCAAAAGACAATGGGATGGTTCCAGTGAAATTGTTGCTAGACAAGTTGAGCGTAATTAAAGACTCCAAGTTACCTATGCTACTTGGAATTTCTCCATCAAGTTTGTTATTTGAGAGGTCAATGGACATGAAGATATTTAGGGCCTTCCAGAGTTCCATTTCTGATCCCTTATTCATTACGCTCACTGAGTATTTATATATATAAGAATGGTCTGGCAGTTGTTTATGTTTACTGAAATATGTCACGTCCAACTTATTTCCATCAGGACCTTTTGACATGTAACCCCAATTTTTAAAGTATTCTGACGGTAAACTTCCATTAAAATTATTAAAAGAAAGATCTAAAGTACCCAAATTTATAAAACCGAAATACTTATTAGGATGCCATATTGGACCGAAAAATTTATTTGATCGCAATATAAGGACTTGCAGTTTTGGCAAACTTTGTAACCAAAAAGGGAATGTGTCACTTATCTGGTTGTGTCCAAGATTCAGAACTTGCAGCTTACTACAGTTGATCAAAGATTGTGGAACCCTTCCTTGAAACTGGTTCTGGCTGAGATCCACTACTCTCATCCTGTTGTGCATGCTTCCATTTGTAAATATCTCATGAGGTATGCTCTCATTGAAGTTGTTTCCTTGCAGATTCAATATCTCTATGGAACTACCCAACCATCGGGGAATTCTCCCGTTTAATTTGTTTTCTCCTAAATCCAGTATCTCCAGCTGAGATGAAGATATATTTTGGATTATGAGAGGTCCTGTAAACTGATTGGAAGCCAGGAGCAATGTATTCAAAGAAGGCATTGTAAACAAAGACGAAGGAATAACTCCATCCAAATTGTTATCTGTAAGGTCTAAAACTTTCAACTCATTGAGGTTTCCAAGTGAAGCTGGAATTTGACCGCTGAAATTATTACTTGAAATAGATAAAGTTTCCAGTTTTGTGAGATTTCCAAGTAAATTTTGGATTTGACCGCTGAAACTATTGTTATTGAGAAGTAAAATTTGTAGTTGTGTGAGATTTTCAATTGAAGAGGGTACTTCACCACTGAATTGAGAGGAATGAAGCAGTAAAACTTTAAGTTTTACAAGGTTCCCTAATGCAGATGGAAGCACATGACCAGAGAAGTAGTTTGATGAGAGGTCAAGATGTGTGAGCTGGGAAAGGTTCCAAAATGAAGAAGGAAGAGGCTTTAAAAAATTACACTCATAGAGAGCCAATCGACTCAAGGAATTGAGGTTTCCAATTGAGTTTGGCAATTTCCCTGAAAATTTTGTGAAGTCAAGGTTCACCACCCTTAAAGAGTTTGATGGTTCAAATTCTGGGAGAATTCCAGTGAGGAGATAGTTAAATGGTACACGGATGACTTCTAACTTGGAAAGCTGAAAGACTTTCTCTGGGAACTTTCCATGTAAACTACAACCACCAAGACTAAGAGTTGTCAAGGAAGATAAATTTGCCAAGGATTTAGGTATAGATGATGAAATGTTAACGTGGTGTAGACAAAAGTGTCTTAAATTTGTCATGTTTTGGATAAGGTTTGTGAAATCTAATTTTCGGAGATGTAAAAGATTAGTTGCATCATAATTAAGAAAAGAAGAGAGACTAAGGGAGACCAAATGGGAAAGAAATGAGATTTCAGATGGGATATGACCAGAAAACATAGAGTAAGAGAGGTTGAGATGGGTTAACCTGGGAAGGTGGACGAACTCGGAGGGGATGATGCTGAAACTGAAGTTGTTATAGGAAAGGTTGATCTCCTGCAGTGCATTCAACTTAAAGAGGCTGCTGTTAGAACGCAAAGGCCCTTGAAGCCAGCTGTTGGACAAGTCCAGGGCTACTACTTTGCCTGTTTTGTTGTTGCATGTAACTCCATCCCATGAACAACAATCCTTTTCTTTCTTCCAAGATGTCATCTTCGGATAAGATTCATGAACATCAGCATCATAGAAAGGATTAATATAGTAGGGATAATAGTAATAATAAGAAGTGAAGTCGGGTTTAATAGATGCAAACTCTCCTTTAAATTGCAGCAAAGCGTTGCTCTGGTCAGGCAGGCATGAAATAATAACTAAAGAGGAAGTAGAGGCAGTTGTAGAGACATTGGGATACTTAGAACATGAAGCATAGCTGCAGAAACAAGAGACCAACAATATAAAGTAAAACATGAGAGAGTAGGAATTTTCGTAACTGGTGCTCTTCATGTCAACACTTGAAAGAGAGCACATGCATGTATGTAAGACGCTGTGAGGGCCATGAAAGAAAGATGAAGATTTTGATATTTTATAGTGAATTATTATTGATTTTTGATCCATTGACCCTGTGTAGCTAGTCGTCTGTCTTTACTGACCACGTTAAATGAGGAACTAAAATTCACCAAAAACCAAAAGAGAATCCAAAGTTGAAGATATTTTAATAGCACTGACCAGAAAAATAAATCAATGGTTTTTTGAAAATTCCCCAACCAAACTTCATAATTTTTATCCGGAAAAATGAAGAGAAAAAAAAAAGAGAGAGATTTTGATTAAGAGGAAAGAAGTTGGTTTTGCTTAAAATAGCAAATAAAAAAAAATGAAAGTGGCTTTTTTCGTTAGACCGTCTAGTATGACGTCGTTTTCAAGCGTTTTTTTGGGTGTCAATTGTGGAAATTGAGGATTTAATAATACTAATTATAAATAATCAATTTATCTTCTGTATGTAAGCTGCAGATGTTTCATCTCTACGTGCAATTGACCTTCCAGCATTTGAGAGAGCGTGATTGATAATTTTGAATATGCAAATTAGAGATTTTTCGTCCTTTATGTATGACCCACGTCCACATATTTCTCACTACCTGCTAAATATTAACTTAATTATTTAAGAAATGTTATTTGCGGAAATTGTCGAATTATCAGTACAATATGAATACCACGTGAAGAAGAAAATAACCAATATTATTCTCCATATTGTATAAATATATGTATATGATTATTCTAATACACTACATCATTTATATATGGCAAATAATAATAGAGGTATAATTGACAAATTAACACGCATGGGGCCTATTGAAAAATGAATATAAATATTAATCAATAGTATGAATTTATTTTTATCCATATTTAATAACATGCATGTCACATTTATATCAGTCATTATATATAAATAATATGGTGCATTAGAGTATTTATATATATATATATATATATATGTAAAATTAATTTAATGCTCTAAATCATCAGGACCCTTCATGTAAACTAAGGGTACAGGCTTGCCTCTATACTTTAATTAAAATCCTGGATAAAAGAATTATTATATATAAGTTTCAAATATTCTAATGATTAGTAAATGAACCAAATATATTGAATAGGTCGTTATGATGATAGGATTATTTAAATATAGTTTTTAAAATTATAACTGCATATGATATATAAACACTAATATAATTGTAAAATATAAATATTAATTTTTTTCTTCAGCCCTAAATTTATAACTAATAGAGGAATGTATGTCACAAAAATAGAGTTTACGAAAAAAAGTTCGAAAAATCTAGTTAGCCAAATATTAATAAAAATCAATGTGACAAGTAAAGTGGAAAATTAGTTATAAAATTAGTAATTAGGAAAGAAAAATAAAAATAAAAAGGTAAAATAATGTAGATAAGTGCAAAAAAAATTTACAGAGTAGAAATAAAAATAAATAAATAAAGAATATGGAAATTTACCTTTTAATAAAGGGAAAAATCTACTCAAAACTCATGAGATTTAACATAATTACACATAATTATTATAGTTTTCTAAAACTATAACAAACTTACTAAACAGTATTAAAAGGTCCAAAAAATTGAACGTTGACCATGCAAATGTTCATTTTGCCCCTCTTAAAAGTCAAATTTAATAAAATTACTATTTTACCCTTATTTTTCCTTACATATGTTACATATAAATAAATTTGTACGATTAAATTTATTAGTAATTAATGTTTAAAAACTATTATTTACTTACCATAAGATTGTCAAATTTGTTAAGCAATGGAATTTAACTATTTGGACATTTTAAAAAAAAAATTCAAAAAAATTCCATTGATCCAAGTGTTCTTTTAGAACTTAATTATAAAAAATTCAAAATTATGTGTATAAAGACATTATTAGCCTTTAACCGTTAAAACTAATGGCACACAGTAGATGGATGGTAAGTTTTTTATGAAATTTAAAACTAATGATGTGTAAGTGTAATTACCCCGAACCTAAAGGGTGTTTGTGATATTAGCCCTTTAATAAATTTAACCTCTTAGCGTTTCAAACAATTTAAAAACACTAATATTTCACGTTTATATTGCTTAAATACCCTTTAATCATATTAAATATTTAACATTTTGACTATTCAAAGCGAATAAAAAATTAATAAAATCCCATAAGATTAAAAATTTGTTATTTTTTCCCTATGTTCATAACTTTACGTAAAAAAAAAATATATTAATAATAATAGTGGATAATGTTTTCTTATATATATAGTAAATGAATTTTATATAGTGGATAGTTTTGTCATATATATATATATAGTATATGTTGGAAGCCAATATTTGGGTAGCTCTAAATACATAAAATCTTCAAGTAACGTTGGTGGCAATTAAGATTATGGGTCAGTATTTATTTTATTTTTTCCTCTTTGTTTTGGGGTTACGATTAGGATGGATCTTAAAGGTCCCAACTTAATTTTTCTTGTGGTTATGGTTATGATGTATCTTAAAGGTCCAAATTAACTATGGCAGGGCTCACACGTTTGTTCGTATTAATTAGTCTGTTTATGGTACTGACATTGTAGGCCAAACAATTATATCAACAATGGGACCAGAGACACAAAAGCTTGACTTTTCACGATGGGTGGACTCAGTATATATGGACCATTTAACATCGCCAAGAAACTGCAAACCCCATCATCTTCGGAGAAACATAGCATTATATATATATATATATCAATTATTAATAATCAGAGAGTTCAGAAAGCTACTGCAAACTGGCTGAATAAAGTGTATATCTATTAATGTTGCTTTTATATACATGTTGAATGTGGTGTCCGTTTCTTTTTTTCATCCGAGTCTTTCTGAAGACAAAGTAGACGACTTAGACTTGAACTACTTTTTTGACATTAATATAAAGAGTACATTGAATGCACAAAGCGCGTGAAGTGAGAGAGCAGAATATAAGATATTTTCGAAGTCATATTCGCCAAAGTTGTGGTCGCAAATTGTGGATTGAATAGTAGTGAAGATAAGGGAAAAATCGATGGTTTTGGCCCTTTTGGGCTTTGCCGTGTAGAATGTGAATTATTGATTTCTAATTAGAGAAAGCTCCATATTTTTTGTCTTTATATACATTGACCCCTTAGCTTGGCTTGCTGCCTAGAATGGAGGATGGTCACGGCAGCATGCATGTGGAAGAGAGTGATCACTACAACAAAACCCTTATTCAGCTATGAATTTTATCGTCACTAAAAATACGCATAGAGCCGCTTTATACTTTTAGCTACCACAAAAAATTGTCACCCAAGTCATCGCCTAATCTATATGGGATTTTGTTTTTCCCGACACTTTCTGAATATTCGCTGCTAATTCTAGCTACGAATAACAAAAATTGCCGCTATATTATTTCGACGCTAAATCTGCCACTAAATCTGTACTGTAGCAAAATTTCAAATTGCGTCGCTAAAAGCATGCTGCAGTACAGTTTATGAGTTCGTCGCTAAAACGATTTTGCTGCCAAATGTCTGAGTTATTCCCTAAACTATACAACAACAAAAATTTTTATTTCATCGTCTCCAATTGATAGGGATGGATTATAATATTCATCGTCTAAAATTAAATAGCATCGTAATGCTGAATTTCGTCGCCTAAGCTATACCCTAACAAAAGTTGAAGTTTGGTCGCCTAAAAGTATTTCGTTGATGTTGCATCTATTTCATTGCTTAAAATATACAACGGTGTTAATTTATATTTCATTGTTCAAAAAATTTGGTAACAAGACTTAAAAATCATAGCGAAAAAATTTGAACGATGCATGCCACATGGTCATATATATTTTAATAATAATATATAATAATATTATTATAATATATATTATAATACATTTATTATATATTTAATATTGATATTTAGATATTGTTAATTTAATATTTTAAATAGTATTCAATTTAATATTAATCCATGAGAAATTGGATGCATTCCATTCATCTTTTATCCTTTTCATATTTATTTCTACCCACAAACATCACCAAATTGTCTTGGAATTTATTAGGTAAAGTCAATTCAAGTTGAGCTTCAAGATAAACATTAACCAACTACTTTTATGTCACCTTAATAATACAAACAAATATATAAGGAAATCCTTTGTTTCTCCACATAGAGCCAATATTTAACACTAACATCAACAAAGTGTGATTAACTACAAAAATTAAATATTATAATGTAAAACTTATAGAAAGAAATATGCATGACTAACCTTGCATGGAGATAGAAGGGGGTAGAAATTGGTACTCATATAGGCAATTTTACAGTTACACCCTTTCTTTTAAAGTTGTTTAAAAATCATAATAAGCATAAATATGTCTTTTAGATAGATGCAAACAACGTTGTTTTGGAGCCAGAATTGAAAAAAGAATAAAACAAAACACAAAAAGGGGAGAACAATTACACCAAACAGAAAAGGGGGCGACAAACACCAAAAAGGCAAGAATCATGCCTTTTTTATATTTTTATTTAAATAAAATTATTTTATGGACAAATTACACTCAATTCTTAAAATTGCCATTAGTTTTAAACTTTGCCCCTCAATTTTTGTTCAATAATTTCATCGGTTTTTTTTTTCATTTTATATAAGAAAAAATAACAAAGAAAAATTTGTATTATTGTAGTTCTTCAAATATGGTTTATTGGATATTTTCTTTATATAAATTAAGTGTGATGATTGAATCCAAAATTCCAAACATCCATTTGCACAGTACCCAAAAAAAAAAGTTTCAGCATAAAAAAACCAAAACAAAAAGCCATAAAAATAAGAATCCATAATTCCAAACATCTATCATAACAATGCAAAAAATACTAATAATAATAATAATTATTATAATAATAATCAGAAAACTATCCAAAGATAAGAATCACAAACCTCAACAAAGCTACAATCTGTAATCTTTTTTATTATATGATCCATTTCAGAAGGGTAGGTACCAACCTTAAGTATTTACTTTTTTTTTTCTTATCTGAGTACTTGTTAATTTTTTATGAGCTAGATCCGTATGAAGGGATTGGTCATTCAATCTCAGCATGAGAAGTTATTTTTCGATCATCTAGAGGATTGACTGAACCTGGAACTCTATTCAAGAATTTGATGGCCATTCTTCAGGATGTTGTCATTTGCTACGATGGTTCTATAAGAAATGTTGCAACAATTCAATCATTTAATTTTAGTATGGGACAAGGACAAGATCTAGCCCCCCTAATTTATACCCCATTGGCGAACCTATTGGCATGTTAGCTGCAATTGCAATGTCGAATCCAACATATAAGGTAGTTCTTGAGTTTACTCCAAGTAGCAATTTCTCATGGCAACTGATGAAGGTAGATTACTTTCTTCATGGTGGATGCTATTATATTTTCCATTTCAGTGCTTTATTCCATGTGTTGGACTATGCATGCAAGAATATTCCTTATAAATTACAGTTAACCAGAAACTAATGAAAGCAAAGAACAAACATTCACAGTTCTTTAAGTAATTTTTTGAATATGTTCTTCTATAACAAGAATAAACAGCTGCATTTTAGATAATGTAATAAAGAAAGAAGACATAGGCATTAAAAATGTAAATTTATACATATATAATTGGCAATGTGATTTTCTTGGAAAAGTGATGTGTAGGAACGGATACAAAGACCATCACTATTTAACATAAATTCTACACTTATGTTTATATCTTTTTATTTAACTATTTAGGGAATAATTCACCAAAAAAAAAGTATTTGGGTAATATGATATGCTTCCATCCAAGCAAATAAGTCACGCTTCCTAAAACCTATACATAGTTCTAAGCATATTACCACTTCATAACTAAATGAACATAGATGACTTTTGCAGGATGTAGTCACACACACACACACACACACACACACACATATATATATATGTATATAATCCATTAAAGAGGAACCTTTAAGTAGTATATAAATCCAATGATTTGATTGACAATATATTTGAATACTAATTCATTAGATAATAAACATGCCAACATATTTTTTATTTTTAAAGTCAATTCTAATAAAAAAAAAATTTAATTAAGTTATATAAGACATGAAATAGATATTACAAAATTCATCAATTTGTTCAACTCCCAAACTTAAACTAATATTCATTACAATTCTATCATACACAAAAGCAGCAATAGGGCCAAAAATTTATTTTTTTAACCAATTCTTTTTTTAACGCTTTCAATTTAGCTCTAAAAATGCGTACAACCAAATCTGATCTATTATGAATATCCTCATTTTTTGTCAATTCTTACTTAATCTCAGTCCAATTAGGATTGCATGTCATTGTAATAAAAATGTTTGGCTTTCTATATAATTGAACCAATGTCATCACATTTATATATATTTTATGCATATCTCTTAGACCTCCTATAAAAGATGCATGTAATATTGTTCTATACCATACATTGATACCTTTTTTTTCCCCAATATTTACACTATCCATTATACCTTGATATGTCTCTGAACGAATTTTAAACTATTTTCTTCAAAAATAATCAAGCCTAGAAGTTGCTAATTTAATATACATATCTACAACATATTATTGAAAAAGACGACTAGTTCTTAAAATAATTAAATATCTAGTTGCTCTAATTTGCAGCTTGTAACAATAGTATTCACGTTATGACACCTGTAATAACCAAGCAAGTTTTTCTGAAATCGTCGATTTGCGAATGCGTTTTCGATTTTATCGCGGTTTCGCCTTTTTTACTGAAATGAGCAGCTTCTGAATTCCCTGGACATTTTATGAGGGCCAAGAGTACCCTGTGAGGAGTTGAGAAATTTTTTCTACCCATTTTACCCTTGGGCAAAGTTTGACTTTTACTATTCATTATTTTAATAATAAAGTTAAATATCTTTTTTTTTACTTTTACTTTTACTTATTTTATTATTATTTTAACATGCCAATTGGGGGATATTTTTACCATAGGGCCAGCCACCTCCTTAGGCATTTCCCATCTCATTTTGCTTCCATACTCAATCTAGAGAGAGAGAGAGAGAAGTTCTAGAGAAAGAAAGTGAGAGAAAAGTGTGATTTTCATAGAATTTTCAAGTGAAATTCTAGGATTATTGGTTATTCTTCAAGGGGAATTCATTGGTAAGGCTTGTGTGGATTTTCTTAGCTTGGAAGGAGGAGTTTCTATCTTGGAAGAGAGGTAGGCAACCATTTTTTTTGAATTTTTCATGTGAATCTTGTGTGTTCACTTGATTAAATGCTAGATTCATGCTTGGAATTGATGCTTTTGTGATCGAACATGCTTAATTGGATGTGAATTGAGCATATGGAAAAATCTCCAATTGTTTGGGTTTAGGGTTTTGTGAAATTGTTGGGTAAAGCATGAATTTATTGAGTTTAAGCATGGTTTGATGAAATTGGTTGATGGATTTGGTGTTGTACATACTTAATTTGATGAATTGATGAAAAAATCAATGTGCTTAAGCTTGTAGAGGGGCTGGCCATTGTAAGGCAATTATGTGAAAATTTTTACATGTGAGGGCATTTTGGTCTTTTCACATGTAAAAGGATATTTTGGATATTTTTGAAAATTTCAAGGGTAAAATGGTAAATTTACATGTAAGGGACATAAATGGGATTTTTAAAAATATTTAAGGGCATTTTGATCTTTTAATATATGTTTTATTGTGTTGTCTAATTGTACTTGTGTATTGTGGCATGAGTATTCATTTGGATAGACCAATTCATGAGGTTTATTATTTCATGTGAAAGGACAGACTTTTCCCCGAGATTTTGTATTTTCGAAATGGTTATATGACGAGATGCATAGTATAAACCCTATGTAATAGCTCTATGAATTACTGACCACACATAGTAGTGGGTAGCCCGAAATAATGGTTCACCGTATGCCACCAAAGGTGTGGTATTTTGTGCATGAAACACAGAAAGAGAGTGGGCTATTCGGTTTAAAATAAAAATGAAGAAAATGATGATTTTAGGTGTACAGTGTTACACTTTATGACATGGCATTGACATATGCATGTAGTTATCTACTGAATGTTTTTCACTCACAGTTGTCTATCCTGTGTGGCAGATAAGTCCAAAGTTAAGCAATAGGACTTGGTGGGGTACGGACTGGAGGGCGCAGCGGGGTATCATGTTCTTCTACGTTTCGTTTGTTATTTTGGGCAATGATATTATATATTTTTAGATGCTATTTTTCTTTACGGTGTGAGTGTGTATACTTTGGATTTATTTTAAAGTATTACTGTTAGTGGTGTGGTTTGTAAAAAGATCTCAAAGAATAAATGAATGATTTGGTTTTGTTGTAGCTTTGTCCAAAAATGTTTTTAGCAAATCAAATTTTTTTAAAAAAAAGGAAAAAAAAAATTATACAGATAACACACCTTACTCGGGAACCTTGGCTTGGGTAAGGGGGTGTTACAAAACCATTTCTCTCTTTTTTCTTACACCCATGACTAAAAAGAGAAAGAGAAAAAAATTACATACAAATAAAAAATATAAATTACACAAGAATATCAAATTAACGAACAAATTGAATAATATAATTGCTAACCCTATGGTTCTTTATCTAATATTTCTGCTATCGAAGTCACTTTGTTTGGATTACTTAAAAATTATCCTTGATAATAATATTGCCTCTTATTTTTATCTATCTTACGTATCCATTGATGCCAACTGGTGTCTCCAAAAGGAAACATCAAGGGATGTTTCAAGGAATCATAATAACGAAAATAATACTCAACCTTATGAGTATAACTAGAATGACTATTAACAATTATCTCATGACATCCATTATTAACATCTATACAATCCTCAACCCATACTACAGCAACTTGAGATGCAACAAGAGCATTATAAACCCTTTGATCTAAACTTGTATATGATTTTATACAAATAGAAAAATCTTCTAAATTTTGTATATCTTTTAAACTTTGAAAAAACTTAACATGTGCATTTACTTCTAATATCTTCATCAACTTCACTAAAATATGTATCTTCATCAACTTCTCTAAAATATGTAAATTCATTGCATTCGAATAACGAAACTGGTTTTTTAATTCATATTCAGTATCATAAAAGTAAAGTTGTAAATAATAAGGTTGTTCATAACCTTGAGGTATTAATTCATGAATATAATGATAAACTTGACCTTGTACACGAAACGTATAAATTTCTTTATTTCTCATGCATAAATTTTTATCATATTTTACTCCAAATAATGTAAAAGCAAATGTATAATTGTATGTTCGTACATATGTTCTAAACTCCTTTCCCACTTCATTATCAACTATGAAAATATTATATAATTCATCAGACATTTTACTATGAACCAATAATATTTCTCTATCAAAACAACAAAATCCTTTACACTCATACTATATTTTCTTAGCATTATAATATTTACAAAATATAGGCTTTTCTAACTCATCAGCTTTATTGACTATTTTTCAAATAATTGATTTATTTTTTCTTTTTTTTTTCCAGAGCGATTGCTATTCTTTTTTGTTTTCCATGAATTAACATTTTTATTATTTCTAACATCAACAATATTCACATAATTACTAACTATCATACCAATAATTGTATTCTCCATATTTCCAATATTAATTTGATTAGATGATGATCCTAAATATAAATTATTTTCCACATTTTCACAAAATTCTAATTGTCTTCGCTATGATACATTAGCATATTGATCTTTAGTTTTTCTGATAAATTTTTGTTGTTTTTGTTCTAACATATTAACATATGTTTCTCTACTTTGTTCATTAATCTTTTCTTTTTCTTGCTGAGACTTATTAGCACGTGTTTGTTTAGCCTTTTTAATAACTTTTTGTTTTCTATCATGTGACATATTGGCATATTTTTCCCTCATTTTTCTATAAATTTTTCTTTTTTTAAATTTTGATATCTCATCTATTCTCTAAATTATTTCCAATGATTTCTCATATTCGAACAAAAAGAAAAGTTTCCCAAAATTTACCAAACAGTCATATAATTCAACCAATGACAAATTTCTAAAGCTGAATCAAAAAGAGGTAACTTAGGCTAATAAAGTAGTTAGGGAAGCCATACAGACAATCCCAAATTACCTAAAAAACCTAAGCCAAATTTATTAAAGATAAAATTAAAAAGTACATGTAGAAAAGATGGATAAAAAACCAACTGCTATCAGCAATAGAACAAAGATAATAAAAATCAGTGAGTAGTGTGCTAAGAAACCCTTGTGAAAAGCTTAGTCAATCTCAATCCTGCTGTCGAAAGCTGTAATCTTCTAGCTGTTTCTCCTTTCTTTGGTCGACTCGGTTTTCTTTTAACTATATTCCATAAATTCTTATCAGTAGTTTACGAAACTGACGAATGCAAAGCAACCACCAAGTTTTACTATGCTGAACTGGACGAATTGAACGGAACCATGGCCATAGAATTTGAATGCTGACCCACATCTGAGGTACCATTGAAATCATGTGAAGGTTTTGAAGGGTCTCACCTTGCAAGGGTGGCCACTCATCTTCCACAATATCATCTAAATCATCACCAGGCTCATCATTTGAATCGCCAAAAGCATATGTCCATGATGTGACCTGGTGTGGAACCGTACTATGGTATGATGAAGTCTGAACAGTCTCTAATGTAATCTGAACGCTTTTACCAATGACAATATTAAAATCAGTTCTGTTGTGAGCAGCACCAAGATCTGAAGCAATTGATCGAACATTAATGCCCATTTCTGTATGAGTGTTAGCCATATTAAAAAGAACAACAGCTTACTGATGGTCTATTTCCTCTATAGGTGTGGGTGTGACGTCAGTATTCAATACCTCAAAGGTATTAATAGTAGGCACAAAGGGTGTAGTCGACTCCACATGGAGATGAGGTGCCTGCTTCGGTTTGTACACCTGAGTCAAGCTTGGAGCTTTATCCTCTTTTTCTTTGCCATGAGATCAACCATTAGTAGAAGCCTTTCTAATCACCGACTTGAACTTAGCCACTGAATGACCAACACTGTGACAAGAAGTGCAAAAATTCGGGAACAATTTAAAGTATAAATCTACTTCAATATAGTTGTATGTCATTTCCAATAACAGTTTTTCTGGAATGAATCCAGTTAAATCCATTTAGAATAAACTCGAGCATAATGACCATAATTACTTGCAATAGTGGAGTGATCAAACTTTAGAGGAGCACCAATTCCTCTTGCAAGATCCATGAGAATGTGAGGATGCCAAAATTCCCAACTTAGATTATAAAACCTAACCCATATCTGAGCATTCGTTGATTTCTGTGTTGCCGGATTAAAATTTTTATCCAAGCTTGAAGCCTAACTATACCAGAATTCAAATTCAAAGAGCCATGTGACCACACCCTTTGCCTATCCTCTACAGAAAATAAAAGCACCTGAAAGAATCCCCTCCCAAGAGAAATCAATTGGCATTTTTTGAGCTTCCATGTGCTTTGTAATTTTGTGTACAGGTCATTAAATTTTCAAGGTCTCTCCTTTTGATAGTATAATACGAGCTATCAATGAAAACTAACAAAGAACAACACGCTCCTGATAGGCGGCATCATTTACACGTACCGAAACCAAATTGCCTTTTCAGACCGGCAAAGAGCTATGTGAATCCTGTATTATTAATGGAATTTGTGAACGTGAATCCCCACCAACCACCTTTACGAAGGAAAACTTTTTTAAGGAAGAACCTGCCTTGGTTTGTAAAGGAATTCCCAAACCTGTCGCAGGCTCTTGAACCCAAGCATGTAGCCTATTCAAAGCACTAGCCTCGAAGCCAGGACCACTTGTGACTTTCTTCTTTGTAGCCATAGCCACCGGTACTTTTGCACCTAATTCCCAAGCTGGATCAAACATTATAAAATGCAGGGGACCAAGATCAACAATCAAACAGCAACTAACAGACCAACAATCAATTGTAGAAGTCCAATCCTAAGGAATCACTTTTTACCGTTTCAGAGTTTACAACAAATACAATGCACACCCAGCTCGATCCTGAAGTATCTAGCAAGTGCGCACTCAATCTCAAAGTGGACGATCGACAACGAACCTAGCATTAACCAAAGACCAAGGTAATTCACAACCACAGTGCCAAAATTCAATTGAAACACCACAGTAACAAATTCCTACTCCACAAACTTGCAGAATCGAAATCAAACAGAGTTACACAATAACAAGATTTAATTGCAAAATTCCAATGCCAAACCACTGCAGCCCCAATTTATAAAATACCAACTTCCCACGGCAAAACTAACGAAAAGCAATGGACTATTATATTGCCACGGCAAAGCAACGAATTGCTGAAAAATACTACAACTCATAGTTTCCACCAGCTCAAGTCTCCAGTGGCTCACGTCTGAGAAGCTCATTTGCGGAACCCGAGCTCAAATCAGTGAACCCGCGACCCACGAACTATTCGCGATCCACGCTCGAACCCAACCCCCAAGCAAACGTCGTTTAGCTGGCAAAGGAACTAGCTGCGATGTATGGCAACCAACCACGAAACCACCTCCAGTAAGCTTGCTGTGAACCAGAGGGCGAAATAAGGACAAGGCTGATCTAGACGGACAACAACTCTCAGTGGACTACAACTTCAATTGGCGCCGGATCCACAAATCAAGAAAAAGAAAGAAAATTAAACACATGTAACAAATATTATCTACATTTTTGAATAAAAAATTAATTAAATTTAGCACAACTCTACAACAACTTAAATTCTAATATGCATAGCTATAAAGATTGATATTAATGTTTCAACACAACATATATATTTTTTATCCCTTATTAATTTATATAATCAAGATGTTGCTTCTTCAAATGAAAAAGGAAAAACAAAAGAGTATCTCAATTATTGTAAATAAACAACATATATATTTTTTCTTAAGCACACAAGAAAAAAGCTAAAATATTAAAAATTATTATTTTTTAATCAGAATGAACAGTAAAAATTACAACACTCATCGGGTCTTCTCCTTTTTATTTATTTATTATTATTATTATTGTAAATATACTATAATATACAAAACTATTGACAAGTAATAAATTAATTATTCCACGGGGTACCACAATCAATTATTCTATTTATTGCACCTGTTTCTCGATTGGAAATTTAGTATTAAAATAAGAAACAAACAAGTATGGAATAAACTTTCAGAGAAAATTCTATTAGTTAAAGGCCAAAGCAGAACATCTTAGAGAATTACATTGATTACAAGTGATTAAGGTGCTACAAACCCACACTATGTTTATTAAACCATTTTTATACTTCAGTTCATGAAGATGGATGAAAAAACTTTGAAATGTTTCAAGTGATGCTGTAACCGAGAAAGGATCATCTAATTCTGCTATCTAACTCTAGAAATGCACATTAAAAGTCACAGATGGAAACCTTTTTGTTGAATACCCCAGAATTGTCCCAATCAACTGATCTAATGACAGTTGTCCAACTTTAGCCAAGAGGTGTAAGTCAAGTTTTAGTTATTACTCAAAAATCAAATGAGGCATTTTTAAATTCAAACTGAGGAATTAGTTTAACTTCTAGTACGTGGCAACCAATGTTTGACTCTTTACAAAAGTCAATTTCTTTTATATAGGCTAAATGCCCTTCTCAACAATATGCAAAAGCATATTAGAGTATCACATGAGGAAAACCTAAGCATATTATTAGAAAAATTAATTTAATAATCTGGAATATTATAGAAAATTCTAGATAAATCAATTAATTCAACTTTATCTAATATGTAATAAATTAGGAATTATTTAGGGTTTGTAGAATACGAAAATTCACAATATGAAAAGACAATCTTATCTCTTGTAATTAATGTAAGTTCTAGAATTATCCAAGGACTCCTATAAATACGGGTCCTAACCTTATAATGGAATAAGCAACAAGCATAATAGAAAACAAACATATTCTCCTCCAGCTCTCCCATTTTTTCAAAACTCCTCTTATGCAAAACCAAAACAAAAATTGGTGTTCTATTTTGCTAAGTTACTAAAAGTAAATTACAAAGCACACAAAACCCATCAGTGGTATCAAAGCACAAGAAAAGATCTTGCAAAATACAAAGATGGCTGGAGCATCAGGTGCATCCATGTTCAACTATGCACAAGGAGCAATACCAATTTTTTGTGGAGATCATTATGAATATTGGAGCAGCCAAATGAAGACATTCTTCATCTCTGAAATCTTTGGGATGCAATTGAAGCAGATTATGATGAACCACCAACAGAAGGGACTACATCATCATGGACAGTAGAGAAGCAAAAATTATACAAGGAGAATCGAGTGAAAAATGCTGCAGCCTTGAGGTACTTGCAACAAGGGGTAAGCAAAACTATCTTCCCTAGAATTTTTGAAATTTATAATGTAAAAGTTGCTTGGGAAATTTTAGAAAAAGAATTCCAAGGCAATGATAAAGTTATTTCTATAAAGTAGCAAAATTTATGGAGAGATTTTGATAATTTATCAATGACGGATAATGAAAATATAAAAGCATTTTCCTCAAGGGTAGCATAAATTATAAATCAAATAAAGAGTTGTGGAGAAAAATTGAGGAAAAGAAAGTTGTTGAAAAAGTTGTTGAAAATATTTGAAATTAAAGGGGTATTATGGTCCTTATCAAATTCCAAAATTATTTTTATTATGTATATATATATTAAATTACTTATTTGATTAATTTATATATATGTATATTCGAATATCTTATTTATGATTTATTTAAATTAATTATTTATATATGTATTTGTATAGTTATAAATATAGTTATATTTCATAAAATACATATATTTTATTTGTGTATTTATTAACTATACATAAGTATATTTTATTAAGGTGCATGTGTATAAATAATTATTTATATATTAAAAGGAAAATTAATTTATTATACACTAATAGGTATTTTTATACATGGGTGTATGTGTACATAATTATGTATACATATATGGGTGTGTATATATGTGTTTATGTTATAGATATGTGTACGTGAATGTGTATTTATATGTGTGTATTTTTATATACTTTTTTATTTATATGTGTTTATAATTATATTTATAAATACATATATTGTTGGAAACTATTATTTCTGTTGTTTTACCGAGGGTAAGATGGTAATTAATTATATCTATTGAGGGGTATTTTGGTAATTTTTTATGTACTCGAGGGGTATCTTGGTAATTTTTGAGATGACCAATAGCATTTTAGTAATTACATCAGTGTGATTGAGTAATTTATCATTGTGGATTGAGCAAAGCCATTTTGGTAATTACGGCTGTTGGAATATAATGGTTGGTAATTATGTGTTTTATTGTGTTATCTGGTTATAATTGTGCATTGTGGCATGAATATTCATTTGCATAGAGCAATTTATGAGGTTTATTGTTTTATGTGAAATAAAGGATTTTTTTCTGGATTTTGCGTTTTCAAAATAGTTGCACGATGAGGTGCATGGTTTAAACCCTGTGTAATGGCTTTGTGAATCACTGACCACATGTAGTGGTGGATCACCTGAAACGGTGGTTCATCTGCATACCACCGAAGGTGTGGTGTTTTGTGCATGAAACGCGGAAGAGAGTGAGTTATTTAGTTTAAAATAAAAAGGGGAAAAATGATGATTTTAGGTGTACATGGCATTGGCATGTGCATATTGTTGTCTACTAAGTGTTTTCACTCATAGTTGTTTGCCTATGTAGCAGGTAAATCCAAAACTCAACAGTAGGATTTGGTAGCGGCGCAAGACTTGGGGAGGCGCAGCAGTGTACATTGTTCTTCCGCGTTTCCTTTTCATTATATTTCGGGCTAGATACTCTGTATTTTATTAAAAGTTTTTCTGTTACAATGTGGGTATAAATATTTTTACAATACTTATTTATTTTATTAATAATGATTGTGGTTTGATAAAATGGTCTCAAAGAGTAACAGAAGGATTTTAATACTGGTTTGGTCATTGCCTAAAATTTTGTTAGTTTCAAAGCGATTTTGAATATTTATTTGGAAAGAAAAGGAAAAAAAATTTAATGGTAATTACACCTTGTTCGGAAACCTAGGCTTGGGTAAGGGGATTGTTACAAAAAGTAGGAAAAATTTTGGCAAAAGCTTTTCCATCAGAAATTAGCCTTCCTCTCACAAATCCCTAAATCAAAATCAAAAAGTAGGTAACTCTCTTCGTCTTCGCATAAACCCTCTTCAATTAACCATGCTCCTCCAAATAACCATTCTAAACCTTTCTTTACTGACCCAAGCCCAAATCCTAAGATCAGCTACACCGCCCACGTCGATGCCCATGACTAGTCCCGAGGACTCGAGCCATCACTGAGATCTTCTCATTTACTATATGTTTTCAGTTTCAATTTTCAATTTTTAGTTGTCAATTTTTTCACTTTTTAGATCTGCTCGTGGAAGTTATTTAAATTACTAATGTAAGTCAACCGCCATTCTTTTTCCACTTGTATTGGATATGTCATAATCATATTGAATGATATCTTGTTTGTCGCATAGTTCTAGGTGCCATACCAACAGAATACCTTGTTTGTTGAAGATGTTGCTCCCTTCAAATTTTACAGGTCTGCCTGTATTGTGAGTATTTGCATCCCTGTAATACTCGATTAATTTTTCAGGCTTGTTTTAGGTGTGCATTTGTTTATTTATTGAAAGGACCTTTTTTTCTTAAGTTATCTTTGTTGAAGAATTTCGGGGATGAACACTGCAGTTTGTTTCTTTAATTTCTTATCTGTTTTTGGGTTCAAATCAAGTTTTTTGCTATTTCATCTGAAGAGAAGAGTTGGACAAAGAGTTGTAATTTATTTTAATTAATTAACTAATAAAAATAATTAAATAAAACATAATGTTGCAAAAGAATAATGACCGAGATGTGGAAATTTATTTTTTTCTCTATGAAAAAATTATGTTTATTTCAATTTATTTAATTTAAAACAAAATAAATTATAAAATTAAAATAATTTTATAAAATGATAAAATATACAAAAATGTCAAGGCATACAATGATCTATGAGATATAAACCATTATGCTCTAAAGTCCTCAATATGCTTTTGAACAATGACATTGCCTGTGAAAGTGTATAATGAATTGTTTGGCTGCTCACATTGCACTTCACCTGCAATTAGAAAAGAATTCATCACAATAACTGGTCGTTATCTTGGAGGGCTATAATGGATGGAAAAAAGTTAATAGGCTTACCGAAGAGTGACTTGATAGATGGCCTTTTTGGTGTGTTGGTTTTCTTCTTCAACTCAGCTATAGAGGGAGAAGTACCAAAATCATTCGCTAAATAATTGTCATACTTGAGATAATTCAGACATGAAACACTGCAATATGTGTTAGATGACATGTATTGTTATTCCAAAGGTGTTGTAGCATTAGTGGCTGCTCAACTGATTATAACCTACATTTCCTAGCTATGTTTTAGAAGGCCAGTAAGGATATATATATATATATATATATATAAAGCATATAAAGAAAGATATAAAGCACATAAAGAGGAGTGGGCCCATTCCTGGCACTTGATAATCATTGATGATCTCAAAGTTTTTATGCGTGTACCCCATAAAATTGATGTCCTTGGAGGAAAGCATCTGCAAAATTGGTGAAAAATGTGAGAGGATAGAATACTTTTCAGAAACTAGAAACTTGAAAAGTATAACAGTGACAAAATCAACGATTTAGATAATACTTTCATAATCATCATCTAAAAGGTGATTTTAGACTCAGAAAACATTTTAGACTTAGAAAACATATTACATCTTTGTCAGCCATTCATGACATTTAAAACGGTTGGAGAGACAGAGCGAGAGAGAACAAAAAAACTAAAGCATCTTGAAAATACCTTTAGTGACTAACCGCAAGATCAGGAACCCAGACCAACAATTAATATGTATGGCCATATCATTCTGAAGACGCTTCTGTTTCACATATGTAAAAGGAAGAAAAGATAAAAAGGAACTGAGCATCAACCATTATTTCATACTTCAATGCAAAAATTCTCTAATAAATAAAAATTTAAGCTAGATAAATAATTAATACACAATACTATTTCAGGAACCAGCAAAAGAAGTATCATGTTGAATCCAAGACAGTTTAATACGATAAAGTGTAGAACTCACATGGTCCTCAAAAGCTTCTTTAATGAGAGAAACAAGTAGCACCAAACTCAAAGGGAGCACATTTGTAATTGGACACACAGGACTGCATCATCATGCAAGCATAATGTTAGGTCCAATCCACGTAGGTCCACTAGAGTTGCAAGGAGAAATCCTAAGTTCTTTGGGATGTTAACAAGTGGGCAGTGAAGTGTGGGAGCGCATGGAGTAGAAGGGCACAGGTCCTGTTGCATGTTCACTTGGAATAGAGTATCATAAATATTTTATTGGCTTTGACTAGGACCAATCATTTGGTGTCAGAGCCAAGTTATGCTGACTAACAAAGAGACGATTGAAAACCTTGAGGCAGGAATTGGAAGTCTACAAGAAGGTCTATACCAAGTAGAGATTGGTGTTGCCCAAAAGATGCATAATTTGGAAGCATCTATCAATCATATGTCTGAGGCTTTGTTGTCAAGCAGGGAAGGATCAAGTCATAATAACAAGAAGTCAGAGACATATCCTCGTACTAATAGAGAAGAAGCTGAAGGTAGCCAGCAGGTGTACTCATCAAAAATGGCTAAACTAGAATTTCATTGATTTACTGGCAATGACCCTAAGGAGTGGCTCAATCGTGCGGAGCAATTTGTCAATTTTCAGAACACACCAGAATCATAAAGAGTTCCGTTAGCATCTTTCCATTTAGAGGGAGAAGCCAATCAATGGTGTCAGTGGCTGCATCGCACCAACAAAGAAGAGGTCTGGTAGTTACATGGGCATCATTCAAGAAGGAGATTTGCACAAGGTTTGGACCAACCGAGTGCGAAGATTTTAATGAAGCACTTTCACATATCAAACAAACCGGATCACTTCAAGATTATCAACAGGAATTCAAGAAGTTGGGTTATTGTGTGCAAGGGTGGACTCAAAAAACATTAGTAGGAACCTTCATGGGAGGCTTGAAACTATAAATTTCAGAATCTATTAAAATGTTTAAACCACATTCTCTATAGGAGGTAATTAGCTTGGCTCAAATGCTTGACGAATAGCTCACTCATCAATGTCGGATTTTTTGATCAACACCACCTTTACGATCTAAATTTCTACCTCCTCCACCGGCAAACCAATCCAATCCTACCAATAAAATGGCTTTCGTGGGAGGAAATGCAGTAGAGAAGTGACTAAGGGTTATGTTTTAATTGTAATGACAAATTCACACCTTGGCACAAATGTTGTGGACCGCAATTATTATTGTTAGAAGTTGCAATGGAAGCTACCACCATCAAATGTGAAGATATTACTAGTGATCAGCAGGAAGGAGAAGAGGTGAATGAACAACCAAAATCACTGCATGCGCTCATCGGATGGACATCACCAAAAACAATGCGGTTGGAAGCAAAGATAGGTAATGTTGTCGTAGTGGTATTAATCGATAGTGGCTCAATGCATAACTTCATTAGCAAGAAGATGGCCAATTTATTATGGTTACTAGTAGTGCCAACTGAAACTTTTACATCGTAAGTTGCCAATGGAGAACGGTTGGAATGTCAAGGACGGTATGAAAAAGTTCCAGTAGAAATACAAGGTAATCTATTTCCATTAACTCTTTATAGTCTTCCTATAACAAATTTGGATTTGGTTATTGGAATATAATGGTTGAAGAAACTGGGATCAATAGTGTGCAATTGGAAGCAGTTGACAATGGAATTCCAGTGAGACAACAAACCACAAAAATTACAAGGTTCAGCTTCCAAATCAATTGAACCAGCCACACTTGATGAAATATCAAAGGAACTTAGCAATGGTAACTGTGTATGCAATCTATTTCCTACTCGATGGTGGCTCGATTCAAGAAGAAATGCATCCAGATATGAAGCTATTGTTGGAGCAGTACAAAGAGATGTTTTGTGAGCCTACCCAATTACCTCCCTCACATGAAGTAGACCACTACATCAACATAAAAGAAGGCACTGAACTGATAAATGTATGACCATACCATTATGCTCACTTCCAAAAGGCTAAGATTGAGAAGCAGGTTTAGGAGATGCTCATTCAAGAGATTATAAGGCCGAGTACTAGTCCTTTCTCATCCCTAGTCATCTTGGTCAGAAAGGATGGAAGTTGGTGATTTTATATTGACTATCGCGCCCTCAACTTGTGACCATCAAGGATTGATTTCCAATTCCCACCATTGACGATATGCTTGATGAATTGCACAGGGCAACTTACTTCACGAAACTTGACCTTAGAGTGGGTTATCATCAAGTAAGAGTCTATCCCTTAGATATTTCCAAAATTGCATTCTAAACACACAATGGGCACTATGAGTATATGGTTATGCCTTTTGATTTATGTAACACACCTTCAACATTCCAAGTGATCATGAATTCTATTTTCCATTCCTATCTTAGGAAATATATCCTTGTTTTCTTTGATGACATCCTAATATATAGTCCTACATGGGAAACACATTTAACTCATGTGACAATAGCTTTTGAAATATTAAAAAAAAAATCAATTTTTATCAAGGTAAGCAAGTGTGAGTTTGGCAAATAGGAACTGGAGTATTTGGGCCATATTGTAACATCGCAGAACGTCAAGATAGATGAGAAGAAAATTATAGCAATGCTAGTGTGGCCTCAACCCACCAACATCACTAAGTTACGTGATTCTTAGGACTCACAGGGTACTATCGAAAGTTTGTACGCAACTACGGCCTCATTGCCCGACCACTTACAAATCTTCTCAAGAAATGCCAATTCGCAAGGAATCAGGATGCAACAATTGCATTTAATCTACTTAAGGAAGCCACGATATCAACCCCAACTCTGCCATGCCAAACTTCAATGGTATATTCTTCGTATAAATAGATGCCTGATGAGACAGCATTAGAGTAATTTTATCACAACAAGGCCATCCTATTGCCTTCATGAGTCTTGCGTTAGGAGTGTCAAAGCATGGCTGGTCCATCTATGCTAAGGAGATGTTAGCCATCATTGAAGCAGTGTGTACATGGCGTCCATATTTACTGGCAAGGAAGTTCATAATTCAAACGGATCAAAAAAGTCTTAAATATCTCTTGGAGCAGCAAATTGTAATGCCAAAAAAGCAAGAGTGGGTCGCAAAATTATTGGGCTTTAACTATGAGGTTGTTTATCATCTAGGACATTGTTTATCATCTGGGACATGAAAACTCAGTCGCAGATGCTTTATCGCGTAAACTTGGTAGCCCTATCCTTCATCACTTGTTTTCCTCACAGGTATTTCTGTGAGACGAAATAAGAATAGCTTCAGAAAGAGATGAGTATATCACTTTCATCAAACACACGGTAACGACGGAGCCCCATAAGTCTTTTAAATTCCGTGATGGTCTGGTCTTTTATAAATCTAGAGTAGTCATTCCTAAAAACTTGGAGCTACAAAAAATGTTGCTCGCTGAATTTCATGATAGCAAACTAACGGGCCACTCTGAGGTATTGAGAACTTTTAAGCGTTTGGCCCAACAATTGTATCAATCCTCCTTGTATAAAGCAGTGCAAGATTATATGGAAACATGTAGTATATGTCAAAAAACAAAAGCTCAAACCCTAGCTCTAGCAGGCTTCTTCAGCCTTACCAATCCACTGCCAAGTTTGGAATGATATCACTCTAGATTTTATTGAAGGCTTGCCTATCTCACATGGAAAAGATGTAGTTTTGGTTGTGGTAGACAGACTCAATAAGTATTCTCACTTCATACCTCTTACCCATCCATTTACTGCTAAATTTGTGGCAGAGAAATTTGTTGAAGGCACTATTAAGTTACACGGCATGCCCAAATCGATAATCAGTGATCGGGATCCAATCTTTGTTAGTAATTTTTGGCAAAAGTTTTTCTCCATGTCTGGCACTAAACTGAAGTTAAGCACTGCTTACCATCCCCAAACGGATGGCCAAACTGAGGTGGTCAATAGATGTTTGGAACAGTATTTGTGGAGTTTTAGACATCAATGGCCAAAGAGATGGATTGAATTTCTTCCCTAGGCTGAGTACTAGTACAATACCACATTTCATAGTTCCATCAAGAAGACTCCCTATCAAGTGCTTTATGGTAAGCTACCACCGTCCATCCCATATTATGATGCAGGCCTCTCTTCCATTCATGATGTTGACTAGTCCTTAATCAAACATGATGTGTTGCTACAATAGCTGAAAACCAATTTAGAAAGAGCAACCAATCGCATGAAGCAAATGGCAGATAAAAAGAGATGGGATGTGGAGTTTTCGGAGGGTGACTGAGTATTTTTACGACTTCAACCTTACTGACAATAGATAGCTTTTAAACGTGTCTATCAGAAGTTAGCAAGTCATTACTTTGGGCCTTATCAAGTAATATAGAATATTGGGAAGGTTGCATATAAATTGCTATTACCTTCCAAGTAACGTCTTCATCCAGTTTTTCACGTCTCCTTGCCTAAGCCGTATAATGGAGATTCCTTTTCTATTGATGTGGAGTTACCGCCAATTTCATATGAAGGACACTTCTTGTTAGAACATGAGCACATACAAGACACTCGATGGGAAAAACAGGGTCAAAAGTTCGTTGAGCAAAACTTGGTGCAATGGCATCTATTACCTCATGAGGAAGCTACTTGGGAGGATACTAAATTATTGCAGCTTCAATTCCTTGCTTTGAACCTTATAGACAAGGTTCCCATCAATTGGGGGGGCTATTGTTAGGTCCACTAAAGTTGCAAGGAGAAATCCTAAGTTCTTTCAGATGTTAACAAGTGGGCAGTTAAGTGTGGAAGTGTGTGGAGTAGAAGTCCACACATCTAGTTGCATGTTCACTTACATGACATTTATTATCAGTTGTCTAATTTATTTATTTCCCTTCCATGTTTTTAGGCAGGTAACTACTATTTGTTTCCTTGTTGTTTGGCCATGAGTCCCATTAGTTTGGGGAGTCAGTTAAGAGAGGTATATGTAAGCTTCCACTAGGAAAATAGGACATTAAACATTATTTTCACAAACAAAATTGAGGTTCTACTCTTTCCTTTAAATAGAGTATCACATAATAAGAAATCCAAACATGATTAGCACAAATCTGATATGAATGCTAGCTGTATTATCAAATTTCCGCAAAGTTATTGTCAAAGCAAGACTAAGGATGCATAAATGGGTTGATTCACTGTAAGAAAAAGTTATCCACTGAACTGAGGCAGCCATTCTCAGCGAATAGAGGGCTTGATGGAGGTCAAAAAAGTTGAAAGAACCTGAGCCACCCTTTCAACAAATTTGGCATTGGTAACAATTGGGCAATTGATAGATTTTAGGAGTTTCCCTTCTAAGAGGGAAAGTCATTAAAGGAAAAGAAAATTTTGAACAAAAGAATTTATATAAAAATATAAACAAACAAGACTGAAACAATTAATCTAGAATCCAAGCAGTTAAGAATTATAACTGCATCTCCGCTGAAAAAAATGGACATCGATACTTGATAATTAAACAATAAGATGCTAAATAATGAACACTTAATATAGTGTATATTTATTAAGGTTTAAATCATCATTGTACACTTAAAAGCATTATTAATTCCTCTAACTTGAATAACTTTTTTTATTTTGTGTTTAAAAGTAAAAACATTTAAATTTGTACTATTTTATATAGGTTTAATAAAATAGGTGTATCTTTTAATTTAGAAGACCAATTAATGTAACTCTAAAGGCAATCGTAAAGTCCAAGTTTAAAAGTTTACTAGGTCATATTTGGACTACAATAGAACTATTCTGCATTCTGAGACCCGCTCAACATGGCTCAATATTTGAACCATATCTTGCAAAATACTAACTCAAATACCCTGGTTTTTTATGATCTAGAAAGCTAAAACACGTGGCTAAAATTTGACGTTTTGAATAAAGGATGATTCCACCGAATTCAATGTGATATAAATGGTGTAAATGGGGACACAAGCATGATGTATATTTTCAAAGTTTACCTAATTTTATGTCCATCTTCATATAAGTCTCTTGGCATTTATCTGGTAACCCGTGTATATCATAAGTACATATAAACATAACAGTATACAGTAGAGCAAAATTGTTAACTTATTGTCATCTTTGACTCCAAGAATAATTATCAATACTTTGATTTAATGTTTTGTTTGCTTACCAGATTTTGAAAGAGTTTTTAGGAAGCAAAATTGAAAGATCAAAAAGTTTTAAATTTCATAGGTGAATAGTTCATCTTATGGCTAATGCCAAGAAGGAAAACTTATTGTTGATTTCTCATTAAGTTTTGTGAATAATCATTTGAATCCCATCCTCTTTTTATATTATTGACAGGATTGTACCCGAGATGGGTCCCGTCTTGGAGAGATTCAACTAAAATTTTTATAAAAATTTCGGCTGAACCTACCCAAAACTTGGACTAACCCATTCGTACATGCATAAAAATTTTCATTTCTATAGTTTCCAGTGGCCACTGTAAATGCCACTGGAGGTCCCATAACAAATACAATAATTAAATATAAGTATGAAGTTATAAAATCGGAGATGATAATAACATAAAATAAAATAACAAGTTCAAGCACCAACTTTGTCTTTCCCTAGATGATAATAAAAAATACAATCATAATTTTTAATCAATTCCATCCATCTCCTTTGTCTCATATTCAACTCTTTTTGTGAAAAAATATACTTAAAGCTCTTATGATCCATAAAGATTTGACAAACAGCGCTATAAAGATAATGTCTTCATGCTTTTAAAGTAAAAACTACCGCTACAAGCTCCAAGTCATGAGCAGGATAATTTACTTCATGTCTTTTAAGTTGTTGGGAAGTATATGCAACCACTTTCCCATATTATATGAGAACACAACCTAAACCTTAATGAGATGCATCACTGAATACCATCAGGGAGGGTTAAATAAGGCGCAGAAGTCAATCTTTGCTTAAGTTCTTGAAAACTTTGCTCATATAAATCCATCCATTCAAAGTTCACCCCCTTTCGAGTCAAATAATGAAGTAAGGCTGCTATCTCAGAAAAACCCTCAACAAAGCGACGGTAATAACCAGCTAAGCCTAGGAAACTTTGCACTTCCGTTACACTTGTAGGTCTTTCCTAAGTCCACACAAATTCCACTTTATTTGGATCCACTAAGATACCTTAGGCAGCTATAACATGTCCCAAAAAGACTACTTTATCCAACCAAAACTCACATTTGGTAAACTAGCATAAAGTCGATGCTCCCTCAGAGTTTGCAACATCCAACTCAAATACATTTCGTGCTCAGCTTCACTTTTAGAATATATCAAGATAACATCAATAAAAACGATCACAAACCAATCTAAGAATGGCGGAAAACTCGATTCATCAAATCCATAAATGCTGCAAGAGAATTTGTAAGTCCAAATGACATGACCAAAAATTTATAATGGCCATACCGAGTCCGAAATGTAGTATTATGAATATCAAATTCTCTAATCCTTAACTAATGATATCTAGATCTTAAGTCAATTTTCAAGAACACCTTAGCACCCTAAAGTTTATCAAATAAACCATCAATGCATGGCAGTGGATATTTATTGTGAATTGTTACCTTATTCAATTGTCGGTAATCAATACACAATTTTAAATATCCATCTTTCTTTTTAACAAACAACATCGGCGCTCCCCAAGGTAATACACTAGGACAGGCAAATTCTTTATCTACCAAATCCTACAACTAAATTTTAGCCTCTTTCAATTCCGTTAGGGTCATCCTATAGGTAGTAATGAAAAGTAATATTAGTGCCCGGAATCAAATCAATGACAAAATCTATCTCCCTTTCAGGAGGTAAACCAAGAAAATCATCTGGGAACCTTGGTATTCTAAAAGTAACCTCCTTACAGTTTCATTCCCTTAACTTTAGTATCCAATATATAAGCCAAAAACCCTACACAACCTTTACATAATAAATATTGAGCTGTAAAAGCCAAAATCAAACTTGTGGTGGAAGTCCTACAATCACCATAAAATACCACTTCTGGCAACCTTGGTATTCTAAAAGTAACCTCCTTACAAAAACAATCCATCGATGCACGATTTGCAGTAAGAAAATCCATTCAAAAAATAATATCGAAACCCTCCAAGTCTAACAAAATTTAGTTTGCTTCTACAACCAACCCACCAATAATGTAAAGATACTTTTTTAACATCTACATGGGTCATAGAGAATCCCCTATAGGTATGATAACCTCCAACTTCATATCCAAGGGTACGGGTGGTATACCGGATTGTGCAACAAAACTACGTGATATAAAAGAATGTGTGTCTCTCGGATCCATAAAAACATTTGCATCCATTCCAAGAATAGATAATATACCTATTACCACATTTGGAGTAGCCTATGCATCCTGCTGTGTCATGGCAAATACCCTTCCTTGACTCGAAGGTTGTCCACGTCTATTACTACTCTCACGAACTGGTGTGGACTATGCACCTCTCTGCCTAACTTGAGCACCCTGCCCTCCAGAGGCTCGCGAATCAAACTCATGGGTCCCTATACTGCTGTGAACCAGAAAAGGACAATCCTTCCTGAAATACTTAGACTGTCTACAATGAAAACATTCATCAGTCCTTTGACAAGGCCCATTATGATATCTGCCACAAAAGAACATGCTATCCAAGAACTACCCCCAAAGTGTCACCCCTGATGTGAACTATTGCCAGAACAATCAGACTACTACCCCAGTCTCATGCCACGACACTACTCTGTCCTAACTGAACATTTTGGTTAGATATGGGCCCTCTGAACCTACCACTACTCGAGAATCCTGAGCTGTAACTTCCTATCTTCAAAGATCCCTGACTGGAAGTACCTGAAGAAGTCTTCTTGAATGGACGACGCCCGAATCCCCACATCAGTAACTGTCGCTCAACTTCCAAAGTTGCATCCCTTAAAGACTAATAAGTAGTATACACAACTCCAGATACACCAGTAGTGATAAAATTCCGTAAACAATCTAAGAATCTTCTTTTCTTCCTCTCATCATCTGGAATCATATAAAGACAAAACTCTGATAGTTCTAGAAATTTCCTTTCATATTCTGTCACTATCATGCTTCCTTGAACAAACTCCATCCTTTTTACCTCTTTGTATGTCTCTGAGCAAAACTGAGCATTAAATGCAGCCTTAAAACTTTCCCAAATATGTTGCCTCATGCTTCTTTTCACAACCCACCAACGTCGAGCGTCCCATCCAAGAAGGAAACCTGCTATCTTGACTTTTTCTTCATTAGAACAATCTATTCCCTCCTCTAAAACTTTCTCTGTCTCAGATAACTAAAATAATGCCTCAGCAGGATCGATGGTGCCATTAAAATTCGTACCACCTAATCTCATGGCTACTTGAACTGATAGTTTTGGTTGGGCATCCATATTTAATGTCTCCACAAGACGCTTCAGTACATCACCACCCAATGCTGGTCCACCAACACTGTCAGCTGACCCTGAAGGGTTTGTGGTCCTACTACGTCCATGTCTTGAAGGCATCACCAAAATTGATACTACACAAAATAAAAACATTTCAATCTTCCTAAAAATAATAATCATTTAGAGAGTATAAGGATCTTTCAAAATCACAAAGAAAAGTTTATCTCAAAGATTTAAAACTTTGCCCAATCATGTGGTCTATAAGAAACAAAAACCTAATGCTATGATATTAAGCTGACAAGACCGTACCCGAGATGGGTCCCACCTTGAAGAGATTCAACCCAAATTTTTAAAAAAAATTTATAAAAATTTAGGCCAAACCTCCCCAAAACTTGGACTAACCCATTCGAACCTGTATAAAAATTTTCATTTCTATAGTTTTCAGTGGCCACAGCAAATACTATTGGAGGTCCCATAACAATATAATAATTAAATATAAGTACTAAGTTACAAAATTGGAGATGATAATAACATAAAATAAAATAACAAATTTAGGCACCGACTTAGGTTTCTCAGAGCAATCTACACCGTGATACAAGATAGTACAAATTTCATTAACAAAATAAAAATAGTACAAATTTCATTAACAAAATAAAAATAGGTTCTAAAAATTGGGTCATACATGTGATATCTGAAAATTTCACGAGAGAAGAAAACCGTTGTTGATTCCAAACACAAATGTACTTCCACTAGCAGGAGGGTTCTACACACTAACTAAAAAAAAGTAAGAGAATAGTGAACAAGGCTCAGTAAGTAGATCCATACAAAGTAGAATTTATCAAAATTTATTAAAAATTAAATATCTTGCTCATATAGATCAAATAACGTTATTCAACAAATAAAATTAATACTATATGTAAAATATAAATATTACATGTCAATAACAAGTAAAACAACTAGCATATTCAGTTTATGTATGCCAATCACCCTAATAATTGCGAACATGTTATCCTTGGTGTCCCAAGGTGTAGAACAGTGGATGGTGTCACCCTACCCTTGGCGTCCCAAGTCGTAGCGAACGACCAACAGAGAGGGGGAACTTGTTATACTATTCTTGACATCCCAAGACGTAGTAGAGGGGGATCATTGTCCAAATCAGTCATGCGTGAAAAGAACGGTATCAAGCCGGCATAACTGTCCTACATCCACTAATGTCCCGACTAGGCAATACAAGCATACACAAACTAATAAAATGCCACATCCTTTTTAATTTACCATTCTTAATCATGAAATGATGCATTTTCAGCTCCAAACTTATATAACATCATTTGTTAACACACCTCGTAAATAGATAATAATCACAAAAAAATCAATTTAACCATTTTAAAATATTTCCAATAAAGAAAAACAATAATAATTTCTCATTTAATTCCTTCCATCACCATGGTATATATAAATATATACATATGTATAATAAACCATGCAAATCCATAAATCTTCCATATTAAATATTTTGCCTCATAAAATAATGTAATTATATACAAAATATTAATCTAAATTTAAAAATTGTATAAATCTATTCATTGTAAGTGATCACTATAGATCGGCAAGGGTATCCACGTCCGAGCTAGTTCGCGTTACAGGTCCTAAATAACAATAACAAGATACTGAATAAATAAATACCCTTCCAAATAAAAGAAATAAACTCCAAATAAATTTCTCACTTCCCACAAGGTTTAATTGCTTCCAACACCTACTTCACTAACTTGAGAAATTTTTCACATTACCCACTAATTACCGAAATTCATTTTCAAACATCCTTAATGCTAGTAAATTGTCCATATAACACTGATTGAGTCCAAATTATTTAAAATTATAAAATTACCCCTAACCCTCAAATTTGGAGCTTTTCATAAACTTTCACCAAAATTGACATGCTATACCTTTTGTTCGGTCGGAAAACACCTGGTTTGGCTGGAATCTTTATGGAAAGTGGCAGTTCCAAGTGGGTTTAGTGATTCCTACAAAATGAAAGATTTTTAGCTAAAAACAAGCTCGATTTGAACTTAGGAGGTCGAAAATAGTAAGAAAACACCCTTCTTTCATCGGAAAACTCGCTAGAATCTCGCAATTAGAGGAGAGAGAAAATAGACAATTTTTATAGTTTTTCGGTGGGTTGCCGGCTCTTTCTTGGCGGGAGAAGAATCGGTTATGGTGCAGTTTGAGATAGTGGTCCTAATGGTGGTGGCGGCGAGGTATGGTGACCAATTGTGAAGGCGTGGCGGCGATTTCTTTCCGGCAGGTACTGTAGCTTGAGGAGAGAGAGAGTATGAGAGGGAGAAGGCGTCGAGTCTGCAGACGAGAAGAAAAGGAAGAGAAGAAGAAGAAAGAAAAGAAAAGAAAATGCATGTGGGGCCCATTGGGAACACTATTATTATAATTATCCTAAAAATGTAAAAGAAAGTAACTAAAAGGACGGATAACCTTGTTTAAAAGAAATTACGATAGGATTATGAAAGTTTCATGATGTAGTATAGCGAATGACAATTGAAAAGTATTTATTTATGCTTGTTTATGCTCTTGCATCAGTTCTCAGCAGGGTAGGAAGAGGAGTTAAGTTTATATAAGATGCTTTTTTGATTTAATTGTTTATATATATATTTCAAGTCCAAATGACCTATTGTGACAACCCAATTTTGTCACTAAACCCCATTTTTTGTCATTATATTTATCTTTGTGACAAAAATTGATCGTCACGGCGTTGCTACAAAAAAGCAAACACTAATTCTCTATAGTGACAATCAAACGGTATAGTCAATGATGCCCATTTTTCTATAATAATTTTATTACTGTCATTGAATTTGAGGTCTTTTGTGTCATAAATTTGTCACAATAAGGTTTAAAATTTATCACTAAATGCACACTATTTTTCACTAATTGCATCCTAAAATCCGGTCAAACTTTGCCTTTTTATGACAACATGGGTTTCAGTAACTTCTACTTTTGACACGAAATGATAGTGTCAAAATGATTGTATCACTAATATTATTTGTGACATTCTATATGCTTGTCACAATATATAACAATAACGAATAGTTGTTGACATTGAAAGTATCTGTCACATAACTAATGTTTATAACAATAACTGTTAGTGACAATGCAAATTGTCACAGAAAATATTAGTGTCGAGTTCGATTGACACAAGTAATTTTCATTCATAATATAATATAGTAACCCTGTTTATTTTGTCACTGTAAAATATTATAATTGTTATTTGTTTGTTAGTGACAAGTAAAATTATCACAAAAAACATCAGCGTGGAATTTTATATTGACACAAATAATATTCATATATAAGTTAATAATACAATGAACATGTATATCTCTATGGTCCTATCTATAACTCCACGATGCAATCAGTACACAGCTAACTAGTTGCTCAGTGCTTCCCACCACTGCCACCAAGCTTTGGACCCTTTGGTACAGCTCCCTTAGAAAAATTGGCATTCCCTTGTGTCTTCTAAGTCTTTGTCATCACTTTTACTTTTTTTGTTTTCTTTTCATCCTTTGTTTCCTTGATCCTCTCCTTGATTTCATTACACATCAGCAATTTCAAAAATCCTAATCAGAAAATTAATTTTTATACCATTTCAAATAAAATTGAAAAAGTTGCAACTGCTTATAAAAACCACATACAATTAACAAGAAATGCAAAAGAAAACAGGAGAAGGAAATAAACTAAAGACAATTAAGAAAGTGAAGGCAGTAATACTGCATACCGAAGTGCAACTTCCCTTGCAGCATCACGAACTTCCAGAGATCTCTTCTTCTGGACAACTTCCAAGATGGCACCCATAATAGACCTAGAGTAAGGCTTCTTAGTGGCATGTCTCCACTTCTTTACAGCCTCTTAGGCTATATCCTAAAGATTATCGAGGCAAACACAATTTTCATATACAGGCCATACACAAAATAAACATAAATAATGACATTTTTTACACAATCAAACAGATAAAGATAGGGAGGTAGGAGAAAATTTCTCCTGAACCTCATTACTAAAACATGTCTTGGCTGAGGAACGCTAACAAATATCCAGCATCGTTGAGGACAAGAAGTGATAAATTTATTATAATATGACTCAAATTTTTCATATTGGCTTTCTTTTACAATTTAAGAATAAATTAAGTATGAATTTGTTACAAGCTTAAAACATAGAGAGAAACTAATATATGAACAAAAGCACATTGAAGTTCTGATACAAATAACAATTAAAAAAATAATAATATCAGCATGGTAATATATGACTAGGCTCTATGGTCCATTTAACAAGTCAGATAAAGATGTATTTTCCATGATGAAAGTTATTCTCCATCAAGCTATTACGAAATCCAAAGTAAGCTCAAAAATTTGTTCTTACGCATTACACAGACATATAATTTTGCTAGTTGGGCCACGGCCCATGATACTCCTCTAAACAGTGCTTATTCAAAACTAACTTTTAAGATATGGACGAGGAGTTCTTGTAACGAAAACGAAACTTCCAGATTCACAATGAAATTGTTAAAAATCGTAGAAAACATGAAAACTATGAGAAAATTCATGTCTCAATCTACTAACTTGGTTAGAAAGCCAATCAATCACACATTTAATTGTTTTTAGTAAATATTAGCTGTTGCGTAAGAACTTCTGGATCTAGAATTTGTGAGGGAAAGATATAATGCGAGAGTGAGAATAGTGCACTGTTAATCATGGTTTTGACAGAATAAATAATAAATAATACTGAAGCATACCAAAAACCTTGTGGAAGTCATCAACATAGCCATGGTTTTGACAGAAAAAACAGTTGCAGTTTCCACAATCAGATTGCTAACTAGTGTTAATATAATAGAAAATGCTAATATAACATATAGAGGAAACACTTCACCTAACAGAAAGTTAATGATATAAATTTTAACAACAACAAAATCAATTTTGCTTACGATATCTTTTCTATCCTAAAACATAGACCCCAAATTTTGCAGATCTTTATTGGAATGAGACTTTTTCAGATCTTTATTAGAGTGAGATATGTCTTTTTCATATTTCAAACTACTATTGTATTCTTCTCTCTCTTATTCCTTTTCCCCATAAACTTGCAAATACTACTAGGATTGTATTGGGATACACTAGTTTCTATTGTAAGAACCACCACAAACACTGGCTGCCAACAGAAATATAAAGTTTTGTGGTGAAGCCGTAACCAAATACAAAAAACTGGGCTAGCTACTTACTGAGATTTGACCAAACACAACAACCACTAACATTCAGAATAGCAATCTAAAAATTAAAATCTAACACGAAAAATCAGATGGGGGGAAGGGGGGTCATAATATAGCATGACACCAGAGATAGATGAAGAAAATGGTGGCATAATTACTATTCAAAATTCTATCTTTCTACCTTACATAGATAAAGTCGAAATGCAAAGTGAAAGAACAGAGCAGCTCGTAAAGATGCATCCTTAGCATAAGAAGGAATGATATAGGAAATAACCTCTAGAGGTTAAAAATCTCATACAACCTCCCTTCGATTTTGTTCACCAAGCAAGCATTTAAAAACTGCATATCCCTCAGAACTATCGTTTTCTCGCTATTTTTCAAGCGACCAAACAGAGCATGTAGTCTTACCTGAAAATACACACGCACGCACGCACACACACACACACACACACACACACACACACACACACACACATATATATATATATATATATATATATATATATAAATACAAGCACATAAGATGCACATTCTGTGTTTCCTGATCGAATCTCACTACATTTAGAAAAGTCAATCCAATGTATAGATGGTTGCATGCAATAGAAAATATAAATATAATATATCTCATAAAAAAAAAAACAATCCATAGATGCTAAAAAGATTCCCTAAACAATGTAGATTCTATAAACCATCCAAATATAAAAGGTTCGTACAAATCCAATAAGCAACAAAACTTAGTGCTGACCTTTGATCCCACAGAAAATGCGAAGAAACTACCAAATTTGAACAGACTCACCAACGCAAAAAAGATAATAAATTAATTTTGGGAAATGAATCCACCTGATGCAGTACTCGGAAACCACGCCCGAAATGATGACGCCGAAAAATTGCTCAGTCCAACCTGACCCATATAGTTCATCACTGCCAAACCCGTCCCAGCCCCACACAGAAACGACGATGGTGACGGAGGTGAAGAGCCAGAAGTAGCAGGACTCGTCGTCGACTTCAGAGGCAGAGTTTCTATAAAATTAGGGCTGGAGGAGATGAAATGCTTCCAATTTTTCCCACCTAATTTTAATGCTTACACTTAGACTTATACATCAGAAAAAATCAAGGAAGAGGAATGGGGAAATGGAATTAAAAACTCATACATACCTGTTCGTGTTGAAAGCAGCCTTCATCTCAAAAGCTTCGTCTATATTTTGAGGAAACAATGAAGCCATTCCCAGCCCACAGCTCCAACCCTTACCAAAACACTTAGAAAAAATTGGGTAAAACGGGATGAGGGAGGAAATTGGGTAAAACGGGATGAGGGAGGACTTCGGTTAATTTTGGGATTCCAATTGAAGGAAACTACGTCGTGTAATTGGATTTTGTTATTTTTTATTTAATTTTTTAGTAATAAAGAAATAGAAATTTTAATATATGTCAAAATACATTTCTCACAAATATTACAACATGGAGTTGACCAAAAATGTTATGTGTTTTCATGATAATCTATATAATTTTGTCACAAATTACTTTTAAATTTAAATGAGAAAATTTCCCTCTAAAAAAATTACATTTTTTATGGCAAAGAATTGTGATAAAATTCAATTTGACACTACTTTATCTACCTCAATGTCAAATATAAGTTTTTGGCACTAAATATTTGCTTTCAGTGACAATTTAATTTTTGACATAAATTTTTTTTATCACAAATAGGTAAAATTTTTTACAGTGTCAGTTGGGATGCACAAATAATTCATTTCTTCTGGTACTCTATTTGCTCTCATGCACAAATTCAAAGCCTGTCCCATTTTCTTGATATAATCTTGCTTGTGTGTGACCTGGTTCACATCTTGTGTGTTCGAATTATATGCTATTTAATTACTTTTATTATCTATTTTTGCTATAGGCTCCTCAACAATAAATGCTGTGTGCGGTTATTTTACAATGACGATGATGAAACGCATCATTGGCAATTCACAACATCAAGAAATAGCTGATTTGATAAGTTAAATAATAAATATTTATAGTATTTTTTTAACTATATTATGGTATTATTAAATTATTTAATTTGTAGATTTTTATCTACCTTGTAGTTTGAAGCCATTGTCACTTTTGAGAGTCAAAAGTTGAATAGTTTAGAGATAAATGGTGTGTGTATTTCATTAACAGTATTAGGTGATTGATTTACGTAGTTCGGGTTTATAATATATGCATATTTGTAATTGTTGCTTTGCATATTTGTAATACTATAACAGTATGATAGTATTGGATTCTACAAAATTTGCATACTCTGTTTTACCAATTTAGAAAAAAGAATTAAAAATTATAGAAAAACGAGAAAATTAAAAATATTTCAGGCAATTTTAAAGAATAAGAAATATAAACCGTTCTAAACTAAAAAATACAAATAAAAATAAAAATATTAAAAATCATTTAGGATGGTTATGTAGAAAACCGTCCTAAATGGGTAAGATTTTAGAGGACTGTTTCTGTAGAAAAACCGTGTTACATGATTTCTGAATTTAATTTATTTTACAAATTAATAAATAAAAAATATATATTAAAATATTAGAGGACCGTTTCTATTCAACGGTCCTAAATGGTTGCATAATTTAGGACAGCTTTTAGTATATGAACCATTCTCTACGGTGATAAATTTATTTTTTATTTTTAAAATTTGAGAAACAAATAGAGGACGGTGCGATTTCAATCCGTTTTGAATGGGTTACCTTTCGGAGTGGTTTTTAACCGTCTTATAAAACACTTTGCTTTAGACGAGCCTCTATTCCAAGACAGTAGTGTACATGAAAGATTCAAAATAATGGTCCTAAAATATTTATTTTACATGAAAGATTCAAAATAATTTATTTTTTACCTACATCTATTTACCTGAGTTTTAACTATAAAAGTACATCTAAACAATTAAAAATATTGTGTTTATAAGTTTGAATAGTCAAAAATATACTACGTGCCATTTCTAAAGTTAGAAAGTATTATTGTCAATATCATGCTTTATGAAGTAATTTGCAACTTTGTATGTAGTTGGGGGAGATATTGGTGCCAAAAACTTTTTTGAAAATATAAAATAAACATGAATAAGAAAGAAAGTGTAACACAAGATGAACATAAAATTCTTAAAGACAGATTGACAAAAGATGAACATATATAGTTCGAAAATTTAGTATTAAAAAACAAGGAAAAATACCTTTTTATCCCCGCTCATTATACATATATGATCACCAAGGATTGGGAAATCATCTGGACTCTTCATGTAAACTAAGGATGCAGGCTTGCCTCTATATTTTAATTAAAATCCATGATCTGGATAAGAGAATTATTGTATATATAAGTTTCAAATATTTTTATAATTAGTAAATGAACCAAATATTTTGAACAGGATGATGCCGCTATGATGGCAGGACTATTTAAATATATTATATTTTTTTTTGTAAATTATAGCTATATATGATATAATTTTATTAATATATAAAACATTTATGAGTTTAGGAGATCACCAAGACTTTACCGGTTACTTCCCGGAATTTCAGAATTGCAGTCCTCTGAAGGCATTACTGATGTGGGGCCGGTGGACAAATTTCACTGGTGAAATATCCACTTCACTTATATGAATTAAAAACGCCTACCATTTTTGAGTTAGAATTCCACTTCAATTTTAGGAGTTAGATCTTGGCCAGTGTTGAGTTACCTTGGTTGGTTCCAATAGATGATCAATGGCTAATGCTAGGCATTTTAGTTCTTAGTTGTAATCGTCTCTCAAGGAATTACAATCCAATCTCAGCAATGACGTTAAAAGCATTTATATAAATTATGAATAGCCAATGCTAATGCTGGGATATGATCTTCACTCATTGCAATATGGAATTCATTAAATAGTCCCTTCTAGTGGATCTACTAAATTTCAGCACGAAATTAAGAGACTTGGTCATAAACTACTAAACTCCATATTCTTAACTTAAGACATGCTTCCAACTTTCAACTTCACTGACGGCCAAAAGTCTTCACAAAATAGGCTTCAACTATTTTTATTGCACGCTAGGAATCTTATTTATTTATTTATTATGTTCAATTTATTATAAGATATTAGTCTGTTCAAATACACGTGTGATTTTGTAGGCGCAATGTGTCTTTTTATTTCTCTATTGAAACTGACAAGACCGCCAGAACTGTCTCTGGTCACTAAGACCATTACCCCCAGCCAAACTTCACTCGACAAAATAAAATTTGCGTTTTTTCATAATTTTTGTCCGGAAAAATGGTGGAAAAAAAGTTCGTTTTGCTTAAAATAGCAGATAAAAAAAATGAAAAGACAATTTTTCAGCAGACCGTCCAATATGACGTCGTTTTCAAGTGTATTTTTGGATGTAAATTGTGAAAATTCATGATTTAGTAAGAATAATTCTAGACAATCCATTTATTTAAGAACTGTTTTTACTTAATTACTCTATTTAAGAACTGTTATTTGCAGAAAATTGTTGAATTATCAATACAATATGAATATACCATATACAGTGAAGAAGAAATTAACCAACATTATTGTAGAATAATATATATATATATATATATGTATACATATATTAGAATTGCTTTAATACATTATATTATTTATTTATATATGGTAAGTGATAATACATGTATAATTGATAAATTAGAGTGCGCAGGCCTATTGGAAAGTAAATATAAAAATTAATAAATAATTTAAATTTATTTTTCTCTATATTTAATAATATATTTTGTTTATATCACTTATATATAAATGATAAGGTGTATTAGAGTATTTCTATATATATATATGGGGATATTATATGTAAAATTAATTTAATGCTCTAAATCATCTGGACCCTAAACTAAGGGTACATGCTTGCCTGTATATTTTAATTAAAATCCTAGATAAGAGAATTATTATATATATAAATTTCAAATATTCTAATGATTAGTAAATGAACCAAATATATTGAATAGGACAATGTCGTTATGATGACAGGATTATTTAAAAAGAAAATTTAAAATTATAACTTTATATGCTTTATAAACTCTAAGATAATTGTAAAATATAAACATTAATTATTTTCTTCAGCCCTAAATTTATAATTAATAAAGGAATGTAAATCACGAATAAGTGCAAATAATGTAGATAAGGGCAAAAATATTTACATGGTAGAAATAAAAAAATAAAGAATACAGAAATTTACCATCTAATAAACCCCTTGGCGTTTCAAACAATTTAGAAACACTCATATTTCACTTTCAAATTACTTAAATATCCTTAATCATATTAAATATTTAACATTTTGACTATTCAAAGTGAATGAAAAATTAATAAAAACGATAAGATTCAAAATTTGTTATTTTTTACTTGTGTGCATAACCTTTACAAAAAAAGTAAAAATAAACATAGTGGATAATTGTTTCTTATATGTATAGTGGGTGATTTTTATATAGTAGATAGTTTTGTCATATATATATATATATTTATATAGTATATGTTGGAAGCCAATACTTGGCTAGCTCTAAATACATAAAATCTTCAAGTAATATTACGCAGGTAAGTCAATACTTTATATTTTTTTCCCCTCCTTTTTTTATGGTCCAAATTAACTATGGCAGGACTCACTATAAGTATTGACATTGTAGGCCGAACAATTACATCAACAATGGGACCAAGAGACACAAAACCTTGATTTTGCACAATGGGTGGACTCAGTATATATGGAGCATTTAACATGGCCAAGAAACTGCAAACCCCATTATTTTCGGAGAAAAATAGCAATATATATGTATATATACATATATATATATATCAGAAAGCTACTACAACCACACAGAAAGCTTCATGTTAGCACTTGATAGAGTGTACATGCATGTATGTAAACGAATGTGACAAACTATTGAATGCACAAAGCGTGTGAAATGAGATAGCTAGCAGAAGATAAGATGTAAGGAATCCAAAGTTATATTCACAAAAGCTTGGTTGCAAAGTTACATTGACCCATTGACTTGGCTTGCCATGTTACAAGGGTTTTGGTCTTGTATGTGTGACTGTTGAAACACATATGATTCACTGCTCTCCTACACGGCACCAGATACAGAAGAGAAGCTTGGTTGAGTCAGTTAGATGAGCTGTCAGTTTGTTTAGTTTGTTAGGTTGTTTACTTTGGCCACATGTAATCTTATCATTGGTTAGTGCTTGTGGTTAGTGCTTTAGTATATAAAGCTTCCAACTGTGTAATTATGGGGTTGTTGTCAGAATTAAATGTAATTCCTTTTCAGATCACTATTCTCTCTGTTTTTCATCTTCTTCGTCTCTGTGTTTTCTCATGGTATCAGAGCCATCAATGGCGTCGTCCTCCTCATCGACTACAGCAAAATCAATCTTTACCAATAAGCATCTCTCAGATCGTCCATTAGTACAATTTAACTTCACTTTACCAATTCATCTTGAATCTCACAATTATTTAGTTTGGAAATCCCAATTTTTACCTATGATCAAAGGCCATCGTCTCCTAGGTTTTTTAGATGGAACTCTAGCTTGTCCTCAAATTGATGATGATCCAAAGAGCGCTGAAGACTTTGATTACTAGCAGAGTCAATATGAATTCATTAAGCAGCTAATGTACTCATCTGTTTCCGAGGAGGTAATGAATCAACTTGTTGGCTGCAACACTTCATGTGATGCTTGGAAAACTCTTCAAGATCTGTATGCATCACCGTCTGAATCAAGGATTCTCCAGTTGCAAATTCAATTGAACAATTCGAAAAAAGGAGATTCGACTATGGCGGAATTCTTCACAAGAGTTAAGAAATTGGTAGATTAGCTTGGAGCAACAGGTCATTCAGTGACTGAGAAAGATCACATCAGAATTCTTTTGGCTGGTGTTAATAATGAGTACGATTCTGTAGTATCGAGTATTACCTCTATGCCTTCATCTTTTCTCTTCGTGATGTTCAGCGCTTTTGAACCAAGAGAATCGTTTATCTGCGTTACTGAGTCCATCATCCATTGAGACTCATCAGACTGTTAATCTTGCAACCAACACTGGTCCAAAGCATTTTCAAGATCAGAGGAATTTTCATGGTTCTCGTGGTAATGCATCTCGTGGACGTGGTCGAGGTCGAGGAGGCTCAAAATTTTTCTGTCAAATTTGTAGTAAACCTGGGCATACTTGCTCCCATCGCTACCGTCGATTTGATAAAGATTTCCAACCACAAAACCAGTCTCAGAATCGGAACTCAGCCTATAATGTAGACTCTCATACTTCTAATCCTTCTTATGGTCATTCTGGGAATTCCCAACCAATGTATGGACCGCCAGCATCTACTGCTCAACACTATGCGAATTTTGTTGATCCATCTTGGTATGTGGATAGTGGAGCCTCTACTCACGTCACACATGATCCTAAGTCAATGACTAATGTTTCAGAATATGGGGGCCAGAATTCATTGGTGATTGGAGATGGATCGGGCTTAACAATATCACATACTGGTAACACTATTCTTCCTACCACTTCTGGAACTTTGATCCTAAAAGATGTACTTTTTGTTCCTAAGATACAGAAAAACTTGTTAAGTGTGAGTAAGTTGGTAACTGACAATAATGTTTTGATTGAATTTGTGGATTCTGTATGTGTGATTAAGGACAAGGACACAGGGAGGCCACTTCTTCAAGGACAACTTAAAGATGGTCTTTATCAATTGGTTCCTGTATGTTCTAAATCTACGTTTATGGTTCAATCCAGTGTTTCTGCAACCTCTAAAATTGTATTAGAACCTTTTTTTGAATGTCTGCAACCTTCTCCAATTAGTTTGTCTGCTGCTATCAAACCTATCGAGTCTGTAAATACTATGAATAAAATGCCCACTTTGAAGCCAGTGTCATTTGACATTTGGCATCAAAGGTTAGGACATCCTTCTTCTTGTGTACTTGGTCAAGTATTGTCTCGTTGTAAATCTTTTGTATCAATGAATACAAAGCTCAATTTTTGTTCTGCCTGTAGAATTGGAAAATCTCATGAATTACCATTTTCTTTATCTGATTCACACAGCACACAACCTCTTGACTTGATTCATTCTGATCTTTGGGGTCCCTCTCCAATTCTGTCTACTGCTGGTCATGATATTATGTTATTTTTGTAGATGACTTTTCTCGTTTCAGCTGGTTTTATCCTTTGAAAAATAAGTCTGAGGTTATTCATATTTTTCCTATTTTCAAAGCCTTTGTTGAAAATCAGTTTCAAACATCCATTAAAAAATTTCAAACTGATGGTGGATCTGAATATCAGCCTTTGCTTCCAATTTTTCATAAATCAGGAATTTCATATTGGTTTTCTTGTCCTTATACCTCTCAGCAAAATGGAAGAGCTGAAAGGAAGCATAGGCATTTGATGGAGTTTGCACTATCCTTATTGTATCAAGCTTCTATGCCAATCAAATTTTGGCTTGAAGCATTCCAAACAACAAACTTTCTTATAAATCGTTTACCATCTACTACTTTAAATGGAAAAATTCCATTTGAGCTTTTGCACAAACAAAAATTTGATTATAACTCTCTCAAAGTCTTTGGTTGTGAATGTTATCCACATCTTAGGCCTTACAATCATAGAAAACTTGAATTTCGATCAGCCAAGTGCACTTTTATGGGCTATAGTCCAGTGCATAAAGGTTACAAATGCCTTCATCCTTCTGACAGATTGTATATCAGCAGACATGTTATTTTTAATGAGTCATCCTTTCCTTTTGCTCAACTTTCTTATGATAATGCCTCATGTTCTGATTCTAATGTGTCCTCTATCACATCTTTAGGTCAGTCTTTGTCTCCTACTCTCTTTTGACAATTCTCTTCATCTTTTGATAAAGACTATGTTTCTGTGGTTCCTAATGTGACTGAACACAACGTGTCCTCTCAATTCTTTTCACACAGTGATTCACAAAGTACATCTACTACACCACATACTACAAGTTTACCTGATATTGGTGATTATTCTCCTTCAACATCATCTGCTCTAAATAATACTAGTGGTATATTCCCTGGTGATAACATTTCTGATTTTACTCTATTGGAATCTATTCCAAATGTATCTACATCTGTCCGCCACCAACATCCTATGATTACCAGATCTAAAGTAGGTATAGTTAAGCCCAATCCTAAGTTCTTTGCTGGTCATCTTACTATCTCAGAAGAACCACAATCTGTTACAGAAGCCTTGCAATCCCCACAATGGAAACAAGCTATGAAAATTGAATATGATGCTTTATGTGCTAACAATACTTGGCAGCTTGTCCCTTGGGATTCTTCTTACAATGTAGTAGGAGCTAAGTGGGTGTTCAAGATAAAACGAAATGCTGATAGAAGTATCCAACGGTACAAAGCTCGTTTAGTAGCAAAGGGGTATCATCAGAATCCAGGAATAGATTTTAATGAGACTTTTAGTCCTGTTGTCAAGCCTCAAACTATTAGAGTAGTGTTGTCACTTGCTGTGTCAAAGGGGTGGCCGGTTAAACAATTGGATGTTAATAATGCATTCTTGAATGGAGAGTTAAATGAAACAGTGTATATGTCACAACCTGAAGGTTTTCTGGACAACAATCATCCAACTCATGTTTGTAAACTTGTCAAAGTTCTCTATGGCCTCAAGCAAGCACCTCGAGCTTGGTTTGACAAATTGAAGTGTACTTTGATGAAGTGGGGATTTTAGGAATCAAAGTCAGATATTTCATTATTTGTATATTCAAAATTTGGCCAGTTTTTTATTCTTTTGGTTTATGTGGATGACATTATTATAACAGGACCAGATTTATCTCTTGTTACCAAGATTATACAGGATCTGAATAATTCATTTGCTCTGAAAGATCTAGGTGATCTTCATTATTTTTTAGGTTTGGAAGTTTATCGTGATTCTACAGGGATGTTTCTAACTCAATCCAAGTATATTTCTGATCTATTGCTCAAAAACAACATGACTAACTGTAAAAGTTGTCCTACTCCAACCTGTACAAGTGTGCAATTATCATGTTCCATTGGAGAACCTTTAAAGGATATTACTACTTATAGGAGCACAATTGGAGCTTTACAGTACCTCACTATGACCAGACCTGATATTGCTTTTATAGTCAACAAACTGAGTCAGTTTCTTCATTGTCCAACTTCAGTGCACTGGCAGGCATGTAAACGAGTTCTTCGATACTTAAAAGGTAGTTTGGAGATGGGTTTGCATATACAACCAGCCACTAGTCAATGTCTCATTGGTTTTTCAGACTCAAACTGGGCAGGTTCTATAGATGATCGAAGATCAACTGGAGGATTCTGTATATTCTTAGGACCTAATCTGATTTCATGGAGCTCAAAGAAGCAGCATGTGGTGGCAAGATCTAGCACAGAGGCTGAGTATAGAGCTTTGGCACATACCACAGCAGAACTTGCTTGGCTTCAATCTCTATTAATAGAATTACATGTTCCTCAATCTCCATGTCCTATCATATGGTGTGACAACATTGGAGCTGCTTGTCTAGCCTCCAATCCTGTAGCTCATGCAAGAACCAAACATATTGAGATTGACATTCATTTTATTCGTGACAAGATTCAGCAAAAACATTTGGAAGTTCGATATATACCTACTGAAGATCAAATAGCAGATATCCTCACTAAAGTCTTGTCCATCTCACGATTTAATATGCTAAAGACCAAGCTCACTCTTAGGCTTTCCCCGTTTCGCTTGAGGGGGCGTGTTGAAACACATATGATTCACTGCTCTCCTACACGGCACCAGATACAGAAGAGAAGCTTGGTTGAGTCAGTTAGATGAGCTGTCAGTTTGTTTAGTTTGTTAGGTTGTTTACTTTGACTGCCACATGTAATCTTATCATTGGTTAGTGCTTGTGGTTAGTGCTTTAGTATATAAAGCTTCCAACTGTGTAATTATGGGGTTGTTGTCAGAATTAAATGTAATTCCTTTTCAGATCACTATTCTCTCTGTTTTTCATCTTCTTCGTCTCTGTGTTTTCTCAGTGACCCACCTACATATTTCTCACTACGTACTAAATATTATTTAAGGAAAATTATGGAATTATGATCAATTCAATATGAAACCATGCATATACAATAAAGAAGAAATTAACCAACAGTTCTTTAATATATCTATAAAATCTCTTAACTATTGGGTCCCGAGATCATCACATTGATAATATTGTCAATCAAGCATATTGCCATTTGATTTATTCACCCTTCCTTTACGTCTAATTGCATGTAGTTTGGGTTAGAGACTTTGAGATGGACCTATAAATTAGTTCCATCAAGCACGAAGTCTACTTGTTCGATTGATAGCCTTTAAATTAATTCCTCCTTTAATTTTGTCTTTTTGATATGTTTGGCTTTTTTTGGATTAATATATTCTGAACTTTCTGGACGTTGATTTTGTAGAGATTCTCTGAGCATACTTAGACATAATTATGGGGATTGTATAGCTTAGAGTTGACCCATGGTAATATAAAAATTCCAGAAATTAAATGTTTTGTATTATTTTAAGTAGGTTTGTATTCTATATACTGTACCGTTGCTTATTTGGTAATAAACGATTGAAATATAATCTCTATTTTCCTTTTTTAATTACCTTTCAAAAAAGGGTGTCTGTGATATGTAGAACTCTAGCCTCTCAAAATCTTGTTCTTTAAACCCGCATCGAATCCTTCTAAATCAAACCCATCAATCAATTTTTGGAGATCATCTTGAATATTTGCTGATTTTGCACCTTTTCATTATTTTTTTTTTCTGTATTCCTAACGCTCAATAATCGTTTCACCAATGGTTCAAATTGTTAATACTGCTAATATATTAGTTTTGGAAGCTTACGCTTGGCGCATGCAAGGGTAGTGAGTGGAAAAAAATTTAAAATTAAAAGATTATCTTTCCATATACAATGTGGTCATTAAAATTCTTACGGAAAAAATATTGTAATGGATGTTGCATAAACATGAAAATTTATTTTGAGAAGATTGTATCTGGGATGAGTCCTGCCTTAGGAAAGTTCTACTAAAGTTCTTATAGAAATTTTAGCAGAACCTCTTCTAAAATTTGGATTAATCCAATTTGTACCTGTAAATAAAATCATTTTCAAATATACATCTAGTGGGCACAGTAAATATCATTGAATTTCCCACAACAGAATAACCAATAAATATGATAAATTTCAGAAATATCAAAAAAATCTAATATATAACACAGTCTGGTACTGACTTGGATATTATTAGAGCAGTCTAGATGATCTTTCAAAAATAGTTAAAGAAACAAATTACATAAGTAAAATTTAAATAAAAGAAAACTTGATTACAATGATAATAGGAAACTTTTGAGCAGTGAAATAAAGGTACGGTGATACTTTGTGTGGAGATCCAACCACAGTCAACTGAAAATCTATTGAAAATCTAAATAAAATAATAAGAAAAAGCAGAAACTAGTGAGACAAGCTCAGTGAGTGGATCCACTAAAAACAATGTAAATAACTTATATATAATATCTTGAATAAAATATATTCAACAACTTAAGTACTTGAAAATCTCATCATAACAATTTTAATAATAATATGAATAATAATTATAGTAATAGTCTTATGAAATGAAAGTCAATGATCACAATAAATAATAATACAAGAAAATCTCCCAACTTAATGAAAATGGGCACACCAAGATACAACCCAATTCACAGGGGGAGAGGGAAACTGTCATACTATCCTTGGCATCCCAAGGCATAGCAGAGATGGATGGGTACAGGAAAACTGTCATACTACCCTTGGCGTCCTAAGGCATAGCAAAGATGGATGATCGTCCAACCTCATGTCGTACGTAGACAAACGAGGGGACGGAATATATATCTGTCCTCATCCAACCTACGCACAAGGGGGACAAAATACATATCTCACATAAAATAAAAAATTGTGTCCAGGCAACACATGACCTACATTAACAGTATAAATATAATGCAAATCAACGTCCACAGTATAAAATCGTATCCATAGTCAAACTCAATATTTTTTCATAATCATATCAATATAAATTCTAAAAAAATCCCATTTAATAATCAATGTGTTTAAATAGATGTTCCTCGTAATAACAGTCATATCCATACCATTAAGACAATTACTCAAATATATTGAAAATTATCGAAATTAACAATTTATTGTAATCATAAGACACCATAAAATTTAATATAAAAATATAAATAAAATTTAAATTTAATCCACTCACAGATAAGATTATTATTGATCCTCAGGTGTATCCACTCTTGAGCCCGCATGAGCTGCAGATCCTAAACAATAATAAAATATTTCCCTTTAATTCTATTTAATGTAAATTGATAGACTCAACACTTAAACAAAATTTTCAAATATTGCATAAATAATCCAAAATTACCACCTAAAATACGAATTCTTCCATCAATCAACTAAATTCTCTCAAACCAAATAATCACCATCCTCAATTATGTCCATAAGTATCTTAAAACTACTAAATTATTCCAAACAACACTAATTGAGCTCAAATTAATAAAATTCCAAAATTACCCCTAATTCTCAAATTTGGGGCTCTTCACAAACCTTCACCAAAATTGACATACTATATGTCAAATTGAAGTCTACAACTCAAGGATCAAGAATATACCTTTCATTTGGTCGAAAAACACTCGGTTTGGCCAGAATCTCACCAGAAAATGGTGATTCCAAGTGGATTTCGTGATTCCTACAAAACGAGAGATTTTTAGCTAAAAATAAGCTCGGATTTGAACTTAGAATGTAAAAAAAGTAGGAAATAACCCATCTTTGGTTGGAAAACTCACCTAAAATTGAAAATGGAGGAAAGAGAAGATTCCCAGCGCCCACACAATTTTTCCATGACAGCGACTGCTTCTAGCTCGTGATCAGCTGACGAATGTGCGTCGACAGTTGCTAGTTTTGGTGGTGGTGTGAGTGCACTCAGGTGGCCTACAGTGTTGGTGTTGTGGGCTAATTTCCCTTTATTCCAAAGAAAAGAAAGAAGAAGAAAGAAGAAGAAGAAGAAGTCGAGAGGGAGGGAAAAAAAACAAGTCTGCAGAAGGAGAAAGGAAGGGAAGAAAGAAGAGGTGGGGCCCAAGGGAAAAAGAAAAAGAGAAAAAAATAAGGTGGGGCCCATGGTCATAACATATTTATGGAAAGAAAATATTATTTTGATCTTAAACATGAAAAACCTAAGTCTCAAAATACTGCACAATGTTACAATATTGCCTTACGTTCCAACATTATTAAGATAGAACTTCTTTATATTGAAAAACTTGTACGACCAATATTATTTTCTTTCACCTTGATCAGAAAGTTATCGCTATGATATTTTCTTTTCTTATGCATCATAAAAAAAAATACATCATCTCATGGCAAATCACAACAAAGGTCCAAAGTAGAGAGATAAATGTGTCTGCATAAAATAAATTAATGTATTCAGTTTAGACTTTTAAAAACTTTGTTGGAATTTAAAAGTTTGAGTGTATTAAAAATTTGAATGTATTTAAAACTCTATGAAAGTCATGATGTATTGAAAAGACTACTACAGATTTAAAAAGTTTGAGTGCAATTAATTGTGATTTTTAAAATCTTTATAAAGTTATGAAGTATTTAATTAAAACTTTTATAAACTTTTAAAAAGTTCACAAAGTCTACACTTATTCAATTTAAAGTTTACTTTTTTAAAAAAGTGACTTTCATAGACTTTTGGGTGAGGGTATATATATTCAATGTCAAAATTTATTTCTCATCCTCCTTATAAACTTTCATAAACTTTATTTAAAAAAAAAAAAAACAAGAGCAAAAGAATTATTAGGGTTAGAGTGCTTAGGAGTAACGAAAGACCATCACTGTCGAAGACGTGTTGTGGGCGTTGAGCAGGAGAGGGTTTTTGATATATATGATTTCAAGCATATTGAATCATTTTTTGTCCTCTTTTTTTATTTTTTTTAATATATATATATATAATATTATATGTAGTAAAGGGTTTTTTTATGTATATGAAATTTGAGTAAATAGAATTTTTTAAAATAATATCTAAAATATATATTTTTTATAAATGACAAAGGGCCTTTAATATGGGTGTTCCTCCATTATAACCCCCTCTATTTCCTAAGATACTACACTGATATGTCAAGTTCAAACTTGAATATTTGCAAGTAAGTATAAGGTTTTGACTCCCTTCTATTGCATCATATTTATTCAAGATGCCCGTCGGTGGGCCCACCACCAGGTAGACGGTTGACCTACCGACAGGAACCAAGTGCTGGTGGTGGCCACCACCACCCTACCACCAAGTCCCTTTCAAATTCGCCTCGGCAAATTTGTATAGTATTTTTTAAAATTATATTTGAAGGTCTTTCCGATATCGAATTGAGCCAAATAATATATGGTTACAAATCTAAAAGGATAAGCTATTTTTTGAATATTTTTTCATAATTTTCTGTATTGATTTATGCCATAAAAGGATGCTTCAAACCTGATCCTATGTCATGATTTGAAGTTGCTTTTGTCAATTGCACGTGAGTCCGGTTTGAAGCATGATGTGAATGCCTAAATCTATCCAGAAAATTATGAAAAAATATTTAAAAAAAAAAGTTACCATCTTAACTTTCCAACTATATATTATTTGCCTCAATATGATTACGAGAATGTCATCAAATATAATTTTTATAGAAACTATACAAATCTGACTACGCGAATCTGAAAGGGGCTTGGTGGTGCACTAGTGGGGTGGTGGTGGCCATCACTAGCCCAAGATGTACATTGGTGGGCGCACCAACAGCCAGAGTGTTGCCCACCGATGGGCACCATGGGCTGGTACCGGCCACCACCACCCCACCACCAAGCCCCTTTGAAATCCGCCTCAGTAGATTTCTATAGTATTTTTTGAAATAATATTTGAAGGTCTTCCCGATATCGGATTGACGTAAATAATATATGTTGCAAAGTTAAGAGAATAAGATATTTTTTTAATATTATTTTATAATTTTTTGGGTTGATTTATACTATATAATGATGCTTCAAACCTGGTCTTATGTCATGATTTGAAGTTGTTTTTGTCAATTGCACGTGAGTTAGGCTTGAAGCATAATTTGAAAGCCTAAATCTACGAAGAAAATTATGAAAAAATATTTTAAAAAAAGCCTAGCCTCTTAGTTTTTTAATATTATCTGTCTCAATCCGATAACGGGAAGGTCATAAAGTGTAAATTTTACAAAAACTATACAAATCTAACTATGCGGATTTAAAAGGGGCTTGGTGGTGGACTAGTGGGGGGTGGTGGTGGCCCCACAGCCCAAGATGCCCGTCGGTGGGCCACCACCAGGCCATCGGTTGGCCCACCGACGGCACCTGTGGTGGTGGCCACCACCCCACCAAAGTTTTTGAAATCTACCTCAGTAGATTTGCATAGTACTTTTTGAAATTATATTTGAAGGTCTTTCTGATATTGGATTGAGACAAATAATATATGGTTGGAAAGCTAAGAGTATAAACTATTGTTTGAATATTTTTTTTATAATTTTCTTGGTTGATTTATGCCATAAAGGATACTTCGACCTTGATCTTATGTCTTGATTTGAAGTTGCTTTTGTCAATTACAAGTTTGTCTGGTTTGAAGTATGATTTGAAGGCCTAAATGTACCCAGAAAATTAAAAAAAATATATTTTAAAAAAAATTTATCCTCTTTGCTTCCCAACCATATATTGTTTGCCTCAATTCGATAACGGAAAGGTTATCAAATGTAATGTTTACAAAATGTATACAAATCTAACTACGCGAATTTGAATGGGGTTTGGTGGTGGACACTAGCCTAATATGCCTATCGGTGGGCTCACCACAAGGCCATCAGTTGGCCCACCGACGGGCACCATGAGCTGGTGGTGGCCACCACCACCCTACCACGAAGTCACTTTCAAATCTGCCTCTATGGATTTGTATAGTATTTTTTAAAATTATATTTAAAAGTCTTTCTGATGTTGGATTGAGGCAAATAATATATGATTGCAAAGCTAAGAGGATAAGGTATTTTTTGAATATTTTTTCTCAATTTTCTGGGTTGATTTATGTCATAAAAGGATGTTTCAAACCTGAACCTATGTCATGATTTGAAGTTGCTTTTGTCAATTGCACATGAGTCAGATTTGAAGGCATAAATCTATCCAAAAAATTATGAAAAAATATTTTAAAAAAAGCTTACCCTTTTAAATTTCCAACCATATATTATTTGTCTTAATCCGATAATGGAAAAGTCATCAAATGTAATTTTTACAAAAACTATACAAATCTGATAAGGCGAATCTGAAAGGGGCTTGGTAGTGGACTGGTGGAGGGGTGGTGATGGCCACCACCAACCCAAGATGCTCATCGATGGGCCCACCACTAGGCAGAGGGTTGACCCACCGATAGACACCATGGGATGGTGGTGGCCACCACCACCCCACCACCAAGTCCCTTTCAAATCTGCATTGGCGGATTTAGAAAGTATTTTTTGAAATTATATTTGAAGACATTTCCGATATCGCATTGAGGCAAATAATATATGGTTGGAAAGTTAAGAGAATAACTTATTTTTTAAATATTTTTCACAATTTTCTAGGTGATATTTATACCATAAAATGATACTTCATACCTAATCCTATGTCATGATTTAAAGTTGCTTTTGTCAATTGCAAGTGAGTCAGGTTTGAACTATGATTTGAAGGCCTAAATATTTCCAACAAATTATGAAAAAATATTTTAGAAAACACTTATCCTTTTAGCTTTCCAACCATATATTATTTGTCTCAATCCGATAGCGGAAAAGTCATCAAATGTAATTTTTACAAAAATTATACAAATCTGACTATGCGAATTTGAAAAGGGCTTGGTGGTGGACTGATGGTGGGGTGGTGGCGGTGACCACCAGCCCAAGATGTCTGGCGGTGGGCCCACCACTAGACTGTCAATTGGCCCACCAATGGGTACCTTGGACTAGTGGTGGCCACCACCACCCCACTGCCAAGTCCTTTTGAAATCCACCTCGGCAGATTTGTATAGTATTTTTTAAAATTATATTTGAAAGTCGCCCCGATATCGAATTGAGGCAAATAATATATGGTTGGAAAGCTAAGAGAATTAGTTATTTTTTGAATATTTTTCATAATTTTCTGAGTTGATTTATACCATAAAATGATGTTTCAAACCTAATCTTATGTCATGATTTGAAGTTGCTTTTGTCAATTACACTGTTCACCTTCTTCTTCGATACGATGCTAGTTTTTTCTTGCGAACACAATTTTTTACAGTTTACTGTTTCTGCTTGAAAAACCTATATTAAATAAAAAATTATTCATTAATCAACAACCCAATCAATAATAGATAAAAAAAATCGAGAATTACTATTAATATTAACTTACATGAGCTTAAATGTACATTAATGGTCGGTTTGATAAAGGCGAAGGTATTGCATAATTCGATCGAAATATAAATTAATAAAAATTGTTTTTTGTTGTTTAAGAAATTTTTTACTACTTATACATGATTTAAAATTGGGAATATGGTAGGAAATGTGCGCATTAATTGAGAAGAAGAAGGTAGGAGGGATAGTTAGGTAAAAACATTTATGAAATGGGCTAAACTTTTTATTCCTATAAAGTGTGGCTAAAAAAAGTTTAGGGTCACCGTAGGCTATAGCATCGAAAAATCCTTTATACACATGCACTTATACAAAATATATTTATACATATTTAATAAATACATATATAATATACATGCATTTTGTAAAATAGAATTATAAATACAACTATACAAAGGTGTATAAAAAATATATTAATAAAAATATAAATAAATATAATTGACTGCAAATATATATATTAATAAATAAACATGAATAACTTGGAAATTAAAAAAGACCATAATACCCCTCCAAATTTCAATATTTTTAACTTTACCCCTACATAAGAAAAATGACGAAAATATTCTCAACAATATCAAAAATTACGATTTTGTCCCTCAACTAGTCAAATGACCAAAATGCCTTTGACATTTTTAAAATTTTCATTTATGACCAAATTGTTCTTAATCATTTTCAAAAATTTTATTTGTGTCCCTTACATGAAAAATAACCAAAATACCCTGTACTTTTTGCAAATACCCAAAATACCCCTAAGATGTAAAAAGACTAAAATGCCCCTCACAATCAAAATTTTGACAAATGGACCCCTTTCATGGCCAACCTCTCTACATGTCTAAATCCATCCAATTTCTCACCAATACATCAAATTAGTTTATGCATCAATCTATCATCAATTTCAGCTAAGTACACATTAATCCATCAAAATCACACTTTAAGCATAAATTTCACAAAACCTTAAACCCTCATCAATTGGGGGTTTTGTCATACACTTAGTACACATCAAATTAAGCATCTCCAATCATCAAATTAACATATGATTCTAGCAATTAATCACATAAAACACAAGATTTACATGAAAAATCAAAGATGAATAATTGCCTATCTCTCTTCCAAGCAAGCTAACACCTCTTCCAAGCCTTTCTAATCACCACAAACAATGCCAAAGAACTCCTCTTGATGGCAGGTGCAAAACCCTAAAATTTCACTGGAAAATTCCTTGAATTTCACTTAAAACCTTAACTTTCTCTCTCTAAGTTTTCTTCTCTCTCTCTAGAATTGAAAATGGCACAAATACAATTGGGAAAGATGGAGGAGGTGGCCTACTCTTTAGTGTAAAAATATCTCAATTGGCAACTTAAAATAATAATATAAATTTTTTTTTAAAAAAAAAAGATATTTAGTTACCAAATCCTAGTCAAACTTTGACCAATGGTAAAATGGGTAGAAAAAGTCTCTCGACTCCTCACGGGGTACTCTCGGCCCTCACAAAATGCCTAGAAAATTCAGAAGTTACTTATTTCTATAAAAAATATGAAACTGCGATTAAACCAAAAATGCATTTGGAAATCGACAAATATGGAAATAAAATGCGGTTATTACACTTTTCATAATGTTTATTTTAAATCCTTAAAAAGGAAAGTCATTAGAAATCTTTCCTTTATCCCAAAGATTTCAATGGACTTTTTTCAAGACTTTATAAAAATCAATTAAAATCTATCAATTCTATTAAAATCAATTACTTATAAAAATTTATAAAAATATGTGAAAGTCAAGATTGAATACACTCTCCTTAGTATTTGAGAAAGTTGAATTTCCCTGTCAACATAATAGTCATATATATATATAATGAAAAAATGTGGACCAATAATGAAAAAATGGAAGGGATAATTAAGTCCTATGTGTGGTTGTGATTCATAATGTCCATAAAAAACAGTAGTGAGAGACTTGTTCAATAAACCAATTTCTATAACAATCCACCATCACCATCACTTAGTAAAATGTTTTATGTTAAAGATTCATATCCAAACCTGTCAATCTAAAATTAGAATCACTGAAATGAAATCTTAGAAGGCTATTTTCCTTTATTAAGTACACTTGTCAAGCTATAACACTAAACGTTGTTGGGCTGGTCTCCTAATGCAGAATAGTTGTGTTTTAGCCCCAAATACGGCCCACTAAACTTCTGAACTGGACTTTGTTGATAACTACAATGTTGTGGTGCATTAAGTCATCTTTCTATTGCATTAAGAATCACCTTAATTAGCCTTCTAGATTGAGACATATATCCATTTTATTAAACCTATATAAAAAACAAACATTTCAATTTATTTTTACTTTTAAATTTAAATTTAAATAAATTGTATAAATTAGAGGAATTAATGATACTCTTAAGTGTACAATGATAATTTAAACTTTAATAAATATATACTTTTAAGTGCTCATCACAACTCCTAACCAGCTTATTACTAGTCCCTAGTAATACAAACGTCACTGATGAGTAGAATTCACAAAGTTAATCACCATTTTCTTCCTTTGATCAATTCAATTAAACAAATTCTCACTTATCTAGTTATTTTTAAGGTATGGTTAATTCTTCTTTTGGTGCTCATTTTCATATATATATGGAGCTATTTATAACAAAAACAAAAATCGGTTTCAATGCTTTATTAAGGTTACTTTCTTGGGCAGAGGTTGTTTATTTATTTATCAACTTTTTTTATATAAATAAAATAGATCTTTAACACATGTAACGAGTTTTAGGCTAATGACTCCTAGTCCAGTTGGTCTTAGGACATTAGGTGCTAAGACACCTCTACGAGCTTAATACTCGAGTTGTAGATGCTTATTTAAATTTATTTTTTATATTTTATTATTATTATTATTATTATTTTAGATAAGTGCAATGTTTGATTTCCTTAAACTTTATATCAAGCTTTAGACCAATAACTCCCCAACTAGTTGGTTATAGGGTATTAGATGTTGAGATACCTTTACGAGTTTAATTGCTTAGGCTAAGAAGGTTACAAAATCAAACTTTGTCCATAATTTTTTTTAATTTTAATAATTAAACTACCCATTTCCTTAGTTGTTCTCTTTTAGCAAAGCAAAAGAACAAAATTATTACAACATTTCATTTTTACTACCGACAATAATGTGTATAAGCGTGTGTGTGAAAGAAAGCTTAACAATATTTACTAAAAATAGCTAAATAAAGATATGAGAGTTTATAAACTTTAATTTTTCAAAGAGAATTAAATAATAAAACTTTGTTACTTCTACAAATCAAGATAAAATAGTAACCTCCCTCTTTAGATGCGTTTCAAGAGTAAAATTACTCCTTACTCTGCCATACTTAATTGGTTTTAGTTACAGCAAGTTAGTTAGTTAGCTATCTAATTTTTTTTTTTTAACTTTTTAAGAAACTCCCTCCCCTAACCAGATTTTAACATTGTCCTCAATATTTAAATATAGAAAGATAAGGGTCAGAAGATGTTACCCGATGCAACATTTATTGAAAAGAGAAACCTAACAAGCACTTGAGCAAATATAAAATGCTGTAAGTAAAACCAAAGGATAAGGAAGTTATAAACTGAGTGTAAGATCAAACCTTCATTTTTTACTACCCCGTTCCGACCAATGTAACTAAATCATTACTGGATCAGGTGCATGTACAAAACGTTATAATTTATCAATTGATTCATCAACAGTTGAGGCAGAAACAAGGATTTGTCATGCCGAATGAGAGATAAAATTCTATTCCACAACATGATCAAGAAAAGATAACAAACCATTAAAGAATTTATTAACATTCAACAAACCTATGGGTTTACGATGGATGTTCAGTTGGGACCAAGAGATCAGTTGAAAAATTTTTTCCAAAGTACCATAGCCACCAGGTAAAGCAATGAACGCATCAGATTTCTCAAGCATTTTAGATATTCGTTCATGCATGGTTGAGATTTATATTTCTTTCCCAACTGTCAACCCAGTGATATTTGGCGTAATTAAAGCTCTAGGAATGATACCTAAAATATTACTTCCTCCTATATGTGCAGCTAAAGATATAGCCCCCATTAAATCAGGATTACCTCCCCCAAATACTAAATGAATCTTTTTCTCAGCAAGCACTCGACCGAGGGTGTGTGCAGCTTTTAAAAACTCTCTATCTTTCCCAGAACTTGATCCACAAAATACATAAATATTTGTGAATCGATAAACAGAAGCTCCCTCCATCTGGACTTTTCAATGACTAAGACTTGGATTGTGATGAAGAAAATGAGGTGTTTAAATAAGTAAAGAGACCATGCAATAATAGAAAATGCAATGATAATACCTACATGGGTAGGCCAGCGGTGTGCATATAATGTTGACATTAAAATACAAAAGGTTAAGCCAGCTGTGTGCGGATAATTAAGACATAAAAGCTCCTTTTTTTCTTTTCTTTTCTTTTTTTTTAAACCAAAATAATGACATGCATGTAGTTGTGATTGTGGTTCACATCTTCCTCTCGTTTTACGTCAAGTAACGGCTTAAACACCTTCTATGAGTCAGGGATAAGCTTCCCTTCTAATATTCTTATAAATTGGCAAACAGTATCTTTTAGAGTCAGATGACCAAGACTGTAGTGTTGTTGTTCTTCTTTAAAAAGATTCCACAAATTAACAATTTTCCGATGTACAACTTTATAATGATGCGTCTCAAGAGTCAATAAGATGTCATCTAATGACTCCTTACTCAATCCATCCTTAATAAAGTTTATTTTATCTTCTTGATTAATGGAAACCATTCTTTTAGAACAACATCGCTTGTTACAAATCCATCGTGCACATTTATGACAAACTTGCATTCTTTTTGCTCTTCTCCTTTTAGAATATGAACTCTTACCCATCTTGAGCATGTATGAGGTAAACGAATCTGAAGATTCACCAGCTAATCAGACTTTTGCTTCAATTATCTAGCAAATATCTTGAGGCATCCCCTTGTCCATTAATATTCTCAATCTTGCACACCTAACTTTGTAAATTTTTGTTAGAGCATTGTGAGGAAAGGAAGGAAAATATTTTCTCAAATTTGTAAGAATGACATCCATTGTAAAAGGGATCAATTATTATGGGAAACTAAAAAGAAACCGATTTGAAAATCACAGAGTACCGTTATTCGCCACTTAACCGGGGAAAAAAATGATCAAACCATAAATATCCTACAATTAAAATAATAAAAGAAATTAAAAAGAAACACAAATATTTACATCAATTTACCATTATTATTTTCATAACAAGGGTCAGAAAGAGAAACAATTTCTTTATCAAAAACATGATTTTCTAAAAACGATTTTAGTCTTTGTTCATTTACCTTAAACACAGTACCATTTTTAGGATTCTCAATATCAACAGCCCCATATGGATACACATGATGAATGGGCTATTCCACCTTGATCTTAGCTTTCTAGGAAATATATGTAGATGAGAATTGTAAAACAAAACCTTTTGACCAATATCAAATGTTTTTCTTAAAATTGCTTTGTCATGAAAAGCTTTGGTTCTACCTTTTTGAATTTTTTAATTTTCATATGCATCATTTCTCAATTCTTTAAGTTCACCTGTTTGTAACTTTCACAATTTACATGCATCATCAAGGTTTGAATTGAAAACTTTAATGGCCTAGTAAGTTTTATGTTCAAGTTCCACAGGTAAATGACATGGTTTTTCATAGACTAGCCTATAGGGAGACATGCCTAATGAAGTTTTAAAAGTTGTTCGGTATGCCCAAAGTGCATCATTTAGTCTCAAAGACCAATCTGTACGATTTGAACTAACTGTTTTTTCTAAAATTTACTTTATCTCCCTATTTGCAAGTTCTACTTGTCCATTCACTACTACAAAAACCACATTCGGCGACGCTAATATAGTGACGGTCACATTCAAAACCGTCGCTAAACCTATTTAGCGACCGTCAGAAAGACCGTCACCATATATTATCCCCTTTTGGCTACGGTTTTATTAATAACCGTCGCCAAACGTGTATACTTGAGAAAAAATAATAAAATAATACCACCTTTTTGGCGACGATTGTAAAAGGAACTGTCGCTAAAATGTATTATTTTATAAAAAAATAAAATTTATATCCTACTATTAAATAAATTATATTAAAAAATATATATTTGGCGACGATTTTATATTTAACCGTCGCCAAAAGTGAAATTTTAAAAATTTAATTAAAATTAAAATTTTTAATTTAAAAATAAATTTTATTATTAAATATAATTTATATTTTATTATTAAAAAAATTACATTGTTGGCGACGGTTTATTGTGAAACCGTCGCTCAATGTGTATTTTTAAATTAAATATATTATTTAGTTAAAAAATCAATTTTATTATTAAATATAATTTATATTTTATTATTAAAAAAATTACATTGTTGGCGACGGTTTATTGGGAAACCGTCGTCCAATATGTATTTTTAAATTAAATATATTTTTAATTAAAAAATAAATTTTATTATTAGATAAATGTTATTAAAAAATTATTATTTGGCGACGGTTCTATGTGAAACCGTCGCCAAGGTGTGGGTCCCCTTTCACCCCCTTTTCTTTTTTTTTTTTTTTCTCTCTTCTTCTTCAAACCAGATCTGAAAAACCCCTCTTCTTTTTCTTCTCTCTCTTTGCTTTCCTTGAGAACCCTTGCCGCCACCCATCCACCCCTGCGCCGCCGCAGTGTTGTTGTGTGCTAAAATAGAGCTTGTTGTCCAATATCAAGCCAAAATTGCAGTGAAACCTTGCTGTGAGCCAGCCACCACCGCCCCCTGCTGTGCAAACAACAGTGCAAGATCTAGGTATATATGAGCAATACTATTAGGTTTGATTTTTCAGAATGAATATTTTCTGTGTGTAGATAGGTTCTACTAGTTGATGAACACTTTTTTACTTTTTATTTTTGTTTTGTTTTAGAAAAAGGATGTGGAAAAGTTTGGATTTTCTGTGATTCATATTGAAATTTCCCATCTCACTTGTTACCTACTCGCAAGCTTGGGGTCAGTGATAAGTGAGTGATAGCTGAAGATAATGTTGATAATGGTTGTAAAGCACTACTCTCCATGAATGTTCTTGTAGGTTTTCTCTTCTCCTACATGGTGTCCACCGCAAAGATCCCGAACTGTATCTTCTTCTTCGCTTTCAATTTCAATTTCCATTTTCTTTTTAATTTGGAATTTGTTTCCTTTTTGGGGTTTTTGCTTATGATTCTGATTATAATATAGTTCATGGTTATTTTTTCAATTGTTATTCCTAGCTTTATGAAAAAATTTCATGGAAAGTTGATTTTTTTTCTTTTCAATTTTTTATTTAATTGCTTATTTTTATTGGTGTGAAATATTTTGAAAAATTCCAGGTTACTAGTTGAGAAGTTCAACTTTTTTTTTTAATAACAGTGATAATGTTATTCTTGCCACTTTATTCTTTGGTGTCTATGATGGCCATGGAGGTAAGAACTCGTAGGTTGAAGTTTTTTTTGTAGATTAACATTTTCAGTAATGTTATATATATTTATTTTGTTTATGAGTCATCGCTGGATGATCTTTCTTATGTTAAAGGTCATTACAAATATTTTTCATCTTGTATTGAGTCCATGTTTTGGATCCACAATTATAGAGACCTCATCCTTGATACTGTGCATTTTTAGAGGTGGGTTAGGTTGCGTGTTCAATGTTAGATGCAAAAGAAGAGTACTCATCCTTGGAATTTTCAGCATGAAGTTAGTTTTTCTTGCTTTCAATTGCTGTTTGTTTACTAAGGATTCAGGTTCTATTCCTTAATAATGTACTCTGTGTTACAACAAATTACCTTGTGTTGGTGATCATAGAGGAATGGGGTTAGTATGTTAGCAATTAGTTGAATTTTGACTGGCTCAAGTCTCTTTATTTACTTCTCAGGTCAGGTGGTTGCTAAGTTCTGTTTCAAGTATCTTCACCATTAGGTGCTAAAGAATGAAGCATATACTGCTGGAGATGTAGGAACTTCTGTGCAAAAGGCGTTAAATTTCCTTTGATCATTTTCTAAGTTGGTAACATAGTTACAATTGTAAAGATGATGTTATATGATTAATCTGATGTCACATTAAAAGTTTATATGTGGGAGTTTTAAATTATTCCCTGTAAATGCTTGTTCCTTGTTTTCTGCATATCAGTATAACATGACATGTTTCTATCTGAATGAGTGGTGTAATTTGATAATTTTTTTGTTTCATGTACTTGAAGCCTTTCATGCTGCTACTGGAGTATTTTAAATTGTCGTCTCTGTATCCTGACTTATAGAGTAAATCTTTTGAGTGTATTTATTTTAGTGAAAATAAGGAACATGCATTATATTTAAAGCAAAAACTAATAAAATATTTTTGGCGACGGTAACGTGAAAACCTGTCACCAAAAGTCTAATAACTTTTTTATTATTAAACCATCAATAATTATTATTTTATTAAATTTAGCGACGGTCACTGTAGGACACCGTCGCCAAAAGTCTATATTTATGGTGACGGTTTTATGTGAAAACTGTCGCCAAAAGTCTATTATTTTTTTATTAATAAATAATTAATAATTATTATTTTATTATATTTGGCGACAGTCACGTGAGGACCGTCGCCAAATCTCTAAGGTTTTGGCGACGGTCACGTGCCCATCACCAAAAATATCCTTTTATTAGCGACACCTCGCAAGGCGACGGTACGTTGACCGTCGCCAAAATGCTATAGCGACGGTTATTATCCGTCGCCGAATCGCATTTTTGTAGTAGTGATTTGACTGAGGGTGATAAGAGGTGGTAACTTTATGTGTGATTCCATATTTTTTCATTAAAGATTCAAATAGCTTATTGCAAAAATTTATTCCCCCATCACTTAAAATGGCTCAAGGAATTCCAAAATGACTTAAAATATGTTCTTGCAAAAATTTAATCACTGTTTTGTGATTATTATTTCGAGTTGGAATTGCCTCTATATATTTTGAAACATAATCTACTGCTACCAATATATACACAAAACCAAATGATAGTGGAAATGGTCCAATGAAATCTATACCCAAACAATAAAAAATTTCAATTACAAGAATGAGATTTAATGACATCATGTTTCTTTTTGAAATGGATCCCAATCTTTGACAATTATCACATGTTTTACAAAATGCATGTGTATCTTTGAATAAAGTGGGCCAATAAAATCCGCATTGTAATTTTTTCACAACCGTTTTCTTTGAAGAAAAATGACCTCCGCATGCTTTTGAAGGACAAAAATTGATAATGCTATTTACCCCATAGTCGGCTACACATCTACAAAATATTTTATCAGAACAGTACTTAAATAGATAGGGGCCATCCAATAAAAGTTTTTCACCTCGGTTAAAAACTTCTTTTTGTCTTGTGAAATCCAAAATTTTTGGATTTGACCTGTTACAAGAAAATTCACAATGTCAGCAAACCATGGTAAATTTGAAATACTAAAAAGTTGCTCATCGGGAAAAGTGTCATTAATTGGTGCAGAGCCAAAGGTTTTATCACAAATAAGTCTTAATAAATGATCAGCCACAACATTTTCAACTTCCCTTTTATCTCGAATAATGATAGCAAACTCTTGAAGTAAAAGAATCCACCTAATCAATCTAGGTTTGAAATCTATCTTGGAGAAAAGATATTTCAAAGCCACATAATCACTAAAGACAACAATTGGTGAGCCAACAAGATAAGATCTAAATTTGTCCAATGTAAATACTAAGCAAGCATTCCTTTTCAGTCGTGGAATAATTTAATTGGGCACTATTTAGGGTTTTACTTGCATAGTAAATGATATAAGATTTCTTATCTTTCCTTTGTCCTAACACTGCTCCAACAGCATAATCACTTGCATTACATATTATTTCAAAAGGTAAAGACCAATTAGGAGGTTGCATAATAAGAGCAAAAGTAAGCATATTTTTAACCTTAACAAAAGCCTTTTCACAATTTTCTGTCCATTCAATAACAGTATCTTTTGATAGAAAGTTACTCAAGGGTCTAGATATTGTACTAAAATCTTTAATAAACCTTCTATAAAAACCAGAATGTCCATAAAAAGATCTAACATTTTTAACAGATTTTGGTGTTGGCAAATTGGAAATCAACGCAATTTTAGATTTATCTACCTCGATTCTTTTTTATGAAACAATGTGACCAAGTACAATACCATTTGTTACCACGAAATGACATTTTTCCCAATTAAGCATAAGATTCTTCTCTTCACACCTGACCAAAATTTTTTTCAAGTTAGATAAGCAATCATCAAATGAGTTACCAAACACAGAAAAGTCATCCATAAAAACTTCAAGAAAATGTTCAACTATACAACTAAAAATGCTAAGCATACATCTTTGAAATGTAGCAGGTGCATTACACAATCCAAACGGCATTCTACGATATGCAAAAGTATCAAATGGACATGTGAATGTAGTCTTCTCTTGATCTTCGGGTGCAATTGGAACTTGATTATACCCAGAATACCCATCTAAAAAATAGTAAAATTCATGACCCATAACCCTTTCTAAAATTTGATCCATGAAAGGTAAAGGGAAATGATCTTTCCTAATCATTGAGTTAAGTTTTCTATAGTTAATGCACATGCGCCAACCAGTAACAGTCGTACTTAGAATTAACTCATTATTTTCGTTTTTTACTACAGTGACTCCAGATTTCTTAGTTACAACTTGTGTAGGACTTACCTACTTACTATCATAAATAGGATAAATGATTCGATTATCTAGAAGCTTAATGACTACCTCTTTCATATTAGGGCTAAGCCTTCGCTGCATTTCTCTAAATAGTTTAGCATTTTCCTCTAAATAAATCTTGCATGCATATGAGAGGATTAATTCCTTTTAAATTAGTTATTGTCCATCCTAATGTATTTTTAAAGTTTGTATCAACTTACCTTCTTAGAATGTGTCAAGTTTGGACGAAATTATTACCAAAAAAGGTTTCATTTCACTACAAAAAAAAACAGCACCAGCAACCATTGAGGTTGGTTACAAAAACTAGTTTTTTTGGTCGCTAAATAGCATCAGCGACCAAAAAATCATGGTCACTATGTAATATTTGCTTATTTTTATGCACAATTAACTTTGGTCAAAGTCAACTTTGGTCAAAGTTAATGCATGAACCACTGACTGTCAGGTCAAGGTCTGGTGTTGGTTGACTAGGATTGAATAGTATGTGATCTTCTGTGTATTATATGTGTTTGTTTCCTTTTATGGCAACATCAAAGTTTTGGTCAAGGTCAAAGTAAACAGTCAACAGTCCACCCTGCCACATCATCACTTTGACGGGCAGTGTGATAACTGAGACTCTTTTCTTAACTCTTGACTGTGTATGTGGCAAGTTTGAATTTTATGTGATCTTACTTTATGAAAAGGGGGGACCACATGCAAGACCAAGTTTGAATTTGGTCAAGCTTGGGTCAAAGTGGATTAGTTTGGCTCCATCCTTTTGAAACCTTTAACCCTTCCACTATAAAAGCAACATGTTGGCTAAAAACAAACCCTATTTTTCCTAGTGTTGTCGTCCACCATAGAGATAAAGAGAGAGGAGAGTGTTTTGGAGAGAAAAAGGAGAAAGGGCTAGCTTTTAAGCTTGTTCAAGAGGTTTTCTTCAAAGCACCAAGGAAGACGAAGGAGGAAGAGGCCGGCTATATTTCCAGCTGCTGGAGGGAGACTCTTGGCTTGCATTCTCAAGGGATTTAGTGGGGTTTTCACTAATCTAAGGTAGAACCCAAACTCTACTTGCGTTTGCTAGTGTTTTGGTAGTGCATTAGTGTTGTTTGTGACCTAGAACTATCCTCTTTATGTATTCTTCTTCATAGATCTACTTGGGACCACTTAGAAATTTGTAAAATGGGCTGATTGAAATAAATTTTTAAATGTTAATCAAAGTTTTAATATTGTATAGTCGTAGGGTCCCTTTTTTCATCTAGTATTTTGATTGAAAATGTATGTGCTGTGAATCAGGAAAATTCCTGAAATTTTGTGGACTTTGGATTAAAATTGGCATTTGGGTATTTGTCCAAAAATTCTGAAAGTTTTACTGTATATAATTGAGTGTCTTATGAACATGCTCATTTTTGAATTTCTGCAATCGGAGTTCAGATGAGGGAGAAAGAATTGTTTCAAAATTACTGGATGGATACATATTATGGGAGAACCCTGCACCATAACCCACGGGCTTGGTGATATTTCAGGGCCTTTAATTTTTAATAATTTTTTATTCACATTTTTTTCTTTTAATTCATTAAGTTTTGGTTATTTTGGTTTTGGAATTTCCCTATTTGAAGTTAAATTGAGGGTTCTATAATTTTTACAATTTTATCTGTTTTGCTGGAAAATTCTGAAACTGCAATTGTTTGTGACCGGATTTGTATATTGTTTTAAGCTAGGTTAAATATTGTTTCTTGCTGAAAATTTTAGTTTAAAGTGAGCTGTACTTGACCAGCTATTTGTATGGTTTTAATAAACTAAGTAAAGGTAATAATGTGACTAGTTTACGACTTGGATTTAAATCAAACTCCATGACTACTTTGTTTAAAGCCAACTTTGATGTTTATTTAGCTTTTTAAACTAATAAAGTATAAGACTTTATACTTCTTATGTTGGTTAATTTAGCGAGGTTAAAATTTTATTTATAAAGTATGGTTGCTGGAATTTAATTTAAGAATGACTATATTTGCTTACCTTTGTAAATAGAATGCTATTTCGAAATGGGCTCTTTGAAAATAAATGGGTCTATTCGCATGGATATATTTGTATGAATTTTTATATATATATAAATGTGTATATGTATAGAATTGCATATAATAAATAATAACTTTAGTTATTAGAATGAATTTATACCTATGGTTATGCATGATAAAATTGTATATATATATATATAAGTATTTAAATGCATTTGTTGTTTTGCATACGGGAGTTAATTATGTGAAGCTATGTATATTGATGACATGAGAATGGTATTTGCTAGCTATGGCATAAGCATACGCATGCATTGTAACCCATCATGAAAATTTTATTATACGCAAGAGAAATTATTTTCTTGTCAACTCATATTTTAAAAGTTATGCATTGTATAGACATGGTCATGCACTCGTAGGTAGTTAAAATTTAAAATGGATGGAGCTTATGTGATTGTGAATGTGAATCGTCTAGTAGAGGTCTCACTAACTAGTGAGTGGAAAGATTGGATTCTCACATGCGTGCACATGTGAGCGTATTGGTGTGTGTGTGTGGGATGTAACCCCGGTACTTGCATGACGCGGGTGCAAGTGGGTTTCATACTCACTCATGCCGTTTCCTCTAAATGATTAAATGGATAAGGATTTCCTTAAAATCATGCATGTGTGCTGCTTTAGAAAATTAGAGTTGCCGATGGGCAACTAGCTCTAGTGTAATTAACACTTACACAAAGTAAAAAGTCCTACGTACAAGAGTTTTTAAAGACATTGCATAGATGGTTGCCTTTAAAAGAGAAACGAACAGAAGGTTTTTATGACTGTTGACTTTCTAATAGCATATTGCATTGCATCATCACATACATGTTGGGAACCTACTGAGTGTAATCTACTCACTCCTGTTTGTTTTATATGTATAGGTAATCCTGAACCCTAGCCTGAGCAGTTTGGCATTGATGTGGCCAACTGGTGGAGAGTGGCAACAGTACAAATTAGTTCCGCTATTGTATTTCCTTTTTAATAATACTAAAACTCTGATAGAGATATAGTTAATTTTTTTTACGTTGTGGATCTTATGTAAAGAACCGTGTTTTTTGTTTCGAGGTTTAGAAATATCTTGATTTTGCTATTAATACCAACAGTTTAACTTTATCCTAAAGAGTAAAAAAAAATTTTATTTAGTTTTCTGGTTATGTTTCTAAAGGAAATTCTCTTATATTATTATTTTGTACCGCCTTTTCGAAGTGACATCTCTTTATTCGGGTCTTTGGGCTCGGGTATAGGAGTGTTACAGTTTTGGTATCAGAGCCAAGGTTTATTGAAATTTATACTGAGTACCCACTCTAGTGTCCGCTCACACGCCAAAGGTAGATTAGTCTATTTGTATTTGGTTTTGCTATATTGTTGACTTTGTGTTTATTTGGTTTACTATTTTAAAATGGGTCAATGGGTTAATACTTCTTCTTATGCTTAGCGTAAGCGAAGTCATGATGTGTTGGAGGCGTCTATCTCCAAGAAGTGGAGGTTGAGCCCAAAGTTGACGTCCTTCCAGAATGACATTGTGGCCAAACTTCACTAAGCAGAGGTGGATGTTGAGAGCCCAACCCGAATACCATGCCAGCATCTGGGAAAGGAAGTCGCGGCGCAGGAAGAACCATCTCGTCATCGATCTGTATATGCCCCAGCATCAACCTTCAGGGATGAGTGCAAGGAAATCAAGGAGTCCGAAGACACGCAGCGTCGGGAGCTTGATCGGAAAAAGATAGAGGTAGCTCGGTACTTGAGCAGGGATACTATAGCCGTGCCTCAATCGAATGACCGAGTACAGTACATAGATGCATGGCAGCTGGAGCAGTTCCAGATAGATCATAGTTATACTATGTATCATTGGTACATGGATCAGCATCGGGATGACCCTGGCGAGCAGGAAGCTCTAAACGCTCACCTGGAGCATATTGGGGTTGAGATTGCACGTGTACCAGAGACAGTTACGGTTGAAGAGAATCCTGAGAAAGAAGAGGATCTTGAGGAAGAAGAGGATCCTGAGGAAGAGGAAGACCCCCAAGGAGTATTCTGAGGACGAGTAGGGAGAAAGACTAGTTGTTATATTAATAGTAGTAGTAGTGGTAGTTTATTTATGACTATTTGACTGTGCTTGAACTATTATTGTGTTTATCTATAATGAATGTTACCTATCTTTATCTAATTTGTGACAACTTCTTTAAATTGAAATGCTATATATTTGTGTTCTTCTGGTTGTCTCTTTGTCTATATTAATTGTTTTGTATGGTATACTACTATTTCAAAGATGTCTCGTAGAAGACCAAGGACTAATGACACTAAGGAGCACAACACGGCAAACATGGCTAGTCAGTTGGTTGAGGCTTTGGCAAGCCTTGCGGGTCAAAGACCACAACAATCTAGCAGGATTAGTGGAGTCGTCAAGCAGTTCAAGCGATTCCATCCTCCAGTGTTTGAGGGCTCTACCAACCCATTGGTGGCTGAAGATTGGATCCATGATCTGGAGAAAATTCTCACTCTATTGGAGTGCACTGAGTCCCAGAAGGTGGTATGCGCTTCATTCATGCTCAAGAAGGGTGCCAGCCATTCAAGCGGGCCTATAATCTCGAAGAAAGCCCTATGATATGGACCTAGTTCAAGGAGCTATTTCTGGAAAAGTACTTTCCTATTGTGAAGCAGGATGAGAAGGAGGCTAAATTCTTGAGGTTGACACAAGGAAACTCGAAAAGGATGTGAGGTGCCAATTTGTCTGAATTACACTTCACTAAAGAACAGAAAAAAATGACTTACGAAAGTTGTAAATTTTGATGTGCAATGGGAATTTGCTGCTGCTGTATCTCTGTTTCTAGAAATTTAGATGATATATATATATATATTTTTTTTTTTTAAATATCAACTTGTTTTTTAGATTAATTGATTTTGTTTTAAAGCTTTTTCTATAGTTTAATGCTATATATATTGCCCTTTTTGTTGTGGTGGATGCTGGGTAAAGACCTGTTGGTTGGTATTTCTGATTCTGGGAAGCTCTCAGTTCTCTCTTTCTGCAATGAAATACACTGGTAGTCTTTGTTTTTTTTTTCCCGCTTTATGTATTCTTTCCAGACTTTGTTCTGCTATATCTTCTGTTTAACTTTGCTTCTTGTGAAGCAACTCTTAGTCCTTTTTATAAATTGTCTGTTGGCATAGATTCTTCCCTGTAACGCTTAGTATTTTTAAATTTGGAAACTTCTGGTGAGTTTTCTATTCTTAGTTTTTTGTAGTTTATGTTTTTATTCTACTGGGGGTTGAATTATTCTCAGATTAAGTTCGTTCTGCAATATTGTTGATGTCCTTCTTAGTACTACATTATATTTGGTTCAATTTGTTTTAGGTAATTGATTGCTTGAATTGTATTATTTCTTTGGGATGTTGTTGCCTATTAACTTATTATTATATATTTTAGTAAATAAATGATAGGTCTATTTGGTTTGTCTATGTGTTTATCCACTCTGAATTGATAATGTATGTGATAATTGGGTCATTTTACATCTCAATTTATTTTTTAAATGATACTATGACGGTAAAATTTCATCGGTTGTTAATTTCTTTCTTCTTTTTTTGGTGTTATTAAAATGATGGTGGATGGTTTTTTTTTTTTTTTAATTGGTTTTGTACATCGGGTTCAGTGAAGTTTTTGGAAACATTTTCACTGACATGTGGGAAACTAAGATGTGTTGGCCATTCTGTTCTCTATATCTGGTATGCGTCATTTCCAACCTTCCATGGCTTGTAATTCCCACCTCATCATCATCAGGTTAAGGAAATTAGAGTGGAGCCTATCTAATTAATTTTGTGATGATCATTTGGTATGAGCAGGCACTTAATTAATTGATTGATTGTTTTTTATTAGTTTATGGTTGTATTTTTATATATCTATGTATATAAGATTCTTCTGAAGAGGTTGCTAGTTTTGTAATTGACAGTTCTTTATCATAAATTAATTACATTAGTCACACCAGAAAAAGGAATGAGCTTTGGAAGACCATTCTAACTGTTAGAAGGGGTTTTGGTCTATATTGAATTTTATAATCAGATATTTATATTGTTATTATTTATTTATTTATTGTTTAGCATAATGTTTAGATTGCCATAATAAGGCACATTCATGCATGTTTTGATAAGAATTAAAGGTGAGGTTTTTTAATTCACAGAGACTAGAAAACACTTGCTCATTTCAAACTACAATTTCTTTTATTACTTCCCTTGTGTCTAATCCACATCAATAATTTGGGCTTTGTAATTTTTAGGTAATAATTTGATCAACTGCCTCCTTAGAATATATTTATATGCTCTTATCTTTAGTGGTAAAGTCTCACACAGGAGACACATACTTGTTAATTATATTTACCCAAATATATATATATATATATATATATGTGTACGTGGAAAGCTTGGCTTTAACATCTGCTATTTATGTTACTGCCATAACTAATCTAGGTCCTGCCTTCACATTTGCGTCAGTATAGATATATACGTACAGTACTATAAATATAGCAACTTCATTTGCATGCTTTCAAATATTGATCATACATGTGAATATTTTAAAGTGTTGGAGATGCTCAGATTGGGAACCAAGGGAGGGAAAGCAAAGGTATTAGGGACACTTTTAGGTATATTAGGTGTGATGGTCCTCACATTTCACAGAGGAATGAAGATTAACATTCCCACAAATTTTAATAACCCACCAATTAGAAGAAATTTGGGTTGGGGCTATGCTTTGGCTTTGGGTAAATGTTTATCCAATGCAATTTCTTATAATGGGTTTTATACGATTCTGGTACTAAGAATTCTGAACCAGCTGATGAGGTGTTGAAAAAAGCTCAAGCCTTATTTCTTGATCGACTGTCTGAACTAGTCAATGCATCTTGACTTCAGAAGATACATCATTTTTCCCTTTTGGCGGTGGGATTGGAGGTAAAAGATAAATGGTCTGTTTGAAAAGCTAAGTGGGTGGCGTGTGGCTGCAGGCATAGTTTCTGAAATGAAATGAGCATATATCAAGCAAGGAATTTATTACTTACTGTGTCATGATTGTCTGATAACTTTTACATTAGCAAGATGGATATATATTCTTCTTCCTTCAATTCAGAACTCACAAGCATGTATTTGAAGTTTTAGTTTACAAATGACAATTCAATCTGTTGACCATATCAGCTAGTTTTATTGGATATGTTCTTTACTAACTAAGTTTGATTAATCAACATGTACCATATTATATGTTTAACTTCTTTCTTGTTTGCTAAAGATTTTGAAATTTTTCTACTTTTGTCTATCTTCTTTTAAGTGTTGCATAATTGATGACGTATGTATGTTTGCTGTCACATGATTGATTATTTTATGTTTGCATAATTAACTTATGTGTTTGCTGTCAAGAATATTTTATTCCAATGCGTTTATGCACTGTGTGACTAATTTTTTTTTTTTTGGTCAATTACATGCACCCCTTTCCTATGTGTCTATCACCTAATTTGTGTATGTAATTGCAGTGTATGACTGATGAAATTACTGTTTCCATATCAAGCTAGCATAGTTGTGTTATATAGGCCATAGACAAAGACTAGGATGGGGTCTAGCCACTTGTCGTCTGCTTTTACAAAATACAGGATAAATATAAATTGATGTGATGGCCATTGTCTTCACAAGAGTAAAAGCTAAACAGACATATCCATAAGAAGAAAGATGGAGAGAGCAAAAGTATGTTTGCTTTCTTCTAGCTTTTTGCTTCTGATTGATAAAAGAGGCTTTATTCTTGTGAAGACATATCCTAGGGTAAATGAAGTATCCTTGGCAATCTAGTTTCCCATTCATTATTTATATAATTTTCAATTCAGTAGAGCTGATTTTTTATACTGAGTTTCCAAATATAGACCAGCACTTGCATGTCTACATGCTAATAATAATATGCTCAAAAAACTCTTAATGTGTTATTGGTTGCTTTGTTTGTCTTTAGATTCAAGATCGGAGACTAATTTAATTCCAACATCCTGTTTCCATCTAATCAATCCGCAAGGTCTCTAGATGTTAATAAATTAGATCATTTAAAAATTCAGATTATATTATATTTAACTGCTTATTGTAGAAATTTATTTTCTCTAATGGAGGCTAAGGTTAAGCATTGCTCTTACTCTCATATTCACAGGTGGAAAGAAGTACCAGATCAAGGGTTGTGCAGATCAGGGGGTTTTGCTCAAGTATATATAGTATACGTCAACAGTAATCCTGGTGAAGTTGTTGCATTAAATGTAATGTCTAACTACATAGCTTGTTGTCTGATGAAGGTTTTTGTTGTCGTCGCTATATACATACGTATGAAGATCTTTGAATGACAGCTTGCAGTTATGGCCTAGATAAGCTAATGGATTTGAGTTTGCATCCTCTTACAAGATCTCTCAACCACCACCCTATCATATCAACTTCACTACCAATTTATTCTTTTTGACAATAAAGACAATTATTTTTTGTTATATAGTACATAATTATTTTAAGTTTTAAATTATGTAATGACAATCATAAGTTCATGCTTATAATTTTTGTAATTGTTTACCTATTTATTTATTTTGTACATTTTAGTAATGATAATGAATAATTAATTAATTTTAAAAAATTATTAAGGGTGCGTTTGATAACGCAGTGGTTTTTTTTTTTTTTTTTGACAAACTAAAAATGAAAATGCGTTTGATAAACGTTTTCCGTTTTCTGTTTTTTTTTTTTCAAAAACATTTTTAAAATTATTGATAAAAAATGAAAACGTTGAATTTCCGTTTTTATTTTACGTTTTCGTTTTTTATTTTATCAATCTTCCCTATTGACTCCGTGCGACTTCGTCACCGCGCGATCTGAAGGAGTTGTAGATCCGGCCTCTCCTCCACCGAGCATGTCCGGCGTTCTCTTGTCGTCGTCTCGACTTCCGTCCGGCGTTTTCTTCGCCAAATCACGAGATTGCGATCTTTCCTTGGCGTTCTCTTCCCGGTCGTTGCTCGTTGTAGTCGATCTGATCCATCATTCGCTTCTGGTAAATTTCTCTAATCATCTCTTTCATATCGTGAATCTATTGATTTTGTTTCCTTTTTTCCATGTTATTTGATTGTTTTCTACTTAATTTGGCTCGGGTATTGGTGGTGCTAACAAAATATGTATTTGTATTGATCATTGGATCGATTTGTCACGTCTTTGCTAAAACAACGAATTAATATTGTTTGCCTTGAGAATTACATCCAAATCAATAAAAATTTTATACGTGCTTTGGGCCTTTAAATCCAACCTTTAAAATTTTACTTTTAAAATTTCATTTATGTTCATATTGAGTGGTATTGTGGTGTTCGTGCATATGCTGCAAAGATAGTTTGTTGATGCAGTTGCAGCATCAACTTTTATAGATTTGCATCGCTTATTATACACTTGCAATATTATCGTGAGTGAAATACATAAGTATTTTTCAAAGTCAGCTGCAAGTTTTCTTTATTATTTTATTTAAAATTAAGATCTGTTTTGATAATATACTAGTTCTGTGATGTTTGGTAAAAGAGCAGCAAAATTTTCTTTGTATATGTTGTGATGGAATTAATGATTATATTTACTTTTGTTATCAATGGAAAGAGTAAATATTTTAGGTTTTCTCTGAAATTATGCTTCCTACTCAATTCTTTATCCTCAAATACTGCTTTTTATCATGATGTCTATTAGTATTTGATGTGTTCCTGATGTTCTGAACGATGTAAAAGATTAAGATTTATACCTTTATCTTCTATTATTGTTTTGTAATAATTTTTTTTTTAAATGATTGGTATATTTACACAGGTTTAAGAGAGATTTGAGGTGGATATAAAGGAGTTGCCTGAGCAGATTGATACTTCTACTTACAGTATGTTGTCTTACTCCTTTTTCCTGCATTTGTTTATGGTGGATTTGTTATTTTTCTGTGTATGTTCATTTATAATCAATTGAAGACATGGTTGTCTTTTTGGGCTTTCAAAAAGTTCTGGAATAATCACATGTTATTTTTTAAAACTCAAATAAGGGATTTAGGCTACATGTCCACTTCTTTTAAGTTTTCATAGCTTTCATAGCAAGGAAATTCCAGTGTGTTTTTAGAGATTAGTAGGCTATGTGCAAAGTGATATTGGAGGGATCATTGGTTGCTGAACGGACTCTGCTTAAGTTTCAATTCTTGTTAAATATAAGAAAAAGTGGTTGGTTGGTGCATCTCAACCTTCCTAGTTTCAGTTTGTGATAAAAGAGACTAAAATTTTGTATTGGCCTGTATATAAGGTTGGTTTTAATTGGGTTTTGTTGGCTTAAATTTTAACGGGTCCAATATGTCAGCAACCTTTTTGTTTCCCATTTCTGTAATTGGATTATGTTTTTTTCTTGAAAAACTTGTCATACTGAGCGAATTTGCGAGGGTGCTGCATACCCATCTAATTATGTTTTTTTTTTTTATCTAAAACTAGTTGTATTTGATAGTTGCCTAACTCCAGTGTACAAGTTTTGGAATTATGCTAGTAGTCTGCCTATCTATAACTCTTTTAAAATATGCAAGGCCATTAAGGCCTTCGGCTATAGGGCCTTCCATTAAAACAAGGCCCAGACAGATTTTATTTTAAGCGTGACACATTTTATATTTATTTATTTTATTTTTGTCAGTTTTTATCTATTATACATAGATAAAATGTATTCATAAGGTTAAAACCATGGTTGTGTCTTAGCAGCTTCATTAGATAAAGCATGATTGTTATTAGCTGATTTCCAGCGTAAATTGAGTGTCCATTAATTGTGTTTGGCAAATAGCCATGTGCAGTGTTTGGCAGATTGGAAAATGGACATGGTTTGAATTTCATATCTATTCCATTTGCGGTCCTGTCTTTGCCATTCTCTTTTCATTCTTAATGTGTCCTTTTTGGAAGAATATGTTTCTTGCTTTAATATCTAGCTTGAGTTGATTGTATGTTATTTATCTTAATTAATGTAAAACTTGTCCTTTCTCATGCATTTGGCTTTGTACACTTAAATGTGATTTTTTTATGTTTGTACACTTAATACTCTAAGTTGGTTATTAGGTTAATTTTTATTTTTTTTTCTAGTAGATTTCATAAGGACAATCAAATATGAACCCTTTTGAAGATGTTGATGATGATGGAAAAAAGGAAGGAATATGGTCTGAGAAGAATGAGGCTATTTATATTGAGTTGATGGAGCAAGAAGTTATTAAAGGCAACCGTTCAACAACAACATTTACTAAATCTAGTTGGAATTACATTAGAAATCAACTTCAAATTAGGTGTGGGCATTCTTATACTCACGATCAATTGAAAAACAAATTTCATTCATTAAAGAGAATTTATAAGGAATTTAAGAAATTATTAAAGGGCACTACTGGAGTTGGTTGGAATCCAGCATTAGGGACCATCACTCTAGATGATACAGTGTGGGATAATCTCATTAAGGTATAAATTTTTATTCTATTATATTATAATCTCATTTAAATTGATAAGATCACTATATTAGTAATTATGTGATATTTTTTTATAGGTAAATAAGAGTGCAAAAAAATTCAGGAAAAAAGGTTGCCCACACTATGAAAAGTTGCAAGTCATTTATGAAGATACAATGGCAACTGGAGAATTTTCTTTTCCATCTACAAGAATTCCTTCAGATTCTGAAGATGGTAATACAATTAATGAAATGAATGTAGATGGTGATGGTCAAGAGGATAAATCTTATGGCATGGATAAATCTGAAGGGAATAAAAATTCATCTACTAGCTCAAGAGGAACTCGTAGAAAAAGAGAGAATATTAGTGGAGCTCTTATGTCTTTTATTAATGTATATGCTGAGAGTGCAAGGAAGAGAAATGAAATTCTTGAGCATAAAGTAGCTAGTTCTTCATCAGCTACTTCATCTACAAATGATGATGGTGCAGTTCCTTCAAAGAGAAATGATGAAGATGAAGACTTGTTGAATCAATGTTTTGAAATTTTGAATACGATGGATGAGATTGATGGAGATAGCTATTCAAAGGCTATAAAGTTGTTGCATGATGATGTAACCTGGAGGAAGTTGTTTTTACACATGCCTGATAAGAGGAAGATAGATTTCATTCGTAGTTTATGATTTTATTCGTGGTTGTGTATGACATATTTTGTTGAATATTTATAGTTATATTTTTCGAACAATAGTTTATGTTTTTTGTTTCTGTTGATTGTTGAGAACAATATGTTATACTTAATAGTTTATTATTATTGTGATTGATGATTGTTGAGAACAATGCATTCACTTGTGTTTGTAATTTATTTTATTTTATTTATATTATATTTGTTATGCATTTAACAGGTGTATATGGATCTTGGTGATGTTGATTTGAGTTTGTTTGAAGACGATGACGATGACGAGCTTGTTTTTATTTTTTTATATTTAGTTTGTAATGAGTATGCCCAAATAGATTCTTTAAGGCAACCATGTAGAACTTCTCTACTTAGAGGTCATGATTATGTATTAGAGTTACTCAATGGTTATGAAAGTAGATGCTATGATTGTTTTAGAATGGACAAAAGTGTGTTTATAACATTTTGTGAGGAGTTAAAAAGTAAGACAATTTTAAAAAACTCTAGGTTTGTTACAGTTCAAGAACAAGTTGCAATATTTTTATTAACCATATGTCATAATGAGAGAAATCGCCTGGTAGCTGAAAGATTTCAACATTCAGGAGAAACTATTTCAAGATATTTCAATCATGTTCTAAAAAAGGTCTGCATGCTTGGAGTGGAACTTATTTGTCCTTCTAACTCTGATGTTGTTTCTCCTGAGATTAGGTTCAATCCAAAGTATTATCCATTTTTTAAGGTAACTTTTCAATATTATAATACTATACACTTTAGTTTTAAATTATTTTTATAAAAAGTTATGAATCTAATTATGTTATATATATTTGTTTTGGTAAAGAATTGTATCGGTGCTATTGATGGGACTCACGTTGATGCACACATTCCACAAGATCAACAAATTCTATTTCGTGGTAGAAAAACAAACACTACGTGGAATGTAATGTGTGCTTGTTCATTTGACATGCGTTTCACATTTGTTATGTCTGGCTGGGAAGGAACCGCTAATGACTCTCGAGTACTGCATGAGTGTATTTCTAATTCCGATAACAAATTTCCGTTGCCAACAGGAGGTATTTATTATGATATTTATATTTATTTCATAATTTTTATTTTAAATATCATTTAATTTTATAGTTTGAATGTGTTTTTTTTAATAGATAAGTATTATGTTGTTGATTTGGGCAACACCAAACATTGACCCTACAGTCAGTGGTCCATTCGTTGACTTTGACCGAAGTTGACTTTGATCAAAGTCAACTGTGCATAAAAGTAAGCAGATATTACAACTCACCCCTCCTAAAAAGAAATTTCATCCTCAAAATTAAATGTAAAGAGTTAAAGTACTTACTCGAATAGAAATGGATACTTGGCTTTCATTTCGTCTTTTCATTCCTAAGTTGCCTCTTCAACTACGTGGTTCCACCAGAGCACCTTTACAAGTGGAATCTCCTGGTTCTACAACACTTGCTCCTTCCAATATAAGATCTTCATTGGTTTTTCCTTGTATGTCAAGTTTTCATATACCTCCAGCGGCTCATACTTGATAACGTGTGAAGGATTATGCACATACTTCCGCAGCATAGACACGCGAAAAAACATCATGAACTCCAGATAACTTAGGAGGTAGCACCAAACGATAAGTCAAAATCCCAACTTTTTCTAGTATCTGGAAAGGCCCGATGTAATGAGGGCTTAACTTCCCCTTCTTACTAAACCTCATTACACTTTTCAATGGTGCAACTTTGAGAAATATTTTTTCTCCAACTTTGAACTCCAAGTCTTTGCGCCGATTATTGGTGTAACTCTTCTGTCGATCTTGTACAACCTTCATACTTCGTCTTATCTTATTGATGGTGTCACTGGTTTGTTGTAGGATTTCAGGTCTGAGAATCTTTCTCTCACTAACCTCATCCCAATGCGATGGAGATCTGTATTTTCTTTTGTAGAGAGCTTCATACGAGGCCATTCCAAAAGTAAAATGGTAACTGTTTTTGTAGGCAAACTCCACTAAAGGAATGTGTTTTTCCAAACCTCTGTGGAAATCCAGCATGCATGCTCTCAACATATCTTCCAATGTCTGGAGAGTCCGCTCCAATTGACAGTCAATTTAAGGGTGAAAAGCGGTACTAAAATTCAGTTTCATCCCCAATGCTTTGTGTAGGTTCTTCCAAAATGATGGCGTAAACCTTGGGTCTTAGTCGGATACAATCGACACTAGTACCCCATGCAGTCGCACAATCTCATCCACATACAGTTGAGCCAACTTCTCCATCGAGTAAGTCATACGCATGGGTAGAAAATGAGACGATTTCGTGAGTCCATCCACAATCACCCAAATCGCATCGTTGCTCTGCTGAGATAATGGTAATCTGACAACGAAATCCTTGGCGATACGCTCCTATTTCCACTCTGGAATCAACAACGGTTTAAGTAAACCAGATGGCCTTCGATGTTCGATCTTCACTTCCTGGCATGCTAGACATTGCTCCACGAACTTTGCTATGTCTCGCTTCAAACCAAACCACCAGAACATTTTAGAGACATCTCTATACATCTTGGTAGCTCTCGAATGAATAGTGTAAGGTGTACAATGTGCTTCCACTAAGATCTCCTTCTTGATCTCGTCAACATTTGGTACACACAGGTAAGTACCAAATCTCAACGTTCCATCTCCAGCGAGATTAAACTCAAGCTTTTTTCCTTGAATTACTTCGTCTTTGATCTTTATAAGAAATGCATCCTTAGCTTGGCCTTCTTTTATCTTATCCATGATTGAAGGTTGAATGGAGAGTGTAGCCAACATGGATGAATATTGATTAAAAACCAATTCAATATCCATTCTTCTCAAATCCTCCAAGATGTGTGGTTGAGTCGTGATCAAGCTTCCGCTGAAGCCTGCATACTTTCTACTCGATGCATCTGCCACTTTGTTCGTCTTGCCTGAGTGATAGTTGATTGAACAATCATAGTCCTTTACCAACTCCAGCCACCTTCTTTGTCTCATGTTCAGCTCCTTCTGGGTGAAGAAATACTTAAGACTCTTGTGGTTAGTATAGATTTCGCATCTTGTTCCATATAAGTAATGACGCCAGATCTTCATAGCAAACACCACCACCGTAAGTTCCAAGTCGTGCATAGAGTAATTGCATTCATACGGCTTCAGTTGGCGCGAAGCATAAGCAACCACCTTACCATTCTGCATGAGTACACAACCCAGACCCGTACCTGATGTGTCACTGTAGATCACAAAATCGTCCTTGCCATTTGGTAGAGTAAGAACATGCATTAAAATTAGCTTCTTTTTTAGTTCCAAGAAACTCTCTTCACACTCTTCAGACCAAACAAACTTATTCTCCTTCTTCAATGGCTGCATCATCGGCATTGCAATCTTCGAGAATCCTTGTACAAATCTGTCATAGTACCCAGTTAAACCCAGAAAACTTTTGACTTCTCTAACGTTGGTTGGTCTTTTCTAGTTTTGAACTGCTGCAACTTTGCTGGGGTCCACCTGGATACCCTTGCTCGATATCACATGGCTAAGGAAGGTGATGCTCTCTAGCTAGAACTCACACTTCTTGAACTTCACGTACAACTAGTTTTCTCGCAGTCTCTACAGTACTAGCCTCAGATGCTCTTCAACCGTCTTCGAGTAGATAAGAATGTCATCAATGAATACCACAACAAGCTTATCTAGGTAGTAATGAAACACTCGATTCATCAAGTCCATGAATACTGCTGGCGCATTTGTTAGTCCAAATGGCATTACTACGAACTCGTAATGGCCATATCTCGTTCAAAAAGCACTCTTCGGTCTTCTTCCTTGATCTTTAGCTGATGATATCCCGAACGTAGATCGATCTTTGAGAAAATGCTTGCTCCTTGAAGTTGATCCAACAAGTCATCAATTCTCGGTAGTTGGTACTTATTATTGATCGTTAATTTGTTAAGCTCATGGTAATCAATGCATAATCGCATTGAACTGTCCTTCTTTTTTAAGAACAGAACTGGTGCTCCCCAGGGTAAAACACTGGGTTTGATGAAACCTTTGTCTAAAGGGTCCTGTAACTGCTTATTCAGCTCCTTTAACTCTGATGGTGCCATTCTATAGGGTGCCTTTGAAATGAGCACTGATCCCGGTACCAAGTCAATGGTAAACTCTACTTCTCAATCCGGTGGCAACTCCGATAACTCTTCGGGAAACATGTCCACAAAATCACAAACCACCTTGACGTCTTGCAGATTCAGAGCTAACGGTTCCTTGTTGTAAACACTAATAAGAAATCCTTGGCAACCCTTACGCAAACACCTCAATACTTGTAAAGCAGTTAACAACCTTGGTTGCAATCTCGGCTTTAACCCTTCAAACTCGAAACACTGGCCGCCTTCGGGGGTGAACTGTGTCACCTTTTCCTTGTAGTCGATGCAATCTCAATTCATTGACAACCAGTCCATACCAAAGATCACATCGAAATCAAACATATCCAATATGATCAAATCGGCATACAACTTCTCGTTCTCGAGATACAATTCACAAGCTTTCAACATAAACGAGGCACACATATAAACTCCAGATGGTGTAGCCACATGCAAGTCATTAGCGAGGCAAACAGGTTATATCGCTAACTTAGACGAAAACCGTCTAGACATAAACGAGTGCGTGGTACCTGAATCGAATAAAGTATAAATATCCAATCCATGTAAAGAAATCGTACCTGCCACCACAATAACATTATCTTTCTCAGCATCCTCCCTTAACAATGCAAACACCTAACCTTGAGTGGACTGCTGCCTTCTTCCTCCCATCTCTGGACAATCTCGTATCATGTGACCAGCCTTGCCGCACTTGAAACATGCTCCCGTCATATTCCAGCACTCTCCGGTATGATTCTTGCCACATGATTGACACTGGGGAATGTTAGGCCTATTGCCATTCCCTTTAGGCTTCTTGTTGTCATTGCTGTTGCGGTGGTAGTTCTACTTACTTCCATCAGCCTTCCTTTTATGCTGGTTACTTCCCCCCCCCCCCAAGTCTTCTGTTAAGTAGCGGAGCTTTGCCCTGCAACTTTGCTCATTTATGGAGTAAGATCCTTCGCGATCAGTTGAACTCGTTGCAGCACCTCAGCATAGGTGGGTAGATACAACACTACTATAACGTTGTACAACTCTAGCCTCAATCCTTTCTAGAAACATCTTGCTTTGCGCTCTTCAGTATCCACCAGATATGGTGTGTAACGAGAAAGTTCATAAATAGCAACATTGAATACTCATTTAAGCATTTTGAATGGAGAGATCAAATCAGACTCTTTGTATTTTTGTTTCTCTTATTGTAATGTTCTTGTGTTCTAAGTAAAAGTTATGTTTATTTTCTTCTTTCTTCTTTTCTTCTTGTTTCCTTTCTTCTTGTCTATGAGTTTTTAATTTTCAGTTTTGCTTGGGTGAAAGGGTGAAGCTTTTGGTAATGAAAAAAGATTAGATTAATCTTTCTTTTTAGGCTTGAATGTTTATATTATCATATTGTTATTGTATGTGTTGTATTTGTTTCAATCAACTTAGAAACCCTCCTTGTAAAGTGCGGATCTTGATTTATTGTAAACAAAAAATTGGCACAATGAATGCTTGAACCCACTTACATATGTTGGCATTATTAGGAACCCTCTTTGCAAAGTGGAGATCTTAATTCATTGTAGATAAGAGATTGGCACAATAAATGCTTGAACCCATTTGCAAGTGTTGGCGTTAGTAACAAAATATAACTACATATATAATTTTGATGAATTTTGAATGTTATATTTTCCAATTGGAACCTCCATTGTATGTGGAATCCAATTGAGTTATAAAACGAATTAATCTTGCCTTTATTTCATATACCAAGAGTGAATCCCCTAACCTTAGCAAATCCTTTTCATTTAGGAACAACTTGTATTAGTTTAATCTTAGTTAACAAATCATTTTTCTTTATCTCTAATAATTTTTCTTCATTAGTTCCCTGTGGATCAACCTCGGACTGCCGAGAATTTATTACTTGAGACAACCTGCACTTGAGTTTGCAACCTTTAAGTTGTAGCAAGTTTTTGGCACCGTTGCTAGGGAATTGGTTTGAAGAACAAATTTGTGAGGTTTCTTTTTCTCTAAGTAAATTTCATAAATATAGTATATTTCTTCCTTTCTTTTTAGTCTTTTATTATTTTATTGGCATAATATATTGAATGGCTGGTTTTATTATACCGCCTACTTGTTTATTGTTTCCAAATGTCATGGAAGGCCAAGCCTCCTAACCTTTATTCATTTACATTTACATTTCTATTTTAATTTTTTTTTCTTTTTCATAAATATCATGAAAGGCTAAGCCTCCTATCTCTTGTTAATTCCTTTTCATACTTTCCTTTTCATTTTCATCCTCAATTGATATCGTGATTCAAATTTTGGTCGTTTGATTAAAACTAATCTCGGTACTTTGTATATTGATTTGTTTGAATCATTTCCACAATCACGCACATTTGACACAATGGCTGAAAATAAAAGTATACATGATGAACATGAAAATCAACTGTTGCGAACCATGAGTGAATATTTGCAACCACCTAAAAATTCTAGTCCATCATGTTTTATCTTTCTACTTAATACTAATAACTTTAAATTTAAATCTGGTGTGATTTCATTGCTTCCTAGTTTTCATGGCTTAGTATCCGAAAGTCCTTATTTGCGTCTTAAAGAATTTGAGAAAGTGTGTACCACATTTAATGATCAAAATTGCATTGAAGAAATTTTTAAATTGAAATTGTTTCCTTTCTCTTTAAAAAATTAAGCAAAAACTTAGCTTAACTCTTTGAAACCTAGGTCAATTGGTACATGGAAAGAAATGCAAGGTGAATTTTTAAAGAAATTTTTTACAACACACAAAACCAATGCTTTCAAAAGACAAATCCAAAATTTTTTCCAAAATTCAAATGAAGCATATTATCAATGTTGGGAACGTTTTAAAGATTTGTCAAATTCTTGCCTACACCATAATTTTGAAAAATAGTGCATTATAAGTTTCTTTTATGAAGGATTAACACCTAAAACAAAACAATTTTTAGAAACAATGTGTAATGGTGAGTTTCTTGATAAAGAACATGATGAAACCTTAGAATATTTAGGTCTGTAATCTCTTTGCTTTCCATTAAATTCTTCTGCATAGTTGAAATAAAATTAAAACCAAAAGCTAAAAATGGCCAAGATTGTAAGATTCCGATTTCCTAACGTGCGCTTATTGAGTAGGATTGGTTTGAGTTCGTTGCAAAACAAGGTTCAGTTTGCCATCTTTCATAGTCATCGTACTTCTTCAATCTTGCTTTGAGTTTAACCATTCTTCATCCAAGTCTTTCAATCTTGAATTGAGCAACGCCCGTTCTTTCTTCAATTCTTTCACTTCTTTCACAACAAGAAACCTTCTGTAAATGACAAATTGTTCATTAATATACCTTATATAAAGGCCAATTCGTTCTTCTTCAAACTTCATCATATATCCTTATGTTCTACCTCTTTTCCCTTGCAGTCTTTTCCACTTATACAACCTTTTTTCAAGTCCTTGGTAAATTACATATTTTGTTTTGACAAATCAAAATTCTGAATGATGGATCTAAGATTTAACCGAACTCCACCCCAATAGTAGGGCTTATACACAAAAAATGAATAATAAAGAAAATGATTGTCACCATTACATATCCACCTTCAAAATATGTACTTAATTTATTTTTCCTCAAAAATCTAATTATCTTTGAGTTATTTAATAAGAGATAGCATATTACTTGTTTATAAACAGTTAGCATTATTGCAAACCTGATCATTATTTTTGCACTGTGTTGTGTACTAGGGACGTATTCTGGTCATCCAACCTTTCTTTTCAGCAAGGCATTCGAACTAATTTTGGTAGCGCCTGATCGCACTTTGTTGCCCATTAACTTCTTCTGCAAGGTTGCAACAATCATTTAAAGGATAACATAAGCAAGATGATGTGTTAGAAAGAGATGTCAAACTCAAAAGAGGAAACATTGAAAATTAAAGGTTAAAGCAAATGCAAGGTTCTGAAACAGTACACAATCAACCCTAGTTAAAGAAGGACTCACATACAGTTCTTTAAAAGAAAATTGGTCATTGGATAATAGTGAACAAAGATGCAGATATTACTTTCAAACCCCTACTAATGGTTTACAATATGCTCTCGAGGAGACAGTTAGAAAACCTACAAAGGAAACCAACAAAAACAACACTTAAAAAGAAGAGTTAATGAATTATTGGAGAGAAATGCTTGTAGATGGCTTTTCCATGATTAAGTTTGGAGTTTTCACAATAGATGTAACACCCTCTTACTCGAGCATACGTTCCCGAGTAAAGTGTGATTACAACATAAAAAAATTTTTTCTTCTTCCTTTCAATTATAAACATATTTTATAAATAAAACTATTTTGGACAATACCACGATAATATTAAAACATTCTTTTACTCTTGTAGATCATTTTCGCAAAACACACCATAAAATAGTAATGCTTTAAAATAAGTCAAAATATACACACCCACACTGTAAAAGAAAAATATTTGCCATACAGAGTATCTTTGCCCAAAATATAATAAAAATGAAATGCGGAAGAATACTGTATTGTGTCATGCCTCCCTAGACCCACACCGCCACCAAGCCCTACTAGTGAGCTTTGGATTTACCTACTACATATGACAAATAATTGTGAGTGAAAACACTCAGTAGGCAACCAAATGCATATGTCAATACAATGCCATACAGTGTAACACCGTACACATAAAACCGTCATTTTTTCCTCTTTCTTTTATAAACTGAATAGCTCACTCTATCCCTCCGCGTCTCGTGCAGCCACACGAAAGACCACGGCCACCTATGGTATGCGATTGAATCACCGTTTCGGAGCGACTCACCTTCATGTGTGGTCATTAACCTAAAGAGCAATTTAAACAGGGTTTAAAACCATGCACCTTCATCATGCAACCATTTTGAAAACACAAATCCTTAGAGAAAAATTTATCATTTCAAATAAAATAATAAACCTCAAGAATTGTTCTATGCAAATGAATGCTCATTCTACAATACATAAGTACAACAAAGCAACGCAATAACACGTATAATTACTAAACTATCCCACCTAACTACGATAATTACTCAAATGTCCTACTCAAACCAACGATTTAAAATCACCAATCACACTGATGTAACTACCGAAATGCCACTGGTCACTTTGACAATTACTAAGATAACCCTCAAGTACATAAAAAATTACTAAAATACCCCTCAATGGATAAATGGCTAATTACCACCATACTGTCGATTAAATAACAGTCAAATAATAATTCTACAACGAGAATTATAAATACAACCATTCAAGTACATATATCCATCCATCCATATGCATATTTATATACACAAATATAAATACATATACAATTACACTTATACATATATACATATATTTACACATATAAATAAATATTCACATACACATATATATATATACAAATATATATATATTCATACCCATATATGCACATATATATTTTATACACATATATATAATATCATAATTTATACATACATATACATATATATATACACACCCTAATGCATACTTAAATTTATATATAAAAATACATAAATACACACATATACATATAATTATACACATACATATGTATAAAGTACATTTATAAGCATACAATAAATACATACATGATATGCTTGTATTTTTTAAAATATAATTAGAAGTATAAATACATGTATAATAGTATAATTAAATATACTAATAAATATTCATTTGAAAATAACTATATATATATATTTAATAGTAAATATATACTTAATTTTAATACTTGAAAATTAAAAAAGACCACAATACCCCTCCAAATTTCAATATTTTCAACTTTATCCCCATATGAAAAATGACAAAAATACCCTCATCAATTTCAAAAATTATAATTTTATCTCCAAGAAGTCAAATGACCAAACTGCCCTTGATCATTTTTAAAATTCTATTTATGTCCCTACAAAAGACTAAAATACGCTTGACTTTTTTGAAAATTCCATTTGTATCCCTTGCAAGTAAAATAACTAATTTATCCTCAATAATTTTAAAAATACCCAAAATACCCCTAACATGTGAAAATATCAAAATACACCTCACATGTAAAATTTTGTCAAATGGACCCCTCTCATGGCCGGCCCCTCTACAAGTCCAAATCAACTCATTTTCACACCAATACATCAAATTTATAAGGGTTTATGTATCAATCCACCATTAATTTCAATTAAACACACTTTAATCCAACTAATTAATGCATATTTCATCAAAATCATAAAACCCTAACAATTGGGGGTTTTGTAAATAAACTCATTACACATCAAAACAAGCTCAAACCATCCACACAACATCACCACAACACATTATTACAACAATTTATCACATAAAATCACATATTTATATAAAAAAAAATTAGAAAGTATAGTTGCCTACCTCTTTTCCAAGCAAGCTAATACCAAAACCAAGAACACAACCAATGAACTCCCCTTGATGGCCGGCCAATAACCCTAGTTTCCCCTTTTGAAAATTTTTCAAATTTCTCACTTTTCTCTCACTTTCTCTCTCTAAGTTTTAAGCTTTCTCTCTCTAAAATGTAAATAGAAGAAATCAATTGAAGAAGATGGAAAGATGATCGGCTACACAAGGTAAATATCCCAATTGGCACAATAAAATATTAATATACTAAAGTAAAAACAAGATATTTATTAAAAGTAATAATAAAAGAATGAATAATCAGACTTTAACCAAGGGTAAAATGGGTAGAAAAAGTCTCTCGACTCCTTATGGGGTACTCTCAGCCCTCATATAATCCCTAAAGAATCCAGAAGCTACTTGTTTCAGTGAAAAAAGTGAAACGGGGATCAAGCCAAAAATGCGTCGGGAAATTGACAAATACAGAAATAAAACGTGGTTATTTCAATAGATCTGATTGGAATTTGACTTGTAACCAATCTTGAACATGAAACTAAATTCCAACAAAATCAGAAAATCATATAAAATAAAAAGGTTAAAATCTTGAAAGAAAGGAATTATGTTAAAGAGTATACAAAGCAAATTAAACACAATGTTAGACGTGCTTATGTTATATATTAGAAATGAATTCAATGACAATTACTGGTTACATATCATAAAATAGCTATCACCAAAAAGAAAACTCAAATTCAAAACATAAATGCGTTTTGCAGAAAAGCTATGAGATTATTCAACAGGACCAAAAATGGGAAAGATTGCAAATTTTAGGCTCATCAAACATAAGCTATTGACTGTTTCCCATTTTAAACCAAAGTATGCATTTTAATAAAAGACAACTTCAATGTAGCATTTTGTTCCTTTCATCTAATTTTTCATTGAAGATGACTAAATCCAAACACTTATTGATGCAGTGACATTCCAAAATAGTCAAAGTTTGAAATAACATTGCAACATCTAAAATGAATGTTCCAGTTTGGAAAACAATTTCAATGAAAACTAATAGCATAAAACTAAAATGAAGGAAAACAATAACAACGTCTTAGGAGAGTAATAAAACGCGAAATACAACTCTAGGACAACAACAACTACTTTTCTTTTATCTAATCCCAATCTTATGGTACAATTTCCCCATGTAACTCAGTAAAAGAGCCTCTTTCTATTATACAATTCTAAAAGAAAAATATATACATTAAAAATACATACAACTAAAGATTAAATTTTTTGAGTTTGTTTCAAGCTAAATTCCTGAGAACAAGGTCCAATTTGCTAACAAATTCAATCCCAACAACAAAGGCAAATCCACACAACTTGTAGCAAGCGAAACATACAAACATACAAAACGAAACAACACATATAGAAAGAAAAAGAAAAAAAAAACACTTACACGTTATAAAAAATGGAAATCAGGGATTAACAACTTAATAGAGAAATCCTAATACCAACTTACTCACACACTAAAATAGACAGAAATAAAATTGAAAGACTCTTATACTCACATAAACAGTCCAACAGACTTGCCAAAGAGAGTTAGTTGTGTTGGTAAGTGTAACACTCTCTTACTCAAGCCTAGGTTCCCGAGTAAGGTGTGATTACCATAAATTTTTTTTCTTCTTTAAATTTGATTTGCTAAAAATATTTTTAGACGAAACCACAACAAAACCAAAATATTCCTCTACTCTTTGAGATCATTTTACCAATCACACTATAAACAGTAATACTTTGAAATAAATCCAAAGTATATACACCCACATCGTAAAGAAAAATAGTATTTATAAATACATAATATTATTACCTAAAATATCAAACCAAATATAGAATAACATGGTACCACGCTACGCCCTCCAGTCCACACCCCACCAAGTCTCACTATGAAGCTTTGGACTTACCTGCCATATAAGATAGACAATTGTGAATGAAAACACTCAGTAGACAACCTTATGCATATGCCAATGCTATGTCATGTAGTGTAACACTGTACCTAATATCATCATTTTTTCCCCTTTTATTTTAAACCGAATAGTCCATTCTCTTTCTGCATTTCATGTACGAAACTCCACTCCTTTGGTGGTATATGGGTAACCTACCGTTCCGGGCGATCTACTACTATGTGTGGTCACTGATTCACAGAGCTATTACATAGGGTTTAAATCATGCACCATCATTGTGCAATCATTTTGAAAACACAAAACTAAAAGGAAAATTTTTCATTTCACATAAAACAATAAACCTCATGAATTGCTCTATGCAAATGAATACTCATGTCACAATGCACAAGTAATACCAGCAAAGCAATAAAACGTATAATTACCAAACCGCCTTATTCCAACAATCGTAATTACCGAAATGCCCCTGCTCAATTAACGATTATAAATCGCTCAATCACACTGATATAATTACTGACATGCCATTGGTCATATAAAAAATTACTAAGATACCGTCAAGTACATGGTAAATTACCAAAATACCCCTCGATAGGTATATAGTTAATTACCATGCTACCTTTGGTATAACAACAAAAATAATAATTTTCGACCAGACATAAATATACAGTCATTACAGTACATACATATCTATCCATCCATATATGCATTTATTATAATATCTGCTTACTTTTGTGCACAGTTGACTTTGGCCGAAGTCAACTCCGGTCAAAGTCAACGCATGGACCACTGACTGTCGAGTCAAGGTCTGGTGTTGGTTGACTGGGACTGAGTGGTATGTGATCTTTTGTGTATTATGTGTGTTTGTTTCCTTTTATAGTAAAGTCAAAATTGTAGTCAATGTCAACAGTCAACAGTCCACCCTGCCACATCATCACTTTGACTGGCAGTGTGATGGCTGGACTCTTTTCTTGACTCTTGAGTGTGTATGTAATAAGTTTAAAATTAAAGTGGTCTTACTTTATGAAAAGAGAGATTACATGCAAGACTAAGTTTGAATTTGGTTAAGCTTGGGTCAAAGTAGCCTAGTTTGGCCCCAGCCTTTTGAAACCCTAGGACCACCCTTTTTAAACGCTTAGTTATCAAGCCACCAAACTCATTTGGAGCTAGAGCAATCGACCATTCTTCTTAGGAGAGAGAGAAGAGGGTTTTATTGAGGAGAAAAAAAAAAGCAAGAAGAATTAGGGCTAGATCCTCAAGTGTATCAAAAAGGAATCAAGAGAAACTTCAAGGACAAGGAAAGAGCTAGTGGCTGGCCATTTCCAGCAGCTGGAGGAGGAATTTTGGTCTTGACATTCAAGGTTTAAGAGAGGATTTTAGCTAATCCAAGGTAGGACCCAAACCCTACTTGTGTTTGCTAGTGTTTTGGTAGTGCATTAGTGTTGTTTGTGACCTAGATTTACCTTTTTTATGTATTTTTTTTCATGAATCCACTTGGGACTACTTAGAAAATTGTATGATGGGCTGTTTGAAGTGGGTTTTAAAAGTTAATCACAGCCCTAATCTTATGTTGTGGTAGGGACCTCTTTTCATCTAGTGTTTTGATTGGAAAATGTGAGTGTGTGTATATACTATGATTCTGGAAAGTTATTGAAATTTTTGTGGAATTTGATTGCTTTCTGTCATTTGTGTATTTGTCTAAAAATTCTGAAATTTTTACTGCATGAACTTACTTGTCTTATGAACAATATCGTTTTTGAATTTCTAAAATTGAAATTTTAATGAGAGAGAAATAAATGTTTCAAAATTACTTGATGGACAGAAATTCTGGGAGAAAACTCTGCAGCATAAACTAGGGGTTTGGTGATATTTCAGGGCCTTCGATTTTTTCTAATATTTTATTCATATTTTTCTCTTTTAATTAATTAAGTTGTGGCTATTTTGGTTTTGGAATTTCTCCATTTGGAGTTAAATTAAGGGTTCTATAATTTTTATAATTTTACCTGTTTTGCTAGAAAATTCTGAAACTGTAACTGTTTGTGATCAGCTATTGCATATGGTTTTAAGCTAAGATAAACATTATTTCTTGCTGGGAATTTTTTATTAGAGTGAGCTATACTTGACCAACTATCTGTATGGTTTTAATAAACTAAGTAGAGGCAATAATGTGACTAGTTTAAGACTTAGATTTAAATCAAACTCTATGACAACTTTGTCTAAAACCAACTTTAATATTTATTTAGCTTTTTAAACTAATAAAGTATGAAACTTTATACTTCTTATGTTGGTTAAATTAGTGAGATTACAATTTTATTTATAAAGTATGGTTGCTGGAATTTGACTTAAGAATGACTATATTTGCTTACCAATGTAAATAGAATGCTATTTCGAAATGGTTTTTTTGGAAATAAATGGGTCTATTCACATGGATATATTTGTATGAATCTATATATATATATATATATATATATATATGTGTATATGTATAGAATTGCTTATAATAATTAATAACTTGAGTTATTAGAACGAAGTTATACCTATGGTTATGCATGATAAAATTGTATATCTATATATATATATATAAGTATTTAAATGCATGTGTTGTTTTACATATGGGAGTTAATTGTGTGAAGCTATGTGTATTGATGACATGAGAATGGTATTTGCTAGCTATGACATAAGTTTATGCATGCAATGCAACCCATCATGGAAATTTTGTTATATGTAAGAGAAATTATTTTCTTATCAACTCATGTTTTGAAAGTTATGCATTATATAGACATGGCCATGCACTCGTAGGCAGTTTAAATTTTAAATGGATGGAACTTATGTAATTGTGAATGTGAATTGTCGAGTAGAGATCCCACTAACTAGTGAGTGGAGAGACTGGATTCTCATATGTGTGCACATGTGAGCGTATTGGTGTGTGTGTGAGATGTAACCCCAACACTTGCATGACGCGGATGCAAGCGGGTTTCATACTCACTCATGCCGTTTCCTCTAAACGATTAAATGGGTAAGGATTTCCTTGAAAGTATGCATATGTGCTGCTTTAAGAAATTAGAGTTGCCGAAGCGAAACTAACTCCAACGTAATTAACACTTACGCAAAGTGAAAAGTCCTACGTACAAGAGTTTTTAAAGATATTGAATAGATGGTTGCTTTTAAAAGAGAAAAGAACAAGAGGTTTTTATGACTGTTGACTTTCTAATAGCATATTGCATTGCATCATCACATGTATGTTGGGAACCTACTGAGTGTAATCCACTCACTCTTGTTTGTTTTATGAGTATAGGTAATCCTACACCCTAGTTTAAGCGGTTTGGCATTGACGTGGCAGACTGGCGGAGAGAGAGGCAACAGTACAAATTAGTTCCACAGTTTTATTTCCTTTTTAATAATACTAAAACTCTAATAGAGATACAGTTAATTTTTCTTATATTGTGGGTCTTGTGTAAAGAACCGTATTTTTCGGGGTTTAAAAATATTTTGATTTTGCTATTAATACTAACAGTTTAACTTTATCCTAAAGAGTAAAGAAAATTTTTATTCAGTTTTCCGGTTATATTTCTAAAAGAAATTCTCTTTATATTATTATTTTGTACCGCCTTTTGAAGTGACATCTCTTTATTCGGATCTTCGGACATGGGTAAAGGGATGTTACATTTGTAAACACAATTATAAACACATATATATAAATAAATATATATATAGAAATACACATTTACATACACATAGATACACAAATATGTATACATGCACCCATATATGTATACACATATTCTATATACATATACATGCATACAAATATAATTTATACATATACATAATTATATATATATATATACACCATGTATGAAAATCTCTATAGGTATAAATAAATTAGTTCTCATTTTAATTCATAAATAATTATTTATACATATGCACCTTGATATAATACACTTATATATAGTTAATAAATACTTACTTAAATGTATATATATTTTGTAAAATATAATTATATTTATAACTATACAAACACATGTATAACTAATTGTATTTATGAACATATAAATAATAGTAATTGAAAATAATATATATATATATATATATATATATATATATATAAATTAATAAGCAAATAGTAATTTAACATATATATATATATATATTAAAATAACTTAAAATTTTGAAAAGACCACAATATTCTTCCAATTGAAAATATTTTCAACTTTACCCCTCATATGAAAAATAACGAAAATACCCTCAATAATTTCAAAAATTATATTTATGTCCTTACGTGTCAAATGACTAAAATGCCATTGATCTTTTTGAAAATTTCATTTGTGTCCTCACATGCAAAATGACCAAAACACCCATGAACAATTTTAAAAATTCTATTTGTATCCCTTGCATACATATTGACCAAAATACTCTTGCAATTTTCAAAAGTATCCAAAATACCCTTTACATGTGAAAAAACCAAAATGTCCCTCACATGTCAAATTTTCACATAATTGCCCTAAAATGGCCGGCCCCTATATAAGTCAAATTCAGCCAATTTTCTCACTAATACATGAAATTAACAAGGGTTTATGTCATTTCCACCAATCAATTTCAACTAAATATGCATTAATCCATCAAAATCAAACTTTAGCCATCATTTCCATATAATCCTCAACCCAAACAATTAGGGGTTTTAACACATGCTCAACACACATCAAATTAAGCATAACCAACCATCAATTTATTGATTCCAAACATAAATTCATTAACTAATCAAAACAAAAACACATGAATTTGCAAGAAAAATCAAAAGGAATAGTTGTCTACCTCTCTTCCAAGCAAAAAACTCTTTCTTTCAAGCTATGAAAAACCACACAAGTTTTACCAAAGAATTCCCCTTGATGACTAGCCAATAACTATTGAATTTCACTTGAAAATTCCTTAAAATTCTCACCTCACTTTTCCCTCACTTTCTCTCTCTAGAACTTCTCTTTCTCTCTCTAGATTGAAGATGGAAACAAAATGAAATGAAAGTGTTTTAAGGAGGTGGTTGGCTAATAAGGTAAGACAATTCCAAATTGGCAACTTTAAATAATAATAAAATAGTGGGAACTCCACAAAATGATTCACTTAGTACATTCATAAAAGCTCTAATCACAGCAACGTAATTACTTTATTGTATCAATTTAATCAACCGATTTCAACAAAATTACCAAATTTGTAAAACCATAACTAACTCATCCCAACTTGGATTCCCATAATTCCAAAAACCAATAGAATTAGAACATATCATGGTACAGGGAAAAATATACCCAAAAAAAATAAAAATTTTAGCCTTAGCAAAATAGTGAAATCCCGTGGGTTAAAATACTGCTCTATTCTAGGATTTTTCCAGAAAAATGAGTAAACTTGTAAAATTCATAGCTCTTTCATCTTAATTTCGATTTGAGAAATTCCAAAGCCAACTGGACCGCAACTCATTGAATTAAAAGGGAAAAATATGTGACAAAATCCATGGCTTTTGTGTGCAGAAACGTTTCTAGAATCCCAAGTTAACTAGCAATTTTGTAAAAATCGGTTCTCACTCAATACAGATCCAAATCCCATGATTCAAATAATTCATAACAAACCCAACTTATTACAGAAAAATGGCCAAAAAGTTCAGACACACATAACCAGAGTTATACACGAACAAAGTGCACAGAAATTTCATAAAATCAGAGTTCATCAAGTTTGAACTCTTTACTTGGTTAGATCGGGTCTTGATTCACCCAAAATACCTTTCCAACACCACAACACTCCATCACAACCACCAATAACATAAATTCAATAGAATAATCATAGCACACAAAGATGAAGAGAAGATCTAACTAGATCCATAGCCAAATAGGCATAGAAATTCCAAAAATTAATCAAAACAAGTATGGGTAAAGGGGTACCTACCTTAGCTTGGCTTAAACCCCTCTTAAACCCTTTGAAAAACAAGAGCAAAATCGCAACCAGGTGCTGCAAAAGTGGGCGGCCATTTGCTTCTCCCCCTTTCCATGAGCTTCTCTTGATTTCCTCTTGAAAACTTGAAGATCTAACATTTGCACCTTCTTTCTCTCTCTTTTCTCTTCAAGGAAGCTTCTCTTTCTCTCTCTATTGGGTTATAGGGCCGGCTGCCAAGAGTGAGAATGAGGCTGGGTCTTCTTCAAACAAACTTTTAAATAGTGGGGTCTAGAGCTTTAATGATATGTCAAAAAGGCGAACCACTTTTTGACCAAGGTTTGACCAACTCAAACTTAGTCTCCAAGTAATCTTACTACACCTAACTAAGCTTAACCAAACCCTTCCTAAAGAAAACACTATGAGAACAGAAAAAGGAAAATCTCAGTCAATCTTCTGCCAGTCTAAATGATGACATGGCAAGGGTTGACCTTGACTTTAATTTTGACCTTGAATTTGGGTTAACTTTCACTTTTGCTTTGACCACCAATAGAAACAAGCATAATTAATTAATTAAAAGTAAACAAATAAGTTAGTCTTAGTCAACATAAGACCAATTCAAAAATCATGACGTGTCAAATACTGGTCTAAATGTTGACTTTGATCAAAGTTGACTTTGATAAAAAATCAACTGCTCATAAAAGAAAGTATATATTACAACTCACCCCTCGTAAAAAAAATTTTGTCCTCGAAATTTAAATTTAAGAACTTAGAATAGTTTCTAAATAAAGTTGGGTACTTGGCTTTCATTTTGTCTTCCCGTTCCTAAGTTGTTTCTTCAACTGCGTGGTTCCACCAGAGTACCTTCACGAGTGGAATTACCTGATTCTGTAATACTTGCTCTTTCTGATCCAAGATCTCTACTGGTTTCTCCTCATATGTCAGGTTCTCGTGTACCTCCAGTGGTTCGTACTCGATGATATGAAAGGGATCATGCACATACTTGCGTAGCATAGGCACATGAAATACATCATGAACTCCAGACAATTTAGGAGGTAGCGCCAACCGATAAGCCAAAACTCCAACTCTTTCTAGTATTTTGAAAGGTCCGATGTAACAAGGACTTAGCTTGCCCTTTTTTCCGAACCTCATTACACCCTTCAACGGTGCAACCTTGAGAAATAACTTCTCCCCAACTTCGAACTCTAAATCTTGTTGTCGATTATCGGTGTAACTTTTCTGCCAATCTTGCGCAACCTTCATACTTTATCTTATCTTGTTGATTTTGTTACTGGTTTATTGTAGGATTTTTTGTCCGAGTAGCTTTCTCTCACCAACCTTATTCCAATGCGATGGAGATTTGCATTTTCTTCCGTAAAGAGCTTCGTACAGAGCCATCCCAATAATAGAATGGTAATTGTTATTATAGGCGAACTCCACCAATGGAATATACTTTTTCTAACTTCTTTGGAAATCTAGCAAGTATGCTCTTAGCATATCTTCTAATGTTTGGATAGTCCGCTCTGATTGGCCATCAGTCTGAGGATGGAAGGCGGTAGTGAAATTCAACTTTGTCCCCATTACTTTATACAAGCTCTTCCAAAATGATGATGTAAACCTGGATCTCGATCCGATACAATCGACATTCGTATGCCATGACGTTGTACAATCCCATCCACATATAGTTGAGCTAACTTCTCCATCCAGTGAGTCATGCGCATGGGTAGGAAATGAGGTGATTTTTTAAGTCGGTCCACAATCACCCAAATAGCATCATTACTCCGCTGAGATAAGGGTAACCCGATAACGAAATCCATGGCAATGTGTTCCCACTTCCACTCCGGAATCAACAATGGTCTTAGTAAATCAGATTGTCTCTGATGCTTGATTTTCACCTACTGACAAGTCAACCACTGCTCCACGAACCTTGCCACATCTTACTTCAAGCCAAACCACCAAAAAGTTTTAGAGATGTCCCGGTACATCTTGGTAGCTCCCAAATAAACAGTGTAGGGTGTACAGTGAGCTTCCACCAAGATTTCCTTCTTAAGTTCGTCAACATTTGATACACATAGGAGAGTACCAAATTTCAATGTCTAATCTCCAGTGAGATTAAACTCCAGTTTCTTTCCTTAAATCACTTTATCTTTGATCTTCATAAGGGTCGAATCTTTAGCTTGACCATCATTTATATGTTCCAAGATTGAGTGTTGAATAGAAAGTGTAGGCATTATGGATGAATATTAATTAGGAACTAATTCAATATCCATTCTTCTCAAATCCTCCAATAAATGTGGTTGAGTAATGGTCAAGCTTTCGTTAAAGCCTACATACTTTCTACTCAACGCATCTGCCACCTTGTTTGCCTTACTTGGGTGATAGTTGATTGAACAATCATAGTCCTTTACCAGCTCCAACCATTTCCTTTGCCTCATATTCAACTCTTTCTAGGTGAAGAAATACTTGAGACTATTGTGGTCAGTGTAGATTTTGTACCTTACTCCATACAAGTAATGTCGCCAAATCTTCAGAGCAAACACCACTACCGCTAGCTCTAGGTCATGCGTAAGGTAGTTGCGTTTATATGGCTTCAATTGCATGAAGTATAAGCAATCACTTTGCCATTCTGTATGAGTATGCAACCCAGACCCTTGCCTGAAGCATCGCTGAGATCACAAAATTATCCTTATAGTTCAGTAGAGTGAGGACAGGTGCGGAAATTAGCTTTTTCTTGAGTTTCAAGTAACTCTCTTCACACTCTTTAGATGAAACAAATTTGCTCTCCTTCTTCAACAGCTGTGTCATCGGCATCGCAATCTTAGAGAATCCTTACCAAATCTGCAGTAATAACCAGCTAAACCCAGAAAACTTTTAACTTCTCCAATGTTGGTTGGGCGCTTCCATTCTTGGACCACTGCAACTTTACTGGGATCTACTGGAATGCCCTTACTCGAAATCACACGCCCAAGGAAGGTGATACACTCCAACCAAAATTCACATTTTTTGAACTTGGCATACAATTGCTTATCTCATAACCTTTGCAATGCTGCCTTCAGATGCTCTTCATGCTCCTCAACCAACTTTAAGTATATTAGAATGTCGTCGATAAATACCACAACAAACTTATCCAGGTAGTCATGAAATACCTGATTCATCAAATCCATGAATGCTGCTGGCGCGTTCGTTAGTCGGAAAGGTATGATCACAAACTCATAATGGTCGTATCTCATTCGAAAAGCACTCTTCGGTCTGTCCTCCTTGATTTTTGACTGGTGATATCCTGAACACAGATCAATCATTGAAAAGATGCTTGCTCCTTGAAGTTGATCGAAGAGGTCGTCAATCATCGGCAGCCGTTACTTATTCTTGATCATTATTTTGTTGAGCTCACGGTAATCAATGCACAGTCGCATTGAACCGTCTTTCTTTTTGATGAATAGCACTAATGCTCCCTAAGATGAAACATTGGGTTTGATGAAACCCTTGTCCAAAAGTTTTTGTTATTACTCCTTCAGTGCCTTCAGTTCAGTTGCTGCCATCCTATAGGGTGCCTTTGATATGGGTGCAGATCCTCGTACAAAATCAATGGTAAACTCTACTTCTCGATTCGATGGCAACTCCTATAACTCTTCAGGAAACACGTCCAAGAAATCACAAACTACCTTGACATCTTTTGGTCTTAAAGCTAATGATTCCTTATCGTAGACCCTAACAAGGAATCCTTAACAGCCTTTAAGCAAACACCTCAGTGCTTATAAGGTAGATAACAACCTTGGGTACGGTCTCGGCTTTGTCCCTTCAAACTCAAAATACTAGCTGTCAATGGGGCTAAACAGTATTCTTTTCTCCTTGCAGTCGATACAAGCTTGATTTAATGACAACCAATCCATACCGAAGATCACATCAAAATTGTACATGTCCAATATGATCAAATTGACATGCAATTTCTCATTTTCGAGACACACCTCATAGGAATTCAACACAAACGAAGCACACATACCAACACCAGATGGTGTGGCAACACACAAGTTCTTATCAAGACGAGCTGGTTCTAGTGCCAAGTTAGATGCAAATCGTTTAGATACAAATGAGTGCATGGCACCCGAATCAAACAAAGCATAAGCATCCAATCTAGTAAGGAAATTGTACCTGCCACCACGGTAGCATCATCTTTCTTAGCTTCTTCCTCCTATTTCAGGACAATCTTGTATCATATTGCCAGTCTTGCCGCACTTAAAGCATGCTTTTGTCTTCTTCCAACACTATCCCGTATGATTCTTGCTGCACGATTGACACTGGAATGCTAAGTCGATTGCCATTCCCTTTAGGCTTCTTACTGTCATTGCCATTATGATTATAGTTCCATTTCCTTCCCTCAGCCTTCCTCTTATACTGGTTATTACCACCCTAAGACTTCCTTTGATTAGTGGAGCTTTGTCCCGCAATCCTGCTCATTTCTGGGTTATGATCCTTTGCGAACAATTGAACTTGTTGCAAAGCACATCAGCATACGTGGGTAGTCGCAGACCGCTATAGCATTGTAGAGTTCTAGCCTCAGTCCTTTCTCAAAACATCTCGCCTTGTGTTCTTTAGTGTTCACCAAATGTGGCGTGTAGCGAGAAAGTTCGTCAAACTTTTGCTCATACTCAACTAGAGAAAAGTTACCTTGAGTTAATCGTAAGAATTTTGCTTCCTTTTCATCCCGCTTAACAATTGGAAAGTACTTCTCTATGAACAACTCCTTGAACTAGGTCCACAATAGGGCTTTCTTCGAGATTATAGGCCCGATTGACCATATCCCACCAATAGCTAGTGCCCTTTTTTAGCATGAATGGAGGATGGAATCGTTTAATCTTCCTTTTAAGACTCAATGCAATCCATCAGTATGAAGATCTTCTCCAGATTGCGAATCCAATCTTCAGCTACTAGTGGGTTGGTTGAGCATTCAAACGCTGGAGGGTGGAATTGCTTAAACTGCTCTACGACTCCACTAATTCCACTGGATTGCTGTGACCCATGGCCCACAATGCTGGCCAAAGCCTTAAGCTATTGGCTGACCAAATTTTCCATGTTGTTCTCATTGGCGTTGTTAGCTCTCGGTCTTCTACATGGCATCTTTGAAACAAAAGAATACCATACAAGATAATTAAGATAGCTATAAAAGAGAAACAACTAGCATAACATGGAGATAACACTTCAATTATAAAGGAAATCAGTCATATAATAGGTGGACAAGGTTAAAAGTTAATAAACACAAATCACAGTCGATAGCTCAAACACAGTCAACAGCTCCTAACTAGACTACTATTAATGCTACTACGATAGAAGTCGGCTGAACCCTCTAAACTTCAATGGGAAACTCCTCAGGGTCCTCTTCTTCTTTAGGATCCTCCTCTTCTTCAGGGTCGTCTTCCTCCTTAGGGTCCTCTTCTTCTTCAAGGTCCTCTACTTCTAAACTTGCTTCTGCTGCGAGTGGAATTTCAACGCCGATATGATCCAAATAAGCGCTTCTTCTTGTTCGCCGTGTCCCCATGGCCCATGGTCCTTCAATCTAGTTCTCAATCCACATACCCGCCACTTATCATGTCCGCCGTAGTAAACCCACTCAGGAACCTAGCTACATTAATAGTCTTCCATTCCATCTCTTGACGCAGTGATTCTTCAAATGCTCCGATCTCCTTACACTCAACTCTAGAGGATGATACGGGGGTAGGTGCTACTATGTGACGAGATGACTCTTCCTACACCATGACTTCCTTTCCTGGATGTCAACATGACTTGCTGAAAACCGATTCCACCTCAAATTAAGCTCAAGACTATGTCACCGAGAGAATGTCAACTCCAAACTCAAACTTAGTCTATTGGGCATAGGCATCTCCATCTGGTTATAACTCTGCTTACACAAGACACGTGAAAAAGTACTAACTTGCTGACCCATATTTAGCAGTAATTCAAAAAGAAGCATAAAGTCACTAATAGAGCAAAACCAAATATGATTAAAGTAATTTATCTTTGGCGCGCGAGTGAACACTGGAGTAGGCAATCAATACAAATTTTCAATAAAACTAGGCTCTAATACAAAAAATTATAACAACCCTTTAACTAAGTTCGGAGACTCATCTAAAGGAATGTTACTTCAATAAGCAATTGAAATGATTTACAAATGAAGGTATCCTGAACATGACATAATCAACCTCCCATATCTCTTTAATCACTTCATAGTAAGTTATATTGGAGACAATTGGATTTTTGTCTTTAGCACTAAAGATCTGCATTGTTTTTACCAACAATGCTTACTCCACTATTTTGAGTAAAACATGAAGTATCATGTTCTTTTGTTTGATATTGATAAACATTGTATAAATACCCATGATATTTTATCACTAACATTTCTGGTCCATATGCTATCCAACTTAAAGTAGTAGATATTTGCTTAATCGTCCCAGACAACTCATTTGCAACCTACAATGATAACACATGTGATAAAAAAAATTATATATATATATATAAATCAAATCAAAACTAATCAAAGTATATTGTTTTTTGTTACCCCTTCATGTAACTAAGCAATAAAGGTTCTATTGTGTTCATCCTGCAGCCACTTTTATCTTTTTGATTTACTTAAATTTTCATCCTTTAATTGATCCTTATATTCACTATACAAGTGTGCACATAAATTGAGCAAACTATGTTATTGATGGTAATTAATAAAAAAAAAAAAAGAAATCTCAATTAAATACTTACTCAACATAAGGCATAACTTCATTTGTATTTTCCAATATGTAAAGATGTACTTGTTCCTATTCAACATGACTTATTGATGAAACAACTCCAGTTGATGAAGGCTTTGTTGTACCACTACTACAACTTTGTAGTGAAGGAATCCCAATTGCATCAGCTCCTTTCAACTATTTCGAGCAAAATTCAGGTCCTTCTTCGGCAATATAACATTCAGCTATGCAACCTTCTGGTCAGTTATGATTACAAACATACCCTTTCAATATTTTCATCTCTCGAAAGGATACATACATCTCAAGTAGACAGGCCCACAAAGTTGTAGCTCTCGGACAAGGTGCAGTTTGATGGACCATTATATCAAAGAGAGATGGAGGGAAAAACTTTTTAAGCAAACACAAAGTTGTAACAAGATCCTTTTGAATTTGGTCTAAACTTGAGACATCCATTACTTTACTACGTAATGCATTGAAGAAGAAACATAATCTAGTTATAGCATATCTAACATGTTTAGGCAAAACATTCCTTATTGCTAGTGGCAATATATGCTGCATTAACACATGACAATTATGAGATTTCATACCAACCAGTTTTAAATCTTTCATCAACACAATGTTGGCAAAATTTGAAGGGTACCCATCAAAGACTTTAACATCCAATAATGTTTCATAGAAGTTGTATTTCTCTTCCTTAGTCAATGTATAGCATGCTGGAAGTAAGTACGTACCTTCAACTTGTGGTGCCAATTCATTTTGTATACCTAATTCTATAAGATCTAAGCGAGATGCAACTCCATCCTTTGTCTTACCTAGGATGTCAAATAGTGTACCAACGAGACTCTCACAAATATTTTTCTCAATGTGCATAACATCGAGGTTGTGACATACATAAAGAAATCTCCAATAATGAAGCTCAAAAAATAGACTTCTTATTTCAATTATTTTTCTCATTTTTGTCAACATTTTAGATTTCATTTTAAATTTTCCAAATGAGAAACTAGTTATATCAACTGTATTTAATACTTCTTCTCCAGTAAGTGGTTTTGGTGCAGACCGAAATGCTTGTTTTCCATTAAACACCTTTTTCTGCCTTTGGTAGGGATAATAACGTGGTAGGAATTTTCTATGACCAATGTAAAACATTTCTTTTCATGTTTTAACCTATAAGCATCTATTTATTCACCACATATTGGACACGCATAATAACCTTTCATAGTACAACCAAATAAGTTGTCATATGCTAGGAAATCATTGATTGTCCACAACAAAATAGCTTTCAACTTAAACATTTCTTGGCAATGCGCATCAAATCTATTGACTTCGACCTCCCATAAAGTTTTTAGATCATCAATGAGTGGTGCCAAGTAAATATCTATGTCATTTTCAGGTTGTTGAGGACCAGATACTAATAGTCATAAATTTCCTTTTCATGCACAACCATGGTGACAGATTGTAACATATCATAATAATTGGCTAGCTACTATATCAACTGCTAAGAAAACTATGTGGATTTATTCCATCAATTGAAAGTGCTAATCTACAGTTTCTTGGTTCAGCTCCAAAATCAAGCCACATGCTATCTACTAACTTCCATGAAGGTGAATCAGATGGATGACGTACGTTGCATGTAGTATATTCGGTGCACCATTAATAAAGTCATCATCATCATTAGCTGAATAAATATCTTCTGTAGGAGGAGTTAAAAAAAGTTGATGCCTCACTAACATATTCTTCACCATGTCATATCCATGTTTGGTAACTTCGATTGATTCCATTAAAATAAAGATGATTTCTAATCTCTATAATAGGTTTCTTCACAAAATTTCCACACTTTACACAAGGACAGCACATTGAGTTAGGCCCAATACCATTATCCAATCCATATTTTGAAAATCTTTTTACACCCTCTTCATATTCATATGATTTTCTATCCGTAAACATCCAAGATCTATCCATTCTAAATAAAAAATGTTCACCAAAACTTAGAATTAAATGATTACTCACCAATAACACTCTCACATAAGTACCCTCATGACAATCTAAACACAAACTAAAAACCATAATAACTTACTACATAAGCTAAACAAAATAATTGTAAAACAGTCTAAACACAAATTAAACCCAAATGTAGCTTACTACTTAAGCTAAACAAAGTCATAGCTAAAAAAACTGTGTCAAGCAGTGTAATAGAAGTTATTTAGGGTAGAGTTAACTAACTATATTACCCTAAAGTTTTTCAATTGAATTATCAATTTCAAAGTGGGACCTATAGTAGTAATTTTTTTGAGTTCTCATTATCTATGAAGGCTACAGAGGAGGCTTATAAGATCTTGTTGTAGTGGTTTTCTAAGTAAGTAAGAATCTGAAAGTGTTATGAACTTAGAATGTATATGTATATATTGCAAACACCAAAGATTACAAATGGTATATAAGTTCTAAATAGGTACTGTTATAAGAAACACCCATCAACAATATAACACACTGTTAAACACTATAAAGAAGCCATTTTTATCTTCTTAAAAAAACAGTTTTAAGAAGATGATGATGATAAATTTTAGTGTGATAGATGTCGATCATGTGTAACATGTTCTAGACTAGTCATGAAAATCATATAGGAATTGTATTGGAATTAGAAACTTTGCTCATTGAGACTTTTTCATAGGAATCAACATTGGTGGGGGTCCCAAGAATATAAAAGCATGAAATCTTGTAGCTAGCAACCATAGTAATAACAAATTAATAGGAAGAAGCTTGTAAATATGGCTTTTATTTCCAACATGTGAGCTAAAACTATAACATAGTTACAAAACTAGTTAGTTTCTAACTAATCACCTTTTTAATTAAATATAGCATATAGAAACTTCGGGAAAGGTCTCTCATATGCACTAAAGTCCACATTCAAAATTGAATTCAATGGGTCAACACCAAAGTGATCGATCGCACTACTACAAATTATGTCTGTATGTGGACTACTAAATTTGAATACAGCACAACATAGATGAAAAGTACAACACAACAATAGCTAAAATCAACAACAATGTTGCCAAAACCCAAAATAACAGAAAAATGAATCAAAATAACAAAAGAAAATTGATTAACATGCATTTAAGGAAAAACAAAGAAATAAAGTGAACAAACACACCTTCAACAAATTTCCCCCAAGTGTAGTAAACTTTCCACAGTTTTTTAGAAACTCAACTACCTGACTTCTCAAGCTATTGTTTTACATCATTTAACACACCTGCACAAAAAAAAAATTGCAAACAAGTTCATTAATCCCACATAACAAAAATATACCATTTACATCTTAAAGTCAAAACAATGTCTTTCACAGCCACATACTAAAATCTCAAACCATATTTACGACCCTAGCTTAGATGTTCTTTTGAGTGGTATAAAGGTTTAGACAAGTCATAAATAGAACCACTTGCAGATACATATGTATATATATACATCAAAAACTTTAAGCTAAGTATATAGCACAAAACAAGCATAGGCTATTTAGTAATATGTTCCATACCCTAACCATATAGAAATTGAAGCATACTCATGGAACATTAAGTAAACTAGCTAGCCCGTAGGTTAAGGTGAAAGAACACATGTAAATTTGAATTTTAGAAGCATGTGGTAAATTGTAGTTCCAACACAATGATAAATAAGAATGGTAATTTAGGTTTTTATAGTTTGATGTCAAAGTTGTACTAGACCTAATGCAATGGTTCCAAAAGTTTTGAATTTTTTAAACTTTGAAGAAATTTTCTGCATGAATAATTAAAGCCTATAGAAAATAGAGTGTCATCTTATAATTTGTATGAGAATTATCAGTAGGTACAATGTCCAAGCTTCCAAAGGCAACCCCTGAAACACTCAAACTATATGTATGAAACCAATCTAAATTATGTGCATTTTTTTTGTCCATTAGTCAAACACCAATTGTACACATGTGAGAGTTAATGAAGCATTACAACTAAAGTCTATGTTATTCTTTTATGCTTGCAATATGAAAACCAGTAAGTGTTCGTAAAAAGAAAACCAAAAAATTAGACTTCATTTTGAAATGTATAATAGGGTATATATATGGTGATGCATAGTTGTAGATATAACATTGTATATTTGTCAAAAATTAATTTTGTACAAGTGGGAGGTGATTCAACTAATGACTGGCTAATGAGTGCAGACATAGAAAAATTCTAAATTGTTTAATCACATAGGTCAATGGAAAGGGAACCAGATGGCCCTACACCATCCATAACTTATCTCTCAAACATTGACAGCCATATCTGAAGCATGGCACTACACCTTTTCTTCAACTATAACATTTACCGACAAACATTTCTTTTATGTGCTAAACAATTTGTGCAAGAAAACAAAACGAAACAAAACAGAAAAATTTGTGCAACAAAATAGAACAATTAACTCACATAAAACAAAATAAAAAGATAAAATTAAAGTACAACAGACAAACAATTTGTGCGAGAAAATAAAATAGAAACATACCATATATCCAAAATAGAAGACTATGTAAGAACCCCTTGTTCGACAACCCTCTTATGCGAGATTGTGTGAGAACCAAAATCATCAAACTAGAACCCTAAAAATTATAAGAAACAAAAGAAGGAGGTGTGAACTTGTGCAGATGGTTTACAAGTGCAAAGAAGAAATAAAAAATACTTAAAATTGTAGGGAATAGATTTCAGGTGAGTCGCGTAGGTTCCACCAATCTTTCTCCGTTTGTGGTACTATAAATAGAGGATGAACCAACCTCACGTTGTCACTCACTGCCGGGAAAAGCTCCTTTTATGGTCCAAGAAGCTCGACGGGGATTATCTACATGGTTTGAGAATAGGATCATATTTAAAAGAGTTTCAGATTTGGGATAAAGTTTTTGTTTACAAGAAATTTTAGGCAAAATGTATTTGGAATTTTAGAAATTTTAGGGCAATGAAATAAAGAGGGAAATTTTAAGGCAGTGAAATTTTAGGCAAAATGTCTTACACGTCACTTTTCTAAAATTTTCCCTTCAAGGAAAACCATTGTTAATGTAAAACAATAATGACACTTTTTTATTTTTAATGTTGTTGTTCATACTTTACTTCACTGAATTTTTGGCGCGCGTGTTTTTTTACGACTACGACGTCGCTTAAACAAAAAGCGTCATCGTATGTGAATGCGTATTTTTTACAAGCGTTGTTGAAGCCCAAATATGTAGTAGTGTAGAAACTTGAAAAGTATAACAGTGACAAAATCAACAATTGAGATAATACTTTCATAATCATTATCTAAAAGGTGATTTTAGACTTAGAAAACATATTACATCTTTGTCAGCCATTCATGACATTTAAAAGGGTTGGAGAGATAGAGCGAGAGAGAACAAAAAAACTAAAGCATCTTGAAGATACCTTTAGTGACTATAACCGCAACATCAGGAACACTATTATTATAATGTTCTTAGTAAAGCAAATCCTAACATGCAAATAAATAGCAACAGAAATAGCACTCTAATAAATAAAAATTTAGGCTACATAAATAATTAATACACGATACTATTTCAGGAACCAGCAAAAGAAGTATCATGTTGACTCCAAGACAGTTTAATACGATAAAGTGTAGAACTCACACAGTATTCAAAAGCTTCTTTTATGAGAGAAACAAGTAGCACCAAACTCAAAGGGAACACATTCGTCATTGGACTCACAGGACTGTATCATCATGCAAGCATAATGTTAGGTCCAGTCCACATAGGTCCACTAGAGTTGCAAGGAGAAATCCTAAGTTCTTTGGGATGTTAACAAGTGGGCAGTGAAGTGTGGGAGTGTGTGTAGTAGAAGGCCACACGTCAAGTTGCATGTTCACTTGCATGACATTTATTATAAGTTGTCTAATTTATTTTATTTTCCTTCCATGTTTTTAGGTAGGTAACTGCCATTTGTTTCCTTATTGTTTGGCCATGAGTGCCATTAGTATGGGGAGTTAGTTAAGAGAGGTATATGTAAGCTTCCACTAGGAAAATAGGACGTCAAGCATTATTTTCACAAACAACATTGAGGTTCTACTCTTTCCTTTAAATAGAGTATCACAAATATTTTATTGGCTTTGACTAGGACCAATCATTTGGTATTAGAGCCAGGTTATGGCGACTAACAAAGAGAGAATTGAAAACCTTGAGGTAGGCATTTGACCCTCTTCTTTGTTGTCAAGCAGGGAAGGATCAAGCCATAATAACAATAGGTCAGAGACATATCCTTGTACTAATTGAGAAGAAGTTGAAGGTGGCCAGCAGGTGTACTCATCCAAAATGGCTAAACTAGAATTTCATTGATTTACCAGTGATGACCCTACGGAGTGGCTCAATCGTGCGGAGTAATTTTTTGATTTTCAGAACATACCCGAATCATTGTTAGCATCTTTCCATTTAGAGGGAGAAGCCAATCAATGGTGGAATGGCTGCATCGTACCTATAAAGAAGAGGGTCTGGCAGTTACATGGGCATCATTCGAGAAGGAACTTTGCGCAAGGTTTAGACCAACTGAGTATGAAAATTTTGATGAAGCACTTTCATGTATCAAACAAACCGGATCACTTTGAGATTATCAATAGGAATTCGAGAAGTTGGGTAATCATGTGCAAGGGTGGACTCGAAAAGCATTAGTGGGAACCTTCATGGGAGGCTTGAAACCAGAAATTTCAGAATCTATTAGAATGTTTAAACCACATTCTCTGCAAGAGGTAATTAGCTTGGCTTGAATGCATGATGAACAGTTCACTCATCAATGTCAGATTTTTCATTCAACACCACCTTTACGATCTCAATTACTACCTCCTCCATCTGCAAAAACCAATACAATCCCACCAGTAAAACGACTTTCGTGGGAGGAAATGCAGTAGAGAAGAGCCCCAGGATTATGTTTTAACTGTAATGACAAATTCACATCTAGGCACAAATATTGTGGACCGCAATTATTACTATTAGAAGCTGCAATGGAAGCCACCACCATCAAATGTGAAGATATTACAAGTGATCAGTAGGAAGGAGAAGAGGTGAACGAACAACCAGAACTTGAAATCTCACTATATACGCTTATCGGATGGATATCACCAAAAATAATGCGGTTGGAAGCAAAGATAGGTGATGTTGTTGTAGTGGTATTAATCAATAGTGGCTCGATGGATAACTTCATTAGCAAGAAGTGGCCAATTTACTATAGTTACCAGTGGTGTAACCTGAAACTTTTACAGCGCAAGTTGCTAATGGAGAACAGTTGGAATGTCAAGGACGGTATGAAAAAGTTCCAACAGAGATACAAGGTGTTATGTTTCCATTAACTCTTTATAGTCTTCCTATAACAGGTTTGGATTTGGTTCTTGGAATACAATGGTTGGAGAAACTAGGATCAATAGTATGCAATTGGAAGCAGTTGACAATGCAATGGCAACTATGCATGCAATCTGTTTCCAACTCGATGGTGGCTCAATTCAAGAAGAAATGCATTCAGATATGAAGTTATTGTTGGAGCAGTACAAGGAGATTTTTTGTGAGCCTACTCAATTACCTCCTTCACGTGAAGTAGACCACTGCACCAACCTAAAAGAAGGCACTGAATTGATAAATGTACAACCGTACCATTATGCTCACTTCCAAAAGGCTAAGATTGAGAAGCAGGTTCAGAAGTTGCTTATTCAAGGGATTATAAGACCGAGTACTAGCCCTTTCTTATCCCCAATCATCTTGGTTAAAAAGAAGGATGGAAGCTGGTGAATTTGTATTAACTATCACGCCCTCAACACTGTGACCATCAAGGATCAATTTCCAATTCCCACCATTGACGATATGCTTGATGAATTGGATAGGGACTTCACGAAACTTGAGCTCAGAGCGGGTTATCATCAAGTAAGAGTCCATCCCTCAGATATTTCCAAAACTGCATTCTAAACACACAATGGGCACTATGAGTATATGGTTATGCCTTTTGGTTTATGTAATGCACCTTCAACATTCCAAGCAATTATGAATTCTATTTTCCATCCCTATCTAAGGAAATATATCTTTGTTTTCTTTGATGACATTCTAATATATAGTCCTACATGGGAAACACATTTAACTCATATGACATCAGCTTTCAAAATATTAAAAAAAAAATCAAGTTTTTTATCGAGGTAAGCATGCGTGAGTTTGGCAAACAGGAACTGGAGTATTTGGGTAATATTGTAACATCGCAGGGCGTCAAGGTAGATGAGAAGAAAATTACAACAATGTTAGAGTGGCCTCAACCCACCAACATCACTGAGTTACGTAGATTCTTAGGACTCATTAGGTACTATCGAAAGTTCATATGCAACTACAGCCTCATTGCCCAACCACCACTTACAAATCTTCTTAAGAAGGGCCAGTTCACATGGAATCAGGATGCAACAATTGCATTTAATTTGCTTAAGGAAGCCATGATATCAACCCAACTCTGGCCACGCCAAACTTCAATGATATACTCTTTATTGAAACAGATGCCTCAGGAGACGGTATTGGAGCAATTCTATCATAACAAGGCCATCTTATTGCGATCATGAGTCGTGCGTTAGGAGTGTCAAAGCGTGCTTGGTCCATCTATGCTAAGGAGATGTTAGCCATCATTGAAGCGGTACGTACATGGCATCTATATTTACTAAGAAGGAAGTTCATAATTTAAACGGATCAAAAAAATTTGAAATATATCTTAGAGCAGCAAATTGTAACATCACAACAGCAAGACTGGGTTGCAAAATTACTGGGCTTTGACTATGAGATCGTTTATCATTGGGGATGTGAAAACTCAGTTGCAGATGCTTTATCACGTAAACCAGGTAGCCCTTTCCTTCATCACTTGTTTTCCTCATAGGTATCTCTGTGGGACGAAATAAGAAAAGCTTAAGAAGGAGATGAGTATATCATTTTCCTCAAACACACGACAAACGTAGCCCCATAGTTTTTTAAAATGCCATGATGGTCTGGTTTTTTATAAAACCTGAGTAATCGTTCCCAAAAATTGGGAGCTACGAAAAAAGTTGCTCAATCATGACCATCGTGAAACATGGAATTAATTTTTTATTATATTAAATTTTTAAATGGGGACTTTTTTATTAAATTAAATTTTTAATTTAAAATAATACAGTTTTTGTGACGGTCCCCACCGTGACCGTCCCGAAAAATGGAAAGGAAGTTTACACGTGGCAAATTTAGTTTTAATATATTATTTTTTTATTCTTAATTTAAAAATTGGGTTTATATTTCGCAACGGTTCTGCTACTGAATGACTCAAAAATTGCCCATTGGCCACGTGGCAAGGGTCCCCCCTTTCTTCTTCTTTCTTCCTTTTCTTTTCTTCTTTCCCTTTTCTTATGTGTTCTTCACTAGATCTGAAACCCTACCCCCAGAAACCCGCAGCCACCCCCTTGTGCCATCCTCTTCCACCCCGTGCAGCCCGTTACACTGCCTTCCTCCACCGCTGTGCCATCTCTCTCTCTCTTCTTTTCTCTTCTTCACCATATCTCAAACCCGCAGCCACCCTCTTCCACCCCATACACCTCCCTTCTCCACTGCCACGCCGCCGCCATCTATGACACAGCCAAAATGAATGGAGCCAAAAAAAATTAAAGCTTGGAGCAAGACCCATTTGAAGAAATAGATAAAATACTACACATTTGTGAGACAGAGCACGGGCAGAGACCCATTTGCACACCAAGCATGGAGCCGATAGCTGGTTTTTAGATTAAAGGTAAGCCAAATTTTTTATACAATTTGTATTTTTTTTAATACAATTTGTATTAGGCAGAGACCCATTTTCTCATTTTTTATATAATTTTTTTAAAACCTTTTGATTAGTGTACTTTATAAAATTTGAAATTTTTTGTGGTGGTCCAAGGGTCGTATGGTTCATGAGAATACGATGATATGCCATGACCTAAGTTATCAATTGCAGATTGTTGATTTGAGTTTCTCTACTTATCTCATCCGTAAAGCTCTTCGAAGGTCGTTTCTGTTTCATGTACGTGGCCAGACAGTACAACCAAGGACCTAAACTAGTCTTGTTAAATGGAAGAATTTTGAAGAGTATCTAACTGCCTGCTGAAAAGAAACTAACAGATGAGTTCTTGTGCTACCTTTAAATATGCATTCTTTTTTCACTGTGATAATTCTTTTTTAATTGTAATATAGTTTTCAATCGTGTAATTTTACCTGACTACACCATATGGGGTTTTGAGAGTATAGAATTTGAAATTTATCAAGTTATGACTGTTTCTTCATAAGATCTTTTTATTTCTCATTTGTTTTTTTCCCCTGATATGCTTAATTGTAAAATTCAATATTTGTATAAAATGAATTTTGTTTTGAATCATTTCAACAATTTTCATATGTAATTCCGCTATCTTCTGTCTGTTTCTCTCATTCTATAGCCCTTCACCGACGTTCTGCTTCCATGATTGTAATTGCAATTTACAGTCTTGTTCATCTGTTGTCGGGAAGACTGTTTTGGTAGATTAGTCAATGTAATCATTTTTGGTATATAGTAATTAACAAAATAATATTTTATCATTTTTGGCGATTGTCACGAGTTCCGTAGCCAAAAAAGTATTTTTTTGGTAATGTCTTTATTTAAAAAAATTAATATTTTATTGTTTACGGCGAATGGTCATGTGATCGTCATAAAAAATAGATTGTTTATTGTGACACCCGAAAAGGCAACTGTACATTGTCCATTGCGAAAATTATTGCCCGTCACCCAATACACTTTTTATAGTAGTGCAATTGCATATGGCAAACAACAATAAAAAGAGACAGGATGTGGTGTTTGAAAAGGATGACTAGGTATTTCTACGACTTTAACCTTACCGACAACAAACAGCTCTTAAACGTGCCCATCTAAAGTTAGCAAGTCGTTATTTTGGGCATTATCAAGTAATATAGAAGATTGGGAAGGTTGCATATAAATTGCTATTACCTGCCAAGTAATGTCTTCATCTAGTTTTTCACATCTCCTTGCTCAAGCTGTATATTGGAGATTCCTCTTCTATTGATGTGGAGCTACCACCAATTTCGAATGAAGGGTACTTCTTGTTGGAACATGAGCACATACAAGACACTCATGGGTAAAACAGGGTCAAAAGCTCGTGGAACAAAGCATGGTGCAATGTCGCTGACTACCCCCCGAGGAAGCTACTTGGGAGGACACTAAATTATTGCGGCTTCAATTCCCTGCTTTGAACCTTACGGATAAGGTTCCCATCAATTGTGGTGGGGGGGGGATATTGTTAGGTCCAGTCCATGTAGGTCCACTAGAGTTGCAAGGAGAAATCCTAAGTTCTTTAGGATGTTAGCAAGTGGCAGTGAAGTGCGGGAGTGTGTGGAGTAGAAGGCCACACGTCCAGTTGCATGTTCACTTATATGACATTTATTATCAGTTGTCTACTTTATGTATTTCCCTTCCATGTTGTTAGGTAGGTAACTACCATTTGTTTCCATGTTGTTTGGCCATGAGTGCCATTAGTTTGGGGAGTTAGTTAAGAGAGGTATATGTAAGCTTCCACTAGGAAAATAGGACATTAAGCATTATTTTCACAAACAAAATTGAGGTTCTACTCTTTCCTTTAAACAGAGTATCACAAATATTTTATTGGCTTTGACTGGGACCAATCACATAATAAGAAATCCAAACATGATTAGCACAAATCTGATACAACTGCTAGTTGTATTATCAAATTTCCCCAAAGTTATTGTTAAAGCAAGACTAGGGATGCATGCATAAATGGCCTGATTCACTATAAGAGAAAGTTCTCCACTGAGGCAGCCATTCTCAGCGAACAGAGGGATTGATGGAGGTAAAAAAAATAGAAAGAAGTTGAGCCACCCTTTCAACCAATTTGCCATTGGTAACAGTTGGGCAATTGACAGATTGCAAGAGTTTCCCTTCTAGGAGAGAAAGTCATTATAATTGAACACAAGAATTTATATAAAAATATAAACAAACAAGACTGAAACACTTAATCCAGGTTCTAGGCAGTTAAGAATTATAACTGCATCTCCAGTGAAAAAAATGGACATCGATACTTGTTAATTAAACAATAAGATGCTAAATAATGAACACTTAATTATTTCATGAAGCAATCGTAAATCATCATTGTACACTTGGAAGCATTATTAATTCCTCTAATTTAAATAACTTCTTTTATTTTATGTTTAAAAGTAAAAACATCTAAAATTTGTATTATTTTACACAGATTTAATAAAATGGGTGTATCTTTTAATTTAGAAGATCAATTAATGTAATTCATGAAGCAATCGTAAAGTCCAGTTTAAAAGTTTAGTAGGTCATATTTGGGCTACAACACAATTATTTTGCATTCTGAGACCAGCCTAACAGGGCTCAATATTTAAGTTATATTTTGCAAAATATTGGCCCAAATACCCTAATTTTTCATGATCTGGAAAGCTAAGACATGTGGCCACAATTTGACATTTTGACTAAAAGATAATTCCACTGAATTTGGTGTGATATAGGCAGTGTAAATGGGAAGACAAGGATTACATACATTTTTAAAGTTTAGCTAATCTTATGTATCCATCTTCATACAAGTCTCTTGGTATTTGTTCGGTGACCCGTGTATATCATAAGTACACATAAACATAACAGTATATGACAAAACAAAATTATCAACTTATCTTCATCTTTGACTCCAAGAATAATTATCAATACTATGATTTAATGTTTTATTTGCTTACCAGATTTTGATGGAGTTTTTTGGAAGCAAAATTGAAAGATCAATGAATTTTAAGTTACATAGCTGAATAGTTCATCTTCTGGCTGATGCCAAAAAGGAAAACTTATTGTTGATTTCTCGTTAATTTCTGTGAATAATCATTTGGATGCCACCCTCGTTTTATATTATCCTAAAATTGTAAAAGAATGTAACTAAAAAGACGGATAACCTTGTTTAAAAGAAATTACTATAGGATCATAACAATTTCATGATATAGTATAGTGAATGACAATTGAAAAAAATATTTATTTATGCTTGTTTATGCTCCTGCATCAGTTCTAAGCAGGGAGGGAAGAGGAGTTGAGTTTATATAAGATACTATAATTATCAAGTTATTATTTTTAAAATTGTTGATTTCTGAACATGTTTTCTATTTACGTTGTTTCGCCTTTTTCACCGAAACAAGCGGCTTTTGAATTTCCCAAATATTCTGTGAGGCTCGAGAGTACCTTGTGAGGAGTCGAGAAATATTTCCTACCCATTTTACCCTTGGTCAAAATTTGACCAGGTTGGGTTACTATTCATTCAGTATTTATTATTTTAAAAATATAGTTAAATATCTTTTACTTTTTACTTTATTTAATTATTATTTTAATATGCCAATTGAGTTTATTTCACCTTATTAGCCGACTCTTCTCCCTCATTTTCCAATTGAGTTTCATTCCTTTGAGTTCTAGTGAGAGAAACATCAAGTTTTAGAGAGAGAAGTGTGAAATTCAAGGAATTTTCGAGTGAAAATCAAAGGGTAGTGGCCAACCACCAAGGGGAATTCATTGGAAAAGCTTGTTTAGATTTTCATAACTTAGAAGGAAGTGTTTCTTGTTTGGAAGAGAGGTAGGTAATTATTCCTCTTTGAATTTTTCATATAATTGGTTGTTTTTGCTTGATTAATTGATAAATTCATGCTTGGAATTGATGAACTGATGAATGGTTATGTCTAATTTGTTGTGTATTCAGCATATGACAAAACCCTCAATTGATGAGCGTTTAGGATTTTATGAAATTGATGGTTTTAATGTGATTTTGTTGGATTAAAGCATGAAATATGAAAATTGATGGTTGGTTATGGTTTTAATCATTGTCAATTTGAGGAAATTGGTGGAAAAATTGATGGATTAGGATGTATAGAGAGGGACGGCCATGATAGGAAGATTATGTCAAATTTTTTCATGTGAGGGGCGTTTTAGTCTTTTCATATGTAAAGGGTATTTTGGTCAATTTGCAAGTGAGGATATTAATGGAATTTTCAAAAAGGTCAAGGGCATTTTGGTCATTTGACATGTAGGAATATAAAGGTAATTTTTAAAATTATTGAAGGTATTTTAGTCATTTTACATATAAGGGATAAAGTTGAAAATATTTGGATTTGAAGGGTCTTATCAAATTCCAAGTTTATTTTAATATATATATACGAAATTACCTATTTTATTATTAATTTATATATTTATACTCAATTACAATTATTTATAATGTATTTAAATTATTTATTTATGCACTTGTTTGTATAGTTATAAATATAGTTATATTTTACAAAATGCATGTATTTTATGTATGTATTTATTAAATATGTATAAGTGTATTTTGTATAAATGCATGTATACAAATAAATATTTTTGTATAAATTGAGTATTAATCTATTACATATATTTATAAGTGTATTTATATATGGGTGTATATGTACATAAGTATGTATATGTATAAGTTGTATTTGTGTGCATGTATATGTGTATACATATATGGGTGTGTGTATACATATTTGTATATATTTGTGTACGTGAATATATATTTACATATGTGTATTTTTATGTATGTATTTTTATATATGTGTTTATAATTGTGTTTATAAATATATATATATATATGGATGGATATATATATGTATATATTTGGTTGAAAATTATTTTTGATTGTTATTTAACCGAGGGTAGGATGGTAATTAACCATTTATCTATTGAGGGGTATTTTGGTAATTTTTCACGTACTTGAGGGCTTATCTTGGTAGTTATCGAAGTGGTCAATTGCATTTCGGTAATTATAACAGTGTGTTTGGCGATTTGAAATCATTGATTTGAGTAGGGGTATTTCAGTAATTACAACTGTCAAAAGGGATGGTTTGGTAATTATATATTTTATTACGTTGTTCGGTTGTACTTGTGCATTGTGGCATGAGTATTCATTTGCATAGAGCAATTCATGAGATATATTGTTTTATGTAAAATGAAGGATTTTCCCTGAGGGTTTGTGTTTTCAAAACGGTTGCACAATGAAGGTGCATGGTTTAAAACCTGTTTTAATTGCTTTATGAATCACTGACCACACATAGCGATGGGTCACCCGAAACGGTGTTTCATCCCATATCACTAAATGTGTGGTGTTCCATGTGGCTGTGCGAAATGCGTAAAGAGAGTGAGCTATTCAGTTGTAAAATAAAGAGAAAAAATAATGAGTTTAGGTGTATGGTGTTACATATTTCATGGCATGACATTGGCATATGCATTTGGGTTGCGTATTGAGTGTTTTTCACTCACAATTATTTGTCCTGAGTGGTAGGTAAATCTAAAACACAACAGTAGAGGTTGGTGGCGGCGTGAGTCTTGGGGAGGCATAGTATTATACAGTGTTCTTTCGTATTTTTCTTTTTATATTTTGGGTAAGAATACTCTGCATTTAATTAAATACTTTTTCTTTAAGTTGTGTGTATGTATACTTTCACCTATTTATAAAGTATTATTGCATTAAGGTGAGGTTTGCAAAACAGACTCAAAATATAAAGAAAGGTTTTAATACTATCATGGTTTGTCAAGAATAGTTTTTAAATTAATTTGAGTGTGTTTTGAAAGGAAAATGAAACATTTTTATGTAGTAACTACACCTTACTCGGGAACATATGCTTGAGTAAAGGTGTGTTACATATACTTTTTTGATGATTTAATTGTTTATATATATATTTCAAGTTCACTTGGGATGCACAAATAATTCATTTGTTCTGGTACTCTATTTGCTGTCATGCACAAATTCAAAGCTTGTAACATTTTCTTGATATAATCTTGCTTGTGCGTGCCCTGGTTCACATCTTGTGTGTTCGAATTATATGTTATTTAATTATTTTTATTATCTATTTTTGCTATAGGCTCCTCAACAATAAATGTTGTGTGGGTATTTTACAATGATGATGATGAAACACATCATTGACAATTCACAACATCAAGAAATAGCTGATTTGATAAGTTAAATAATAAATATTTCTAGTATTTTTTCAGTATATTATGGTATTATTAAATTATTTTATTTGTAGGTTTTTATCTAACCTGTAGTTTGAAGCCAATGACACTTTTGAGGAGTCAGAAGTTGAATAATTTAGAGATAAACGGTTTGTGTATTTCATTAATAGTATTAGGTGATTGATTTACGTAATTAGGGTTTATAATATATGCATATTAATTTGTAATTGTTGCTTTGCATATTTTAATACCAGCTATAACAGTATTATTGTATTGGATTTTACAAAATTTGCATACTCTGTATTACCAATTTAGAAAAAAAAAATTAAAAATATTTCCAGCAATTTTAAAGAATAAGAAATATGAACAGTTCTAAACTAAAAAAAACAAATAAAACAACAAATATTAAAAATCATTTAGGAAGGTTATGTAGAAAACTGTCCTAAATGGGTAAGATTTTAGAGGACTGTTTCTGTAGAAAAACCGAGCTACATAGTTTCTGAATTTAATTTATTTTACAAATTAATAAATAAAAAAAAATTAAAATATTAGAGGACCGTTTCTATTCAACCGTCCTAAATGGTTGCATAGTTTAGGATAACTTTTAGTATATGAACCGTCCTTTACGGTGATAAGTTTATTTTTTATTTTTTTATTTCAGAAACAAATGGAGGACGGTGAGATTTCAATCCGTTTTGAATGGTTTTTAACCGTCTTATAAAACACTTCGCTTTATTCGAAGATAGTATTGTAACAGTCCTGAAAGATGTTTTGGTACGCTTATTAACCGTCTTGGAAGGTCTTTTTTCTGGTAGTGTTAGTATTGGGAATTCAATTTGTTGGATGCATAATGTTATGGATATATTATGATTTATGGCTTTGAGCAACGCAAAAATAGAAAAAGATTATATTATCGCCGCATGATAAACATTTGAGTTTTATTTTGGTTTTTTTTTAGTAAACCAACAATGTAGAAGCCAGTAAAGTAAAGCAAGTGTATCGCATGCGAATTATCAATTACTCAATTTACAACGTCAAATATTCAAGTGTGCAAATATTAAATTTGGTTGTGCATTAATGATTTTGGCTAACGGTCTTGACGGAATTTTGAGAAAAACAAAATGCCAACTTTTCTTCTGTATGTAAGCTGCAGATGTTTCATCTCTACGTGCAATTGGCCTTCTAGCATTTGAAAGAGCGTAATTGATAATTTTGAATAGGCAAATTAGAGGTTTTTCGTCTTATATGTATGACCCACGTCTACATATTTCTCACTACCTTCTAAATGTTAACTTAATTACTTTATTTAAGAAATGTTATTTGCAGAAAATTGTTGAATTATCAATACAATATGAATACCATATATAGTGAAGAAGAAATTATCCAACATTATTGTAGAATGATGTGTGTATATGTGTATATATATATTGTAAATTTCTGACTCTGATTAAAAGTTCTGTAGTAGTAAGAGCCTATCCACTAATAGAATTCTGGGCTGATAAGATTCACATCGAGACCCTTTTTATTCATAAAAAAAAAAATATGTATATATATATTAGAATTGCTTTAATACACTACATTATTTTTATATGATAAATTAAAACGTGCAGGCCTATTCTATTGAAAAGTAAATACAAAAATTAATAAATAATATAAATTTATTTTTATCTATATTTAATAATATGTTATGTTTATATCACTTATTATATATAAATAATGTGGTGTATTAGAGTATTTGTATATGTACATATATATTGATATTAGATGTAAAATTAATTTAATTAAATCACGTGGACCCTAAACTAAGGGTACAGGCTTGCCTGTATATTTTAATTAAAATCCTAGATAAGAGAATTATTATATATATAAGTTCCAAATATTCTAATGATTAGTAAATGAACCAAATATATTAAATAGAACTGTGTCGTTACGATGACAGGATTATTTAAATATAATTTTTAAAATTATAACTATATATGATATATAAACGCTAATTATATATATAGTATATGTTGGAAGCCAATATTTGGGTAGGCTTTAAATACATAAAATCTTCAAGTAATGTGGGTGGCAATTAATATTACGCAGGCAAGTCTGTACTTATTTTTTCTTTTTCCTCCTTATTTTGTGGTTATGATTATGATGGATCTTAAAGGTCCCAACTGACTTTTTCTTTGTGGAAGGGCTCACACGCTTGATCGTACTAATTAGTCTGTTTAGGCGTTGTTTGGTATAGAGTTTTATACTGGATTGTACAGTATATAGTTATAGTATGGTGTTTGGTGTAACATTTATACTAAATCAGAATTATCCAAAATTTATTTTAATACTATATTCATTATATTTTTCTGACCCACTCAAATATACAGGTTAGAATAATACGATATTTTTTTAATGCTTTGTTTGAATGTTATAGGTTGAATTTCACTATGACAATTTAAATTGTTGATATAAATTACGTTAAAATGTCAACCTCTTTTATTTGTAAATATTATATAATTTTTAAAAATTAAAATATTAAGATTTTATTTTAGAAGGAATTATTAAAATTAAACCTTTTATCTAATATAATATAAATTTTGAATGATATTATAACACTATATATATTAAATAATAAAAAATAGTCCAGTTTGGTGTGTATTAAATATAATATAACTATTCAAGTTTTTATCCTGAACTATACCAAATACAGTACAATATTAATTTTTCAATTCAGTTCAAACTAGATTATTTCAATTCAGATACTAATTAATAATACAGTATAGTATTGTGCATTAAACGTGGCTTTATAGTACTGAAATTTTAGACCAAATAATTACATCAAGAATGGAACCAGAGTCACAAAAGCTTGACTTTGCATCATGGGTGGACTCAGTATGTATGGAGCATTTAACATGGCCAAGAAACTGCAAACCCCATCATTTTCAGAGAAAAATAGCATTATATATATATTATCAATAATCAGAGAGTAGAGAAAGCTACTACAAACTGTATTATTGTATTAAATTAATCCAGCTAAATGAAGTGTATACCTATTAATGTTGCTTTTATATATATGTTAAATGGGGTGTCTGTTTCTGTAGACGACTTAGACTTGAACTACTTTTTTGACATTAATATAAAACATTTATGAGTTTAGGAGATCACCGAGACTGAATTTCACTATTGTAGTCCTTTCAAGGCATTTATGAGTTTCTTAGTCAATTAAAAAAGAGGCATAAAGAAACTTAAATAGTGAATTCATTTTTAAAAATACTAGGTAGATAAGGAACTAAGGGAAAAAAAAAAGCCAAAAATTATATAAATAATTTAAATTAAAAAAAAATTGAAATCTTATTCTCCAGTTAATTTGGATTCCTTATCTATAGCTTAAGTAAAACTAAAAAAAAAAAAAAAAAGTTAAATAATTAAGGTAACAAATTACTTTTTGAAATTTGACAAAATAACATTATTGGGTAACATTATTATTTACTTGACAAAATAAAAAATACGGGCAAATTTCTGTAATTATCAGTTAATACTATTTAACGTTATAGTAATAGCATTATTATGTACTTAATAAAATTATATTTATCTATATCATTATTAAAATAAATTATATCATTCACTCGTACAAATCTTAGCAAACCGTCTACGTCATTCACAAGAGAACTTTCTAAGCATTTTTTATGTTTATTTCAGCACAGACAAACCAACTTAAAAGGACAACTAGTAAAGCCTTTATATATATACAACTAGTAAAGCCATTATATATATATATTGAGAATTCCCTTGCCAGCAACTCCTTGCCCAACCTCTTGTTCACAAATGTACTGTAAAAATAACGTAACATTGCTAGATAAACAGAGAGAAACAAAATGTATTCAATTTAGATTGAGTCTTACATAATTGTTCAAGAAAATATAATTAATTTAGAGCTTGCTTTGTTAATCATTTAGGCTAATTCTCCAAAGCATATACTAACAGAAAAAACTGAGCTGGCTTATGTTATTGCGAATATATAAATAGATATTAAAAAGAAAAATTACCTTCATCAATGGATGAATTCCACATTCACTAGAGTCCGTAGAAATACCTTCCAACAAACTTCTCCAAAACCAGCTTGACCTTCTTGAGAGGGTGACATGACCGATGACTGCTCCAACCACAAATCCACATCCATATCCCATTGCTACCACTTTCCAAGTAAAACCATTTTCTGATTCTTCTTCATCATCTTTGCTCAGGAAAGGAATTGGTGTGTCCGTATTTTCACATTTCTTTGGCAATTGAGAGCCACATAATCCTGGGTTTCCTTCGAAAGATGAATACGAATATGTATCCAATTGTGTGCCTTGTGGTACTGGGCTTTCGAGGGTATTGTGGGAAAGGTTTAAATACGCAAGAAATGTGAGATTTGCCAACTGTTGAGGGATTCTACCAGAAAGCTTGTTTCTCGAAAGATCCAATGATTCCAGCTCACTCAGATTTCCTAGAGATGATGGGATGATTCCAGTGAAATTGTTGCTGCACAAGTTGAGCATAATTAAAGACTGCAACTTACCTATGCTACTTGGAATTTCTCCATCAAATCTGTTATTTGAGAGGTCAATGACATGAAGATTTTTAAGGCCTTCCTGAGTTCCATTTCTGATCCCTTATTCATTACGATCATTGGGTATGCATATGTAATAGAATAGTCTGACTCTTTTCCATGTTCCCCAAAATATTCCATGTCCGACTTATTTCCATGAGGAGCTTTTGACATGTAATCCCAATTTCTAAAGTATTCTGACGGTAAACTTCCATCAAAATGATTAAAAGAAAGATCTATAGTACCCAAGTTTGCAAAACCAAAATACTTGATAGGATGCCTTATTGGACCGAAAAATTTATTTGAACGCAACACAAGAACTTGCAGCTCTGGCAAACTTTGTAACAAAAAAGGGAATGTATCACTTATCTGGTTGTGTCCAAGGTTCAGAACTTGCAGCTTACTACAGTTGATCATAGATTGTGGAACCCTCCCTTGAAACTAGTTGTGACTGAGGTCCAGTAGTCTCAACGTATCGTGCATGCTTCCATATGTAAATATCTCATGAGGTATGCTCCCATTGAAGTTGTTTCCTTGAAGATTCAATATCTCTAGGTGAAAGGAATATAATAAACTGATAGGAACGAAAGTAACTGAAGGCCTACTCTGTATTCTATATTTTCCAAGCATATATACAACGTATTTGTTCAACAGTAGCCCGATACACAAGGAAAGATATGGGCTTGGCCACTAACGTATAATTATCAGTACAGATGTATATGATAAACAATTGACAAGTATATCAGATAATGCACCACGTGATGTCTATCTGGTTTACGAAATTGGTATGCTAACATCCCCCCTCAAGCGAAAGGTTGGGCCAACCACATTGAGCTTGTCACGGAGCAGTTGGAAACGGTTTGTGGACAAAACCTTAGTGAAAATGTCGGCAACCTGGTCATTGGTGGGCACGTAACGTACATCAAGAGTCTTCTGTAATACCTTATCGCGCACAAAATGCACATCAATTTCAATATGTTTGGTACGAGCAAGGAACACCGGATTAGAAGCAAGGGAACCGGCGCCCATATTGTCACACCACAAGATTGGAGGAGAGGATTGGGAAATGCGGAGTTCTTTCAGAAAAGACTACAACCAAGTTATCTCAGCAGCACCCGCAGCCAGCGCTATACTATCCGGATTCAGTACTTGACCGAGCCACGACGTTCTATTTTTTGGAAGACCACGAAATCAAGTGAGCTCCAAGAAAAATGCAGTAACCGCCTGTGGAGCGACGATAATCGATGTTAGAGGCCCAATCTGCATTTGTGAAGCCATGAAGGTTCTATATGGAAGATGGCCTAATTAGTAAGCCAAGGTTACGCTAGCCCTTAAGATAACATAAAACATGTTTGCATGCTGTCCAGTGTATTTCTGTGGGTGTATGCATGAATTGACTCAGCTTGTTGACGATGAAGGAAATTTCAAGACGAGTCACAGTAAGGTATTGGAGGGCACCCACGGTACTGCGGTAAAGATAAGCATCGTGAAAAGGTTGACCGATGTCACTGCCGAGTTGAACTGACGTGCTAGCTGGGGAAGGACTGACCTTACAGTCAATCATTTTTGTACATACAAGTAAGTCATCAATATATCCAGCTTGCGACAAATGCATCCCAGTGGTACTACGAACAACTTCCACACCAAGAAAATAGCTTAAGGCCCCTAAATCATTGAATGCAAAGGTTGCGGTGAGACATAAGATAAAACTAGTGACCATGTCGGTATTATCACCCGGGATGAGGATGTCATCCACATAAATTAACACCCACACAGTACCAGTGTTGGTTGACAGCAAGAACAAAGAAGAGTCCAGTTTGGATTTTTGGAATCCCCAGGTGCAAAGTGTTGTGCCAAGTCTATCGTACCATGTGCGGGGTGCTTGTTGAAGACCATAGAGAGATCGAAGGAGTTTACAAACAAAGTCAGGCCGTGTAGGGTCGACGAACCCATCAGGATGTGGCATGTATACCTCTTCAGTGAGTACCCCATTAAAGAACGCATTATTGACATCGATTTAACGGACGTCCCAGCCTTTAGAAATGACAATTGAGAGAACCACATGAACAGTGGAAGGTTTAATAACTAGGTTGAATGTGCCCTTGAAATCAATTCCGGAAGTTTGATGGAAACCCTTGGCGACCAAGCATGCTTTGTGCTGATTGATGGAACCATCAGGATTCTTTTTCAACTTAAAGACCCAGTTGTGGCCAACCAGCTTCTGAGAGGAATGGGGAGGTACCAAAGACCATGTGTTATTGCGTGTGAGAGTAGTGAATTCATCAGCCATGGTGGCTTTCCATTGTGGACAGAGAAGGGCAGCAGAAGAAGAGAGAGGCTCAGTGTTGAAGGTGGCGAATTCGCGACAGCTAGCGAATGATTTGGGTTTATATATACCGGCTTTGGAGTGAGTGACCATGGGATGAGTGTTTTGAGGAGGACGAATAAGAGGGGCAGAGTCTAAGTTGACGCCAGGTGGAGAAGCCTCATGATGTGAGTGGGATGTGGTGGACACAGGTGTGGGAACTAGAGACCCACGTGGAGAGGAGACTGCATGGCGTTGTAGTGGAGTGAGCGACGTGGGTGCTGGAGCAGCATGTTCAACACGTGCTTTTGAGGGTGTGTTGGATGGATGAGAAGTTGACACGCTTAAGGAATCTTGTGGAGGCATGCATGGTATTGGAACCCAAGTGGACGTGATCTGCATGGAAGAGTTAGGAGAAAACAACGAAAGAAGAGGTTGACTAGAAGTTAAATTGTTGGGGGACCCACATGTTAAAGAGAATGGGAAGCTAGTTTCATCAAAAATCACGTTAGGAGACACATAAATTTTTCCTGAACTTAAACTCAAACACCTATATCCTTTATGTTGAGCACTGTAACTGATGAATACACATTTCTCAGAATGATAAGAGAATTTACGTGTTCTGTATGGTCTGAGAGAGGGAAAACATGCACAACCAAAAGTTTTTAATAGGGAAAAATCAAAATTTTTGTGAAACAGTTTTTGAACGGGGGATAGAAAATTAAGGACTTTTGTAGAGACTCGATTAATTAAAAAAGTTGCAGTAGCACATACGTGCCACCAGTATTGAATTGGCATTGAACTTTGGGCAAGCAGAGTTAAGGCGGTTTCAGTAATATGTCGATGTTTACGTTCAATTGTACCATTTTGATTATGAGTGTGTGGGCATGGGTGCCGAAAAATAATGCCAAAAGTGGACAAAATTGGCAAAAGTGGTCGGTATTCTCCTCCCCAGTCTGCTTGAAAAGTTTTGATTTTTTTATTTGTTAAATTTTCAACCATGGATTTAAATTGTAAGAAAATTTTGGTGGCTTCAAATTTTTCTTTCATAGGATAAATCCATGAAGACCGAGAAAAATGATCTTCAAATAAAGAGGATATAGTATTTGTATCCTTCAGAGGACTCAACTGGAGTTGGACCCCAAACATCAGAGAAAACCAATTCAAGTGGGGATGAGCTTTTAGATAGAGATGATGGGGCGTAGAGACGATAATTTTTACCCAACTGACATGCATCACAAAAATTATCAAAGGAAGACGTAACAGAAAAAGAATTATTACATTGTTTAGCTACTTTGTTCATGATAAGAGGAGCAGGATGTCCCAACCTATTATGCCAAAGATTATTGACTGACAATTTAGAATTAAAACATTGAAAGGGCTCTAAAAATTTAGTAAGAAATGCAAGAAAAGAAGAATTGTTTGAAGGTTGAAAGCATGTAGAGTCCACTTGAGGTAGCAGTACACGATAGAGTCCATCCTTAAGTATTCCTTGAAGCAGTACCTTTTTCGTATCCTTGTCCTTCACAAACACAAGATTAGAGTTAAACTCAACAATAGCATTGTTGGCACGGGTTAATCTAGATATACTTAATAAATTTTTTGTTATTTGTGGCACATGTAACATGTTTCGGAGATGAAGATAGCCATAGGGAGTTTTAAATCTAGAGAAACCTGTATTATGGATGGGTAACCCATGACCATTGCCAATTGTCAATTTGTCACCACCAAAATATTCACTTCTCTGAAAGAGGTTTGATGGATCGGAGGTGATGTGGTTTGTGGCTCCACTGTCAAATAACCACTCAGAGTTGCTAGAGACATCAGAAAAACCACCAAACTGTGTATTAATGTGAGCAGACGAACCATAAAAGGCTTGGTTATTCTGGGGCTGACCTTGACCTTAACCTTGGAAGGAAGGATCAAACCTGAAGAAACATTTGAAGGCAACATGCCCTGGCTTGCCGCATAGCTGACAGAATGGCCTATTGTTATTGTTCCAGCTGTGTCCTCGTCCTCTACATCCTTGACCTCGATAAGATGGTCCTCCACGATTGTTGCTTGATAGTGAGCCTCGACCGGTGCTGTGATCGGTTTTCTTAGTAGCCTTGTCCACAAGGCTACTAGAATGAGCCACTTCAGGTGTTGTCTATTGAATCCGGGTTTCTTGGCTAAGCAACAGAGACTGCACTTCCTCAACGTCCATCGTGATATGACTTGAATTGACAGCGGCAACAACTGCATCATATTCCAACTGTAGATCGGCGAGAAGCTGCAAAATAAAATCATCGGTGGACACAAAATGACCTGCCATTTGTAACCCATCAGCTATTTCTTTTAGTTTGCAAAAATACGCAGAGATAGAGAGCGAATCTTTCTTAGTAGTCTGAAATTGAATCTTAAGTTGCATGAGTTTAGCTTTAGATTGGTTGCCAAACAATTTCTCAAGAGAGGTCCAAAGCTGTGAAGAGGTGAGGGACGTTAAAACTCTAGTTACTTGAGTTTGTATGTCCTTTGAAATGGAAGAAAGAAGCCACCCGAGAAGAGCTTGATCCAACCGACGCCATTGCAGAAAAAGTGGATTGGGTATATTCTGAGTCTCTGTTTTGTTATTTTCGGTAACGGTTTCGGTGGTGGTATGAGGTGGGGGAGAAAAACTTGAGTCGAGAAATACCTCCATGTTTGCACCTATGACAACTGGTAGGATTTGTGACCTCCAGATAATATAATTATCTTGTTCTAACTTGAACGGGAAGGTGTAGTTAGGTAGAGTGATATCTGAAATGGTGGGAAAAGAGATGGTGGAAGAAGAGCTAGACATGACGCTTGTCAATGGCTCTGATATCATGAAAGGAATATAATAAACTGATAGGAACGAAAGTAACTGAAGGCCTACTCTGTACTCTATATTTTCCAACCATATATACAACGTATTTGTTCAATAGTAGCCCGATGCACAAGGAAAGATATGGGCTTGGCCACTAAGGTATAATTATCACTACAAATGTATATGATAAATAATTGACAAGTATTGAAAGAAACCAAAGCTGTCCTGGAAAAAAACCACCAGATACAGAGTATATGTGTATATTTATAGTAGAGTAATAACATTTGGATGGGAACAAAACTTCAGAAAAACTGAAAAGCTAAGACTGTTACAAGAGATAAGAATAAAGTACAAACATCCACTGGATAGACAAACATTAAAAATATAGGATGGAGTCATAGTCGTTACAGCTCACTGGTTTTACAGAAATGCACTTTACTGACTTGGGCTCACTGACTTGAGCTCATCATCACCGTTATCTCTAACAGGCCCCCGCAAACTGGCAGGAAGATCACAAATGGCCAGTTTATCACGAAGAAAACAAAATCTATCAGCTGTATGCCCTTTGGTGAAAATATCTGTAGGCTGAATAGAAGTCGAAAGATGCTCCAAAATGATGTCTCGGTGTGCGACTTTCCCACGCACAAAATGGTAGTCCACCTCGATATGCTTAGAATGTGCTTGAAAAATAGGATTGGAGGCAAGTGCAAGGGCACTAATGTTATCGCACCAGATAACAGGGGGTGAAGCAAGAGAAATTTGCAGTTCACATAATAGCATACGCAGCCAATACACTTCAGCTGTAACTAGAGCCAGACATCTATATTCGACCTCAGTGCTCGATTTAGAGACCACTGGTTGTTTCTTCGCCGACCACGAAATAAGATTGGGACCAACAAAAATGCCGTAGCCACACATTGAACGTCTATCATCGGGATCACCAGTCCAATCCGAGTCACAATAGGCGTTAATGGAGAAAGAACCAGGTCTGTAAAAGAGACCAAAGTCCAGAGTATTTTTCAGGTATCGTAGGACACGTTTGGCTGCTGTCCAATGAGCTGTAGTTGGTGTTTGCATATGTTGGCAAAGTTGATTCACAGAGTAAGCGATATCTGGGCGAGTGAGAGTTACATATTGTAAGGCACCAACTGTGTGACGATATCCGGAAGGATCAAGCAGGGGATCTCTATCAAATTTGGATAGCTTAGTACCCGAAACACATGGGGCATGATATGGATGTATGCCAATGAGATTGACACGATCCAAGAGATCAATAATATATCTTGCCTGCCGAAGATGTAAGCCGGAAGAATCACGAATAGCTTCAATACCCAAGAAGTATGATAAATGCCCAAGGTCCTTCATCGCAAAGTCCAGCTGAAGATTAGAGATCAGCTCATCAATAAATGACCGAACATTAGAGGTTACGAGAATGTCATCAACGTAAACAAGCAGAAACGCATGTGTAGAGTCATGGTGATATGTGAATAGAGAGGGATCAACCTGAGAGCATACAAATCCGAGAGATAAAAACACAGTAGATAAGCGATTAAACCAAGCCCAAGGAGCCTGTTTTAATCCGTAAATAGATTTATGCAATTTACACACAAACTGTGGATTGGTAGGATCTTCAAAACCTATAGGTTGAGCCATATAAACTTCCTCATCCAAAATGCCATGAAGAAAAGCATTAGAGTTGCCGAATGTCCCAATTAAATGAGACAGCAAGGGAGAGTACCATGCGAACTATGGAAGGTTTAATAACTGGACTGAAAGTGTCAAAGAAAACAACACCACTACGCTGGAGATAACCAACTGCAACTAGTCGTGCTTTGAGTCTTTCAATGTTCCCATCAGGTTTGCGTTTGCATTTAAAAACCCACTTACTGGGAACAACATTTTTACCTGGTGGACGAGGACATAAAGTCCAGGTTTGATTCTTCAACAAAGCTTGGAATTCAGATTCCATAGCTGAATGCCATTTAGGGATAGTAGCAGCCTGAGCATAGGAATGGGGCTCAGAAATAATCACACCTACATGCAAAGCTCGAAGGGGGTGACGTGTTGAATAATGGAGATAAAAATCAGGGAATGTACGGGGCTTAAGATGACCAGTTTGTGATCTAGTGACAACGTGATAGGAAGAGGCTGGATTGGTAGGAGCTGAAGGTGGGTGCTCAAGGATGTGACTAGGAGAAGAGGAAATAGGAGAGATGATGTTTGGTGGAATGGGGAAGTCATGGTCAGTAGGAATTGGAAAAGTAGTGTGGGGTGGTGAAGTAGAAAAGGAAGGAGAAGATGAGGGAAAAATATGTGAAGGAGGAGAAAGAAGTAAGGGTGAAGAATTACCTATTGAGGGAACGCTGTTGTCAGAGGCCATGATAGGAGATTGTACTCGAGCAGGGAACACAGCCTCATCAAAGATCACATTTCTGGAAATATATATGCGTCGAGAGGAAGGATCATAACACCGAAATCCCTTCTGATTAGAACAATAACCAATGAAAATGTAAGGTGTGCTACGGTAAGAGAGTTTATCATGCATGTAAGGTCGAAGACACGAAAAGCATTGACACCCAAAGGAATGAAAATAGCTAAAATCTGGAGAAAGATGAAATAGACATTCAAAAGGGGAAGAGAAATTGAGAACTTTTGTGGGCAACCGATTAATGATAAAAATGGAAGTTAAGAAAGCATCGACCCAAAAGTTCTTAGGTAATCCAGATTGCTCAAGGAGAGTGAGTCCCATTTCAACTATATGTCGATGTTTCCTCTCAGCTAGACCGTTTTGTTGAGATGTATGCGGACAAGAGAGTTGATGAAAAATCCCATTATTACTCAAAAATTGTTTAAAAGGGGTGGAACAATATTCACCACCATTGTCACTTTGTAATTGCTTAATGGGATAATTAAATTGCTTTTCTACTAAATTTTTGAATTTGACAAACGTAGTATAGACATCAGATTTATTAGAAATGGGATATAGCCAACAAAAGCGAGTAAAGTCATCAAAAAAAAGAACATAGTAGAGACAACCACTCAAAGATGGAGTGGAAGTGGACCATACATCAGAATGAATTAACTCTAAAGGCGCAGTTGACTCTCGTGAGGAATCAGAAAATGGCAACTGCTTAGACTTACCTAGTTGACACGAGACACAAATAGACTTTTTATTGAATGAATCACTAACAGGTAGAGAATAAGTATGAAGAACATTATGCAAAGTAGACGACGAAGGATGTCCCAAACGACAATGCCAAGTAGCAGTAGAGGCCTTGACTCCAACAGTCATGGAGAATGCATGAAGGTTAGAAGATGATAGTTTTTGGAGGTTGATCGGGTACAATCCTCTATCACTGGGCCCCTTCATGAGCGTGTCCCCCGTCTTAAGGTCCTTCACAGAAAAATTGGAGCCAGTAAGTTTGTTGAAAAAAGGAAAAAAGAGTATTGCGGAAGAAAAAAGATAAACCCTCAAATTTATGATAAATCTTTGAGAGAAGAAAAAATATACTAGAAAAGAAAAAATATGAGAGAATAGAAAAAAAATATTTTATTGAAAATACTTGAACAAGAAAAAATAAGCTGCTAACAAAATAACACGCTAGTACAGCATTGAAAAAAAAAGAAAAAATATCACGCTAGTGTAGCGTTGAAAAAAGAAGAAAAAATATCACGCTAGTGTGGCGTTGAAAAAAGAAGAAAAAATATCACACTAATATAGCGTTGAAAAAAGAGCAAAAATATGTAGCTCTCTACACATAGGTCTTGTAATTACATAGTATTTATAGAGGAAATACCTCCTAAACCTAATAGAAAGACCTCCTAAACCTAATAAGAAACAAAGTCCTATTTAATAAAACTACCTAAAAAAAATTAAAAAAATTAAAAAGATAAATCCTAAAAAATTAGAAACCACAAAAAAATAAACTTCACAAGAAGAATATCACATAGGTTCCAACACTCCTCCTTGAGATTCTTCTTGAATAAACCCAAATTTGTTACAGAAAAAAAAAATTCAAAGTTCTTATCAAAATAAATCGATATCAACATCAACATGCCATAAACAAATATTCAGCATCTTGCTTTTGATCTTCTACGATGTGCTTGTTGTGAAGATTGTTGGGCTGGTTGATTTTGTATGTACGACAATAGCTCTCAGGATGACCATCTTTATTGCAATAATCATAATGAAAAATTTCTTATTTTAGACCAGCAATTTTCTCGGTATGATTGGATTTGTTGCAAAAGCGGTAGGAGAAAATTTTCCTTTTCTTTGTGCTCCTCCTTTCACATGAAGGGCTCCTTCAATACCATCATCGCCATCATTACAAATAAAATCTCTTTGCTCTTGGGCTTGTAATTTGCTAATTAACTTCGTGAAAGAGTAGTCAAATCACAAGATTCTTCTATTCTGAGATCTTTGCTTGAAACTTATTAGGAACACTCACCATTATTTTCTCCACAACTCTTTGATCTGAAAATTGCTCACCAGTTAGTCTAATTTTATTCACAATAGACATCAAATTGGTTGTGTAATCCTTCACAGAGTCTGAATCCTTCATCTTCAACATTTTAAATTCCATTTTAAGGGTTATTAATTTAATTGCCTTCACTCTTGTGCTTCCTTCAAACTCCTCCTTTAACTTATCCCACGCTTTCTTGGCTGTATCGCAATCAATAATTCTTGAAAAAATAGAATCTGACAAAGCAGCATGAATGCAAGATAAAGTCTTAGGTTTTTTTGACTTTTCCTTTTCATATTGCCTAATTTGATTTAAAGTTGGATTCGCTACCAATGGTGCAGGGTCAGTATCACTCAAAACAGATTCCTATAAGCCAAGTGCTTTGAGATAGGATTGCATCTTAACAACCCAAAATTGGTAGTTTTCACCATTAAATTGTGGAGGAGTGGAAACACCAAAACTAGAAGACATATTGAAAAAATTTAAAATTTCTCTCAAATAAAAAAAATAAAATAAAATTTCTCTCACAGAAAAAACACAGTCCCTTTTAAATCCAAAGCTCTGATACCACTATTGAAAAAAGGAAAAAAAGAGTATTGCGGAAGAAAAAAGATAAACCCTCAAATTTATGATAAATCTTTGAGAGAAGAAAAAATATACTAGAAAAGAAAAAATATGAGAGAATAGAAAAAAAATATTTTATTGAAAATACTTGAACAAGAAAAAATAGGCTGCTAACAAAATAACACGCTAGTACAGCGTTAAAAAAAAAGAAAAAATATCACGCTAGTGTAGCGTTGAAAAAGGAAGAAAAAATATCACGCTAATGTAGCGTTGAAAAAAGAAGAAAAAATATCACGCTAATGTAGCGTTGAAAAAAGAGCAAAAATATGCAGCTCTCTACACATAGGTCTTGTAATTACATAGTATTTATAGAGGAAATACCTCCTAAACCTAATAGAAAGACCTCCTAAACCTAATAGGAAACAAAGTCCGATTTAATAAAACTACCTAAAAAAAATTAAAAAAATTAAAAAGATAAATCCTAAAAAATTAGAAACCACAAAAAAATAAACTTCACAAGAAGAATATCACACAGGTTCCAACAAAGTTCAAATAACACATTATTGTCCTTACAAAATTTGTTAATGGAAAGAAGATGGGCAGACGCTTGAGGACAATAAGCAACATCATTTAAGGCAAGAGTAGAGGAAGAAGTTTTAATATGAGCATTGCCAGTACGTGAGATTATCAAACCTGCCCCATTACCGACACCCACGATATCAGTGCCTTCATACGGCTGAGAGGTTTCCAAATTAGCTGCATCAGAAGTAACATGGATATTCGCACCACTATCAGCGTACCATTGATGCTGATTAAGGTAGGTGGTATTGGCTTCAGTAACCATAGCAGCTAATTCAGTTGGAGGGTGACGTCCCTGAAAAGAATAATTCATGCGATTAAAGCAATCCAGTGCCTGATGTCCCTCTCGTTTGCAGATTTGACATGGAGATCGAGAGCAAGACTCAGAATGAGCAAATGGAGTTGAAGGAGAGGACGGCAAGTGAGGTAGGGGATGCCGAAATGAAGAAGAGTTGGTCCCCGAGCCTTTAGATGCTCATGTGAAGCGAGACTTATTGTTATTATTATGAGATCCTGGCTTAGACCCTGATTTGTTACAGTAGAGAGCAAATGAACCTGCTTCGGGCTGAATAGATTGAGTATGAAATTTTTGCATGAGATCATAATTCAGCAACTCTGCATGAAAATATGAAAATGGCATAGATTTCTCCTTAGCAAGGAGCATATACGTTGTGACAAATGAATGAAAGGAAGAATTGAGGCCATTAAGAACAGATAAAATTAAATCTGAATCATCAATGGGTTTTCCAATAGCAGCTAATTCATCAACAAGAGACTTAACTTCATCCAAGAAACGTTGGCAAGACATAGAGCCTTGCTGTAAAGATTGTAACTTTCTCTTGATAAGAGAAATACGAGAGGTTGAGGGTGCCGCAAAACGTGCGCCAAGAGCTTGCCAAGCAAGCCGAGAAGTCTCAAGGCCATAAATAGTTGAAACCACCGCCGGAGACAAAAAGTAACAATCCAGCCAAGTACTATTTGGTCCTTATACTGCCAAACCACATAAGCAGAGTTAAGAGTACCTTCAACCTTCTATTCATTGCTGGAAAATTGAGGAGGACATGGTTCAGAACCATCAACGATTCCCATGAGACCATAACTCCGAAACAAAGGAACCAATTGAGCACTCCAGGCAAGAAAGTTAGTTCCATCAAGTTTGATGGAGAAAACTTGAGCTAGAAGATGAAATACAACGGAAGAGGAAGAAGAATTTGGATTAACAGCCATAGGATCGATTGTAGCGTTAGCTTTAGAATTGCTCTGATACCATGAAAGAAACCAAAGCTGTTGGAAAAAACCACCAGATACAGAGTATATGTGTATATTTATAGTAGAGTAATAACATTTGGATGGGAACAAAACTTCAGAAAAACTGAAAAGCTAAGACTGTTACAAGAGATAAGAATAAAGTACAAACATCCACTGGATAGACAAACATTAAAAATATAGGATAGAGTCGTAGTCGTTATAGCTCACTGGTTTTACAGAAATGCACTTTACTGACTTGGGCTCACTGACTAATCAGATAATGCACCACGTGATGTCTATCTGGTTTACGAAACTGGTATGCTAACACTAGGAAACTACCCAACCATCGTGGAATGTTTCCGCTGAAGTGGTTCGTAGACATGTCAAGAACTTTAAGACCAGTCCATTTACGAATTGATGGTTGAATTATGCCGGTGAAATTATTTTGTGAAATGAAGAAGTAGGAAATCGACGTGAACAATGGTAGAAATGTAAAAAATCCATGCAATTTGTTTCCACTCAAGTCTAGAAACGCCAAATTTTTTCCTAGTGCCCAAAACCACTTTGGTATTTCGCTTTCAATTTTGTTCCAGGAAAGATCTAATGCCTTTAATTGATCTTGGGTCTTGAGGAACTCGGGAAACTCATCTATGTTGCATGAATACAAGAATAATGCTCGAAACTTTGGAAGTTCAGAAGCTGTGCTTGCTGTTGTTATAGACAGATTATTAGATGAAAGGAAAAGATGCTGAAGCTTGCTCAGTTTGCAGAAGTTACCGAACTCAACTGTGCCACTCAAGTTATTGTTTTCAAGGCTAACAAATGTTAGATTTGCCAACTTGAACATCGTCCATGGAATTTGACCTCTGAAACTATTATCAGAGAGATCTAAAACTTCTAGTTGTGTGAGGTTTCCAAGTAAAGAGGGTAATTCACCTCTAAATTGACAGGATTGAAGCAGTAAATTAGTAAGTTTCGCAAGGTTCCCCAATGTAGATGGAAGCACATTACCACTGAAATGGTTTGATGAGAGGTCAAGCTATGTGAGCTGGGAAAGATTCTAAATTGAAGAAGGAGGAGACCCTACAAAATTACACTCACTGAAAGCCAATCGAGTCAAGGAATTGAGGTTTCCAATTGAGTTTGGCAATTTCCCTGAAAAATTTGTGTAGTCAAGAGTCACCTCCCTTAAAGAGTTTGATGGTCGAAATTCTGGAAGAAATCCAGTGAGGTGATAGTTACATGGCACATTGATGACTTCTAATTTGTAAATCTGAAAGACATTCTCTAGGAACTTGCCATGTAAATTACATCCGCCAAGACTGAGAGTTGTCAAGAAAGATAAAATTGCCTAGGATTCTGGTACAGATGACGAAATGTCAACTTGGCGTAGACGAAGATGCCTTAAATTTGTCATGTTTTGGATAAGGTTTGCGAAGTCTACTCTTCCAAGATGTAAAAGACTAGTTGCATCGTACTGAAGAAAAGAAGAGAGACTGAGGGAGACCAAATGGGTAAGAAATGAGATTTCAGATGGGATATGACCAGAAAACATAGAAAAAGAGAGGTTAAGATGGGTTAACCAGGAAAGCTGACCGAACTCCGAGGGGATGGTGCTGAAACTGAAGTTGTTAAATGAAAGGTTGATCCTTCGTAGTCCCTGCAACTTAACGAGGCTGTTGTTAGAACACAAAGGCCCTTGAAGCCAGATGTTGGACTAGTCCAGGGCTACTACTTTGCCTGTTTTGGTGTTGCATGTAACTCCATCCCATGAACAACAATCCTTTTCTTTCTTCCAAAATTTCATCTTCGGATAAGATTCATAAGCATCAGCATCATAGTAACGATTATCATAGCGGGGACAAAGGTAAAAATAAGAAGTGAAGTTGGGTTTAATAAATGCAAACTCTGCTTTAAATTGGAGCAAAGCGGTGGTCTGGTCGGGGAGGCATGATGTAATTAGTGAAGAGGAAGTAGTAGAGACATTGGAATACTTAGAACAAGAAACATTGGTGCAGAAAAAAGAGACCAGCAAAATAAAGTAAAACATGAGAGAGTAGGGAATTTGGTAAGTGATGCTCTTCATGTTAGCACTTGAAAGAGAATATATTCATGCATGTATGTAAGAGGCTGTGAGGGCGATGAAAGAAAACTCAAGATGTTTATTTAGAAGCTGCAGATGTTTGATCCATTGACACTGTGTAAAGGCATTTTTTCATCAGACCGTCTAGTACGACGTCGTTTTCAAACGTTTTTTTCCGTGTAAATTGTGAAAATTCAGGATTCAATAATAATAACTATTATAAATATTCCATTATTACAAATGTTTCATCTCCACGTGCAATTGACCCACTACTTGCTAAATGTTAACTTCATTATTACTTTATTTAAGAAATGTTATTTGTGGAAAATTGTCCAATTATCAATACAATATGAATACCACGTGAAGAAGAAATCAACCAACATTATTCTTCATATTGTATATATACGTGTATTAGAAAATTAATTTAGTGCTCTAAATCTTCTGGACCCTTCATGTAAACTAAGGGTGCAGGCTTGCCTCTATATCTTAATTATATATAACTTATTATATATATAAGTTTCAAACACTCTAATGATTAATAAATGAACCAAATATATTGAATAGGAGCAGTGCACTTTTTTTTTTTTGTAATATAATTATAAAATATAAATATTAATTTTTTTCTTCAGCACTAAATTAATAACTAATATAGGAATGTAAGTACCAAAATAGAGTTTACAAAAAAGTTCGAAAAACCTAGCGAACCAAATATTAACAAAAATCAATGTGACATCTAAGTAGTTAGGAAAGAAAAATAAAAACAAAAGGTAAAATACGAAATTTAAAAACACTCATATTTAGAGAAAGTAGAAATAAAAAAAAAAAAAAGAATACGGAATTTTAGCTTTTAATAAACACTCATATTTCACTTTTAAATTACTTAAATAACCTTTATCATATTAAATATTTAACATTTTGACTATTCAAAGTGAATATAAATTAATAAAAACGATAAGATTCAAAATTTGTTATTTTTTACTTGTGTGTACATAACCTTTACAAAAAAGTAAAAATAAACATAGTGGATAATTTTTTCTTATATATATAGTGGCTGGTTTTTATATAGTGGATAATTTTGTCATATTTATATATATATATATATATATATAGTATATGTTGGAAGCCAATACTTGGCTAGCTCTAAATACATAAAATCTTCAAGTACCACAAAAGTTGTGGTTTGCAAATTGTGGATTGAATAGTAGTGAAGATAAGAGAAAATTCAATGGTTGCAAATTGTGGATTGAATAGTAGAATGTGAATTATTGATTTCTAATCAGAGAAAATCAATGGCTTCGGTCCCTTCGGTCTTTGTCGCGTGACTGTAAATTATTGATTTCTAGTTAGAGAATGCTCCATATGTTTCGTCTTTTTATACATTGACCCATTGACTTGGCTTGCCGTGCAGAAGGGAGGGTGGCGGCGGCAGCATGCATATGTATGACCCACCTACATATTTCTCACTACGTACAAAATATTATGTAAGGAAAATTATGGAATTGTGATCAATTCAATATGAAACCATGCATATACAATAAAGAAGAAATTAACCAACAGTTTTTTAATATTTATAAAATCTCTGAACTACTGGGTCCTGAGATCATCACAATGATAATATTGTCAATCAAGCATATTGCTGTTTGATTTATTAACCCTTCCTTTACGTCTAATTGCATGTAGTCTAGGTTAGAGACTTTGAGATGGACCTATAAATTAGTTCCATCAAGCACGCAGTCTACTTGTTCGATTGATAGCCTTTAAATTAATTCCTCCTTTAATTTTGTGCTTTTGATATGTTTGGCTTCTTTTAGATTAATATGTTCTGAACTTTCTGGACGTCGATTTTGTAGAGATTCTTTGAGCTTAATTAGACATAATTATGGGGATCGTAAAGATTCTAGAAATTAATTGTTTTGTATTATTTTAAGTCAATACTTTATATTTTTTTCCCCTCCTTTTTTTGTGGTCCAAATTAACTATGGCAGGACTCACTATAAGTATTGACATTGTAGGCCAAACAATTACATCAACAATGAGACCAAGAGACACAAAACCTTGATTTTACACAATGGGTGGACTCAGTATATATGGAGCATTTAACATGGCCAAGAAACTGGAAAACTCATCATTTTCAAAGAAAAATAGCATTATATATATATATCAGAAAGCTTCATGTTAGCACTTGATAGATTGTACATGCATGTATGTGAGCGAGTGTGACAAATTATTGAATGTACAAAGCGTGTGAAATGAGAGAGCAGAATATACTGTACCGTTGCTTATTTGGTAATAAACGATTGAAATATAATCTCTATTTTCCTTTTTTAATTACCTTTCAAAAAAGGGTGTCTGTGATATGTAGAACTCTAGCCTCTCAAAATCTTGTTCTTTAAACCCGCATCGAATCCTTCTAAATCAAACCCATCAATCAATATTTGGAGATCATCTTGAATATTTGCTGATTTTGCACCTTTTCATTATGTTTCTGGTAATATAAAAATTCCAGAAATTAAATGTTTTGTATTATTTTAAGTAGGTTTGTATTCTATATACTGTACCGTTGCTTATTTGGTAATAAACGATTGAAATATAATCTCTATTTTCCTTTTTTAATTACCTTTCAAAAAAGGGTGTCTGTGATATGTAGAACTCTAGCCTCTCAAAATCTTGTTCTTTAAACCCGCATCGAATCCTTCTAAATCAAACCCATCAATCAATTTTTGGAGATCATTTTGAATATTTTTTTCCTGTGGTCATTAAAATTCTTGCATAAAAAATACTGTATTGGATGTTGCATAAACATGAAAATTTATTTATGGAAAGAAAATATTATTTTGATCTTAAACATGAAAAGCCTAAGTCTCAAAATACCGCACGACGCTACATATTGCCTTATGTTCCAACATTATTAAGATAGAACTTCTTTATGTTTAAATACTTGTACGACCAATATTGTTTTCTTTCACTTTGATCAGAAAGTTATGGCTATGATATTTTCTTTTCTTATGGATCATAAAGAGAAAAATAGATCATCTCATTGCAAATCACAACAAAGTCCACATCAGAGTGATAAATGCGTCTATATAAAACAAATTAATATATTCAGTTTAGATTTTTAAAAACTCTATTGGAATTTAAAAGTTTGAGTGTTATAAAACTTACATGTATTCAATTAAGACTTTTAAAAACTCTATAAAAGTCATGATATATTGAAAAGACTTCTACAGATTTTAAAACTAACAGTGTATTTAATTATGATTTTCAAAATCTTTCTAAAGTTATGAGGTATTTAATTAAAACTTTTATAAACTTTAAAAAAGTGGTCGGTATTTAATTATAGTTTTTTAAAAGTCTACAAAGTTTACACGTATTTAATTTAGACTTTACCTTATAAAAGGAATGACTTTCATAGACTTTTGTAGACTTTTGAGTGAGGGTATATATATTTAATGTCAAAATTTATTTTTCATCCTCCTCATAAACTTTGTTATTAAAAAAAAAAAACAAGAACAAAAGGATTAGGATTAGGGTTAGAGTTGCTCCAGGAGCAGCAACAAACCATCATTGCCGAAGGTGTGTTGTGGGCGATGAGCAAGGAGAGGGTTTTTGATATATATGATTTCGAGCATATCGAATCATTTTTTATCCTTTTTTTAATATATATATACAATATTAAATGTAGTAAAGGGTTTTTTATGTATATGAAATTCGAGCATATAGAATTTTTTAAATAATATATAAAATATATTTTTTTATAAATAGAAAAAGGCCTTCAATATGGGTATTCCTTCACTATAACCCTTCTATTTGCTGAGTTCTACATGGATATATAAAAACTCGAACTCGAATATTTGAAAGTAAGTATGAGGTCTTTTTAGCTTCTTTCTACTGCATCACAACAGGTGCATTACATAAAATAATAACATCTAAACAATGATTAAATAGTTGTAATTGAAAGGAGAGATATATAAAGTACTTCTAAATATAATAAGTAAAATAAAAAGTTTATAAAAGTTCGTTCAAAATTTATGAAAGTCATTAAAAAAGATTTATTAAATTTATAAGTCTTAAATTCTGTAATTAAAAAAAATAATTGAATAACATTTTAATAGAGTTTAAAAAGTCCCTAAAAAGAGTTATGGTATTAAAATTTATCATAATTTCATAAAAGTCTATAGGTATTCAAATGGTCAATGAATTTTAAAACACTCACATTTTAATAGACTTTTCGTAACACTTATTTTAAATTCTTAAAAAAGAAAATTATCAGAAATCTTTCCCTTATCTCAGAGATTTCAATGAACTTTTTTCAAGACTATAAAAATCAATTAAAATCTATCAATTTTATTAAAATCAATCACTTATAAAAAAACCTATAAAAATATGTAAAAGTCAAGATTGAATACATCCTCCTTACTTTTCAAGAAAGTTAAATTTTCCTGTCAGCATAATAGTTATATATATAATAAAAAAATATGGACCAATAAAGAAAAAAATTGAAGGGATAGTTAAGTCCTATGTGTGGTCTCATAATGTCCACAAAGTGAGAGACTGGTTCAATGAACCAATTTCTATAACAGTCCACCATCACCATCACTCGATAAAATGTTTTATGTTAAAGATTCATAACAAAACCTGTCAATCTAAAATTAGAATCACTGAAATCATAGAAGGCTATGTTCCTTTATTAAGTACACCTGTCAGGCTATAATACAAAGTACACTAAAGTTGGTGTTCTAAATGAGGCCTCGATGCTCGTGCGTTGATATAGAAATGGATAAAATTTATTTCTCATAGACTTTACCAAGAATGATTTTCATAGACTTTTAAGTGAGGGTATATATATACAATGTTAAAATTTATTTCTCATCATCCTCATAAACTTTGTTATTGAAAAAAAAAAAAATAAGAACAAAAGGATTGGGATTAGGGTTAGAGTTGCTCCGGGAGCAGCAAAAGACCATCACTGCCGAAGGCGTGTTGTGGGCGATGAGCAAGGAGAGGGTTTTTGATATATATGATTTCGAACATATTGAATCATTTTTTGTCCTTTTTTTTAATATATGTACAATATTAAATATAGTAAAAGGTTTTTTATGTATATGAAATTCGAGCATATAGAATTTTTTTAAATAATATATAAAAAATATTTTTTTATAAATAAAAAAAGGCCTTCAATATAGGTATTCCTTCATTATAACTCTTCTATTTGTTGAGTGCTACCTAGATATATAAAGACTCGAACTCGAATATTTGAAAGCAAGTATGAGGCCTTTTTAGCTTTTTTCTACTGTGTCACAACAGGTGCAGTACACAAAATATTAATATCTAAATACTGATTAAATAGTTGTAATTGAAAAGAGAGATATATGAAGTACATCTCAATATAATAAGTAAAATAAAAAGTTTATAAAAGTTCGTTCAAAGTTTATGTAAATCATTAAAGAAAAAAGTTTATAAAAGTTACTTTTATTAAATTTATAAAAGTCTTAAATTATGCAATTAAAAAAATAATTGAATAACATTTTAATAGAGTTTAAAAAGTCCTTAAAAAGTTATGGTACTAAAATTTTTCATAATTTTATAAAAGTCTATAGGCATTCAAAAAAGTCAATGAATTTTAAAACACTCACATTTTAATAAACTTTTTATAACTTTTATTTTAAATTCTTAAGAAGGAAAGTTATTAGAAATCTTTCCCTTATCCCAGAGATTTCAATGAACTTTTTTTAGGACTCTATAAAAATCAATTAAAATTTATTAATTTTATTAACGTCAATCACTTATATAAAAACCTATAAAAATATGTGAAAGTTAAAATTGAATACATTCTCCTTAGTTTTCGAGAAAGTCGAATTTCCCTGTTAGCATAATAGTCATATATATATAATAAAAAAAAATAGACCAATAAAAAAAAATGGAAGGGATAGTTTAGTCTTATGTGTGGTTGTCATTCATAATATCCATAAAGTGAGAGACTAGTTCAATGAACCAATTTCTATAATAATTCACCATCACCATCACTCAGTAAAATGTTTTATGTTAAAGATTCATAACCAAACCTGTCAATCTAAAATTAGAATCACTGAAATCGTAGAAGGCTATTTTCCTTTATTAAGTACACCTGTCTGGCTATAATACAAAGTACACTAAATTTGGTGTTCTAAATGAGGCCTCGATGCTCGTGCGTTGATATAGAAATGGATAAAAATTTCAGGCCACGACTATTGATGCTAATATTCTTCAATTGACTGCCTAAGCAACATAAATTAAATCTCTCAAGGCGAGTAAGTCCTCAATAATCGGGTACCCAGAAATAGGATTTTGAAGTGATTCATGATCAAATGTCACTAAAACAAGGGAATGAACTTTCAAACTGGGAAAGCTTGAAGTAGAAGGGACGTCCATCTTCAATACTGGCAAGAGGAGTTCAGTTCTGTATTAAGAATGAACTATCGTAAACAATATTCAGACAAACCATCCCATTTTGTCAGTAGAACTGCATCTAAATATATATTCAGTGTGAAACTTAAAACTTGTTATGCAAGGTTTGGAATTTGCAAATACAGCTTGTGACCTTCAAAAACTCTTGTCGACAAACCTAAAGAACATATCTCTCAAGGGGTTGGTAACTTCAACCTACGTGCATGTGGTACTTAAATTAAGCCCTTGAATTAACATTATTATTTGCAAACTATGCTATATTTATTTTAGTATGTTTACATGCGTTTGTGTTTAATGATGTTGCAATGCAAGCATTTCTTCGACACACCTTAGATAATACAAGTACAGACCATGCTTAAATACTAAGAACCATTTTAACATCAGTAAAATAAGTTTTTAATATTTTTATTTTGGATGACTTTATTATTAAGTTTTTAATATTCTTATGTTGGATGACTTTAATATATTTATTTCTACATTTATGATTTGCATAACTGAGTGATCATTTGAATGACTAGTAGATTAAGTGATTTAATATATTATTATTTATTGTAGCAAATTTAAATGTTGAATGAATGTTTTTAAATTTAATTCAATTTTAAATTCATTATCAATTTGTTTGTCACTGTAAAATAATAAAATTTGGGCTTTTTAGTACAGAACAAATTAACAAACTTTGCCTATTTTGAATAGAAATTTTTAACAATTAAAGTGGGCTGAATGGACTTTAAAACAGATATATCTTAGGTTCAGTAAATTTGGGGGGTTTTTTTACACAAATAACCCAAATTTAATAGGGTTTGTTAAAAATATCATATTTTAATAAATTGTACAAAAATAGTCCAAAAGTCAATAATAGTCAAATTCTGTAATTTTTTACATCAATTTTATTCTTGTATTTTGAATAATTAAAAAGAAATTGACAGGAACCATAGAAATATAAACTATAAAAAAACTCACAGAAAATTTTTATCGTAAAAAGTGAAACTATAAAAAACCATAGAAAAAATTGAAAGTACAAAAAACTAAACAATAGAAAGTAAACTTTCAGTGAAAGCCAAACCATAGAAAAAAAGGAAAGAAGAGAGGAAAACGTCTTCAAATAATTTTCCGTCGTCGCCCATTGTCACAGATCCATGTAGCATCGTCGTTGGTTTGTGGAGATCTTTGTTGCCCATCGCTGCAAGTCCAAGCCAAAGTTTCGCTCATCGCCGTTGGTCCATGAAGCCGTCACACATCACGATCTCCTCCCAAGTTCACGATCTCATTGAAGCCAATTGCCAATTTGCACAAGTCAGTTTCTTAAATTTTAAAACGGGAAAACATAGAAAACCACAGAAAAATTATAGATAAGTTATAGAAAACCATAGAAGAAATAGAGCAACTTGAAAAAATTACATAGAAACGTATAAACTATAGAAACTTGCTAGTCCATGTAACTATAATGAGAAAATGACCAAAATCCACATTGCTAGTCCATGTAAAATTAAAGCAGAAAGCTAGCATACAATCTAAGCAAGTAGACCCATTACAAATAGATGGTGTCATAAAAAAAACAATGAAACAATGCTAATTTTAGCTTATGAACACTATAATTATAGACATGCAATAGAAAACGTAACTATGATGGCCAAACCCACATTGCTAATCCATGTAAAATTAAAACAGAAAGCTTGCATATAAATCTAAGAACATGTCCAAGCAAGTAGACTCAATAAACCAAAAAAAAAAAACAATGTAACAATAATAAACTCAGCTTCCAAACTTCATCTTATGAACAATATAATTACAGACACGCAAAAGAAGATGTAACCATGATGACAAAAACACCAAAACCATCTATGCTAATCCATGTAAAAGTAAACCAAAAAAAGCTTGGAAACAAATCTAAGAATATGTATGAACAAGTAGACCTATAATCCAATGACTAATCTAGACAAAAAATGTAGAAACAAATCTAAAAAGTATACAGAAATGTAGAAATAATAGAAACTTTAGGAAGCCATAGAAAATCATAGAAAACTGTATAAAACCATAAAAAACCCTAAAACATTATAGGAAACTCTATAAAACCATAGAAAAATCATAGACAAACACTCAAAAAACATAGCAATATTAAATCGTGGAAACATCTAAAAATACAGAGAAATCATATGCATAGAGAAGTTATAGAAAACCATAGAAAACATATAGAAACTTGAAAAAACTATATAGAAACATAGAAACCATAGAAATTTTAGAAAAAAAAAAAAACATAGAAAATAAATAGAAAACTATATAAAATCATATCATAGAACCATACAAAACCATAGAAAATGTAAAAACCCATAGAGAAACTATAGAAAATCATATAAAACCATAAACCATAAATAATACAAAACCATAAAATATCATAGAAAAACCATAGAAATGCCTTAAAAGCATATAAAAACAATATAAAACCATAGAAAAAGCCTTAACTATATAATTCAATATAATGTCATAAAACTCAACATGATCAATGCTAAATAAACAAAAAGTATAACAAAAATTTACCTGAAATGACGATGACATGGTGGCTTGGCAAGGACGTGGTTCTAGTAAAAGAGAAAGGAAGAAAAGCAGAGGATGACGATGAGAAGAGAATGATAGCAATAATGTGAAGACGATGTTACAGATTTACAATGGGTATCCACGGTGAACTAGAAGAAAACGAAGATGGAAAAGAAAATTTTACCAAAAAATAAATCTGGAGAATAAACATAGCTAGAAGAAAAAAGAATGGGATAGGGAAGAAAACGGGAAGAAAAAACATACCAAACACAAGGTAAAAGAGTAATTTTAAATGATAGATTTTAACTTTAAGATTTTTTTTTTACAATTTATTAAAATATGATATTTTTAACGAACCCTAATAAATTTGGATTATTTTTGTAAAAAACCTAAATTTGGGCCCAAGTTTTTGACATTTAAACTTAATAAATTAATAAATTTTTCATCTGGATCCACGTTTAACTCAACCTGAGCAATTCGAAAAAATCGGCCGACATATCAATAGGTTGGGTTAGTTCGGGTAAGGCCCAAATATAAGCTTGTTTGGTTTGGAACTTATAAAAAAGTCAGTTGATTGGTTCGGTCCAAAACCGATCAACCCAGCCCGATGCCTAGCCCAATTATTCAATGTGTGTCCAAGGTGAGTGTATGCAATTGCTATACCAGATATCCTTGACCATTTAACCAAGAAAAAATAAAAAATGCTCGGATTGTATTTTCAAATCTCTTTCAACAAATGACACAATATTGTCACTTATATATAGTAACAGTATTACACGCGCCACCCAATTGTAAGGTCGAATGGAATGCGCACAAAATATTATGTTGCCACATCCAACATGATCACCATACAGATAAGCTTTAGTAGTACTCATCTTATACATATATATATATATATATATATTTATAAATGTCTCTCTTTCATCTTCTATGCTAACTTAAATTTTAATTGTCTTACAACACTTTATATATTTGATAAAGTATCACAAAAATGGTGTCATAATATTCCCCTAAGCTGTACGTAGTAGAGATTAATATTTGTCTTTTTATATGTTGTCAACATCTTTTTAATTAAAAATAACTCAACTTATATGATGAACACTAAAAAATATATATTTATTGAGAGTTTAAATTATCAATATACATTTAAAAACTATTATTAATTTTTCTAATTTGAGCATTTACAAAAAAAAAAAAAGAATTATAATTTAAGCAACATTGAACATGCACTTATTTTGCACCCAAATGAAAGAAACTGATATAACTGACACGAAAATCCTATTCCAGCTAAACATCGCACTACTACATATTTGGACTTCAAGGACGCTGGTAAAAAAACACGCGTTCACATACAATGATGCTTTTTTTTTAAACGACGTCGTAGTAGTAAAAGATACGCGCGTCAAAATTTTTATAAAATAGAGTATGAACAACAATGCTAGAAATATAAAGTGTCATTGTTTTTCACATTAACAACGGTTTTTGTTGAAGCGATGTCAAATTGAAAATTTTTTTGAGGAAAATTAAAAAAAACCGACGTGTAAATTTGGGGAAAAAAATTTCCCTCTTTACTGCGTTGCCCTAAAATTTCAAAGACATTTCCCCTAAACAAAAACCCAAATCTGAAACCCTCTCACAAATCTGATCCTGTTCTCAATGAAAAAGCGCCAAGCACCAAGGAACCCTAAGCGTCGTGAAATTTTTTTAACTTAGAACTGTGCAGACAACCCCCCTCCTCACTCTACAAACTTACCTCTCTCCTCCTCTCTAACCCACGCTCTCATTTGCAACTCTACCCGTCCCTAATCCACGTTGGACTATCATTACGGGAGGAATTTTGTCTGCATTCATCTTTTTCTTAGTTGTCAATCATAATTGATTGCTTTAGCTTTGTTCCCTCAATATTTGATTATGTAATATTGTTATGAATCATGTAATGATGCCTTTTATTTCATTAGGCGAGGGTTTTACAGCATGCGTTTTCTCTGCTATTGGCTTCCCAGTTTCCATTGCTCTGTCTTCGTCAACGGAACAAATTTTCAAGTTAATTGGTATCATTTTTCTCTTTATTTCGTTAAAAAATCAATTTGATTTCTGTATTTTTGTGAGATTTTTTTGGGTTTGATTTTCTTTCCCAAAATTACTTCATATTAATTAATCAACATTGATTTTTTTTATTTGGGTTTTATTTAATTTTTGATTTGGGAAGAAGTTGTTGTCACCATTGATGTTCATGAAGCCAAGGATTTGATCAAGTCTGGCTATGGCCATTTGGATGTTAGGTACTTGTAAAGAATCTTCTCTGTTCCTTATTTTCAGGGAATTAATTGTTCTGCTTCTTCTCAAATTACGGAATGATATATGTATATGTGGGTCCATATTTTCACTTGGTTTGAATTTCTAAACTATTATGGGTTTTTTTTTTTTAATCATATTTTCCTTTGATTTATGTGCAATTTCCAATAGGACGGTGGGGAGTTCAAGAAGGGTCATGTGGATGCACCAAAGATATTCAATATTCCTTACATGTTCAATACACTACAAGTTACTTAACTTTCTTCTTGCTCTTCATGCCTTCATTATATATATATATATATATATATATATATATATATATATCTGCCTTATAAGGAAATCAAACTTTAGGATTTCAGGTAGGGTGAACAATTCTGAATTATTGAAGGAGGTTTCATCTGCATGTAACAAAGAGGGCCCTCTCATTGTGGTAATATGTCTATTTCACTGTTCAATCATAAGCTTAGATTGTCCTGCAGTGAAATACAGTTTTGACATCAAATTGGGAGCTGGAAAGAAAGTTACTATTGCGAAGGTTTTTCCTTTTCCTTTTAATTCTATTTTTATTGGGATAATTTCAAATTGAAATGAATTAATGTTCAAAACTCACTGGTATCTGACTAAGATATTATCCATATAGGGTTTGTCAAAGTGGGGTCAGATCCTTGTCTGCAACTGCTGATCTGCTGAAAGCTGTAAGTAGATTCAAAATTATGTTGCAGATTCTTGGTCTATATATTTCCAACATGGAGCTATGATATAATGTTTAACAATAGGGTACTTAAATATATTAACTTCCTACAATTTAGAAAAAATAAAAATCTGATTCAATTATTATAATACTACTTTAATGAGTTGTGTTATGGATGAGTTGAAAAGTTCTCCTGCATATATAGCATGCTGGACTATCTCGTGGGGATAGAAATTCATTAATAGTATTTTTATTATTATTATTTGAATTTATACTCCTGGGATTTTGTTGAAGAATTTGCTAACTCTGTAAAGTTTGTAGAAGTTGGGTGTGGTTTTGTAAATGGGTGGAGCATATGTATTTGTGTATGAGCCATAGGAGTGCAGTGTCCATGGAATTCTAATTTGGAGAGGGTTTTCTTAAGTGACTTGTCATTCAATCTATCTTCATACTACTTTTATATGTTTTCTCTTTGAGTGTTCTTATTGAATACAATACTATGATATTTGTCATTAAACCGCGTATGAGAATATTATAATATTTTCATCATCTTTAACTTACAAAGTGTTTGAGTGGCTGAACCGACATCATTGCAGTCATGGAGTGGAATGCATAATGCATCCACGGATAATAGTTGCCTCCTGACTGATGTGGAGTTCATTCTTGATGCAAACATGCATCATTGGAGTCATCAGATTTTATGGATTGAAACTGGTTTGCAGTAGTAAAGTTTGCTAGTGACTAGTTTCGGTTCATCTTTTAAAATATTAAAAATGCATATTTGAAAACACAGACATTCGTCACTATTAAGTAAATAAAGTACCATTGGGGAAGTAGGCCAGAGGGGTATCAAAGTTTGCATGTTTACTTGATTCTAAAAGTTTCAAAGAAAGATATAACTAATTTAGGATTGGTTCGTTTAAAGTGAAAAACGTTTAGTTTACTTAGCATTTCTGTATCCAGTATTATTTATTGCCTTTTATTTTTATTTTCATGTCGAATTATGAGATTACTGTATCGTTTGATAGCCTTTACAAAGTTGCTTATTGATACAATAAAATACGGTCATAGCAATTCATATTGACGGAATATAACTGTATGAAAAGTTAACAAAAAGCTGCTTCTACAATTGAAATTTTTTGAAAAAATAACTAAAGAATGAAATTTATTTTTAGAGGAATATAAAACTCAAGAAGGAACCTTTTTCTCCTTTTACTTGTTTTTGTCAAGTAATTTATCGTCATGTGTTGGCCAAATGGATTTCTTCTTATGGCTGATCTGTTTTTAAAAAAGATTGCAAATGAAAATTCTTATCTGGTCACATTCACAATCTTCTATGAGCAAGCAAACAAGAAAAATAAATTAGTGGCAGAATCTCTATTATTTGTTAGAAATCTCATGTATTATACTGATGTGTATATCTAGAACTATGTGATTTGATTATTAATGTTAAGTCTATCCTTCTATCCTTCTTGTCCAAATAGCTATGGATTCTATGAATAACTAATATTTGTTCACTTGTGGTCCAATCCAAGAATCTTGAGGTGTTTGGCTTGATCCCTTATTTTTAAAATGTAATCCTTGTTAATTAATTTGTGAAGAAATCAATCCAAAATCTCTTAACCATTTAAGGAACTTACAGAAAAATAGGTAAATTATGCGGGGAGAATCATGGAGAAGGACAATAAAAACCATATTATAGACGAAACGGTCAAAAGTGGGAGTATTAGCATCTTGTATGAAATAGTTTTAACAAGTTTCTGTTCAATTCCTGATAAATTCTGTCGAGGGATGCATGTAAGTGAAATTTGGTATCACATATTTAATAAAACTGATGTTTTTTCATATGTAGTGCATAAAAGTAATTAAGGTATTTTTTCTTTATAGAGAAGCCATATTGAAACATAGATATCTTCATATTCAGACCTATTTTCTTTCCTTATGCTTTCCAAAATTCGTGCAAATTACCACTTGTTACATTCCAACATTTTATAATTCACTGAAAAAATAGTGATTCACTGTACAGCTTGTGGCTGACTCATTAAAAGTCTATTATATCCAGAGTTATACTTTTAATTTGTGTTGTGTTCTCCTCTAACTGTTGCTAGCCTGATTCTGGGTATCAGTTTCAGTCTCTTGATTGTTTATTCTGTTGTGTTGATGCTAGGATTTAGATATGATCATTTTAAATTAATTGGAAGTATCAAGTTTCAGTACATGAATATTCTTCTATATGACTTGTAGTCAATGTACTGCCATGGCATCACATTGACATTGATGGTAATTTTGGTTTTGGTTTTGCTACCAGATTTTGTTTGGGGGTACTGTCGCTTGTGGCCTCATGACTTCTTCTGTTCATGATCTTTCTGGTATTTTCCAAGTAAGGTTTCTTTCAACGGAATTTTGTGATAATTTTCAAGTAACAGATAATATCCTGAATTTTTTATGTTTATGGCACTTAGTTATGATATTGAATGAAAATTTCTTTAAAGGATTAATTTCATTGATCTCTCTGAAATTTTACTGAAATACACTTAATTGTCACTAATTTGAAATTCGTTGGCTATCCGTTATGTGAGTTTTAGCATTAGAACTAAGTTTAAAGGCTATTGCTGGTATGGATAAAATTATATCTGTTTCCATTTGCTTGTGGTTCCTTTGAGAACCTAAAATATACTAATGAAATTAAATGCCTTTATCAACTTTATTTAGACCTGTGAAAATATTGTCTAAAATCAAAACGTTGATACCTTTGTGGTTTACATATTCTCTAAATCAAAACTATATATCAGTTTTTTCTCCACTGTCATGTTACTTGTAAGCTATGGCAGAAATTATTAATTGAAGTGAAGGTGTAATTGTTTTTCCTTTAAATTGTAAATCACTACATTTTTTATGAGTCTTGGGGTGGGTCCATGTCACAGATTTTTTTTTCCCAAGAAAAAGTAATTAGTTTTATAAATAGGCCAGGTAGGTGTTTGAATGTGAACAAAGGACTTCATCCTCTATGTGTATTTTTTTTTTCCTCCCTTTTTTTATGAGCTTTAAGACAGCATTATGGTGCCCTTTTTCTAGTGTTTCCTACTTAAATGTGTTAATTCATCTCTTGAGCTACTATTAGATATACATATAGGGTAATGTAGGAAATTTATACCCTTACTTATGATGGCTGATTCACTTTTACGGTAACCTATACTCTCACTATTGGCCCTTTCTGTTCACTTTATTTTTGTTCATCCTCCCTTCAGTTTTGGCTGTTCGTTTTCTAAAGCTTGTACTGTTACCATAACATAACTACGCCACCCCACCCGCACAACAACACCAAAAAAAAAAAAAAGAAAAAAGCACAACAGTCCCCCTTCACTTGTATAATTGATCTTCTCCCATATAATTCTTATCTTATTTATGAAATTGGTTGCGCAGATAACGGTAAAGCTAATGAGCATCAAAAGCATTCAGAATCTCAGATTCAGTCTTCATCTTCTGTAACTGGAATTTCTAATCCTGGAATTGCGATCCCAAATGTTCAATATGCAACCCCTTCACAACTTGAAGCAGGCCGGGCATGCTGTGGTACTACCTTGAAACTTTAAACTTTCCATTCTTGATCCATTTTTTTTTCTTTCTTTCTCTTTGCAGAAGCGAGTCTTTTACATGTTACAAGTCTTCACTTTAAAAAACTTTATCTATTTTTCTTGTAGTGCTCAGAAGCAAAACTATGATAGTTAATGATTGATGCATTACATATCAGGTTGTCACTTGTCTTTATCATTTTATTGTAGTTCAATGGGAAAATTAGATCTTATACTCAAACACAAGTTGATGAGGTAAGAGCGGAATGGGCAGAACATGTTGCAAGTCATATGGATTAGCTGCAGGTCTCATGTATTAGTGAGGTTGGTATCACACTGCCTCTTTTGAATTAAAGTTGCAGCCTAATAATTGATTAATTGTGCTGCTGTATATGCCTTGGAATATTGTATATAATCTATGACCATGTAACTTAAAGTTACATAAATATGAATACTTTGTAGCCCCTTTTAGAGTATTATAATTATAGTACGAACATGTAACTTAAAGTTACAAGAAATGTATATATTTTTATTGAATTATGTTTTTATATTGGATTATTTAATTTTATCGGATTGTTTTTTTTTTTTTTTGGATTAATTCAACATTAAATATGCCTATTTTCCATATTATTTTTAATAAAATAAAAAATAAAAATGAATTTTATTAATAAATTTTTAACTATTAGTAAATTTATTAATAATAATATTAGTAAATGTAATAGCACAATCCACTCGTTGTTGATCTGGGCAAGTTATAATGCAAAAAATTTTCTCCAACTCCTTGATCCAACCTTTAGGCGTTAGTGGGTCGCTGGTTACCTTGAAAGGAAGAGGGCTTCAACATCCTAAACATCTCATAGATTGGAACCGTATTTCCTTCATTCCTTACTTCATGTCCTTATGGTTGCTGTGATTGTTGGTTTTGCATTACTTGTCCCACAGTGGCAGCAACAAGTTGAACCAAATTCTCAATGGTCATCGGGGGAAGAGCTTGGTTATTCGCATCTTCAGTTTTTCTTCTAGGTGGTGCCATTCCGATGAAAATGTTAAAATACCCTCAGCTGCTCACGATTTAGCCCCATTACAAAATTTACCCTTATTATTTTAATTTATCAAATAAACAATCATGCTTGCAACAACATACCAACAAGCATTCAATAATTTTTATTAATTAACTAGTAAAATAATACAAAATAAATTATAAAACATTCCTAACATGTATATTCATTATTAAAAAAAAAAATTAACATGAAAATTTAGAGACCAAAAGAATAAGTTTACAAATTTAAAAAGCAAAACACAAAATCTGTCTTTTGTGTCAAAACAGTGACCCGTCGACATTAAAGGACTTTTAATTAATAAAATATAAATATTTTTAAGCTAAAAATTTAATACAATAAAATAAACATATAAAAAATCAGCATAAATTCTATTAGACAAAAAACAATTATTAGAGTATTTATTTTAAATTTATAAACAGGGAACCAAAACTGTCAGTGTTTCGATAGGACTGACCAATGAAGAAACTTTGATTTTTTAACGTGAGTTAGTTAATGAAGAAAAATCTGAAACTTTAAATACATGTAAAAGACACATTATGATAGGTTCTGAATTTTAATCTAAGCATCAAACCATGTTTAATTATTATTTATAAAATTTCGAAATCAGAGAACAGATTATGACATTTTCCAAATACAGATAAACACAATGTACTGTAAAATCTATATAAAATTGAAAATTCATTATTTAATAGTAGAAATTTATATGATACTCCTAACACATATATAAGTAATATATAAAAAATCCATTTACCAAAAAATATATATATAAAAAATCCAGATTAATTGAAATTTATACAAAACATGGTTTCCCAAGAAAATATAATCAGACATCATAGAGACTCTGATTTCAGCAACTAAACACATGCAAAACAAATATCCATATTAAATAAATTTCTCGCAAATAAATTATATTAATAATCATACAACACTCCTAGGATGCATATTTGTAACATGTAAACTTTTCAGACTCAAAACAAAATAATAACGTTCCTTATATCACCACAAATTTAGACACAGAAACATTTAACAGATTCTAGAGGCATGAGCATTAAATAAATATAAAATAAAGTTAAAACAATTCTGGACAGCAAGATAAATTAATTAAAGTATAAAAAAAGTAAATTTAAATATTAGAACATACCTTCTATAATAGCGACGAGGATCCAATTAAAGCAATAATCAGAAACAATTATAGAGAAACAAGGGAATAAGAAGTTTGATTGAAAAGAGTAGGAGATGAGAAGAAGCAGAAACAAAAAAAAAAAAAATAAGCGTGAGAAAAGGGTTTTAGAAAAATAGAGTTTAGGTAACAATTAAGAAGGCTAGGGATTTTATTTTTAAATTATTAGCTTTTTTTGAAAATATAAATATAAATATATTAATAACAATATAAATAATTTAAACTAAATGAATGATTTTATCAGATTTGCCAACATCCTATCTTTTAGAATAATTTGATCACAAATTTTTTTAAAAAACATTTAAACATATTATCTTTAGATATCTAAAATATATATATAAAAAAAAACTAATCCTGTTAATTATCAACTAATAAAATTTCATATAAAAATAAATAAATTCAACAATAACACATGTAACGTGAAAATCATATGCATGTATGTAATTAATTAAATTGAAATATTGATAGGGCACTTATTGTCACTAGAGCAGCTCTTGGACCGTCCACTGCAAAAATTATAAATTAACATAAACTTAATAATAAAAATAATATTTAATAACATTGAACATGCATAAATAATTAACCATAATATTAAATAAAAATCTAATATTTAGTGCACTAATATAGGGCGTTACAAAACTGTCCTAAATGAGTAAGATTTTAGAGAACTGATTTTTTATAAAAAACTCTGCTAAATGGTTTCTGAATTTAATTTATTTTACTAATTAATAAATAATAAAAAAATATTAAATTATTAGAGGACAGTTTCTATTCAACCGTTGTAAATGGATAGCATAATTTAGCACAGTTTTTAGTATATAAACCGTCCTCTATGGTGATAAATTTAAATTTGTTTATTTATTTATTATTTTTTAATTTCAGAAACAAATGGAGGACGGTGACATTTCAAACCGTCTCAAGTCTTATAAAACACTTGGCTTCTGATGACCTTATAGACACTTGGCTTCTTATCCTGAAAGATGTTTTGTTACGGTTATAAACCGTATTAACCGTCTTGGAAGGTCTTTTTTCTAACACTGTTAGTATTGGAATTCAATTTGTTGGATGCATAATGTTAAGGATATATGATGATTTATGGCTTTGACCATCGCAAAAATAGAAACAGATTATATTATCGCTACATGATAAACATTTGAGTTTTATTTTGTTTTCATTTTTATTTAGTAATTTATTTATTTTTATACCATTTGAATTTGGTTGAAGCTATCATTTTGTAGTAAAAATATTTATTGTGTAAAGCAACAATGAAGAAGTCAATAAAGGCTTTACGGGAGTAAAATAAAGCAAATATTCAAGTGTATTGCATGCGAATTTGCAATTACTCAATTTACAACGTCAAACAGTTGTGCATTTCGATTTCGGCTAACAGTCTTGACGGAATTTTGAAGGGAAAAAAAAAATGCCAACTATTTCCCTCGTCCATGATGTTTTCCCTCAATAGACTCTCATTTAGCCAAATTTTCCTTTACTCTAATGTCCCCTAAACTTTCCAACCCAACAATCATAACTTTTGCTTTAATGTCCCCTAAACTTTCCAACCCAACAATCATAAGTTTTACTTTAATGTCCCCTAAACTTTCCAACTTAACAATCATAAGTTTTCCTTTGCTCTAATGCCCTCTAAAATATTTATAAAATTGTAAATTGTCTCATAAACAATGTAATCGACACTAATACTAAAGAATTTTAAAAGTATATATAAATTGTTGGTGGCTAACTCATAACACATAATTTTTACCTTAAATACATTATTTTGTTTAGTTGTTCTAAAATATTTATTTTACATGAGGGATTGAAAATAATTTATTTTTTCACCCACACCTACTTACCTCAGCCTTTACAATAAAAATACAACTGAACAATTAAAAATATTGTGTTTATGAGTTTAAATAGTCAAAAATAGACTACGTACTGTTTCTAAAGTTGGGAAGTATTATTGTTAGTCTTGCGGTTTAAGAAGTAATTTGTTCCATTGTGTGTAGTTCGGGAGATATTGGTACCAAAAACTCTTTTAAAAATATAAAATAAACATGAATAAGAAAGAATGATAAACCAAAGCCTCGCAGGACCGCAAGGGTGTCAAAACCAAATCCCAGATATATGGGATGAGGTGGACGTGGTTAAATGTATGTGTGGAAGTAGGAGTGGTAGCGGTCTTCTTCAACCTCTTCGAAGGGGTTTACTTCGTCAAGGGCTGCTAGAGGATTTGTAGCTATTTTGTTTACGTTGTGTTCTTTTTTATGTCAGTGGTAGTGTTGGAAGCTATTTAGTAGTGTTACGTGGTTGTAGTGCAAGCCACTATAATGCTAGAGTGGTTGTTTAGTGTGCCACTATTTTTGGCTGATTGCTAGGGTGGTTGGTTAGTGTAGGACTCTATAAATAATCTTTGGAAATTAATAAAAGATATCAGTCATTTATCCGTATAATATTTTTATGGTTCGTTCTCACCTAAAGTAGAACTTTTACAAAACTTCACCAATTATAAGTGAGGACCTATCAAAGAAAGTGTAACACAAGATGAACATAAAATTCTTAAAGACAAATTGGCAAAAGACGAACATATAAATTTTGAAAATTTAGTATTAAAAAATAAGGAAAAATACCTTTTTATCCTCGCTCATTATGCACATATGATCACCAAGGATTGGGAAATACCCAAAAAACTTGATATTTTGACGTCCTCAACATATTTGTTAACTATCTGTTCTTCAAAATTGTAGACTGCCAAATAGTTCTTACAATTAAAGTAAATCAAATTTCCTTTCAGGTTTGGCCAATCTCGAGCTGATATTGGTACTGCGGACACTGAATCTATAAATATAGCTCGACCATGCAAATTTTGTAATGGTATTATTTTTCCCTCTTTATAATCCAACTTAAAGGCGATAAATCCAATTGTTAACTTTTTACGAGAATACCTTATTCGTTCCACAATCAAAAACTCATCCAACGATTGCACCGAATAAATTGTCCTAGTAGGCTCTCCATAGCTATTTACCAAAGGCAGCCACTGGTCTAATATTGTTGGTACTACTGGAAAACTTCCGAAATCTATAGTTTTCATAGGAAATGGACTAAGAAAATCCCAAATATCAATTTTTGCTGTGGAGCTTAATTGACCACTATGGCATATTATATCAATGTATGATTGGTTCTCCAACTGAGTTAGTTTCCATGCGTTGTCCCCAAGCTTACAGAATGCAAGATTTTTGGGCCAGCAGTAGCATTCCTGGCAAATCATGATGGCTGCACGCGAAGAGGTCTTGCCGAGAACAACTTTATATTGAATACAAGGTACCTTTGGGGATGTGATGAATGAGCTCAACAATGGAAGTTGAATTTTACCTCCTGAAAACGGATTCACAAGAAACGTGTTTGAAGTTTCTTCCAAGATCAATGACCATCCATCATCTACTGATCCTACCGTCCATGATTTTGTGACAAATTCAAAATGATTTTCGACAATAAAGAACTTAGTTTCTGTAGGATGAAGAAGCGCCAGTAATTTTTGGGTGCAATACACTTATCTAAGAGCCACGGATCTTGAGGAAAAGGATGGTAGATTGGAGAAGAGATATAAGAGTCCACAACCATCTTCCAAGTAGACCAAACAGCTAGGAAATGAATGATGTCGATGAAAGCAAGCCTTTTAAGGATCAATTCCAACAAGTCGGTTTGAATCTCTATCGTCCTGCAATTTGGTTGCTGTATAGAGCTCTCATTCGTCAATAATATTGGTAATCTGAAAGTCTTAGGTTTTTCACTTTGTGAAGAGAAGAAAGAGAGAGGGTTGAAGAGGAAAATAAGGATGGAACGAAAACAATCCATTGAGAGGAAGAAATTAAAGAGTGTTCTATGAGTTCAATATGATTAGGGTTCCCATATATATATATATATGATAATCATTCATCTGAACGATGTCATCTATATATCTTAAGCGAGAGTGGGTGTCTATAAGGTGTATGGGTTTCCTAATACGAAGCAGACTCTTTCCAAATAATAATATTAATAAATGTAAAATAATTCATCAAAAACCTCTAACCAATCATCAAAAACAAAAAAAACAAAAAAGTTTATATTGCATTTATTATATTATATATATATACGTACATTTGTTACAATGGTAATGTCCCTAATTTTAAAAGAGAAGAATAGCCCTGATTGAAGGAAGTATTATATAGATAATGTTATGTAATTGTGTATAATTCTTAGATTAGGAAAGTTAAATTCTATCATGTGGTCACATGTAAAGTAAATAACCGGCGTGCTATATATTGGGTTGAATTTGGGACTAAATATACAAGGTAGTAAAAGTTATTAAATCCATGAATAAATAACCCAATCAATTTAAAAGTATTTTCATATTTTAGGGACACTTTTGCTGTATATGGCAAAGAGAGAACTAATATCTAGAATAAAGCTTTTATATATATTTATTGCTTGCTTGACTATACTATGACCTTGCAGTGATTTTTGATACTGGATTTTCTACTGCTAAACAAGCTTCTCACTCTAAAGCGGCTTTCAGCATCACAAAAATATACATTGGCGATGCATTAGTTATATTCTTAATTTATCACATTATCAACACCTTAATTGGCCCAAAAAAAATAATAAATGTCAATCGTGTGCATGTAGATGCACCACTCAATTGGGCTGTTTATTTCCAGTATTGTTTGCTGGACTGGATATGACTGGACTAGACTAATTGGATTGGCCAAAAAAAATGAACGCTTGTGTTTTTTTTTTCGAAGTAAAACAATAATTTAGATGACAAAATTATGTAGTATTGACGAATGAGAAAAAAAGTATACTTCTCAAGTGGTTTTAAGATGGTAAAGTGTCAAGGAATTTCCGTGTTTTAAAAATATAACTTTCAAAATTTAGATGGTAAATTTTGACTAAAGCTAATATAACTTTACGTAATTTACCTTGAAAATTTAAAAATATATATTCCAACCGCTGTAGTTTGAGTTGAAATTAAAAACACACAAAAAAATAGTCGAAAAGTAACTTTAAAGTTTTTATTTTTATTTTTATTGGGAATGGGGATTTGGAACTTGAGATCATTGTCACAGCTGGATATATGTATGTGGATTGGAGTTGTGAAGGCAAGCAGATAGGGATGTAAATGGGGTTTTTTGATGTCATGTATGTTTTTTTGACTAACTTCAATTAGATTTAAAATTTTATCCAACCAGATTAAAGAATATACCAAATTACCCCTACTTGAAAACACCAGTTGTATTTCACAAGCAGATAACACACCACGAAATCAAACTCACCGACCACAATATCAAACACAACCACCACAAAATCAAGTTGTGAATAAAAATCATTCACAAAGGCATATAAAAGTCTTATCCAATGTTGGGTGCACTAGATAAGTTCTTTTATCTCAAACTTTAAACTGTCTGAATGAAGGTAGATCGTGATTTGCTTCTTGTCATTTTATTGATTGCTAACATCCAAAAATGAGTTACACATCATTCCCGTCCAAAATCCTTTCATTGGGAATAATCAGCAAATTTAAAGCTTCCCTTCCTTTCCAAAATCCTTCCATAGAGACATCATTCAGCTCCATTGCACACTTCATACAAAGGAACATCATTACTACGGAACCAACTTCAGATCAAGAAAGGATCTATTTCCTTGTACAATGTTGTCGGAGTAAGGTTAAGCCATAATTGGTCTTGTCTAGTTATTAATGAATTCTCAAATGTCATGACAAATACATACTTTGTCATTAGAGAACAACTTTGATAATTACATACTCTGTCATTTGTCCCCATTAAAAAAAGCAATTGTGTAACACCATTATCCATCATTGTACTGCATTCATTTCAATAGCAAACCATGTTAGTAGGTGCAGAAAGTAATAAAATTTTGAAACTTCGTCATTAGCGAAATTTCAAATGTCATGATGAATACACACTTTGGCAGAAGAACTTCGTAGTGATGAAGTTAGTCGAGAAGATAGTCATCATGATGAATTCAGTAGTAGCAAACAACTTCGGTAGTAAGGTTATAATAATATTATTTTGTTTCTTTTAGTTTTATTCAAATCAAAACAATTATAATGATTTTGATAAAAAAAAATCAAACCAAATAAAAATCGAACCAAATACAAATCAAAATTGTTCGCTAATACTGAGTATACATGGAATTTCAAACCTACTAAGTGACAAAAACTAGTTCGCTAGTAACAAAATACATGTTTTATATAAAATTTCAAACTTCACAAATAACGAATTGGTTCGCTAGTAACGAAATACATATTTATATCAAAACTTCAAACTTTGCTAGAAACGAACTAGTTCACTAGTAATGAAATATATGTTTTATGTAAAATTTCAAACTTCGATAGTAATGAACTAGGTCGCTAGTAATGAAATATATGTTTTATATATAGACGAAGTAAAATTCTTCCCATCATCATTCGAGGAATGCACGACCTTCTGAACTATTCCCCTCTCAGTGTGCTTTAATTTAATACTATGAGCGGCCCTTGAGTTAGCAGATCTACCTAAAACAATATCACCACTTTGCAAGTGGACACCAACAAAAGGAAACCCATCGTCATCAAGGTTGTCGACACATCCAATTTTACTTTGGATCTTGCCAAAAGTGTGAAGCACCACGTGTGATGAAGCACAACGAAGAATGAGCAAAGCACTGCGCAACTTGTCTTCCACTTTGGCAATGCATGATGAAGCATAGCGAAGCTCAACGAAGCACAATGAAGATTATCTTCCACTTCGGCAATGCATGACAAAGCAAAGAGACAACTAGCCAATCCATTTCATCTGCATTTGTTGTGAATGGATGGTAATCAAATACTCATCTGAAAAAAAAAATCAACATAGAATAAGAAGAAGAGGAACTACAAACAGATCAATATTTCCATTATAAAAGAAAAAAAAACTTTAGAAAAATTTAGTATCTATATAAACTACACAGGAAATGGTTACAAATTTTTAAAAGAACTGAAGATTTAGGGTTATTATAGCTACAGGAATAAGAAAAAGTAGAAGAGTTTGTGGAAAATGAAGTGGAAGAGATGAGCTAAACAAATTAATTGCAGAAATTTCATATTCAAGGACATGTTAGTCATTTTAGGATAAAATATTAATTATACATCAAATAACTTAAAAAAATCAAAATGGCACTAGGCTTGGATATGTTATCGAAAAACCCATGTAAATGTGTATATTTTCCTCTGTGTGTATTGTGTTCATTACCAACAAAAAAAAAAAGTGTGCTGTGGTTATTGCTAATTGACCCAAAACATATATATATATATATATATATATATATATATATATATATGTACACATACTCATATAGCAAACCTTCAGGTATTTCTTTAGAGCTAATAATAAAAGAAACAAAAATACGTTAATAGTATTTCTTCACAAATGAAGCATAACACCCTTATATTTTCTTTCTTTAAATAATAAATTTGGTTAACGTTTTAGCAACTGTAATTTTATTAGGATTTTATGTTAATATTGTTAGTAATCCTAGTTGTATTAGGACATTAATATTCCATATACGTGATTGAATTCTTTTAGGAATAGTATCATGTATAATTAAGTTTTCTTATACATATATATTGCCCACGGCAAACTTTAGTTTTCATAATTATATTCTTCTCCATATATGCATACACACACACACACACACACACACATATATATATATATATATATATATATATATTTCTGTCAAATAATTCATTAATTGAGCTATATATGAGAGTCAGTCACTAAAATGGGGTTCAATGTTCATTCTCATGGCCTTGTTTACTTCGCTTTTGGGTGATATAATTTTTAATTTAAGATAGGAGAATTAATGTATAATGTCTCATGTATAATGTTAATTAATTAAAGCCAAGAATATTAATTGTACCTAGCTGACACATTAGTTTTAGGTTTGGCTTCCTCAAGAATAGAATCGACAGCAATCAAACCCATGTATACATGAAGAAGATATTTACGTACAACAACGTGATCTGCCTCTTGGAAGCTAAGTGTAGGATATAATGTGTTTCAATAAAATTTTTGCTCGGCCTTTTGAACTCTCAAACTTAATTACCATAAAATTTGATATTTTTAGTTTCGTTTAATTTTTATTTGTAATGGCAAAAGTATATGGTTTTGGAATTATGGTTAGTAAATAAATATTTAGTTTATTTAATATTAACAGAAGGCAAAGCTACGAGTGACAATGGGAAGAAAGAATAACATTAATCCTAAGAGGAATAGCATTACTCCTCCTAAGAAAATCAAGAATGGCGTACTCCTCATAATACCATCACCATCACCTTCTCCACCGTCTGAGCCACCCAGCAAGCCAACCACTAATAGATTATATATATATTGTTGTATTTATCTCTATTGTTGTTCCTTTATTGTAGGAACTACTTACGCATACTTAGGTCTCTGTGCATATCTGGTATAGGCCACTGTGTATAAATATCTGGTTTTACTCAATAATATAGTGTGAGCTTTTTCCATCTTCACTGTTTCTGTTATATGGTATTAGAGCTTCAAATCCTAGACACCTAGATTTAAGTCTTATTACCATCACATTACCACCCATTAAAATGAATTAACACTTGTAAGGACAAAAAATGGCCTACAAGTGCAGGGGAATATTGATAATATTCTATCTCTCCTCTCTCTTCTAATGCATGATATACATATCAAACCCACCTCCTAACAGCTTAAGCTTTTGGGATCAGTAGTATTTTAATATGGTATCAAAGCTGATTACTTTCACAAGTTTTTTTTTCCCTCAATTCTCTCTCTTATGGCTACTTCTGCTTCTCCTTCCATCTCTCTTGTTGTTTCTCCTTCTATAACCTCTGAACCCTCTCTTTCTCACACCTCTCTTATCTTCGTAAATGTTGCTGCTTAAGCTCCTCTGAAACTTACGTCCACTAACTACTTCCCTTGGAAGGCTTAGTTTGATGCCTTACTCCTTGGTTACAATTTATACGGCTCTGTCGATGGCACTCTTCCATGTCCATCTACCTTTTCTATCTCTACTCCCACTCCTGAAACTATGTTCTGGGTCCATCAAGATAAGCTTATTTTGAGTGCTCTTCTTGCCTCTCTTTCCAAAGACATTTCACCTTTTGTCTCTGGTGCGAAGACTTCCCATGAGGCTTGGGCCAAGCTTTTTCCACCCTCTATGCCAAGCCGTCCCGATCTTGACTCCTTTGGTTGTGTGAACGTCTTGTTCGTCCTTAAGGCACTCGTTTGGTGACTGACTATCTCCATGATGTGAAGGGTGTTGCTGATGAATTTTCCCAGATTCAAACACCACTTGACAATGATGAGGTCACTCTCTATGTTATTAATGGTCTTTCCAGTGATCTCAAGGATATCTCTGCCGTTATTCATACCCGTGCAACTTCGATCTCCTTCGAAGAACTTCATGAAAAACTGGTTGAGCATGAGGCGTTCTTACGTCGTTCTGAGTCGCGGTTGGATGATTCTCCCATGACAGCCAATATGGCCAATAAAAGCTCTTTTGGTGGTACTAATACACGGTCTCACAACTCCAATCGCAGACATACTCAACATTCCAATGGATCCTCAGCTACATCTCAACGTCAGGTTGGTTTTTCTGGGAATTATAAAGGAAAGTGCGGTTAATGCGGTCAGCTCATTCGCTTTCTTGTCCTTTGCCGTCAACGGTGGACATACAACCCCTTTCGTCTATCTCTGGTTCTAATCGTGGACCTGCTCCAATGCCGTATGTTTCCACCCCACAGGCTTATTATTCAGGTTCCACTCCATAACTCCCAAATGCACCTCCTACTTCTCCTTCTTCATGGCTTGTTGACTCAGGTGCCTCTCACCATGTAGCTATGGATCTTCAGACCCTAGCATCGCATTCTGAGTATGATGGTACATATGAAATCACTGTTGGAAATAGTAACAATCTACCAATAACCCATACAGGTTCTACCCACTTGTCTTCATCGTTCACTTCATTCTTACTCTCTAATGTTTTGTGTGTACCCAATATGAGATGAAATTTTTTATTTGTTTAACATTTTTGTGACACTAATAACGCCTCGATTGAATTCTTTCATGATTGCTTTGTTGTAAAGGATTTACGGACGGGGGGAGTTCTACTTCGAGGACCACTTAGAGGAGGAACTTATGAATGGCCATCTTCTATCAGCTCTTCCAAACAACCCATTTTGGCCTTTGCCAGTACCAAAACATCTATTGTGGATTGGCATCTTCGTTTAGGTCATCCATCTTATCGCATTCTGCATCAAGTTCTTTCTGATCATTCCTTACCTACATCTTCCTTCAAGCCATTTAATTGTAATTCCTGCCAATGCAATAAAGCTCATAAATTGCCTTTTGGTTCATCTTCTATGTCTAGTACAAAACCACTTCAGTTGATTCATTCTGATGTTTGGGGACCAACTTTTATTCCATCTCATGATGGCTATCGATATTATATTATTTTTGTTGACCACTTTACCAAGTATCTTTGGTTCTTTCCACTGAAAAATAAAGTAGATGTTTCATCTACTTTTCTTCGTTTCAAGATTCTGGTGGAAAATTTTTTTCGATGTCCAATAATTTCATTTTACTCAGACAATGGGGGAGAATTTCTCAAACTTAAACCTTTTTTTCAGGTAAATGAAATTTCACATTTTTAAACTCTTACATACACCTGAACAAAATGGGTCTAACATTATTGTCTCAAGCTGGTATTCCACAAAAGTTTTGGAGTTTTGCATTTAGTACGGCTGTTTTTCTTATCAACAGGTTACCCACACCTACACTGGATGGAAACTCACCCTTTGAAAAATTATTTCAAAAATCTCCGAACTTTAATCGGCTACGAATTTTTGGTTGTCTCGTTATCCTTGGTTAAAACTATATACCCAAAATAAATTGGACTCCACATCTAAACCTTGTGTTTTTCTTAGTTATTTATGGTCACAAAGTGGTTACAAGTGTTATGATACTAGTCTTGATAAAATTTATCACTCACGTCATGTCAAATTTGTTGAGTCCATTTTTCCATTTAAATCAATGGCCCCTTCAAAATCTTGTGCTAGTGTCCTGCAGGATGAGACAAATTTATCCGCACTTCAAAGTCCCATGCACACTGAAATACCTTTCTCTTCAAACTCATCTCCATCCTCCTCAGAGTCCCAATTTTTTCGCTCACCATCATCCTCATCTCCATCTTCTCCTACCGTACCATCTGCATCACCTCATTTCCAAGTCAGATCATCATCATCTCCTCCTAACCACCTAGATGTCCTCGTGGGTCCCTCTCCTCACCGTGTGTCTTCGACAGCAAACTCCACCCATCGTGATCCAGAACCACATGCCATCAATTCTCCTCAAGTTGTGATCCCATGTCAAGTTGCACCTACATCTCACATCAGACAACATGCCATGAGAACGAGGTCTATGAACTTAATCTTTAAACCCAAGACACTTTCCGATTTTTATGTTGCCACTAAGCATTCTGATATTGAACCAAGCACGATCACTCAAGCGCTAAAAGTGCCACAGTGGAGGGATGCCATGTCAAGTGAATTTGATCCACTACTTCAAAACAACAAGTGGGAGCTAGTTCCACCCCACCCCTCTCAAAATGTGGTCGGATGCAAATGGGTATTTCGCTTAAAGCAAAATTCTGATGGCTCCGTTAACAGGTACAAAGCTCGGTTGGTGGCTAAAGGCTTCACTCAACGTCCGGCATTGATTATTTTGAGACCTTCAGTCCTGTCATTAAACCAACCACGATACGTATTGTGCTTTGTCTTGCTCTCTCCAACAATTGGCCTCTTCATCAAATTGATATTAACAATGCCTTCTTGCATGGCCGATTACAAGAGGAGGTCTACATATCTCAACCTCAAGGTTTTGTTGATTCTACACGTCCTTCTCATGTCTGTAAATTGTGTAAAGCCATTTATGGGTTGCAACAAGCTCCTCGCTTGGTACAATGAGTTGAAAGAATTTCTTTTGGACTTTGGTTTCACAAATTCCTATTCAGACACCTCTTTATTTATTTATCATCACACGGGCATGATTATGTATCCATTGGTCTATGTTGATGATATCGTCTTTACATGAAATAATGATGCTCTGCTGACAAAGTTTTTGCTTCCATATCTCACCTGTTCTCCTTGAAAGATTTAGGTGACTTACATTATTTTTGGCGTCACGGTTACTTCCCACCCAACAGGTATTTTTCTTTCACAGAAGAAATACATATTAGACTTGCTCACCCAAACACACATGCTTGGTGCCAAAGACTACTCCACACCGATGTCCGCCACCTCTTCTTTGTCTCTACTTGATGGTCACTCGATTGACAATCACAGTGAATGTCGACAAATTGTTTGCCGTATGCAATATCTCTCTCTCACATGACCTGACATTGCCTTTGCTGTTAATAAACTATCTCAATTCATGCATCGTCCTACTGATGTACACTGGGCAGCGGTCAAGCGGCTATTACGGTATCTTAAAGGCACTTGTTCTCATGGTCTCTTCCTTCGACGGTCCTCCCTCTCACATTACATGCTTTCTCTGATGCGGACTGGGCAGGGAATAAGGATGACAGAACTTCCACCATTGCTTACGTTCTCTTCCTTGGTGGCAATCCAATCTCGTGGTGTTCAAAAAGCAAAAGTCGGTTTCTTGTTTCTCCACTGAGGCTGAATACCAGTCTGTTGCTGCCACAACCTCTGAACTTGCTTAGGTCACTTCTCTCTTGCATGAGTTGCATGTCTTGGTGCCCTCCTCGTCGGTTGTGTATTGTGATAATATCAGCACCACCTACTTGTGTTCAAAACAAGTGTTCCACTCTAAGATGAAACATGTGGCTATTGATTTTCATTTTGTCCATGACAAAGTGTCCTCTGGTCAACTTCGTGTGGCTCATGTCTCTAGCAAAGATCAACTTGCAGATATCTTGACAAAACCTTTGGCTAAGCCTCCTTTTCTCCTCCTTCGGTCCAAGATTGGTGTTCTTTCAGACCCTCCATCTTGAGGGGGCATAATAGATTATATATATTGTTGTATTTATCTCTATTGTTGTTCCTTTATTGTAGGAACTACTTACGTATACTTAGGTCTCTGTGCATATCTGGTATAGGTCACTGTGTATAAATATCTGGTTTTACTCAATAATATAGTGTGAGCTTTTTCCATCTTCACTGTTTCTGTTATAATCACCATCACGTTCTCAGAGTCTACATCCGCATCGAAGAACACAAAGAGGGTTTAGTTTACTGGTAAGTCTCTATCTTGATTCTTAAAATACGCAATATTAGGGGTTTCTTTATCGGTTGATTGTTGGTTGATTCTGGGTTTTATTTTTTTTACTTGATTTTGATTTTCAAAATAATTAGCTGATTCTGGGTATTACTTTTTGATTTTACGATTTTCTTGATTTTGATTTCCAAAGTAAAGACTTTGATTTTTGATTTATGCTTCTTCTGTTTTTTAGATTTGTTGGGTTCCAATTCATTGTCTAAGAGTTTATAATATCACCATATACAATATCAAAGGCCTAAGACCACCATTACAGGTACATAATAATCTCTTTCTTTATTTGCTTCCACTACATTCTTTGTCAAAACTTTCTAATTTCATATATTAGTTCTTGAATATCAATTATACTATTAAGCCTCAATCTTAATTTATTATGACGATCTTATTAAGTACTGCCTTATTAGTAGTTTTCATCTACTACTGTTGATTCCATTTAATTATTGTGTGACTGAGCTTTTTAGCAAATTAATATGAAACAAATACCTGACTAGCTAGCTAATTTTTCCATTAGTAGTTTATTAATGTTAATCCATGCCAACCTGGAAATGCAGTCTTTTGAACACATATTGGCTGACCAGTGAGCTGAAATATTTTCATCAAGAAAACTTGTAAACTGGGATTCACTAGCATAAACAACATATAGCCACTAGCCATATCTTTAGAGCCATTTTAATGCCTTATTTAGAAGCTTGTTTGTGTAATAATTTACTAGCTGTGGAGTTTGAATTATAAAAGGTTATGTACCATTGGAGCCATTTTTCCACCTTACACAACTTTTTCATTGTATATCTAAAATCGCACTGCAGAAACACACACCGGAATACTACGTACAGCATAGTAAAAATGGCAACTATAAACTAACGGATGATAATAACAAATTGACAACTAAAATGCAAGTTAAGTTTTCTTCTATCTTTATAGATCTCAATTTTTCTTTCCCATCAATATTTGTACAGCGTAGTTAATGTGGATTTTAAGATGTATTGTAGCTATATATGTTTGTAACGTGAAAACTGAAGGAGCGAAACAAGTTATTGGAGAATAAAATACGAAATCTGAAATTTAAAATCTGTATTTTTAACCTTGATTAAATTAGTTTGTAAAGCTGATTTCATATTAGTATTTTCCTCTGATTTGTATTTGGTTTTGGAATTCTATGTTACGTGTCATGCTTCGAATTCACTTTCTGGACAGCGTTGGATTACGTGACTGAGAGTGATTTGAGCAACTTGGTTTGTGCTCTGCTACTAGATGTTCTTACTGCACATTGTGCCTTTTTCTTACTCTGTTCTCACTTTGGCATATTTTTAACAATGCAGGGAACTTCTAACAGCGTACTTGGAATATGGGCCTATCATACTTTATCGCTGCATGACTTTCACCAAAGAAAGACGTTTCTTGCTCTTACTTTTCTGTAATTAAGTAATTTCTGTGTTTGATTTAACTTTGAATATTTTGAGAATAGTTCAATCCTTGAGTAGTCAAATTTTTGTTAAAGATGAGTATTAAACAGAAATGTCACTGTGCATAGCCTTGAGAAATTAAAGGGCTCTCTCCGCTGATGAATCTTGTTAGCAGTACTTGTTCTGTCAACTCGGAATCCATGTTCTATTTCTTGGTGTCAGAGTCTAGTTGAAGTTAAACTTTTTTTTTTTTTGGTAAATTAGTTGAAGTTAAACTTAAACATGCAAATACACTGCTAGAATGCTGTTCAAGTTATGCTTTAAATTTTTAGGTTCTGAAAATTGTCTTGTCACGTAAGAAAGAATGTGCTTTGTCAACATTTAGCACCATATTGATTATGTAATGTACGCATATAGATCGATGATGTTAAATTTACTTCTTAACATCCTATCATAATAAACCAACTATGTTTTCGGGACGGAAATTCATTTGCAAATAAACTATTTATAAAATGGAATTAATTAGAAAAATAAGAAAAGTAATAAAAAAAAAAGGTAGTAGACCTTAAGTGCGAAAGTAATAATTTTTTTATATATATATAATATGGTACAGAATGTAATAAATTAGTTGAAAAATATAGAAAATAAATAAATAAATAAATGGATTAAGAAAATAAGAAGACATTGTTGGTGATATTCTTGTTTTAAAATAGAAATATATTGTGAAAAATTCAAGAAATGATTGCTTTTTTTTTTTTCTTAAAAGTTAAAGCATATTGTGTAATCCATAGTTATGGATAAAAAACGTTTTAAAATTAAATTTGTTTAACTTTAATTTTCTTGATAATATTTTATCCGATCAGTTAAGATTTAGTTTAAATTAAATTTATTTTTAAATATATTTATCTTAACTAAATAGATTAGATAATATATACTTTATATTTTAAAACTTTGTAGTTTTATTATATAGATACATCGTTGTTTTTTACGATTGCTAGGTTTTTCAATCTTCAAGACAGAGAAAAATGAACATGAAAAGAAAACTGTGATTTTACTTTTCAGAAAAATCAAACATGTTTTAGAAAAGAATAAAGGAAAAGAAAGAACACTTTTGTTCTTTGTTTTTACTTAAGTGTTCTATAATTAATTTCCATAGATAGCTATGCCCACTCACCGCTCTATCACAACCGAGAATAATAAGGAAGATCGGACAGTAGATAATGCGATTAGGCGGTTCAGATTAGAGATCGACACAAATGTAGTTGATGTATGGTGTTGATTACCTAGTTGGAGGAGCAGCTTGAAGATCTGCACATCCAAGAGGTAATTCTAAATTCTTAATGTTCAGTTTCATGTTTTACATAGATTCTATATGTTAGCTTCCTCTCTGTATGTGTTCCTATATGTGGTATCAAAGCCTAGGCTATATAATCATGCTAATGTTAGAATTCAATTACATTTGATTTATGATGTATTAATAGAAATACGCACCTATGATTTTATTAATATGTAATTTTATAATAATATATGTTTAGTATGTTCATTTATTCATAATGGATGTTGTTTTAGCCCTAATCCGTAGTAGATTTTCCCTATAATTTTATTTTGGGATGTAATAGGAGATTGGTTATAAAATCAGGTTTTCTCCCGATTTATTTTATATTTTCATATTTTATTGTATTTTATTTTTATTTTATGTAAAAGTAAAAATACAAATGTAAAAACTGCATCTTGTGGCTGTTTCTGCTTCCAGAGAA